>OY728131.1:1644197197-1645447197 GCA_963277665.1 Viscum album | reverse complement strand
ATTATTATGTTTAATGAATCCATGTTGTATGATCTATGTGGCACACTTATACATGAAAACAAAATGATTATGAAGGGTGCACCCTAATAGTGCTCGAATGCATTGGGTAATGTGTAGTATCATGATACAACATGTGCAATAAGGATTTAATCATGATAATTCATGTGAAATGAGGGTTTAATCATTCTAATTCATGTGTAATGAGGGTTTACTCATGATAATCCATGTGCAATGAGCCTCGACTCATGCTAATATCATGTTGTATGTTGCTATCACATTTCTATGTTATGAATATCATGCTATATCATGCCTTTATTTTAATGTTTATTTTATACTATATTGATATGAATATTGAATAAAATGTATTTTCTTCCTCATGTTATGCCATGTTTATTCTCTTACTGGGATTTATAGCACACCTTTTTTTATATATGTTTTCAGGTTATCCCATGCAATGTTAAGTACGAAGGAATTTTGTGGTCATGTAAATGAAGTTTTCAATAGAGATGTGTATTTAATGTTTTAATTTGTTATGTAATGTTACTAAGCCCCAAAGACACTAGACCTCTTGATCTTCTGAGTTTTATTAAGTGTAAGTTTATGTAATAAATCATGTTTAAATATTAAATAAAGACTAGGGTTGTTATAGTTGGTATTAGATGACATGTTTAGTTATTTTTGGGATTAGGATTAGAAAACTCTAGTGAAAGCCTTAGGGATAATAATAAGTATAAGAAAATAATCCCTAAATTTTGGTGAGTATAGAGTAGTTGGTTTATCAAGAAAATAAATCCATGTCTAGATACAAACAAGTAAAGGTGTCTATGGCACAAATGTATTTAAGGGTAAAACCCAAAAACACTGTTTGAGCTAGAATCGAATGGTAATTAGTGCACGACAATGGGCCTTACTGCACTCTTGGTTCGACACTCCCGGGGGATATGATTTGGTAAATTTATAAGCTCATTACAAACCATTATTAATAGAACAATGAAAAAATGCCCACAAGAATATATGTTAGGAAGTAGATCATTTATAACATAATTAAATCCTAAAAACTCATAATTTAAAGAGATAAATGTATTTTTTAAGATATCCTTTTAATGTCATTGTATTCCCATTTATGTTTTTAAAAGTTTTAAAAAATATCTTCCCTAATACTTTTGGGGTGAAGTAAATGAGTAGAACTAGAATAAAAAAGTAAATTTTAAGGTTGTATCCCATAGTCATACGTATTATTTTATATCCCAAAAGTTTAGTAGAACAATCCAAAAACCATCACAAAGTATGGAAGTAGAGATGTTAGTGAAAATGAAAAATGGGGCAATTATTGCATCCTATGTATAGAAATCCTCCCCCATTACAATTTGTGGATTGATATTCCTGATGAACCTCATAATACTTCCTATAATGAAATTTGATACAATTTTTGGCATGGATTGGATTTCCCTATATAGAGCCAACATAAATTTTCGTGATATGGAAATCACTCTTCATATGGTGAATTGACCCCCGATTCTATAAAAGTGCAAGGGGGAGGATGATTCCTCTTTAGCATCATCATCTCAAGCGTGGATATTAATTACCTATGAGAACATGTATCTTTCTTAGATGATTGAGTCTAAGGAAAGAACCATCCTCAAAGACATGCCTATTGTGAAATAATTCACTGATGTGTTTCCTGAGGAATTACCTGGTCTTCCTCCTAGAAGAGATGTTGAATTCTTGATTGATATTATACCTGGAGAATTTCCAATATCCAAGAATATATATATAGAATGTAATTTGTGTAGCTTGAGAAGATAAAGAAACAACTACAACAGAATTTGGATAAAGGGTTTATACGCCCAAGTGCTTCACTATGGGGTTCACTGGCCCTCTTCGTCAAGATGAAGGATGGGTCACTGAGTATTTGAATTTATTATCGCGAGCTCAAAAAAATCACAATAAAAAACAAGTATCTTTTTCCATGAATTGATGACTTGTTTTATCAACTATGTGGAGCACAATACTTCTCCAATGTAGATCTGCAGTTGGGATATTACCAAGTTAGGGTGAAGAAGGAGGATATCCCCAAGTCTGCTTTTCGTATGAGGTATGGGCATTATGAGTTCATAGTGATTCCATTCAGACTCACTAATGATCTATTAATCTTTATGGACTTTATGAATAGAGTTTTTAGATATTACCTAAATTTTTTTTGGTAGTCTTTATAGATGATATTATAATATACTCCAAAACCAAGGAGGAGTATGAGGAGCATTTGAGCACTGTGCTAGAGACCTTGAGAAAGGAGAATCTTTATGCAAAGTACAAAAAGTGTGAGTTATGGTTGAATAAAGTCTTATTATTGGGTAATATCATCACAATTAATGGGATATATACGGATCCTTTCAAGACAAATTTAATTAAGGGATAGTCGAGGCCTACATCTTTAAAGGATATCCATATCTTCCTAGGGTTATCTGGATATTATAGACGATTTTTGAGAAATTTTTCACGATTGTCAAACCCTCTTACCAATATAACTTAGAAGGGAGTCAGGTTTTCTTGGAATGATGAATGTGAAGAAAGATTCATGGAGTTGAATAAGGGGCTTGTCACTGTCCCTATGCGCACACTACCCACAAGTGGGGAGATTTTAATAATCTTTAGCAATGATTCAAAGAAGGGATTGGGATGTGTGTTGATACAGAATGATAAAGTCATTGAATGTGCCTCAAGGTAGTTGAAAATTCATGAGAAAAACTATCCCACACATGTTCTAGAGTTGGAAGCTATGATATTTACATTGAAAATCTGGCGGCATTATCTCTTTGGGGAGAAGTGTGAAATATATATGTATCAGAAAAGTCTCAAATATATATTCACATAGAAAGAGTTGAATATGAACCAATAAATATGGTTAGAGCTCATCAAGTATTATGACTGCTCAATCTATTACCACCCTTAGAAAGCGAACAAGGTGGAAGATGATCTAAGTAGAAAGGACCCAACAATTTTATCATTACTAAGAATTGAAAAGGATCCAATATTCTTAGATTTGATGAATATGGACATGTGAATCATAAAGAAGGTAACATAATCAATACTTTTACAAATGATTTCTCAACCGTATCTTTTGGAAAGGATAAAGGATGCTCAAAAAGATGATGTGATAATTCAGAAGAAAGTGGAAACTATCAGAAAATGGGAATCCTCGGAGTTCAATGTTAATGAAGAATGAATTGTGAGATTTGGGTCAAGACTATGTGTTCCATCAAATATGAAGTTAAAGAAAGAAATTTTGGATGATACACATAGTTAAAATTTCTCCATTCACCCAGGAAACACAAAGACATATCAAGATCTCTAGGAGCACTATTGGTGAGATAACATGAAGAAGGAGATCGCTAAATATACATTAAAGTGACTGGTATGCTAGAAAGTGAAGGTAAAGAGGTAAAAGTATAATGGGATGATGAAACCATTACCCATACCAACATGTAAATGGGAAAACACCACCATGGACTTTGTCACCAGACTTCCGAATACATCCAAAGGAAACAATGCTATCTGGGTTATTTTGGATCATCTTACAAAGACTGCACACTTTATTGTAATTCAAGAGGATTTCTCACTGGATCAACTGTCACAGATATACATCAGAGAAGTGGTAAGGCTTCATATAGTAACACTATAAATTGTGTTCTATTGAGATCCAATATTTACCTCTAAGTTCTGGAAGAGTCTTCAATATGCTTTGAACATTGAGTTGAACTTTAGAACAACCTATCACCCTCAAATTGATGGAAAATCTGAGAAAACTATCCAAACACTTTAGGAAATGTTGAGAGCTTACTTAATGGACTTCAAAGGTAGATGAGAACAATATCTTCCTTTGGCTGAGTTCTCTTATAATAATAGTTTCCACTCAAGCACCCAAATGGATCCTTATGAAGCCCTTTATGGGAAGAGGTGCAGAACACCCGCATGTTGGGATGAGGTTGGGGAATAAAAACTTTTAGTTCTGGAAATGGTTGAAGAAATGGTGGATAAGGTTAAGACCATCCAACAACACATCAAAGCTGCTTAGAGTCGAAAAAAGAGCTATGATAACAATCATCAATGATACCTAGAGTTTGATGTTGGAGACATGGTATTCCTCTGTATATCTCCATGGAAGAGAGTTATGAGATTTGAGAATAAGGAAAATCTTAGTCCAAGGTACATCGACCCTTTTAATATCCTTGATCACATTGGAACAGTGGCATATCGACTAGCACTCCCACTAAACCTGTGCAAAGTACATGATGTATTCCATGTATCACTCTTGAGGAAGTACATAACTAACCCATTACATGTACTCAATCCAAAGGTGGCACCATTGGATAATGGCCTCTCCTATGATGAGAAGCTGATAAAGATCTTAAGTCGTAGAGAAAAAGTTATACGAAATAAGATGATGCCCCTTGTCAAGGTGTTGTAGAAAAACCACAAGTTTAAAGAAGCAACATGGGAACCAGAGGAAGTGATGAAGCAAAGTTATCCTCATCTATTTTAATGTGTGAAAAGGAAATTTTGAGGGTAAAATTTCTTAAGGGGGAAGGTTGTAACAACCCAAACATTTATGAATAAAATTACCTTTATTTTAAATGTCTTATGGATATATAAAACACATGAACTCCTTTTATTTTATTATATCCAATTGGATTTAAATGATCATTAATTATCCTTACCATTGATAATATAGTAATTGAACAATGATCATATGACTTATATAAATACATGGTTTTAATTTTTTTTTGGAATATATAAAGGAAGTGATGGCCTCAATAAGTAAGATTGTACCCTATGAAGCCCATTTATCAGAGCTTCTAAGGGAGATAGAATTTCCGGGCTTTTCCCTAGACCAGGCCCAAGCCGAGATCCAAGAACTTAAGCATGAGAGAAACCATTTATGGGAGAAGTTCAAGCTCATCAAGATCACGACCCAAACCATGTTCACCGAACGACCCCATGAAATCCCCACCATCGCACACCTTACTCTTAGGGAATATGGTGGTGTAATAAAGGGATATGTAATAAGACCCTATAATTATTATTATGTATAATATTTTTTATATATAGAATAATGAATATACTTTCATTCTATTATTATTACTTTGTAAATGATTTTTAAAGCACAAATATTATTTTTGGTTAATATTAAAATTTAATTAAGAAATATAGTTTTAATTAATTAATGGATTTTTTAAATAAAATACTATTATTAAATTAATTTTATTAAATATAAATGATCATATAATTTTTATGAAGTCAAATGTAATTTTTATTATGGTTTAAAAATTATTTTTACTGAAACCCATCAATTTTCAATAAATGTCAATTTTTATTTGAAAAGTGAAAATTCATATATTTAGAAAATTATTTAGATAAAATTAATATTATTTTTGGAATTAGGACATCAAAATTATCCAATGGTGACTTTTTCATAATTTTCTAAGACAATCAATTTTTTGGGTAAAAAATTAAATACCATATTAATATATAATGTGTTTTATGACATCATAATGACCCAATAGTGATGTAATAAAATAATATATAAGGGGTATTAGGAAAAATATATGTTTTACCTTTAAAATAATTTGATTTTATAATTTTTTGTTTTATTTTATAAAGATTTAGTGAATCCTCCAAGACTTAATAAATATTTTAAGATTTTAAAATAATTTCCTTGAGAGTGTGACTCACCTCCACATAATAAAGGATAATATTTTAATTTCTTTGGAACTTTTCCTTATAAAATAATTTTTTACACTCCCCTTGGACATAAACCATGGGCAAAAACCATGGTATGGTATGTCGTTTTGAATATTTTAGTATGTAGTGTCCAAAACCAAAATAATAAAGAATCCCCCCACCTTTCCTATATAAACCCACCCAATAACCCATTAATATTCACTAAAAATTCTTTAAGATCATCCAAACTCTTCTCTCTACTCCCTAGAGTCCTCCCAAGGTGCCCAAAGTCTCCAAGAAGCCTCTCCCAAGCCTTTGGGATCACACATCCAAGTAAGGGTTCCTTCCTTTCTCAATTTTTTCCATGTTTCCTTATATTGTTGCATACTTTTATTTTCAATTATAAATGATGGATTATGTTTTAGAAACTCTCCCATACTACCATTATTATGTTTTAATTATGAGAGACCCATTTATCTCCCATTAATTCCTCCCATGTACACTCGTTACCATACCGAAATTCCGTAATGGATTTCTCTCTTCTCATTTCCATGCAAGAATTTATTTTATATTATGCATCTAAATTCCATTTCATTTGTTGGGATATTATGTTCCATGATCCCCTTACTATCCATTTTATGTTTAAATGATGATATACCCATTTCTCTCTCATCAATCCATTTTACGAATTTCTATTTGACGCCGTTATGCTGCCGAAATTGCACCACGATTTTCCATGCCAAAATCATTGTGTAGTGAATACCACACCCATTTCTCTATCAAGGGTATTCACCTTTATGATCACGTACTTATTTATTGGGGAATTACATATACGTATTTCAAATTCCTTATTTATGGAATAAATTATGATGTTTAATGAATCCATATTGTATAATCTATGTGGCACACTTATACATGGAAATGAAATGATTATGAAGGGTGCACCCTGATAGCACTCCAATGCATTAGGTAATGTTTATTATAATGATATACCATGTGTATTGAGGGTTTAGTCGTGTTAATTCATGTAAAATGAGGGTTTAATCATGCTAATTCATGTGCAATGAGGGTTTACTCATGCTAATCCATGTGCAATGAGCCTTGACTCATGCTAATATCATGTTGTATATTGTTGCCACATTTCCATGTTATGAATATCACACTATATCATGGCTTTATGTTCATGTTTCATTTATGATCTATTGATATGACTATTTACTAACATGTATTGTCTTCCTCATGTTATTTCATGTTTATTCCCTTACCGGGCTTTATAGATCACCCTTTTATTATGCATGTCCTCAGGTTATCCCATACAATTCTAAGTACGAAGGAATGTTGCAGTCACGTAAAAGAAGTTTTCAATAAGGATGTGTATTTCATGTTTTTAAGTTGTTATGTAATGTTCCTAATCCCCAAATACACTATACCTCTATATCTTATGAGTTGTATTAAGTGGAATTTTATGTAATAAATCATGTTTAAATATGAAATAAAGACCAAAGTTGTTATATATTTGACTTATGGTACACTTCTCCTTGTGGAGTTTTTATTATGCGTATACTGACTTGTTTATCTTACTTCCATTGTGTTTTTGGAAAATTAGTTCACAATTTCATATTTTATGATGCTAGTTGCTTGTCACCAACCTATGGGTATTGGGAATATACTTTAGTATATGTCAAGGCTGAATCAGTTATTGGGTTACAAGTGTACCCGGTCCGGTTCGTGGCATAGTGGTATCAAAGGTGAAAGTTTTGCATCTTGCCTTGATGTCAGTATGCAGTTGTGTAATCTTATTGGGACTTAGGAGGTAGTTTTGATTGAGTTCCTAGCTAGATATAATCACAATAAGCCTTAAGTCACTAGGGGTGGTTTTAGAAATACATTTTGAGGATTAGTTCTAGTCTTTTCCATACTTTTGATTTAGATATATTGAAATCTAAATCTTGTTTGTCTATCTATTGGGATTAATTTCCCTTGTTGCTCTTCTTGACTATTAATATGATGTCTTGAATGTTTTCTATTGATGTTTTGTAACATCATTCCTCTGAAAATTTGTGTGAATCAGATCTAGGAGAAAGCTGCTACAAAACCATAGTAATCAAATCCTCTTGTGGACCTAAGTCTGGTTGAGGTGATTGTGCATACTGTCCAATATCTGTGATAACTACCACCAACAGTTCCCATACAGGCTCCAGCTATGGAACCTTAGAGGGTTGCTTTAAGGAATAATTCTCAAGAGTTCCTTTGTCAGAAGCCACACGTGTTAAAAGGATTCAATGATCCTCAATAGGATGTGGAATGGTTGATCATGATGGAATGTTTGTTTGATTTCTTGGAGACACCTGAGGAGATCAAGGTAAAGTGTTCCACCTTCATGATGGAAGGAATAAGCGGGATATGGAGGGACATGATGGTGATGGTGTATAATCATGGGGTATTTGAGTGGAAATACTTCAAGGCTCCTTTCACCAACTATTTCTATCTAGAGTCATTGGTGTTGGCTAAGGATTTTGATTTTTTTAAACTTGAATAGGATGACAAGACCGTGACAAAGTATGAAAACTATTTTGCTGAGATATTGTAGTTTTCAATTGAGATTATATTGAATGATAAGATGAATACTCATGGATTTTAGTTGGGAATATGATATGATATTCATTCTTAGGTTTTGTTATTAAAGAATACTTCTTATTCTAATGTGCTAGATAGAGCACCGATGGTCTAAATGGACCTGGATGGAAAGTCAGGGTTGATGGGATTTTCCTTTTCACTCAGTGGTAGTGTAAATTACTCTAAGATAAATAGTAAGTGTGATGATTCTCATGGTGGTTCTCGATAGTAGGTTTTTTCTAGAACTCCTATAGTTCCTGGTAGAGTCCCTTTGATTTCATACCAGTGTGGAAATCCAGGGCATTCAAATAGGGTTTGCACTGAGGCACTTAAGATTTTAGGCTCTTGTGGATGATCAAGTAACCTAAAAAAGTTCCTCCATGTATTTTATACTCCTTATAGTGGAACATGATCATCAGAACCTATTAAAACTATGGTGCAATCATATGTTTCAAGGACAAAGGGGTTCCAACCACATAAATCTGAAACAAATCTTATTCACACAGTGGAAGAGTCTCATGAGGAAGTGGATATGGGTCCAGTGACTGTGAGAGGTACCATCACTATAGTTTCATCATTAGTGACTAATCTATTTTATACTGGTGAATATCATTTACTTATTTCAACCTGTGTTGTTAATCTACTAAATCTTCCTATAATAAATCTTTTTTCATATGTGATGGATATCACTACACCAGTTGGAACAAAGAGACAGTAGGGTATCCATAGTTCTACTTGTGTGTTATCTATATCATATGTCGATATTTCTTGGTATTTTCTTGTTCTCAACATGAAACTTCTTGACATAATATTTGGGACGAATTTAATCATTTCCAATAAATCTTGGATTGATTGTTATCTCCAACAGATCTCATTTACAACACCCGATGGGGTGTTTCATATATTTCAAGGAGAGTGAGACCTAAGGTCGATTAGAGTAGGGACTTTTTATTTGGAGTTGGGGAAAGTAATATCTATGTTTTTTTGACCTAGATTTAGAATATTTGAGTGGTGATCTCCCCCTAGTTATTTTCGAGTTTCCTGATGCTTTCCCTTCTGACTTCTCCAGTTTTCCACTGGTAAGATAGGTAGAGTTTTCTATCAACTTAGCACCTGGTACTCAACCTGTGTATATTTCATCTTACCACATCTAAATATCTAAAATTAAATATATTAAGACTTATTTGGATGATATTTTATAGAAATTATTTATACACCTAAGTTTTTCACCTTGGGTAGTTCCAGTTCTCTTTTCTAAGAAATTTGATGGTTCACTTCTCCTTTACGTGGATTATCAAAAACTAAATCAAGTTACGATAAAGAAAAAGTATCCATTTCCATATATTGATTATATTTTTGATCATTTAAAAGGGGAAAAGTGGTTTTTAAAGATTTACCTTCAATATAGTTATCGTTAGTTGAGAATAAAATAATCTAACATTCAGAAAATAACCTTTCGTAGTAGGTATGACCATTATGAGTAACTTTTCATGCCTTTTGGTTTAATTAATTATTCTATAGTATTTATGAATTTAATGAACATTATTTTCCATGAGTACCTTGATACCTTTGTGGTGGCCTTTATTGATGACATCCTTTTTTTACTCTAAGCCCGAGGAGGATCATGTGTATCATCTGAGAACAGTTAGTTAATTGTTGATAAACCACAAAATTTATGCTAAGTTATCAAAATTTGATTTCTAGATCCATGAAGTGAAGTTATTGGGATATGTGGGGTTATAATATGGAATTTTAGTTTATTTTGAAAAGGTGAAATATGTTATTACATGGGAAAAACCATAGAATGTTTTTGAGATTTGAATCTTCTTGGGTTTAGCTAGGTATTATCACTGGTTTGTTAAAGACTTCTCAAAGTTGGATTATCCAATGAATTATCTAACTTAGAAGGGAGTAATTTTTTCTTGGGATTAGAAATGTCAAAATTATTTTAGTGAGCTAAAACGTCTTTTGACTACTATGCTTATGTTGACTCTTCTAGAGGCCGGACATGGCTATGTGGTCTTCTATAATGCATCAGGTTCAGGTTTGGGCTACGTTCTTATGCAAGGTGATCATGTAGTCACCTATGTATGTCATTAGCTTAGTCCACATGAGAATAATTATCCAACCCATGACCTTGAACTTGAAGCTGTGATGCATGCACTTAAGAGTTGGTGGCACTATATTTTTCGAGAAAGGTTTACCATGTTTTATGACCACAAGATCTTGAGTTATATATTCTATAAAAAGGATTTGAATTTCTTCCAGATAAATTGGGTGGAATACTTTAAGACTTTCAAATTTGACATATCTTATACCATAGGGAAAGGGAATTTCATCACATATGATTTTAGTAGAAAAATTCTGACTCAAATCATGGATGAATCATCAAAAGAGTGGAACTTGATTGATATTTTTGTATAGTTGTATATTAAAGTCTAGGAAATTAGGGTAATAAGTGGATTTGGAATTATTCAATTGAAATAATCTCTTCTTGAGATGATTCTTTAGGATCAGTAGCTTGATGGTGGGTTATGTATCATTAGAGACTCTCTTATGGTGTGGAAATCATTCCTGAATGGTCATTCTCCACTGAGGGAATTATATACTATTAATATTGTTTTGTTGTGATGTTAGTGGTAAGGAAAGTTGTGATGGGGGATTAACGTAACTCCCAGTGGGGAGTGAACCTAAGAACCATGAAGATGTTCCATAACATGCATCAATAATTATGGTTTCCAAGTATGAGATGGGACATTGATAATTTTGTCTCTTGTTATTATAATTTTCAACAGGTCAAGGATAAGCACCAGAAACCTTTGGGTTTTCTTCTGCCACTTCCATTCCTGACTTGGAAGTGGTATGAGATATCAATGGACTCTGAGGTTGGGTTTCCGCATACCTATAGAAAAAATAATATGATATGGGTTGTGATTGATTGGATGACTAAATTGGATCACTTTATACCCATTTGTGATGCAACCAAAGTTTAGGATTTGTAAAATATCTATGTGAAAGAGATTGTTCATTTTCACATAGTTCCATATGCTATAGTCTCTGAAAGAGATCCTCAGTTCACTTCTCTCTTTTAGAGAGGCCTTCAGGAGGCACTGGTATCTCATGCCTATTTGAGCATGAAATACCATCTATAATCAGATGGCCAGATAGAAAGAGCTATACAGATTCTTGTGAATATTCTCTGCGCTTGTGTTATCGACTTTGGTGGGGGCTTGGTATGACCATTTGGGGATGGTTGAGTTTTCTTATAATAATAGTTACTAGTCTGTGATCAGAATATATCTTTTTAAGGCCTTGTATGGTCGACCTTATAGATATCCATTGTGTTGGTTAGAGATTGGTGAAAGTTCCATGGTTATACCAATATTAGTTCAAGAGATGACAAAAAAGATTCAACTGATTCATCAAAGAATGTTGACAACACAAATCAGGTATAAGTATTATGCTGATAGTCATCACAAACCATTGTAATTTTTAGTTGGTGACCAGGTCTTCTTGAAATTTTTACCTTGGTTGGGTCATCGACAACTTAGGTGGTAAGGGAAACTTGCTCCTCACTTTGTGGGACCTTTTGAGGTTGTTGAGAAGGTGGGGAAAGTTTCTTAATGTTTAGCACTTCCACCACAATTGAAGTTGATACATAACGTGTTCCATGTATCACAACTCCAAAAGTATCTATCTGATCCATATCATGTTCTGAGCTGGAGTGATCTTGAAGTTGAACTTAATTTATCCATGATTGAGCGTTCATTAAGGATATTTGATTTTGAAACCAAGGTGCTTTGTGGAAGGATGATACCTTTGGTTCATGTGTTATATCAGCACAGTTCTAATTCTCATGAGACGTGGGGGAGGGATGAACTTATGAGAGAGAAGTGACCTCATATTTTTGGCATGGAAGCTTCTAAGTAGGCTTTCTAGGGATAGAAAGTTTCTATGGTGGTAAGGTTGTAACATCCTATTACTATTTTTAGTTATTTATAAACCCCTATTCTAATCATTCCTTGTTTGGGTTTAATTTGGGGATGCTTTGAGTGTAAATTTTGGAAAATTTGGAAGTTTCTAGGCTATGCATGGTTGGTGCACAATTCACCCAAACCGTGTGCCCTCTCAAGGGAAACCGTTCAAAAATAGACAATTGGGTTTTTCATGTATAGCATATGGTTTGAAAAATCATGCACAAACCTAGGGGAAACCATGAAACCCCATTAAAATGGGTGTATGATTAGGGTGAAAAATTTTTCTAACCGTGCAGAACTACCCAACTAACTATGTGTATGAGATTTTTTAATTCAAAAATTAATTTTAAACATACCAAAACCCCCCTTTTAGGAGCTCGAAGGACCTAATTTAAACCATAGAATTTTATTCTTCTAGGGGATCTCCCAAGAGATGATTTTGGTCCCTCTACACCCTTCCAAAAGAAAATCTAAACTAGGAAAATGATGTTAGATCTTCTCCAGGTAGGTTTCCTCTTCCTATTATCTTTCTCTCGATTTCTCTCCTTTCTTCCCTAGAGTTTTGTAGATATCCATGTTGTTGGAGAATCTAATATCCATTGTTTTAGATCTTGAATCTAGGGTTTATTCTTGGATCTTTTTTTCCAGTGTTCTTCATTGAAGTTTCCCATTTAGGACTTTGTGATTCAAGATCTAGTGATCCTAAGGTAGGTGGTTCCGTTTTGATTGAGAAATTTGATTAACCCTAAATTTATTGATTTAAATTCAATTGATTAATATAAATTAAATTTATTTCAATTGGTTGATTAAAAACCCAATTCCATTGAGTTGGTGTTTTGAAATTTTATTTGGCATGGAATTGGAAAAAATCCCAATTCCATTGAATTGGGGTGTAATTTTTAATTTGAAGAAATTTTGTGAAATTTAAATTGTAAAATTAATTTGATGAAATTGATTTCAAATTGGTATTTGAGAAAAATGTATTAAAATGGTTTTGATAGAAACCCATTGGGTTTATCTTGTAAAGGGTATGTTTTTATTAAAAAACCATTTCATTTTTTAAATGGAAAATTGAAACATTTGAAACATATAATGGGATGAATTGTATTTTAAGAAGTATTAAAATAAATTGCCCATCATTGACTTGTATAAATCACATGTTGGCCTAGGTAGTTAGTGAGTAATTGAGATAACAATATTTTGACACTTACAACTAAAAAAGAACCTAGTACAGCAGCTCACATCCATAATGGGATGGTGATGGGTCCTCTTTGGTTAGTATAAAAGGGGAATGTGTATACACATATTTCTGTGATTCACCTTTGAGTGTGTGAGGATCCCGCATCCTAGAACTATCGTACCTTTTGGCACATGACCATGATTCTTGCTTGTTTATATTTGAAATATATTCCATTTTTATTGTAAAATATTTTACATGCCTTATGAATTTATATAAACTGTTTATATAAAATTTATACTAAGCCATTGGTTTAAATTATTTCCACCAGTTAAAATGTAAAGAATGATTTTTTAGATATTCTTTTGAAATTCCATACCTGTTTATTGGAAATTGAAATCTTTATTTGGTTAATTAAATGTTGGAATCTTATTATTGAAGCCTTGGTGAGACCCTACTAGGATTTTATCTCACAACCTACTTGTGACTTTAGGTCCTTCCAGGTTCAATCATGGGAAAAGTGCCACTTGGAGGTAGTTCTTATTGCTGATCCTTGGGTTTGGTGTTTCTAAGTCTGTTGAGACTTTGGTTTTTTATCTTCCTATTTTCTGGTACTTTTCTTTAGTACTTTGGGTTGTTGTGCTTGTTCAACTTTTAGTACAATTCTCCTTGTAGAGTTTTCCTTATGTTCATACTGACTTGTTTATCTGTCTTCCATTGTGTTTATGGAAAATTTGTTCCCACTTTAATATTGTATGATGTTAGGTGCTTGTCAGTAACCTGTGGGGATCTGGAATTCCATTCGAGCTATGTCAGGACCGATATGGTTATCGGGTTACCAGGGTACCTGGGATGGTTTGTGACAATGGAAATCACAGTCAACATTTATCTGGGAAAATGATAACAGAAAATGGGTAAGCATATTTAAATCATCCTAGATGAACCAATTATTGAAAACCCAATAAATCCATCATTTGTTTCTATCTAAAACATATTTTATCTAGCTAAATGCTTATGTTTTGTTAATATTTAATCTATTTAAGTCATTTACAAGTCTTTGTTTTGGAATTTCAAATTTTTTTGCCTCAATGATGTCCTATAGTGCCACCTGGGGACCTGATTGAGGATGTTTTTGAGGTATGTAATTCCCCAGTGATACATATAAATTTCAGGAGGGTAGTGCCAAGTATGAAGTTTCCATTACTATTTTTGGGAAAAATTTAATATATTTATATTTACTCTTATTTTATTCATAATTTTTATTAATGTAAACTTAGTGTAGATTAATTATTATTTATTACTAAATGATCAATAATGATAATGATAATAGGAGAAATTTTCAAGGTAAAGTGGAATAAGAGTTTTAGTGTATTTATAAGGTATGGTTGAGAACTAAAATCCAAAGTGTGATGGATAAATCTATAAACTTTTAGAGATAATTGTTGAAGGAGATAAGGCATGAATCAAGTGGGATAAAAGTAGAAGAGACTCAAGATAAAATGGTTGAGTTAAAATATCTATTATTTGTTGAATAAGAGTTAGATAAGTATACACATCCTCAATATTGGGTCAATAAGTTTTCCTTATGAATTTTCCATTCCTTCATGTTTTGAAAATCAAAAATATCCTTTCTTAAGGAAAATTTTATTTCCCCTAAGATTTATCTTATTAAGGAAATCTTTCCTTCCCCAAGGAAATTTTCTCCTATCTTTGTTTTCATTGTTCATGATTTAGTTTCACTAAATCTAACACTTTTTATTTCTAAGTGTAAAATTCGGTTTCATTATCTAAAACCTCGGAATTATATAAATATTTAGATATAGAGTATTCTATTTTCAGATTCCGGATTCTCTGAAATTCAGATTCTGAATTCTCTGAAATTTAGATTCTAAATTCTATAAAATTCATATTCCAAATTCTCTGAAATTTAGATTCCAAATTCTTTGAAATTAAGATTCCAGATTCTCTGAAATTTAGAATCAAAATTATCTGAAATTCAGATTCAGAATTCTATGAAATTCAGATTCCAAATTCTCTGAAATTCAGATTTCAAATTCTCTAAAATTCAAATTCCGAATTCTCTGAAATTCAGATTCCAAATTCTCTAAAATTCAGATTCCAAATTCTTTGAAATTCAGATTCTAAATTCTTTGAAATTCATATTCTGAATTCTATGAAATTAAAATTCCAAATTCTCTTAAATTCAGATTCTGAATTCTCTGAAATTCAAATTCCGAATTTCTTAGAATTCAGGTTCCGAATTCCTTAGAATTTAGACTTTGAATTCCTTAGAATTTAGGTTCCAAATTCCTTATAATTCAAGTTCCGAATTCCTTAGAATTCAGGTTCTGAATTTCTTAGAATTCAGGTTCTGAATTCCTTAGAAATCCGACTCCGAATTCTTATAGAATTTAGATTCCCAATTCCTTGAAAAACAGAATAAAAATATCCTTGTAATATAGATTCTGAATGTTTATTTTCTTAGACTCTGAAATTTATTTTTCTTTAGACTTCAAAAAATAGATTTGGTTGAGCAACCATATTTACTTACCCTTGTTATAGTTATGAAATGATGTCGTGCATTCTATTTCTAACTAACTGTTGTTTGAGTGACACGTGTACATGTCCCTTCCAAATTCAAGGAAAAATATGACCGTTGGAGGAGGGAGCTGACCATTGAAGAAATTCCTATAAATAGGAGCTCATTTGAATGAGATCAACACTGTTCTATAACTCAAGAGATTACATGTTGTTGAAGAGATTTCTAGAGAGAAATACTCTCATGATTTGTGCGTACTGAACATCTTGTTCAGATTGCTTCGTGTGACTCCGATTGTTGCTGTGTACAATCTAGGGATTATGGGGATAGGAAGATAGAGGTGCTGACTACCTTAAAGTTCATGGAATTACTTGATAAGAAATACAGAGGTGCCGACTACCTTGAAGTTCTAGGGCTTGCAGGGATAACAAGACAGACTCCAATATTCCTATCAAGGGCTTACCCTGTTGTGGGTAAGATAGACTTTCTTGAAAGTATAAATCAAGGGACCTTTATCCAAGGTTGTTAGATACCCTAATCATTGGGTTAAAAGATTCTATACTTGTTACTTGTGTTTTTTCAAGTTTATTTTTTGTTTCATTTTGATTAATAAGGAAAGTATAACTATCTTATACTTTCTTTTACTTGTACTTTGATTAGTAAGATTCTATAAAATTTAAGGTAGAATCTTCTCCCATGTAAACTTTTATTAAGTTTCATTTCCAAAACCATATTTTTGGAATCTATAAAGTTTTTATAACTAATAGGTCTTGTTAATTTATCTTGTTTAACTTTGTTAAACAATAAAAAGTTGTATATCAACTTTAAAAGTTTCAAAGGAATTTTTAAAGGATAAAATGCACCCCTCCTCTTGTATATTGAACATCTACATCATTTTTCCAATCCTACAATTGGTATCAGATGAGGTCTATGAAATACTTATATTTACATATAAGTTTTCTTTCTCAGTTTTCATTATTCTATATTTTCCCTGCTTAGGATTTTTATCCTTATTTACAAACATTTTCTATTAACCAGTTTTTGTGGAAAGATATTTTATTTAAGATGGTAGGAATGAATGGTGGTTCAATTGAAAATCTTAATCCTACTAGACCACATATATTTGATGGGAATGATTATGAATATTGGAGAGATCATATGAATACTTTTGTTATTAACACTGAAGTGGACAAATTTGTTATGCTTACTGGAGATTAAAAGATTCTTGATAAGGAAGTCATAACTTTTACTAATTAAGAAAAGTTAGAATATCAACTAAACTACAAGGTACGCAATAATTTTTTGTGTTCCATGACCAGGAATATATATAGCCAGATTTCTTCTTGCGAAGCTGCAAATTGTATTTGGAAGAAATTGGAGGTTACTCATTTTGGTACATCCAAGGTTATAGAAACTAGAAGATCCATGCTCAGAGTTGAATATCATGGTTTCTTATTTCCTTATGAAGAACCCATATGTAAGGTACAACAAAGATTTATTACCATTGTCAATAGTTTACAATCTATGGGTGAGAAAGGTTTGGATGATGAAGCTCTTGTAGATAAGATTATAGACATCATGCCTAATGAATGGGAATCCAAGAGGATAGCTATTTATGAAAATAGAAAAGTTTCCCAGATTACTCTTGATGAGATATTTGGAACTCTTCTTCAATATGAAACCAGGATGAAGAGAGATGATGATAATATTAAGAAGAAGAATGGCAATGTAAGTGTAGCCTTTACTACTACAAAATCCAAGACTCTTAAGAGAGTTACAAGATCTAAATCTAAGAAGGTTGTTATTCAATCTGAATCAAGTGAATGTGAACATTCTGAGAATGAGCTAACTAATTTTTCTCAAAGGATGAACAAGATAGTTGGGAATAAATACTTTCAGTATAGATATAAGAAGAAAGAGAGAAAGGAAAATAAAGACTCTGAAGTCACTTGTTATGAATGAAAAAGAGTAGGGCATATAAGGCCAGATTGTCCTATGATTAAGATAAAGGATAGAAAGGAAAAGAATTATGAGAGGAATAAAAATAAGTACTATAAATATAAATCCAAAAAAGTTTTGAAAGCGAATGACACCTGGAGTGACGGTGGTGGAGACTCTTCTGATGAATCCTCAGAGTATGAATCCTATGGTCATAAGAATCTTGGTTTACTTTCCAAGTTACCTATTGAAAATCATTATTTAATGGGAAAGGTACACAATTATAAATCTATAACCAATGTATCCTTGAATTCTAATTATAGTGATAATAAATATTATAAATCTTCAGATGAAGAATCTTCTTCTGATGAAGATAATACTTTACCTACTTATGAAGACGTTTCTAGGTTTGCTAATATCCTTGAAAATAAAAATTCTAAAGTCAAGAAAAAGATTGATAAGGAAAATTCTAGAATTTATATTCTTACTAAAGAAGTATCAGATCTTTCTAAAGATCTTGATAAGAAAATTTATGATTTTGAAAGTATTTCAAAAACCCTTGGGGAAGTTAATTCTGAGAAGAATAAACTTTCTAAGGATCTAGAAAAATTAATTTCTAAGAAAAATGTTTTAAAGACTAAATCTAGTGCTAAAACTAATGTTTTTGAGGATAAAAACTTAGTTATTAGACTGAATTCAGAAATATTTTCTTTGAGGAAGTGTTTTTCAAACTTTACCTTAGGTAAGGAAAACTTTGATAAGATGTATTCCCAAATTCGAACTCTAAGGAATAATTTTGGATTTGGTTATACTCATTAAAAACCAGTTTTTAGTAATAAGTATTTTGTTCCTGAAAGTGATCCATTATGCACTAAGTGTCAGTGTGGTGGGCATTGGTAAATTTTTTTTCCTTAAAAAAAAAAACTTAGTATTTAGGTTTTCATAAATCTTATTTTTCAAAGAAAATGTGGATTCCTAAAATTTTTCTTTCTGAAGTTTTCGGATCCAAGAAAGTTTGGGTTTTGAAAATCTAACACTCTTATTTTTAGGAAAGTAAAGATAGTACCAACAACAATACATGGCACATGGATAGTGGATGTTCCTATAACATGACTGGTAAGAAAAACTTCTTTCAAAATATTATCAAGATGAAGGGAGGAAAAGTAAATTTTGGAGATAATGCTAAGGGAGAAATTGTTGGTATAGGTAATGTTGTTCTTCTTGGAAAAACTTTGATTTCAAATGTTTTATTTGTTAAGGGTCTTAAGCACAAACTTATTATCATAATTCAATTATGTGATGAAGGTTACCTTGTGAATTTTAGGAATGAAAAGTGATTAGTACATAATTCCAAGGAAGACTTTGTTCTTTCTGCCAATAGGTATGAGAATGTATACACACTAAACTTAGAAGACCTTAGGAACCAATACCTACCTTACCTTAGTGCATTGGAAGATCATTCTTGGTTATGGAATAGAAGGTTAGGACACTGTAACCTTAGAAACCTATACAAACTCTCTAAGAAAAGACTAGTTAAGGATCCACCAAAGCTTAGATCTGATTCTTCAATAGTTTGCGATCCTTGTTAATTTGGCAAGAAACATAAATAAAGTTTTAAATTAGTTGGTGAAGTATCAACCACTGATGAATTACAATTGGTTTATATGGATCATTTTGGTCCAACACAAACTGGAAGCATTGGAGGCAAATATTATGTGTTTGTCTTAGTTGATGATTACACTAGATTTACATGGGTCTATTTTCTAGCAAATAAATCTGAAGCTTTTTTTATTTCAAAAGTTTTAGATCCTAAGTTAAAAATGAGAAAAATATTCCTTTGATAACTATTCATAGTGATAATGGAGGAGAATTTCAAAATTCTGATTTTGAAACTTTTTGTAGTATAAAATGCATTACTCATAACTTCTCATCACCAAGAATTACTCAAAAAAATGGTATTGTTGAAAGAAGAAATTTAATTATTCAAGATATAACAAGAACCATGTTGAGTGAATATTATATATCCAAACATTTTTGGGTTGAAGTTGTAAGTACTTCTTGTTATACTATAAATTGAGTTTTGATTAGACCTTTTCTTAATAAAACTCCTTATGAGTTATGGAATGGTAGAAAACCTAGACTTTCCTACTTCAAGGTTTTTGGTTTCAAAGTATTAATTCTAAATACTAAAGATAATTTATATAAATTCACACCCAAATCTGATGAAGGAATCTTCTTAGGCTACTCCACAACTTCTAAGGCTTATAGATTTTTCAATAAAAAAGCTTGTACTATTGAAGAAATAATACATGTTAAATTTGATGAAACCAATACCTTTGTTTTTAAATGGCCCCAATCTACATATTCATATGTGTTTTCAAAAATTGATTATCAAACCTTGATAGAATATTATTCTGATAAGGAAAATGTTCAATAAGATATTTCTAAAGCATTTACCCCAGGATTTTTCCTACCATATGTTAATGAACAGGTTTTACAAAACCCAAATAAGTCGTTTCTTAAGAATAATCCTAGTGATAGTATCATTGGTGATGTAAATCAACTTTTAAGGACTAGAAGTTACATAAGAAATAGAGTAGAACATCTATCATTCCTTTACCAATTAGAACAAAAAAGCACTGATGATGCTTTAGGTGATGATGATTGGATAAAAGCTATGCAAGATGAGCTAAATGAATTCGAAAGAAATAAAGTCTGGACCTTGGTTGAAAGACCTAAGGAAACTTCTGTTATTGGAGTAAAATGGGTCTTCAGAAATAAGTGTGATGAAAATGGAATCATAGTAAAAAATAAAGATAGATTAGTTTCTAAAGGTTATAATCAACAAGAAGGAATAGACTATGAAGAAACCTATGATCCAATAGCTAGACTTGAATCTATTTGTATTCTACCTGCCTTTGTAGCATTATTTAACTTCAAAATTTTTCAAATAGATATTAAATATTCTTTCCTTAATGGTTATGTTCAAGAGGAAGTTTTTTTTGAATGGCCTCCTGGTTTTGAAGATTCAAAACATCCTGAACATGTTTTCAAACTTACTAAACCTTTATATGAACTTAAGCAATCCCCTAGAGCTTAGTATGATAGACTTACAAGGTTTTTGCTTTAAAACAATTATGATAAGGGAAATGCTGATCCAACCCTTTTTATAAATAAAGATAATAAAAATGTTTTCATTGTTCAAATTTATATTGATGACATTATATTTGGTTTAACTCAGCAATATTTAATTGATTCCTTTTAAGATCTAATGAAATTAGAGTTTGAAATGAGTATGATGGGTGAGTTAACATTTTACTTGGTTTTCAAATTTCTCAAAAACCAGAAGGAATCTATATATCCCAATATAAGTATATTAAAGATCTTCTTAAAAAATATGTATATGACAACACTAAGAGTATAAGTACTCCCATTGGTACCTCAAATTCACTTGATCTTGATGAAGCTGGGAAACCAGTAGATCAAACATTATTTAGAGGTCTGATAGGAAGTCTAATTTACTTAACAGATAGTCATCCAGACTTAATGTTTTTAGTATGCTTATGTGTAAGATATCAATCTAATCTGAAGGAATCTCATTTAAAGGTTATGAAAAGGATTTTTCACTACTTAAAGGGAACCATGGATTTATGACTCTTTTATTATTCTGGAAATGATTTTTTTCTAATTTTTTTTTCAGATGCTGAATTTGGTGGATGTAGAATGGATAGGAAAAGTAAATCTGAAACTTGTCATTTCTTAAGAGATTCATTAGTTTCTTGGTCATGAAAAAAGAAACACTCAGTAGCACTTTCCTCTACTGAAGCTGAATATGTAGCAGCTGGAAGTTGTTGTGCTCATGTATTGTGGATGCAACACACACTCACAGACTATGGTATGAGTTTTACCAAAACAAAAATATTGTGTGATAATACTAGTGACATTACCTTATGTAAAAACCCTTCACATCACTCTCATGAAAAACACATAGATAT
Source organism: Viscum album (assembly GCA_963277665.1). NCBI lineage: Eukaryota > Viridiplantae > Streptophyta > Magnoliopsida > Santalales > Viscaceae > Viscum > Viscum album. Next base: position 1,645,425,234 of record OY728131.1, on the reverse strand, counting down.
TAGGCATCAATTTCTTAGAGATCACACATAAAAAGGGGATATCATTCTTCAATTTATCAGAACACAAGATCAACTTGCTGATATTTTCACAAAATCTTTACCCTCCAATAGATTTTAATATATTAGACACAAGTTAGGAATGATAAACATAAGGTAATATTACTTATTAACTTATTGTTAAAACCTATCCCCTTATAGTAAGAAACTCTTTTTCATAGGGGGAGTACATTTTCTTATTAGTCAAATTCTTCGTAGTCAAAATTTTTTTAGTCAAAAATTTTCAGAATCTAAAACTCTTCAAGAAGATAATTTTTCCTCATTACGAATAATCTTCCTAGCATTACGAAATGTATATTTTCTTTTCTAATATTTTTTTAATAATCTTTTACTTGTTGGTATTTTCATTTTTGGATTCATTTCCTTTTCCTAAATATGAATGTTTTTCCTAATAAAACCTCAAAAGATTGGAACCTGTCAAATTCCTTCTTTGGTTATCATCTCAACCGTCAGTTTTGATCAGAAGTTTTACAACCATTGGATCAACCATGGAAGTTAAACCATCACCTAAGTCACCTATATAAAGTGATCCTTGATGGTTTTCCCACATCGGTTTTTCAATCTTTTGCATGCTGAAGCTCTGCCTTTGTATTTTAAGCCCGTTCTAAATCCTCAAAGTTTCCTCAGTTCCGGATGTCTTCTAAATCTTCTTCTCAGAAAGAAATGTCAATTGTTAAGGAAATTTCCAAGTGGCAGATATACAGAGAGAGGCTAGTTGATCAGAAATTCCTCAACAAGTATGATTATATTGTTTCCAAAAATATTAAGTTGAATGGTTAGGATAACCTTTGTATTTTGAATCCAAAGGCACAAGATCTGGTGTATCCAGAGTTGATGGTGGAGTTTTATGAAATAGTTAGCTTTTTTAATGGAGGGAAAGATAAATTTTCTTTCAAGTGTTATGGAAAGACCTACTCTCTTTCATATAGTAAGGCGGTGAGTCTGATTGGTATTTCTTACGAAGGGGAAGTAAAGTTTTTTTACTCATAAATTACCTGATGAATCAGGATATTTTAATAAGGAGAAGGTAATAGAGTGTCTTGGATTGAAATGAGTGAAGACTCTGAAGATCATTCACCTCTCTAATAATTTGAAGATTCTTGAATTGTGGGTTCAAGGCTTTATAATTCCAAGGAAAGTTGATAAGAATACTCTGAAGAAGAGTGTCATCTATATTTTGGATTTCTTGGTAAATCTAAGGAAGATAAAATTGGTTAAGTATATCTTGGTAACAATTGAGAATATCAAGAATAGAAATATGAAGTCTCAAATTATTATATATCCAGCTATTCTTTCAAAGATTAATGTTCTTTTCCTTCAATCATTCAAAATCCCATACAGTTACAAGTTGAGAAATCACAAAGTTATGTTGCTAAGTGATGACACCTTAAGAAGAATGAAAATTGGATTTTCCATTGAATCCGGACAATTACATGATCTTTCTAAAGAAAAATTAGAAGCATTGTCAAAGAATCTGGAAGTGGATAAAACCTCTAAGAAAGGTGGAAGGAAGAGAAAGGATAAGGAGCTGGAAGAGAAAACAAAAACTCCTATGGCCAATCAAACTTAGTCAGCGCCACTGAAGCCGTAGAAGAAAAAATCGTATCCTGATGAAGTAGTGTCTAAGTAAAGAGAAGATAGGAAGAACTAGAAGGAAGGGGAGCCTAAGTTTGGCTTGTACCCTACTGAAGAAAAAGCATTGAAGGAAAATAATGCTAAGAATCTTGAAAATGAAGAAAAAGAAAAGAAGCAAAGGAAGAAATTGTCAGAAGATGAAGTCGTTCAATCTCTTCTCAAGGCTACTAAAAGAGCCTCTGAGAAAATTCTAGTACCAGAATCCTTTTTGATAGAACCATTACTAGAGACTCTGGGAAAGAAAGTGGTGGTTTTGGAATCACATAAAGAAAAAGAAATTACTCAGGAAGTGGAAGAAGAAATAGAAGAATAAGAGGAGGTGGAAGAAGAAGGGAACAAAAATGATGATATTATAAAACAAGTTGAAGAGTTCCATGAGAGGGAAAGTCCATCTGTAAAATTATCGATCCCGATTCCCAAGATGAATCTTTAAAAATTGATACACCAGGAAAATATGAGAAGGGTGAAGAAGTGAATAATCCAACAGATAATGAAAGTAGTAATCATGATTTTATTTATCTATAAGATCTAGTGGCTGATGAAGAGAAATAAGAAGTTGAGGAAGATAAGATTGTTCAACTATCTGATAGTGAGCATGAATCTACTAAAGAACAAGACATCATTCCAAGACCAGATAAGGGAAAGAAGGTGGTTGTAGATACACCTAGTAAATCTGTGGTGAAGAAGAAATATACTGGTGCTTCATCAAATAGGAAATATGAGGATATAAAAAAAGAATCCTCACCAACCAAACATTTGGATTCAGAATCATCTTCCATTGGACACGATTTTGTTGTTCAGTCATTGAAGAAGCTGGTTGGTACTATTCCTTTATTCCCAAGTATTGATTTAAGATGTCAGATGATTCAACATATAATAAATCAGAATTCAGATTCAGTTTCCATGGTGATGGAAAAATATGTTTCACTAGAGGTAGATTTCAAGACCTTCTTCATAAGTTATGAGGCTCATAAATTTTTTTTCAAGAATATGAAAAGATGGTAAAATAAGATTATTAAAGAAATGAGAATTTTTGATGAATTCCATGATAATGTCAATGATGCTTTTGATACCGAAGATTGGAAGATTAAAGATCTTTCAAATAGTTTTGAGTAAAAGTTAAGTCTTGAAGAGACTACTCGAAAGCAGAAAGTTAAGGATTTGAATGGAAAGATAAATTCTGTAGCCATGAATTAGAAAAGGGAAAGAGATATTAGAATGGATATTGAAGAGAATCTTTCTAAACAAGAAGAACTGTTGAAATCTCAGGCATACATTCTTAAGGATCAGGAAGAGAAAATTAAAGCCTTATAGAAGAAAAGTGAAGACTAGGATCAATTGTTTAAGCAAGAAGAAGAGGATCACAAATAGATCAAGAAGCTAAAAACTATTGTGAAGAATCTGATGCTGAAGGAGAAAGAAGAATAATCTTTTTCCATTCCGATCTCTTATTGTATTGAAAAAATTCTTTCAATCATTAATGAAATTTTGGTTGACTTTCATATATTTTGTTTGTGGTTGTTTAGTGCTAATTTTTCAGGTACCATCTTTTTTTTTCCATTCCATTTATTCCCTTTTGAAAATCACAAAGGGGGAGAAAGGAGTTATAAAAAGAATAAAAAGTAAAGAAGAAATTTTCCTAAGGGGGAGTTATCTAGAGGAAAGTTCTTATCGATGAAGATTTTTGTATGCAAGATAATGAAAAATATCATTCAGGAAATCAATAATATGATCCTTAGTGATTCCAAAGCCTAAGGGGGGAGTTAGTCATATTCACTATGATCCATAAGTAAAGGGAGATAAGTTTTTATTTTCAAGTCCATAAAATTTTCAAGTCCTCATATTCTTTTTAGTAAGGATGTTTGTGATTTCTAAAAACTGGGGAGATTGTTGAGTCAATAAGGTTTCCTTATGACTTTTCTATTCATTCATGTTTTGAAAATCACAAATAGCCTTTCTTAAGGAAAATTTTATTTCCACTAATATTTATCTTATTAAGGAAATATTTCCTTCCCCAAGGGAATTTTCTCCTATATTTGTTTTCATTGTTCATGATTTAGTTTCACTAAATCTAACAATTTTTATTTCTAAGTATAAAATTTGGTTTCATTATCTAAAACCTCAGAATTCTATAAATACTTAGATATAGAGTATTCTGTTTTCAGATTCCAGATTCTCTAAAATTCAGATTCCAAATTCTCTGAAATTCAGATTCCGAATTCTCTGAAATTCAGATTCCAAATTCTCTGAAATTCAGATTTCGAATTCTCTGAAATTCAGATTTCGGATTCTCTAAAATTCAGATTCCGAATTCTCTGAAATTCTGATTCTGAATTATTTGAAATTAAGATTCCAAATTCTCTGAAATTTAGATTCCAAATACAATGAAATTTAGATTCCAAATTCTCTGAAATCCAGATTCCGAATTCTCTGAAATTTAAATTCCGAATTCTTTGAAATTAAGATTATGAATTCTCTGAAATTCAGATTCCGAATTCTCTGAAATTCAGTTTCTGAATTTCTTAGAATTTAGGTTCCAAATTCCTTAGAATTTAGGTTATAAATTCCTTATAATTAAAACTCCGAATTCCATATAATTAAAGTTCTGAATTCCTTAGAATTTAGGTTCCAAATTATTTAGAATTCAGGTTCCGAATTTCTTAGAATTCAGGTTCTGAATTCCTTATAAATTAGACTCCAAATTCCTATAGAATTCTGATTCTGAATTCCTTGAAAATTAGAATCCAAATATCCTTGTAATATAGATTCTAAATGTTTATTTTCTTAGAATCCGAACTTTATTTTTCCTTATAATCTGAAAAATAGATTTGGTTGAGCAACCATATTTACTTACCCTTGTTATAGTTATGAAAAGATGTCATGAATTCTGTTTCTAACTAACTATTATTTGAGTGACATGTGTAAAGGTCCCTCCAAAATTCAATGAAAAATATGACCGTTGGATGAGGGAGCCGACTGTTGAAGAAATACCTATAAATAGGAGCTCATTTGAATGAGCTCAACACTGTTCTACAACTCTAGTTATTACATGCTGTTGAAGTGATTTCTAGAGAGAAAAACTCTCATGCTTTGTGCGTACTGAACATCTTGTTCAGATTGCTTCATGCAACTCTGATTGTTGTTGTACACAATCAAGGGCTTCTGGGGATTAGAGGACAGAGGTGCCGTCTACCTTAAAGTTCAAGGACTTCCATGATAAGAAAGATAGAGGTGCCGACTACCTTGAAGTTCAAGGGGTTGCGTGGATAGCAAGATAGACTCTGATATTCCTATCAAGGGATTATCCTGGTGTGGGTAAGACATGATTTCTTGAAAGTATAAATCAAGGGACCTTTATCCAAGTTTGTTGGATACCCTACTATTTGGGTTAAAAGATTCTATACTTGTTACTTGTGTTGTTTCAAGTTTATTTTCTACTGTATTTTGATTAATAAGGAAAGTATAACTATCTTATAATTTTTTGTACTTGTACTCTGATTAGTAAGATTCTATATGCTTTAAGGTAGAATCTTTTCCCTTGTAAACTTTTCTTTAAGTTTCATTTCTAGAACCATATTTCTGGAATCTATCAAGTTTGTAGAACTAAGAGGTCTTGTGAATTTACCTTGTTTAACTTTGTTAAAAAATATAAAGTTTTATGTCAACTTTAAAAGTTCCAAAGGAATTTTTAAAGGATACAATTCACCCCCTCTTGTATATTTAGCATCTACATCATTTTTCTGATCCTACACTATGTGTGTTGAAAAGATAAATAATATTTCACACATCTATTGTGTGTTAAAATAGAATAAGAGTAGTTTACACATTTTTTGTGTGTTGAAGAAAGATAATAGTCTCAGGTTTTTAGTGATATTATTCGCTATTGAAGATGTTCATGACTATAATTATTGGTGAGAGACAAAATAAATAAATAAATAACAATTATGGAATCTTATCTTGTTAAATAAATAAGATCACATTATTACAAGTTTACCAAAGGCTAAAATACTATCATCTTGAATTTTGGAGAAAGTGTTGTATCTTCTCATAGATATTTAGTAAGAATACTTATCTATACATCATTAAGAGACACATATGAAAATGTATATGAATATAATCTTCTTGTTGTATTCACCAAATAATTATAGTGTATCATATAATTACAAATTATTCTGGATCATTCCAATGATATTGCACTTTGTTATTATCAGTAAACCTTGTAAATGAAATGAGAAAGATCCATTATCTCTAGGTTTTATTCACACTATGTGATTAATCTTCCTTTGATCCTTCAAAACATTCATAATTAAAACATTCACACATCCTTAATAATCTTAATGTCTATAATTTCAATGTATAAAATCTCAATGTACAAAATCTCAAGGTTTAGAATCAAAATATCTAAAACCTTAGTATCCAAAATTTTAATGCCTGGAATCACTATGTCTGAAATATCAATGTACAAAATATCAACATTTGAAAGTTGGTATTTATCACTACTTCAAGAACTTTATCATTTATAAGATATGTATATTACAGAAAAACATTAGTCTTTGTCATTAAATTTCTAGAATAAACAATTCTTCCTTCTCGACATCATCTTCATCATTTAATCATCATTTTTGAAATAAATTCTAATATCTTTAAAGAAATTAATTGAACAACCTTAGAAGGGATTCAATAGTAAACATTTAACTATACTATTATACTATTTGATGATGGTCTCCCTTCAATGAAACTCAAACCAGATCTATAATTTTTTTTATTCAAGCTAAAAATGAATCACAGATGTAGAAAAAGTTTATATTAAAGAATTTATTATTAGATGACAATCATACTATTCACATTATATCACTTAGACTACCCTATTTGAGTTACATCTTTGTCATGAAAATTATGTAATAAATTTTTATGCATTAAAGAATTTATTGTTAAATGAAACAAGAATCCATAGTGTAACCTAATTCAAATCCAAAATGCGACAAAACTTTTCATATATGGATACTACATAATAAAAATTTAAATGCAATGCCCAAAAATTATTAATATAAACCATATATCACTTGTCATAAGTGAGTCAAAAAGTTACAACCACATAGTTATAGAATATATTAAATCATAAAATCACTTGAATAAAAACATCACACTTGATGAACATTTTCTTCATTCCAAGTGAAGAAAATAGAGATGAAGTAGGTATTATTTATAAACCCTAATTTCTTGATTACCAGAAAAGAAAAAAAATAAAAATTAACAATGCATTTGTCAGAGAATATGCCAATAAAAATAAACAGGTAAAAGGAATTTTTATTACACTTTAAAGGAAATAAAAGAAATAATAATTATAATTTTTTGATGATTCATCATCTTCAAACCCTACCTTGAAATAATGACCTTAGAACACATAGAGAGAAAAACCATTGAACTTATAAGTAGAATAAACCTAGGGACACAATATTAGGGTTACAAAAGAGGAAGAACCGTAGAACTTAGAAGAAGAATAAAATCAGGGACACACTATTTGGATTCTGTATCAACAATTGATCATTGTTAAACGTTTTACAAGACCTTTATTTTAATTTATCAATTATAAAAACACATATAAACAATAACAATTAAAAGTAAATAACTTATAATAAATAATAAAACTTACTTTTTTAACAATTTTCTAAAATATTTACAAACTCTGCCTAATACACTAACTTAAGAAAAATAAAAACCCAGTAAAATAAAACACAATATACCAATTAAAAATAAAAAACAATTTGTATAAATACTCAGTTATTTAACTTTAATTAAAATATACATGCCTGAAACATTTGAAACCTATAAAAACAAACCGAATATATAAACTTTAAGTAAATAATGTGTGTATAATTACTCATTTTTTAAACTTTAACTAAAAGATACATACCTGACAATTTAAAGTCTTGCGTAATGTGGATTTTTTATAAATCTACAACCCATTATATATTAGATAAACCTATAAAAATAAATATAATATACAAAATTAAAGAAGAAAATTATTGTCTAAATAATATTTTTTTAACTTCAATTAAAAGATACATACTTGATAATTTAAATCAAATCATACTTAACAAATATTTTTTAAATAAACTGAGAGGATGAGTAAGTTCTTCATTCATATATGACTTGATATAATTGAAAATATATAATAACAATGAAGTTTATAGGATTAAAATATATAATATTTGATATAAAACATAAAATAATTATTATAACCAACCTTATGAAATTAAGTTATTGAACCAATTGTGATTACCTCATACATAAATCTGAATACATAATAACCACATTCCACCTTTTCTTTTTGATGATAACACTATGGTTATAAAACCTTAAATTGAAGATAAAAACCAATATATATATATATATATATATATATATATATATAATAAAAACCAAATATTATCTAATATATAAAAAATTTACCTTCACTCCCATATAATTGATTGGATCTGGTTTCTTTATCGACAAATGATATTTGCTAAACTTTTTCCATGACATATATTTTCATATTTATATATCAACTAATAAAACATGTATAAATAATAATAATTAAAAATAAAGAACTTATAAAAAAGAATAAAGCTTACTTGTATAATAATTTGCTAAATTTTTTATGAACATGACCTAATAAAGAGAAAAAACAATATAATGTACATTAATTTGGGAAGAATACTCCTAACATCCAATGAACACTACAATATAAAAAGTTAAAAATTAATGAAATTATAATGAATATTAGTTCATAATTATATTAGTGTTATTACCTGTAACACCACAAGATTTTTCAAATAAATTTAATATTGAATGGATGAAACATTGAGTCTCCACAAAACACCACTTTGTTATAACCTATCCAGTAAACATAATTTTTCCACCTCTGTGATTTGAATTTCGAAAAACTGACATACACAGTTGTGTTTAGTAAGATATTTAGAGTCTGATAGGACAAAATTAATGTTTGATGAATAGTAACATAACTTATGAATAATAACATACCCTTATGAATAGTAATGTTACTCTTATTAATATTAATGAATATTAAATTGACCAAAAAAAAATAGAAACTTCACCCACGAATGTATAAATAAAATTTAGGCATCTTATAAGTGAAAAAACGATCATAGTATAAGTATTGGTATTTTTAAATGTCATGAATATTTTAATTATAATTTCTTGATTAATTTAATAATTTAAAATGGAAATGTATTTTCATAAAATGAAATCATAAATTTTTACTCTATTGTTATTGGCGCCAAAATTTGGGAAGATAAGGAGAAAACATAAAGCCCTTGGGGTTGCCTTGCGAAGTTTGTCTGTGGAGCCCTACAGCGCTGCGACTGGCGCAAAGCTACCCCCTCTGCGAAGTCGCTGCAGAGAAAGGAGGTAGGAGGATCTGTGAACCAAATTGACATTTTCGAAGCCGCCTCGGAGTAAAGAGGAGGGAGTCTCTACGATGCGTTTTGACGTTTGCAAAGCCGCTACAGAGCAAGGAGGCGGGAGGATCTGTGATGTGATTTGACATTTGCGAAGCCACCGCGAAGCAAAGAGGCAGGAGTCTCCATGATGTGATTTGATGTTTGCGAAGCTGCTGCAAAGAAAAGAGATGGGAGGCTTCGTGGTTACGACAAAGGGAGACATGGCTCGGCACTGAGCAAGATTTGCTTCGCGGAACCTCGTTCCTATAAATACCGGGCTCCCCTAGAGTCCAAAGGACAGATCCTCCAACCTTTCTCTTTCTTAGCTCTCAAATCGTGAAGCAATTTCTACTCTGTGAACCATGATCTCTTCAATGTACTTTAGCATTGCGAAGTGACTTTCCCTTTGCTTAAATTAAACCCCTATTCAAAGGGGGATGCCCTTCATGGAGCCCACAGGCCTTTGCTAAGGAAGGGGATCCCCAAGGGGATTCGGGTCTTCGCAGAGCACTTATGCTTCACAAAGTACCCTCTGTGTACATGTAACCCACATGCTAAGGTAGGGTCACTGTGCATCATGAAGCACATTTCTTCGCAATTCTACGCTTCACAGGGTACCCTTTCTTCACAAAGCACTGCTCCGCGAAAGCCTTTCTACTTCGCGAAGCACCTTCCATATACACATATTACCTATTCCTAGGCTAGGACACTTCACTTTGCAAAGAATACCCCTTCGTGAAGCCCCTACACTACATGGATCACCAGAACTTCACGAGGCTTCTTCCAGTGAACCCCTTTGCTTTGCAACTCCTTTTCCCATGCGACCCTCCAGGTTTGCACAAAGTTATTTCAAAGTCCCTTGGGTAGTGCTTCATGTTACATTGCTTCACCTCATGCTTCTTCGCATAGGCACACCAACATATATTACTTTTTCACATAGCCATGATAATGTGGTCCTCCAATGGATCACTCCACAACACCCCCTCACTATGGAATTGCTGATTCTTTCCCTTCACCAAAGGTTGAAGTGCACTAGTTATGTAAGTCCTAGGGGTGTGGAGAGAATCCTCATCGTCCGAGATGCATGACGTTAAACTGCCAAGCACCATATTCCATCACACATGACGTTAAACTGTGACCTCACCCCATGTAGTTTACACAGGGTGCCCCATCTCAGACATTCTCTACGCCCGTTTGTCTCCACAGGAGTGAGATCTTCCTCACATGGAATGAGATTCTCTTTACTTGAGCGGTGCCTGTACATGGGGAAGGGGAACCACCTTGGTGTAAGACCCTATCCTTTCTTACAGTTGGTAGAACCCCTGATCCTCCTATCTTCTTCCATGCCAAATCCCTCTCCCGTTGGGCTTTGTCACCACCTGGGCCTCCATCTTGGAGTAAGTACCAATCTTCATCTCCCTGGGATACTAATCATGCATAAGCCCCTGTTTACTCTTTGGGCCGCTAAGCATGTGTAATACCCACTCCACTTCCCATGGATTCACCTTTCACGACGTGGTCGTTAGGTCTTTGCTGCCTCTTGTTTCTCACACCGAGCATTACTCACATGGGCTTAGAGTAAACATCAACCATGACATCCTCTCTGGGCCGCCTTAGACCATAAGCCCAAACACCATTCTGAACTACGTGGACTTTGATCCTTGCCAAGGTAAGGTACGTAGGAAGCCTCTATAAGGTTCAATCCCAACACCTTATCTGGTCTCAACCATATTCACTTTGGTTCACTAGAACCTACCAAACTATGTGGACTTTGATCCTTATCTCCTAGGCAGGGTACGTTGGAAGCCTCCCTGAGGTTCAAGCTCAACACCTATTGGTCCCAAACCCTTCACGTCGGTTCACCAACACCTCTCCCGAACCACGTGGACTTGGATCCTTGCCAAGGTAGGGTATATAGGATGCCTCCCTAAGGTTCAAGCCCAACTCCCATTAGTCCCAACTACTTCATGTCAGTCCACCCCTATCCTGCATGACATTAAACTATACACCCCTTTTTGTCTCACATGACACTAAAATCTTTCCCAATCAGTGGTAAGCTGTTTTCAAACCCACCCAGCTGTAAGATATTGTGGCCCCATCTAGTGGTAAGCCATTGTGTTTCTATTCATTGGTAAGCCGTTATATTTCCCACTCGAAAATAAGCCGTTAAAGTCCCCAATCAATGGTAAGACATAATCAGATGAACTATGTAGGTTTGATCCCTATCTCCTTGGAATGGTATGTAGAAAGACTCCCTGAAGTTCAACCCCAAACATTGGTAAACATTGGTGTTCCCCCTATTAGGACCTACATCTCTGGTCCACCCCTCGAGCGTCAGACCAACCCAGGCAGCTAATCACGCGTAAGCCCCAACATGTTATCGAGTCTCTGTCCTATGCATGCACCCCAATTTGATGTCCCAACCCAGAGGTTCCACTTCCTCTGGGTCCCCTCCATATGGGTCAACTCCTTAGGTGTCCCATAGCCTCACCGAACAATGCAGACTTTGATTCCCAACCATGGGGATACATTAAAAGTCTCTTCGAGGCTCAAGAACAACATCACCGTCATCCTCACGTCAGTTCCATATCACCCCCCATCCACTTCATTCAACTCTCCATCATCCATCCTGATTCTTACCCGGGACTCCACATACCGGTGAAATCTTGTCACCCACTTTCTCGCTACTCCCAGCATCAGTGTTTTTTCTAGGGGTTTCACCCATCTGATCCACTCTTATCAGTGTTCCAATCAGTCTGATCCATATACACTAGACGTTAAACTTGTGGCATGCCCTGTGTTAAACATGAAAAGCTGATAAAAACCTTAGAGACATTCCTATGGAATATAATTCCCCGCATTCGACGTGGGATGACTTGGGATTCCACGCCCTCAAGAAGCCCTATCATAAGGGGAAGAAACCCAGAATATCCAGTGTTTTAGTGTCCAGACACGCTAGTGATGTCCAATGTGACTACTCCCCCAACCTAAGGTTGCTTCCCTGACTGGAACACTTGGAATGTCCTGACAGAAGCATCACAATTAACCGGCGTCCATAAAGACATGACACTGTGAAGAGTTTCATGAACAATTTCTTAAGTCTATAAGGGAGACCTGGAATATGTGATGAGTTACAAGGAGGAATCTATGGAAGGAATAATCTACACCCCATCACCCCATTTTGATCATGGAGAAAACTTCCCTGAATAAGCGATGTATTCCACCCACCTTTGGAAAGTGGGAATGTGGGGCAACAATCAGTGCGTCCTCAAAAAACATATGCACGCCCCGATGAAAGCATCGAAAACAGAAATGGTGAACCTGATGTGAAGTTATTCTCCTCAATGTGGAGATTAGTAGCATTAAATACATTAGTGGACTATAATTTCACCAGATCTAGCTATCCGATGCTAGGTATTGCCAAGAAAATAGTGGGCCTGGCGTGAAACTCACCAGAAGTTAGGGCAGTTGAACGTTGGACATCCTAGTCTACGACGTTGTCAGTGTGGATCCTTCTTACCATCCATGAAAGATGGAATGGCATTGGGGCATTGGACGTCGATTTCCTTGTTTCAAAACTAATGGTTTAATCTTCCCGCCTTTCAGGACCCAAGCTTCCGTAACACGAAACTGATCACCACCCACCCACTGACGTAGGGGTAGGGGTAGCGCCAATGAGGTAATATCATGTGGATCCACTAATTCTATGAAAGCTTCCACACCCACAGTTTCTGGGAACCCATTCCCCATCTCCCCCTATGATTTTGTTCATCAAAGGGTGATAAATGACCTTGTCCACCGATACGAGTAGTAGGGGATTACCCCAACTCAGGATATGGCCCACTAGGATTTAGAGGCATTTGCACCTTGTTTCCACCACCTCCCCCAAGGGCCACGCAGGGATCCACTACTCCCCACTCCGACACACAATCGTTTCGGGAGCCTCTCCCCGGAATGCTTCGATGACTTCCTCCCTTATGACGATGAGGTGGGGGATGTACGTGCCAGCCCAGATGGGATCCCATTCCAGGGGCTCCCAAGGAGGGCCCCCACTAGGCTGAGCTAGTTCCACCACCAGGCCCCATGAGATGGGAACAGGTAAGATATGCGCCTGCACCGCCATCCCCGGTCTGGTTAACCCGACGTCAGCGTTGGGTGCATGCCGAGGAGGACACTCTCCAAGGGGCGTCAACGTCAATGACTATCGTGGATTGTGCCAACACCAACATATACCATTAGTCCCATGTCTATGTTGAGAAGGGGCACTCATATACCCAACCTGGATCGAGGCTCCAACTGCTCCATGGGCAGGCTGGGTCGAATCTCCTGGTTGTTAGTGCAGGTAGTGGCCACCACAGACCGACCCGTGACAACCACACCCAATACAAAGGTCCTCCCTGTACCACCAACATGGTGAAAACGGGTCCTCCCTACTTCCAAGATCGACATGGAGGTCCTACCTATGCGACCTTCGATTCAAATGAGGGTCCTCCCCATGACAGTGAAAATCAGTACAAAAGCCTCTTCCATGCTCATGACATCTGGTATGGAGTCATTCCTCCTACCACAAGCTGCTAGTGTGGAAATGTTACGCATCCGGTCAATCTCCAGTGTGGGGGCCTCCCCCATGTCCTTACAGCGGCCGAAGAAGGTCCTCCTTGCCCCAGTAATTAGAGGAGTGTAGGTCAGCTTTGCTTCAACATCACCCAACATAGAGGTCTTACCCATGTTCGGCTTGACCAGTATGAGGACCCTCCTTGCACTGACGCTGCTAGGGGAAATTAGAACGGAGGCCTAGCCCATGCTCCTACCCACTCCAGCACTTCCCTCATAGATCCTATTCACACATTAGCTAGTGGAGATAGAGGTTATCTCCATGTTTCTTCTGATATCTATCTAGGTTCTCCTCACAACCCAACTCGCTCAGGCGAAAGCCCTCTCCGTCCTGGTAGAAGTTCGGCCGAAGATCCTTCTCATGCCAGAAATCTACCCTTTCCTGAAGAACCATCCTGGGGTAGGAGGGAAGGTTGTCACCACCATAAAAAGAATGCTGGGAAGATTCAGACCGAGATTAAACCAGTCTGCTTCTCAGATTCTGAGGCGGAATATGACTCAGTAATGGAACCCTCACCTCGATTCTCCATGTCAAGGGTCGGGGCAGGAACAAGATGCATTGGCCTCATACTCCCAAAATGTGAGGTCCAACGAATCCCTAACTCCCTCTATAGATACATCCAGGAGGATGAAGATTTGGTGTCTCCCCAGTGTCTGGCTGTGAAATCACCACCATCATCACTAGGAGCATTCTCTACCCTGACCAAAGATCATAAAGAGTTATTCTGGGGACTGATGGTGAACAAGCAACAACATGGTTCATCACCAGTAGTCACAGTTTCTGCACCAAAAACCATGGTCTCCATCCTGTCTTATCACGATGTGGTGGCCAAGTCACTACACTCTTCGAAGGATAGCCTGAGATGTGGTAGTTTGTCAGACCACTCGACGTATTATCCACCGTCCAACCTACCATCTCAATGGTCTGCTTAAGTATCGCTACTGGTTCCCCAGCCGCCTCCAGTTGATGAGTGGGGAAACGAAGGGCCATACCCCGATTTTGGACCAGGGAGCTTTTGGTACATTCTTGTAGCAGACCATTTCCTAGATATGTTTTGGCCATTTACAACACCAAATTTCAGTGCACCGGAAACACACACCTAGGAGGAGGTTGGATGCTTTTGCCAAACCCTCTGGGCAACTCACTTTCATGTTCATCATCGATGATTGGCATACCCCAAGAGTCATACACACTTTGAATACATTGGTCAACAATGCCGTTTGGTTAATTTGGATGCACTCCCCATGGCCTAATGCCCTGTGTCAACTGGTCGCCATAGGACCCTCCAGCAATGATGTGTCTAGGGCTTTAAAGTGCTCCATAGAGTTATCAAGGAGGCTTCCCCCCACATGCAGATCCGTGGTTGGGGGTAGTATGCTTCCCTCCACTTTAGTTCCATCCGGAACCATCCCAAATTTCTAGGCGATATTGAGGATATTCCCCCAGGAAGAGTCGTGGTTAACATGTATGATCTATGAGAAGAAGAGGAGACAAAACTCCTTGGGGAAAACTTACCCCCCAGGGGAGTGCCATAACTTTTAGACCCGTCGGGAAGGGTTAATCCCTAGTAGAGAAATATACTAGGTCTTCCTGTACCCACCAAGGCATTGGTCCTTAGCTAAAATCTCAATAAGGGTAAGGAGCACCTCGGAGCCGTCAAACCCTCTAATCCATCTAGCTCAGTACAAAAGATGAAGGACGATCCCAAGAAATATGCGTTGTGTCAACAGCTTGTGGATCATAAGAAAATGGTCTATGACCTCCTTCCTGAGAATGACACAGAGCGAAATCCAGACTACAGTGATCCTTGGCCGGGGTAGCTGGGGCAGGCACAATTTCCCCCTGGTGAATTGCCTCTAGGTGAACCTGACCACCCTGTCCATGCTGATAGGGTAGAGGCTGGAACTTATGGAAAGAGGGCATGGTATGTGTCGCCCAAGCCACCCGAGAAACATGAAAATCCTCAGGACCCGACTTAGGTTCCCCCAACTGCTCCACAGGTCATTCCACCAGCCGCTGGGCCTGCTTATCGGGTTGAAGAACCGACTAACGCATTGCTGGTTAGGGATCCCCATCAAGATAGGAACCCCTGCCTAGATGATCTAATGGCGGCACTCATCGTCCACCTCAAAGATTTAGAAACTCGACATGTGGCCATCCTGCCTAATGGAAAGCTATATCCAGCATGGGTGGATGATATGCCGGCACCCCAGGGTTTCAGAAATCCCACCTTTTCCCCCTTTAATGGTACGAGTGACTCGCTGCAGCATTTATCCCACTTCATTTCAAGGTGCGGACCCATGTTGGGGAATCCAGTGCAACATGAGGCTGCCAAAATCTGATGCTTCATACAGACATTGGAAGGGCCTGCGTTTGTCTAGTATAGCCAGCTACCCATCAGGTCAGTAGCTGAATGGGAGGATCTTCGCAGGCAATTTCTTTACCAGTTCAGTTCCACCACTCGAAAGATGAGTATTGAAGACCTCTTTAAGTGAAAATAGAGGCCCGATGAGTGTGTCACAGACTTTTTCACCCAGTGGAAAGGGCTCACATACTCTCTTGACATGCCACTAACTCAGGAGAAACTAATGATGATGTGTGTGGGGAATGTCAAGATAGAACTGGTTCCCTCTCTAATCACCCAGAATTACCTTGGGGGATTTTGATACTTCTCTGATAAGGCCCAATGCCTAGAGGAATCTCTACAGCTGGCCAAACATGTATGACCATTGCCTCCTGCAATTCTCGTAAGAAGGGATGCTAAGGATGAGACTACTATGGTGGCATAGATAGAGCCCCCAAAACAACTAGAGTTGTTACCGGTGGAGCCACCTCTATAGCCTCATCGAGGTCCTCCACCTTAGGCACATCCTTCGGCCCACCGATGCCCACCTCAGAACCGGCATGTTCCCCCGTGCAATGCGCCGCCACCACCCAGGCGAGACAACCAGGCTCCGCCTCCTCGACAGGCTTCTCCAGCCCCTCATCAGGGCCAGGTTCCCAGACCCCCTTCCTAGATAGGAGAAACCAAAACTACTCATTCAACGAGGCTCAGGTCCCCGATTATTTCCACAGTGCCTTGGAATATGGAATTGTTAGTTTTTCTAACTATAGGAGACCAGAAGAGGTGAGTCTCACTGATCACCCAAACTACTGCCCCTATCACCTGATCCTGGGGAACACCCTCAAATAGTTATATTTGTTTAAAGACTGGATTCAAGACCAGGTCAACAATAACATAGTCAGGTTGGGCCTAGCTTCGGTACATGTAGCATGTGTGTTCGTGAAGCTCGATAGCAGTAGTGACAGTGAAGGTGAGTGGCATCAGATTTCTAACTGTGGGTCTCAGAAGTTCGATGATTGGATGAATCTTAAGGAAGTTTCCCATTCCCATGGTATTATATGTGCATGTATGAATCAACCCAAACCTTCAGAATATGCCACATCACCCACAACCAGTACCTCTGCATCAATGGCTTAGTCGTCCTCTTCCTATAAGAGCAAGCATTGGTGGCACAAGGGAAAACAAAGTCCCCTTCCAATACCATCGTTATCCCGTAATCTAAGAAACTTCATGCCCCCAGAGATAAAGATCCCCCCAAGGATCCATCTAGTAGTGGATGATTCTTCAAGTGATAGCCAAGGGTATGCCTCGGTTAACACCTTACAGTTGGTAAACCTCTACGTGATTTCTAACGGTGAGGAGCGCCAGACAGATCCTCCCAATGTTTCCAGCCGTCGCCAGCATCAATGGAGCCATGGAAATATGGTTCATCGGAGTTGCTCGGTCAGTATTTCAATCCAGGCTATGTATGTTACCGAAACCAGGAAGCAGGCCCAGTGCAGATCTTAGCACGCACAACCTTCTCCTCTGGTGTCATCATATATTCCTTCGCCGCCGTTTGTACTGCTTGATCAGGTGGAGCCATGTAACAACCCAAAGTTTTCAATGGAAATTTCCCTTCTTATAAATATGTCATAAAATGACATGAAAACACAACATAATGAACTACTAAGTTCTAAGTGTCCTTCAAACATAAGTTTGTCACTTATGTGTTTGGAATTTCAAAAATCTGATATACATGGTTGCAATTAGTAAGTTATTTAGAGTCTGATAAGAAAAACTTAATTTTTGGTGAATAGTAACCTACCCTTATGAATAGTAACATACCATTATGAATAGTGAAATACCCTAATAAATAGTAACCTTACCTATGATAGTCATAAAATAATATTCAAGTGAAATTATGATATACCTATATTTTAGAATAAGTAAATGAATGTTTTAAAACTGGTTTTTAATAATAAATTATGATTTTAATTAAATATTAAATTAATCATATTTAGAAAATTATTTTTGAAAAATGGAATTCATTTTTGGATTCTACATGTTGAAAAATGTTTAGGGTGATTTTTTGTGATTTTTCTAAAATACTTGAATTTTTGATGAATAGTAGAATCCGATAATTCACAATAAATGCTAAATAATGGATTAATTGAGTCATTGATGATGATCTGCTGATGTAATCCCATTTGGTTCTAAGTAACATGAATTTATTAATATTCTTGTTCATTTAATAATTACTATTCCTTATCTTGTGAGGAAATAATTATTTAATGATTAAAAAATTATGAAAACCCTCCTCTCCTCCACTATAAACCCCCCCTCACTCCCTCTTCTCTTCACTCCTCTCAAGTCTTGTTCCTTGACAATATTCTGCCCAAATATCTCCTAAAGATCACACCCATGTCCAAAATCACATAGCCTCTTAAAAATAACAAAACCTATCCCCTTAAGAGGTTCTTAAAGGAGGCAGTCTCAAGAGGTAAATTCCCCTTTCCAATTCCTTCTTTTTTTTTAAAAGTTATTTTATTTTTGTTTCTTTCCTCACCTCCCTTCACCCAAATGGTATGAAAACTCTAGTAACATACATGTACTGGAATATTTTTATTCTAATAGTATATTTCATTATCTTCTTTCCTTTCCCCACCTTTTATTTCAAAGAAATGAAAGCACCGTTTGAGATGTGCTAATTTAGCACATTCAAGGACAATGATTTATCAATTTATATTATAATCATCGAATCTGGTCATGAAACCATTTTTGTTATGGTTTTACCAGAATATATATATGTAATATATCCTATTTTGATTCTGTAATATTTTTTTACAAATGTTATTAAGTTATAAAGCAAAATATGTTCTTTGTAATCAAACCCACCAATTAACAAAAACAGTTATCACTATGGTTTTATATAATATTTCAACTTCAATATAAGTAACCAAATTAATTATAAAACCATGTAATCTCCTGTATGTTCACTAATATCATATAACTTCATTTCTGGACAACCACTTCCATCTTTCATGTTTATCCGAACTTGAATATAAGTGAACTGATCTTTTAAAACCAAGTAAACAATCGAGCCCGAACAATGAAATTGAGACTTATAACTAATCAAGAAGGCCTTGAATGAACTAAAAAGGGTTATAATAAATAAATCACATATAAAAGGGGTTATAGACTTATAAATTAATAGGCCTAATTTTTTTATTTAGGTCTTTGATAACAAGTGGAGAACACCAACAGATTTAAGGTAAGAGATCCTCTCCTTTTCACTCTTAATCAAGATTGTCCTCTATGCTATACCTTTTTTTGTGTAATACCAAATGATGGGGTATGTTTATGCACCTCCAAATACTTACCTATTTATTTATAAGTGATGAGAACCCCCTTTTCTCTCTCATCAAGCCCTCTTAGTTACACCCGATACCATGCCGATAAACCGTAATGAATTCTACCCGAACTTCCTTTATTCCTTCAGGTTGCTCTATATTTCTTTTTTTAAAAAATGTA
Organism: Viscum album; assembly: GCA_963277665.1. Taxonomy (NCBI): domain Eukaryota; kingdom Viridiplantae; phylum Streptophyta; class Magnoliopsida; order Santalales; family Viscaceae; genus Viscum; species Viscum album. Next base: position 1,645,405,625 of record OY728131.1, on the reverse strand, counting down.
GTTGTATTTTTTTAATGTAAAAATTATATATTCTGTTTATATTTACCAAAATAATGTTACAATATCCATCTATCATTCTCTTTTGGGGATATACATGCTTTTAAGTGAATCCTTCCTTGATACTTCCCAATAAGCACACTCATTTTAAGGGAACTTCCCAAATTATTACCTGATTTCAAGTGAACTCTATCTTATATTTTAAGACACCATTTTCTTTATAAAATCAGTATTTTTATTATGAAAACATTCTTGGTTCACTTATGGTTTTATATAAAATATTGTTCCCTTTTCTATTTTAAAAGCTCTATAGTATTTTCCTTAAAACCGCACAAAATGTTTTAATGATAAAATTTCCCAAATACATTTATTACAAGTTGTCACTCCTTTTTGACATCACGTACCATGATATATGACTATTTAATTTCCATGTACAATTCCTTTCTTTCATGGACACTTTCACGATACGCCCATTGGTTATGATTTATGTCATGGTTGTGGTACCAAATTCTTTCCATGGGTACCCTTATTTTTATGTATGGTTGATTATGTATGATTATTGGTGTGGAAAGATTATTTATGTGTTAAGAATATTCATGAAGATGTTGAGATGGGTGTGCCCAGATAGCGCTCCAATGCATTGGGTAAAGTTAAGTCTCATGAGATGCGATGTGAAACGGGATTGGCGGTTAGCCTTGACCCATACTAAAATGGGAAATGGGATTGGTGGTTAGCCTTGACCCGTACTAAAAAAATGTTTTATGATTCTACCACATTTATATGATTCCATGTTTATATGATCCCATGCTTATATGATATGATTTCATATGTTCCATGTTTTGTTTTCATTATTCCATGCCTCCTAACTCATGTGCTTAAGATGTATCCTTATGTTCTTTCCCTTACTGGGCTTTTTAGCTCATCCCTTTGTTCATGTATTCCCCAGGGTACCCTATAAGACACCTTGACCATGCTGTGATCAGACGCGATCTGATACAGACCAGTCTCAATCATCTAGCCCTCATCCGGTGGTCACTCCATAGGCTTCGACTAGTGAGCAGTGGGATATTCCCAGCACCAGTCAGCCGCCGGTCCAGATGGTAGAGCCCACCATACCTCCTATCACGGAGCAACCTCTTATAAACAAAAACACACACCTGGAACATAAGTATGATATACTCAAATATCTTTCCAGTATTCCAGTAAGGCTCTCCATCCATGAGGCCCTTCATATATCAGTAGATATGCATGAGGCCCTCGCCGAGGCCTTAAGAAGCCCCCTCTAATTTGAGACGGAGGTAACAGTCGTAGAAGCCTTCCACGCTGAGGTGGTCGAGCATGCTGAATGCCAGGACATCATCTTGTTCTCTAGATAATATGAAGGATCTCCCATACAGGAGCACATTCACCCATTATACATCACTGGATAGTTTAATGGCATAGAGGTTAGTCACTGTCTTGTCGACATAGGCTCCGGGATCAACCTAATCCCGACCCGGACATTGCGAAAACTAGGGTTATCCGAGGATGATCTGAGTCCCTATGACCTAAAAATTCAAGGTTATGATAGGATGGAACAGACACTGGTCATCGAGATATGCTTGAAGACCTAGTTTGGTGGCCTAGTTGCCAGTACCGAGTTCATGGTTGTTTCGTAGGACACTGTTTACAACGCATTGATGGGTAGGTCGTGGCTCCACCTGCATGCGGAGGTCCCTTCATCATATCACCAGTGTCTTAAGTACTCACTTAATGGTTAAGTGGGTGTAATCCAAGGTGAAATGTATCCATTTTCCTCTTGGTAATCCCACTACCTGGATGCCGACTATTACAAGAGCAAGGACAAGAAGATTCAGGCTAACGAGGTTGAGCATGCTACGACTGCGACCAACCCATGGACCGATCTAGATGATGCCTACATCTTTCCAATCCACCAATTGGAGGCTATAAACCTATAAATGGGAAAATGATTTGTATTTTATGGAACTAGGGGGGAGCACATTCCCAAGCCTAAATGATTCTGGAAGATCACCTCATACTTCCACACAAATCAGGATCAAGTGATCCCGAAACTCCCTACTCCCATAAGGTATCAGGATGCCCACCCCATGGTGACAGTAATACGTCATAATTTATTATTCAGTTAGTCTAGGATAAAACTACTTAAGAAGATTCACCACTATTGCTTCGGTATCATCAAGCATTCCCCCTTGGGCCAAAGACCAGATGGGATCAGATCGATAGCTTTAATCACCATGGTTTCGGTAGCACATGAGTCCCTCAATGTAGTGTCCACCACCACTCAGGCTGAAACCAGTATCCCATTGGGATCTATTAACTCATAGGAAACTCCCCCTACTGAGGATCCCTCGTCCATAAGTGAAGAAGAGGATTTAGAGGATGATCCTCTTGCATTTTAAGAGGGTGTCTCCACCACGATCGATGAATTGGTACAGGCGAACCGCGGTAGTGAGGAAGATCTAAAACCCACATTGATCAGTACCGTTATGCCTCTATAGTAGAAAAAATAGCATGTGGACTTCCTAAAGTAGCACTGAGATGTATTCTACAAGAGTTATGATGAAATGTCAAGACTATATCCTTAAGTATATGTCCACCACCTCGGTCTCCCGGAAAATCATCACGGGTTCAAGCAGCCTCCCAGAAAGATGCACCCTTCCCATGGTGCCATGGTTGAGGCTGAAGTTGATAAGATCATCAGAGCCAATTTCATTAAGGAGGTCCAGTAACCCAAGTGGCTGGCCAACATTGTTCCAGTCAGGAAGAAGAACAGACAAATCAAAGTTTGCATCAACTTTAGAGATCTCAACCGTCAGTGTCTGAAGGATGGTTTTTCCCTTCCCATGACAAAATTGTAGATCGATTCTATAGATGGGTTCCAGGATCTCTTCTTCATGGATGGGTAATCTGGTTATAACTAGATCTGAATAGATCCTAAGGATGAGGAGTCTACAGCCTTCAGGGCACTACAAGGTACTTTCTGTTACCAAGTCATGACCTTCGGTCTAAAGAATGCAGGTTCCACCTATCAGTGTGCCATGCATCACATATTTAAGCCGATCCTCAGGACACTGGTAGAATGCTATGTGGATGATATAGTGGTCAAATCTTACCAGCATCAAGACCATATCAAAGACCTTGATAAAGTGTTCGGCTTTCTTTGTTCCTTACACCTAAATATGAACCCACTGAAGTGTGCCTTCGGGGTCACCTCTGGAAATTTTCTCAGATTTATTGTTAGATACAGGGGCATCGAGATCGACCTGAATAAGATCAAGGCCATCGGCCAGATGTCTCCCCCAAAAAAACTCTTGGAGATTCGAGGTTTCGAAGGACACTTAGCCTACGTATGCCGATTCATCGCAAATTTGGATGGAAAGTGTAATCCTTTTTCCTGGATCATGAAGAAAGGCACTGTCTATGAGTGGGACAAGGAATGTCAGACTACTTTTGAGGAAATCAAGTAGTATCTGCTCCAGCCTCCAGTCTTAATGCCACCTGTCTCAAGAAAGACGTTGGTAATTTGTGTGACTTACCTGAAATGATCTCTTGGCACCCTTCTCACCCAGAAGAACAATGAGGGGATAAAAAAAATCTCTACTATATCAGTCACATGCTACTTGATACAGAGACTAGATAATCCCCTATAGAGAAGAGATACCTTACACTAGTATTTGAAGTCTAGAAATTACGACATTACTTACAGCACCATGAGGTACAGTTGGTGTCCCGGGTGGATTCACTGAAGTACATCCTGAATCACCCAATGTTGACTGGACACTTGTCTTAGTGGGTAGTGATCCTCCAGTAGTTCGGCATCAAGTTTGTCCTGCAGAAGGATATTAAGAAGAAATCATTGGTATATTTCCTTTCTTCCCATCCATCTCCCTCGGACTAGTCCCTGGACCTTGATTTTCCTGATGAGGCAATCCTCTCGGTGGACCAAGCCATCCCGTGCTAGAAAATTCACTTTGACGATGCTTCCTAGAGCCCTAATGGTAGAAGGATTAATGACCTGAGACTTAACAGAGTAGGCCTGGGTATCGTCTTCATCACTCCCAAACAAGTTTTTTTCCATATTCATTCCTACTGTCAGAAGGTTGCACCAATAATGAGATGGAATACTAGGCTCTCATTACTGGCCTTGAGCTGGCCCTTGAGATTGATGTTCCCCACTTACATGTGAAAGGGGACTCTAAACTAGTCATCAAGCAGATCAATGGTGACTATGTCATTAGAAAGCCAGAACTTGTACCATTGTTGGAACATAATCTCTAGTTAATGTCACAATTCCCATCTCAGTCAGAAGTCACTCATGTCCCTCGATCCCAGAATGGTCGAGCTAATAAGTTGGCTAGCCTAACTGCATCAATTACAGAGCTTGAACATGATGATTTGATTATCCACATGGTACAATGGAGATTCATCGCTCTTTTCACTTCAGGTGACAATGATAGACCACAGGTAATCCACCTTACCGCCGTTGCCTATACATCAGGACCTCTAGGTCCCTCGGATGTAGTGATTGAGGTGACTCCCGATTGGAGAACCTCTTTTTTTGAGTACCTCCAAAACGGTAATCTCATGATAGATTGGGCCAAGCGTGAGTTAATTCGATGCTGTGCACTACAATTTACCCTCCAGAGTGGTCCTGGTATTAAGAAGATCCTCTATAGGTGCAGGTTTGATGGAGTTCTCCTCCGTTTCATTCAAGGAGTCATGATTTCTCAGGTCATGCATGAGGTTTATGCCGGTTCTTACGGGGCTCATTAGACTGGGCCAAAACTATCTCACCAGATCCAGAGACTGGGGTATTTTTGGCCCTCCATGATCCATGTCTGCATTGATTTTTCCAAGAGACGCCATACGTGCCAAATTCATTCCAACTTTGTGCATCAGCCACCAGAGCCTCTCCACACTACCAATTACTCTTGGCCCTTTATAGTCTGGGGACTCGATGTCATGGGACCATATCCACCGGTGACAGCGCACCAATTTAGGTTCATTATGACCATTAATAATTTCTTCTCCAAGTGGGAAGAGGTATTTCCGCTCAAGGAGGTCAAGGCCTATTCCATAATTGACTTTGTGAGCTCCAACATCATCTACCAATTTGGATTCCCTCACATCGTCCTCACCGATAACGATATGAACTTTCATGCAGCCAATTTGAAGAAATTGTATGCCAAGTACAAAATCCATTCTAACCATGCCTCATGCTACCACGCACAAGAAAATGGAAATATTGAGGCATTTAAAAAAACCCTCTCTAACATTCTACAGAAAATGGTTGGTCAAAACAAGAAGAGTTGGCCGAAAAATCCCCCCAATGCCCTCTGGGCTTATCGGACGATGACCCAGAATTCCACAAAAGTGACCCCATACTCCCTAGTGTATAGAACGGAGGCTATCCTTACCATCGAGATCCAATTACCTTTATTACACACAACTATCTATGATCATCAAGTGCCAGATAAATTATCTAGAGTTCATCTGGCTGAATTGGAATCCCTCGATGAGAATAGGATTCATTCCCTACACAATTTGGAAAGGAATCAGAATAAGATAGCTAGTGATTTCAATAAGAAATTTCACTTCCTCACTTTCTTACAAGGTGACATGGTGTTGTATCTATAGACACCAATGATACCTGGGAGAAAACCACCCAAGTTGGAGCCCAAATGGGAAGGACCTTACATCATTCACAAGGTTTACCCCAATGGTGTATACTCCCTAGTTACTAGGGATGGTGAGCATATAAATCCTCCAACCAATGCCAAGTTCCTCAACCAATACTTTGCCTAAGCAAAGGGGTCCTATATGACCTTAAACAGTTATGTCCTTTATAACATTAAACTGCATGTCATCCCATAGGATGTTAAACGGTACTTGGTCCCAAAAGACCTTAAACTATTCCATCCCTACTACAAGACTTTTAAAATGTACATTTCATCCGAACTGAAGGACATAAAACTATTCATCACTTGTCCTGCATGATGTTAAACAACGAGCAGTAGATGTACCATTATGGTTCTACATGACCTTAAACTATAGATGGTCCTACATGAACTTAAACTGTAGATGGTCCTACATGAACTTAAACTGTAGCTAGTCCTACAGGACCTTAAACTGTAGATATCCCCAAACGACCTTAAACTGTATGTCATCCTACACAATGTTAAACTGTAGATAGTCCTACATGACCTTAAACTATTATGTCCTGCATGAACTTAAAATATATGTCGTCCCATACAACTTTAAACTATAGACGGTTATACATGACCTTAAACTATCCGGTCCTACATGACCTTAAAATATCATGTACTTCATGACATTAAACTGTATGTTGTCTTGTAAGACGTTAAACTACACTTTTAGAACTATGCACGACTTGATTCCCATCCTCTTGGGATACGTAGGAATGTTCAGACACCTCATCTTGAGTCTAACCCCTGGATTCCTATTTGACTACCCCCTTGGGTATAGTTCTCTTGGAGGATCCCGCATGGTGTCATGTAGGATTCTTTGGCCCCACTCATTTCAGTATTACGATGATCGAACCATGTGCTCCCCTCCTCATTCTTCTACTCTCCCACATCCTCACTGCATGACACTAAATTACATGGTCTTCAAGAACTACATATGGATTGATTCCCATTTTTATGGGATACGTAGGAACGCCTGGATATTTTGTCTATCAGCTCAGCCCCAAATTTAAAATCTCCCCTCGGGATGGAAAACATGGTGTGGTGCTGGATTTTTCCCTCCTTTACGTCAGATTCATCATGAACACACCATATATCCCCTTCCCTAGAGATCTCCACCTCTTTCACTATCCTTCTTGACATTAAATTGTATGGGCACATTTATGCTTCACACACTCCCTGTACTTGGGACTTTTTCATCTTTTACATCCAAAAGGGCCCCCAAACAGTACAGATACTTATCCTAAGGGATCTCCTATAATTTTGGGCCAACGCCCTCAAGGAACTCGAATGAAAAATTGATACAAGTCCCGCGTTGACAATATAGTCAACTATCAATTCTCCTTTGTTGATTCCCATTTCAAGTCACATGATATGGATGCTATGTTTCAAACCTGGTCAACCTCTATCCTTTTTCATTGTCACCACCCCCATATATCCAAAATATTAGGGGTAGTGGTTCATTCTGTCCCATTGTCTCTTCAAGCATTATTCTGCCTCAAGCAGGAGCATGAGTCCAGCTGTTGTACCCCTATATGATGGGGAGAGCCCAGTCCTACTCCCTATTTCCCACACCAAGCATTGATCACATGGGATTAGGAGCTGTGGTAAGGAAATACCCACATGAGGGGTCATGTGGCTACAGTTGGATGGGACTCCAGCCTTAGGTTCCTCGACCCTTTCGCCCCCCAGGCCCAAGTTCTCATCTAGGATTGTGTTGTGTGTTATAGACCCACATACTCATTCACGTTGGGCTATTGTTCCACACCACACATATCCCCTTGAGACATCCCTCCTTCATCTATCATTCTTTCCATAATCACATGACCCACCATGCTTCACATACCCCATCATTTGGGTCTTCATCATCTTTCATATCCAAAAGGACCCCCAAATGGAATGGATGCTTGGACCAAGGGCTCTCCTACCATTTTAGGCCAACATCCCCAAGGATTTTGAGCAACAAGTTGATACAAGTCCCGTGTTTTGAATTCGGTCAATGTTCAACGCTCAATTATCTGCCCCCAAACCCTAGTCACACAAATACGAATATTGTGTTTCAAACATGGTCAACAGTTATCCTCTATCATTATTTCAATTTTGTGGTTTTCCACAGGAGTGATGATTTTACCTTTCTACTCAGCTTCCCCTTGCATATGACATTAAACTAGGCATTTACAGTCTGAACCCTATGACCTTAAACTAAGAGCACCATCATCCTCACTAAAAGAAATTAAACTGCTAACTGGTTGGGACTTCCTGTTTCAGGTCCCTCAACCTTTTTGTCCCCTTGGCCCAAATGTTCATTCGGGATTGTATGATGTGGTATGAGCTTATTCCCTCATTCAACTTAGGCTACTCGCCATGCCATACACATCCCCCATTGGGGTACCTTTCCCTTATTTGCATCCTTGATACATGATGTTAAACTGCACAACATCCTTCCTCAAAACTACTCGTGGCTTGATTCCCATCCTTATGGGATACATAGGACCACCCGAACGTCTAGTCTTTGGGTCTATCCCCATCTCTTAGAAACATCCTTATCATTATGGAATCTCGGTCTGAGTCCTTCTAGGGGAGGGGTACGTGGTGTGGTATGGGCTCATGTCCCCATTCACACCGGGTTTGTAACAACCATTACATGTACCTCTCTCTCTTGAGAACCCTTTGCTCCCTTTCCCTACACTCATATTTTCAAGTTGGCTACTCTTAAGTTGGGTCCCTCGATCCTCTTCAGTGATACACCAATGTGCCCAGGAGTACTCTGGTTCAGAATCTAGAGTGTCAGATTCTGACTGGACATGCTCTTATCCATTCTTCAAGCTTCATGTTCCCCTTCATTTGGGCTTTCATTATCTTTCACATCTGAAGGGACCCCCAAATGTCATGGATTCTCATCCCAAGGGCTCTCCTACCATTACGGGCCAACGTCCTCGAGGGTTTCAAAAAACAAATTGATACAAGTCCTGCATTGAGAATATGGTCAGTGGTTGACGCTCATTTATTATTCCCATTTCAGGTCACACGATATGGATGCTGTGTTTCGAACACAGTCAAAAATTATCCTCCATCATCACACCAATTCCATCAAGCCCTAAAATTCGATTGAATAATTCACATAATTCTCCACCCCATTATGTCCAAGTGAAATTTTTACACTCTTGGTATTGTCCCTTAGTGCACATTTGTATGTTAGGAAGATAAAAATATGGTAAGGTGTCATTTGGGGCTCCGCACTGATTTCCCCATCACGTGCATTCCATGTGTTGCAAAGACCCTTTTCACCCTTGTTTACCACACTGCGTTTAACTTACATGAGATTAGGGATCAGATCGAGGTCTGTGATCACTTGGAATAGTTTCACTTCTTCATGGTCCAAGCTCTAAGACCTTAAACTAATATCTCCTTATACGTCCTCTCCTTAAAACTATGTCTAGCTTGATTACCATGCTCATGGGATATGTTGGAATTCCTGAAAATTCTGTCTTTGGGTCTAGCTCAAGTTCCACTAATTATCTCTTATGTTTAGCCTTTTAGGCCCTGACTCTTATAGGATTTCATGGTGTGGTGTGTGTGGGCTTATGTCCTCATTCATGTCAGGTTTGAAATAGCCACACCACGTACTCCCCTTCTAGGATCTAGTCCCTCCTACCTTCTGTCCCGCATGACATTAAGATGTATGTCGTCCCACATGATGTTAAACTATATAGGGTCCTACAAGACCTTAAACTATTACATCCTACATGATGTTAAACTGTACTCTCAGAACTACGTATGGCTTGATTCCCATTCTCATGGGATACGTAGGAACACCTGGACGTTTTGTACATAGGTACAACCCCATATTTTCTAACCTTTGCTGGCCCCTCGGCCCGAGGTTTCTTCCTCAGGATCACATGTGGTGTGATGTGGACCTCCTCCTCATTCATGTCAAGTATGATTTATGACATCATGAACATTCCCCCCATAGTCTCACATGACTTTAAACTGTTGTGTCTTTATTGCACGACTTGGTCCTATCACACGACCCTAAACTATGACATTATCATCCTGGCCATACAATGAAAAACAACATTGCATCTTGGTGTCCTCACTCAAGGGGACATCATGTTGGGTATTGTTCATCCACCATAACATTTTTCAATGCCTATATATGGCTTTATTCCTATAGCGATACTAGGATTCACTATCCCAGGTTTATCTATTACAAAAAAAACACATCCATCTTAAAGGAAAAACAAGATATATCAAATGATGCTTCTTTTCATGCGTAGACTAGATCCACATGACCTTATCATCCCTGGAACTTTTACCTTACCATGCCACTCTTATAACTATGTGTGTCTTGATTCCCATTATTATGGGGTACATAGGAACTCCCACACACTTTGCCTCGATCCCAACCTAACTTTCATTTTCAGTCCCTCAACTTAAAATCTCCCCAGGGAACATGTGGTGTGGCGAGTACCTCTTGGGTTCTCATTCAAGTTGGGTTTAATAATTAATGCACCACGTGTCTCCCTCCACCATTTATATCTATGGTCCGTGCTTTAAGACCATAAAACTAATATATCTCCGTGTCCTTTCCATATGATGTTAAACTGCACGACATCTTCTAGAACTATGTATGGCTTGATTCCAATCCTAATGGGATACATAGGAATTCTCAGACATTTATTTTGTGGGTCTAACCCCAAGAATCCTAAATCCTACCCCTTATTTTCGGCCCCTTGGCCCGAACTCTTTTGGGAACATGTGGTGTGGTGAGTACTTCTTGGGTTGTCATCCACGTCAGGTTTTTCAACAGCTGCACCATGTGTCTCCCTTGTCTTTTCCCAATTTGGTCTGAGTTCTATGACCCTAAACTAAAATCTCCCTATGGGAACTATGCGTTGGGTTTGGATACTTCGGTGCTCTGTGAAAAGTCCATTAAATCAATTTCCCCCTTAATAGTCCACCCTATGACCTTAAGCTGGAAGCGTAAAACCCCAGGACCCTTGTCCTTGGAAAGGGAATTGACTCCCTTTATTCGATACATCTTATTATCATACTCATATTAATTTTGAAAAAGATTCCAAAGTGTGGAATATTCATAGGGACATTCCCTCATTCCACGTCCAATCTTTGTGAGCCCGTTATTTGGATCCTCATCCCCTCCCATTTCTGAAGGGACCCCTTTTACGACCCAGTCCCATGCCACATTGGCTCACCTACCATCTTGGGTCAACGCCCTTGAAGACCTCAGACAACATTCATGATAGGTCTCGTGTTTCAAACATGGTCAATGGTCGACCCTCATTTGTCTATCCCCATTCTAGGAAAACGCGAAACGAATAATGTGTTTCAAACATGGTCAGAAGTTATCCTTTATCTCCATGTCACTATCATTGTGGTCTAGATATCGAGCATTATGATTCACATCTTTCCACTTTCTTATGTTCGATTGGAATTCAAAAATACTCTACTTTACCCCTTCTCTCATCTAGGCACGTCAATTAGGAAGGTTAGTATTATTGGGACATCATTCACCTAGCATCCCATAGCTCCTAATATGTGCCTCCCAGTACTAGGAAAGTCCCATCACTACTCCTTATTTACCACATAGAGCACAACTCACGTGGGATTAGTAGTGTTGGTAGGATGTGTATTGGCACAACCGTACCAGACATTCCTTTCGTCCCACATGATGTTAAACTGCACTCTTAGAACTATGTGTGTCTTGATTCCCATTCTCATGGGGTAAGTAGGAATGCCCAGACAACCTGTCTTGGGCCAAGCCTAGTTTTCACCTTCAGTCCCTTGACCTAAGGATTCTCCTGAGAGAATATATTGTGGCATAGACTCTTATGGTCCTCATTCACATCATGGTATATACCCCCCACACATTTCCTTTCTGGGTATCCATGTCCTCAACGCATTAATTTAAACTGTGTCCCCTACCCTGAATAAATTTAGGATGCCCTATAATAATTATGGGACATGTCAACTTCCTCGCTAGAGAGGATTACCCCTACCAGCATTGGTCTCTGACCACGCTTTTCTCAAGAACTAAATTTGGATTTATTCTCATCCTTATGGGATACGTAGTGACGCCCATGCATTTATCCTTGGGCCCAGCCTCAATGTTGTTAACCCTTCTAGTCCCTTGACCCAGATCATGGTCCAAGCAGTACGACCTTTAAAACTATGTGCACCGTCCTTACCATACGATGTTAAACTACATGTCTATCATCTTCCTTATCATGAAGTAAAACCACAAGTCACCCTTGGTCCTCTCCAGAGAGGTCCTATAAAAAAGTAAGCTTGATCCCTAATCAGACCGATATGCCCAACTAATGTGTTTCCACCACAGTGGCATAATTTCAAGAGTGTTGGACTCCATTCGAACAACCCATCATTCTACCCTCCACTCTTTGCATGAACTTTATTCGGAACCTAATCCTCTTCCAAATATAAAGGAACCTTCTAGCAGTATGGATTCTCATCCTATGGATTTCCTACTATCCTAGGCTAACATTATGGAAGACTTAGGGATGAAATTTCGAGTCAGGCCCCGTGTTTCAAACATGGTCAGTGGTCGGCCCTCATTTGTTATCCCCATTTTAGGATAATGCAATAAGGATACTATGTTTCGGTCATGGTTAATAGTTATCCTTCATTGTCATGCCATCCCTATAGTGTTCTGAATCTTGGGTATCGTGATTCACACTTTCCACTGCCCTATGTTCGGATTGATTCCAATACCCCTGGCATTACCCCACTCGTGCATTAGAGCACACTAGGAAAATGGTAATTTGACTATTTTGAGAGATTAATTCTCCAGTAAGGCCTCCCTATTTCTTTCGGGAAATCTAGAATGGTTGTACAAACCCTGAATTCCCAAATCATGGTCGGCGCTCTCATATTCAGGTGGAATAACAAGGTGCTCATCCCATGTTTCTCACATCGGGCTTGACCCACGTGAGCTTAGGGATTGGTCTCCAGATGTTTCATGAATGTGACGAAAATGTAGAAGACTGAAGAAAATAATATAACTCATGCATGAATCCATCATAAATAATCAAAGCATGAAAGTTCATTCAAAAGTTACATGTATCACAACACTTGAGGATCGACCCCTCCCATGGACAGGTTGACCCCGTCAAAAGAGCATTGTAGCTCTTCCACCCTCTGGCTTGTGGCATCTAGGATTCACTGATAACTGTTCAGTTCCTAATCTTCCTTGATAGCAATGGGGCATAGTTCATCAACCATGATCTGGGACCACTCCTCATTGGTTTAGATGATGGTCATACACTTGGAGGCTTACTTCATGTGCTCTTCGGCCTCTGCCAGCTGGGCTTTCAGACACGATATAATCTCTGATTGCATGATAAGGAAAGAAGAATGCTCATCTATCCATACCTGCAGCTAATGAATCTCATTTTCAGCCTCTTGGATCCTCTTGATGTTCAACTATTTTCTCCACTGCCAACCCACACCAAGGCCACAATCATATTCCCAAATCTTCTCCTCTATGAGATCTCAAAAAAAGTATGTGAGGATGCTAGGCATCCACTCCCCCAGTGCACAGTTCATGCATATGGGATTGAAGCCTCCCCTTCTGGTCTATCCATTGTGTTTGAGGGGTGTCATCGATGAAGAAATTAATCAACTTACATGACTGGTGATGGACAATCTTGCTATCCTCCTCATCAGAGGCCGTCTTGTTCAGATTTGCAGGGTCGGAAGGTTCATATATGGGAAACGCCCCTAAGAACTCATTAGTAGGGTCTGCATCGGGTGTCTGATCGGGTATGGCAGGACCCGTGCTGTCTGATCGATCTTCATCATCAAATTACACCTTAATGACCTCATGTTCTATCCTACTAGTGATCCCACCAGTGGTCGAGAGCACCTAAACTTGGTCAGTTTGGGCGTCCACTTCCATGACCACCAGTATTCCCCTATGAAAGGTGCCACCAGAAGTACCAACCAACCTTACAAAAGCAGCCTAAAACATTTGAAGAACTTTGCATACCAAAAAGTGCACAAACTTCAGTTAACCTGATCAATGGGAGGCAGTCATGAAATTCGTAAAGGAGACTTACAGATATCAAATTGTTGGTCTTGCTTTTAGGTTGTTTCCATTGGGACCTTGAGGCATGGCCCTATGTATATTTTTGGGAAGTATTAAAACTCCATAAGAACTAACCTGGGTGTCCCAGCCCCGCTGGATGTGGTAATCACCATAGCTGTAGGCGTAGATCCTGAAGGCCCTGCAACTACGTCTACTGTAGGGCGGAAACGTGTTTTGCATATAAGGCCCTCCAGCATAGTTCAAATATTGGTGATGAGTCCAAAGTAACCTAGAAGTGGACCTTGGAGATGGGGCTTAGGGATTTTACCTTTAGTTACTCTGCATACTCTTCAAATTTTGGGTCTGAATCGCCATCTTTACCCTCCTCTAGAGGACTCCCTCTACTGGCCTCCTCCCCCCAGGAGGACTTGTCCGATTCTTATGGAAGATGGAAGCGTTCCCTCAATTCAGTAGCTGATAACTGCGGGGGGGATGTTTGATCTAGAAATACTTTTACCCAATTTTTCATTGGACACATGGCATCATAGGAGTGCATGAAGTCCTCCAAATCAGCCAGGTATTGCTCTACCTCTGCCTGGGATACTGCAAAGCCGGACCTAATAGGGCTGATTCCTAGAAAATCCATCCCGAGATGGTTCAGGTGTTGCCACATCTTGGATGGGTTGAAGAAATTTCTATTGACATCCCATATTTCCCAGGCCTTCAGAAAGAAAACATTCTCTGGAATGTCTATATGGTGAAACTGCTTCCCCGAAGCCCGGGTGGATATCCTGCGGAACCCCCTGAGCGGCCTCCCCTTTGGATGACTCTGCTCCTCAGGGACCACTGAGTCCACCGCTACCACCTCCATTTTGACTGGTGCAGGCCTTGTTGCCACTGTATCCCCACCACCACGAGATTTTCTTGCTGCCTTCTGGCCCCAACCTCGAGGTTGGGGAGGTAACTCATTATTGGACCAAATGGTTGGCTGCTTCAGCATCTCCCTAGGGTAGGCCACCTCCCAGCTTATGGAATACTCCTTCATGATCCCAAAGATGGCCGTAGGTAGAGGAAACTCATTCCACATCTTCCGATCCTCCCATGTGAACATGAACCACATCTTCCTCATCACACATGGGTGATCCTTGTGGTGCACCCCCAAATAGACCTATGGGGTCAACCACTACATGCACCAAAACAGCCTTACGAATCAGTGCGGGGTGTGCGGATCACAGAGGGACTCGCGGTCCACCCGTGCCACCAGGACTCCACCCCAAAATGCTAGGAGGTAGGACTGATGCTCTTTTATTACCCGACCATCATCAGTGAACACACCTGTTGGCAATGGGAATGGGTGGAAATTAAAATCTTCTTCCTTCCAGACCCATTTTAGCATCGCTTGCATAGTCATCTTGGATGGAAAATCCCCACAACATTCAGAATGGACGGGTGGAAATTTGATCCTGGAGGGAAAATGGGGTTTGGATATTCATATATTCCCCTGACGTGCGCCACTATCCACCCATAAAAAAGGTGTAATGGCCCTCATATCCTCTGCAACTTCTTCCCCTAGCTGATATGCCACAACATCTTGTACAACTTGGCAAGCATCATGATCCTGAGGTTGACCTGTCCACTTCTCTCTAACATGGACACCATGATAAATGTGCTTGGTCACATGCCCATGTTCGTGTCTCTCATCGACAGGATCCAACCGCAGATGAGAACCACAATGAATACAGCCAACCTGACTACCGATTACTGCTCGGTACTGATGCTGAATCCCCACATTTTCCACTGTCTATCCTCCAAGAGCTTCCAGTACAAGTACTCCTTGCCTCATTGAGCCCTCTTCAGGCAAGTCCAAGGCCTCACAGGGAACTTCCTATTTTCCAGAAAGTTCAAGAACTGCTTGAACCGCCGTTTGAAATGGAATTCCCTCACTGACTACTTGTCCTCTCCCAATAATAGGTCCATCAATGCCATAAAAAATAGTGGAATCTACTCCGGATCCTAACACACACCCATAACGGGGAGGAAATCATCATACATTTCCCCCAGTATTGTAACCCCCAAGATCTGATGCAGGTCCCATAAACTGATGCTGACCTCTCTATGGTACAAATGGAAGGTATTGGTCCTCAACGACCATCTACTCAGCAACTCCGGCATCAGCTAATTTGGCTGATAGATATGGAATTGGTAGGCCCAATCCGCCTCATACAAGCCCACTCTCCTCAGATCTTCCCCAAATTCTTTGCATGAGGAACCTACCTAGTAGGCCCAAGCCCAATCATTCGTGAATTTTCCACCCTAGAGAAAATCCCACTCGTCAGAACACCTTTTCTCCAGGTTCCCTAGAGCTACCTTCAAGATAGTATAGTAGAGTGGGGGAGAGGTATATGGATGTAGTTCCTTCCCATCAATGTTATTCACATGATTTTACAGATAGTCGGCATTGATAGGCGTGAAGTCCTCCTAGGTATGGCCGTCAGCCACCCTGAACCACTGACATTGGCACAATGTGCTCCTGAACTAGTAAGCTGGATCATCTTTGCTCACTTCAGTGATGAGGACGTCATCCCTTAGGCAAAGCCATATAGAGGCAGCCTTCTGCATAGTGTATAGTCCTTTTGACTCTCTGACAGCAACTCTACCTGTGAATTAGGGTTATAATGGCTTCGCATGAACTTTCATATACCAGAGATATCCTCCATTTTCTCCCTTCAGGAAACATCTATAAGGACCCCCAGGAAGCCTCTTGGCGATCCATTCAGTTTTTGGAAATTTGGGCCTTTTTAGTTCTGGTTTGCAAAGCACCTTCGCGAAGCCCGTCTGAGAATATCGTTCGTGGAGCTTTGTCCCAGTAAAGGAAATTGCAGAGCCTTGCCCCAAACTTCAGGAACAAGTTGTAGAGCACACTGCCATAGAGTTGAATACTTGTTGTGCGCCGTGAAGTAGAAAACCTAATTCGCAGAGAGTAATCATGGAGTACGCAAAGCTTCACGAATTGAGAGAACTAAATTCCAAAATACAGAGGGGAGAAAGGAAAAAATAGAAGTCATACTCTCCTATTTATAGGCGATGAACCATTGTGCTTCGCGACACATCTGACCATGGTGATCTTCATGGCACGCTCAAGCCCGCGTGTTTCCTCTCCACCATGCGAGCCTCCTTCTAAATCCTTATTCACAATTAACCAAGGGGTTTTAGATATTGACCCTCAGACTTTGACCCTTATTTTCTCCTTATCTCCAAGTCAGAGGGGATAATTTGTTGGTGAAAAAATTTGGAAATATAAGGAGCAAAATTGAAGACCTTGGGGCTACCTCGTGAAGCTCGTCTACGAACCCCACAACACCGTGGCCGGCGCAAAGATAACCCATCTTTGAAGCCGCTACAGAGTAAGGAGGTGGGAGGCTCTGTGAACCAGATTGAAGTTTGCGAAGCCAACGTGGATCAAGGAGGCGGGAGGCTCCACGATGCGATTTGACATTTGCGAAGCCATCGTGAAGCAAGGAGATGAGAGGCTCTGCAGTTACGACAAAGGGACACATTTCTCGACAAAGAGCGCACTATTCTTCACAGTGCTTTGTGCCTATAAATACTAGGATCCCCTCGATCCCAAAGGATAGATCCTATGACCTTTCACCTTCTTAGATCTCAAATCAAAAAGCAATTTTTGTTCTACGAACCATGATCTCTTCAAGGTACTTTAGCATCACGAAAGTGCCTTTCCCTTTGCTTAAATTCAACCTTTATTCAAAGGGGGATTCCCTTCGCGGAGCCCACGGGCCTTCATGAAGGAAGGGGATCCCCAAGGGGACTCAGGTCTTCATGGAGAACTTATTCTTCATGAAGTACCCTCCATGCACATGTAACCCACAGGCTAAGGTAGGGTCACTGTGCTTCATGCAGCACATTTCTTTGAAATGCTATGCTTCGTAGGGCACCCTTACTTCTCAAAGCACTGCTCTGTGAAATCCTTTCCACTTGGTGAAGTACCTTCCATATGCACCTATTCCATCTGTCTAGGCTAGGCCACTTCACTTCATGAAGCATACCTGTTCACGAAGCCCCTCCACTACATGGAGCATCAGATCTTTACGAGGATTCTTCCTGTGAACCCTTTTTCTACGCAACTCCTTTTTTTGTGCGACCCTCCAGGTTTGCATGAAGTAATTTCAAAGTTCCTTGGGTGAGGCTTCATGTTTCATTGCTTCACCTCATGATTCTTTTAATAGGCATGCTAATGACTATTTTTTATTCACATTTCCAAGTTAATGTGGGCCCCTCAATGGATCACTACACAACACCCCCTCACTATGGAATTGCTGATGCTTTTCCTTCATCAAGGGTTGAAGTGAACAAGTTATGTAAGTCATATGGGTGAGGAGTAAATACTCATCGTCTGAGATGCAGTACGTTAAACTACCAAACACCATCGTCTTCAGCACATGAAATTAAATTGTGACCTCACCCCATGCAATTTATGTGGGGTGCCCCATCTCAGACATTCTCTATGCCCGCTCGTCTCCACAGGAGTGAGATATTATTTACATGGAATAAGATCCTATTTTCTGGAGCGATGCCTATTTGTGGGGAAGGGAAACCACCTTGATGTAAGCCCCTATCCTTTCTTACAGGAGGTAGCACCCCTGCTCCTCCTATCTTCTTCAGTGCCAAATCCCTCTCCCATTAGGCTTTGTCTCCACCTAGGCCTCCATCCTGGAGTAAGTCCCAATATCCATCTCCCTAGGATGCTAATCATGAATAAGACCCTATTTCCTCTTTTGTCCGCTAACCATGTGTAATCCCCACTTCACTTTCCATGGAAGAACCTTTTGCGATGTGGTCATCAGGTCTTTACTGCCTCTTGTTTCTCACACCGAACATGACTCAAGTGGGCTTAGAGTAAGCATCAACCATGACATCCTCTCTGAGCCGCCTTAGATCATAATCCCCAAAACCATTCTGAAATACATATACTTTGATCCTTGCCAAGGTAGGGTATGTAGGAAGCCTCCCTAAGGTTCAATCCCAACACCTCTTTTGGTCCTGACCATCTTCACGTTGGTTTACCAGAACCAACCTAACTATATATACTTTGATCCTTATCTCCTAGGCAAGGTATGTAGGAAGCCTCCCTGAGGTTCAATCCCAACACCTATTAGTCCCGACCCCTTCACATCGGTTCACCAACACCTATCCCGAACTATGTGGACTTTGATACTTGACAAGGCAGGGTATGTAGGACACCTCCCTGAGGTTCAAGCCCAACTCCCATCGGTCCCAACCACTTCACATCGATCCACCCCTGTCCTACATGAAATTAAACTATATGCCCATTTTTGTCCTACATGACACTAAACTATTCCCCAATTAGTGGTAATCCATTGTCAACCCCACCCAGTGGTAAGCTGTTGTGCCCCCATCCAATGGTAAGCCGTTGTGTTTGCATTCAATGGTAAGCTGTTATATTTTCCACTTGATGGTAAGCCATTAAAGTCCCCAATAGATGGAAATCCATCATCTGATAAACTGCATAGGTTTGATCCCTATCTCCTAGGAAGGGTATGTAGGAAGCCTCCCTAAGGTTTAACCCCAAACACTGGTGAATTTTGGTGTCCCCCTATTGGGACCCACATCTCTGGTCTACCCCTCAAGCGTCAAACCAACCTGGGCTCTTAATCACGCATAAGCCCCAACATGTCATTGGGTCTCTATCCTCTGTACGCACCCCAATTTCATGTCCCAACCCAGAGGTTCCACTTCCTCTGGGTCCCCTCCATACAGGTTGCCTCTTTAGGCATCCCATCACCTCACTGAACTATGCAGACTTTGATTCCCTGCCATAGGGATACGTAGGAAGTCTCTTCGAGGCTCAAGACCAACATCACCATCATCCTTATATTGGTTCCATATCATTCCCCCTCCACTTCATTCAACTCTCCATCATCCATCCTGATTCTTACCCGGGCCACCACATATCAGTGAAATCATGTCACCCAATTTTTCACTACTCCCAGCATCAGTGTTTCTTCCAGGGGTTTCACCCATCTGATCCACTCTTATCAGTTTTCCGATCAGTCCGATCTGTCTCCGTTAGATATTAAAATCATGGAATGCCCTATGTTAAACATGGGAATCTGAGGAAAACCTCAGATACATGCCTATGACATATAATTCTCCACATTCAACATGGGATTCCTTGGGCTTCTGCGCCCTCGAGAATCCCTATCATAAGGAGAATAAACCCAAACGTGCTAGTGTTCTAGCGTCTAGACATGCTAGTGATGGCCAATGTGACTACTCCCCTGACCAAAGGTTGCTTCCCTGTCCGGACCCCTTGGAATGTCTTGACAAAAGTAGCATAATTAACCAGTGTCCATGAAGACATGAAACTGGGAAGAGTTTCAAGAACAATGTCTTAAGTATATAATGGAGACCTATACTAGGTGACTATTTATGAGGAGGAATGCACAAAAGGAGGAACCAACATCCCATCATCCTGTTTCGATCAAGGAACAAACTTCCCTAAATAAGTGACGGATACTGCCCACCTTTGGAAAGCAGGAATGTGGGGAAACAATCAGTGCGTCCTCAACAGATGGATGCATACCCTGGTGAAATCATTAAAAACAATTGTCTTATGGTTATAAGATAATTTTATGGGACCATGATTAATTTCTCAAGATTTTATAAAATGAGTTACAGTTTTAAAGTTGTTTTTTTGGAATAATTTATAATTTTATTTAAAAATTAAATTAAAAAAATTTAGAACATTATTTTCAAAAAATGGATTTCATTTTTTTAATTCTAAACGTTAAAAAATTGATGGGTTGAATTTTTGGTATTTTTCTAAAATACTTGATTTTTTTTGTGAATAGTAAAAATACAGTTTTGAGTTTTCAGTATATTTAATGAAATCATAATGATTTAATAATTAATATAAAATTATGGTAGACTTTTGTACATTAAAATATGATATTAGGTGTCCCAAGTGGCTAATACCATGGGAATACACCATGGGTAAGCCTATGGTTTTGCAAAAACCACTAATGAAGTGTTCCTTGAAATTAATAAAAAACCCCCTCTCATTTACTATAAATAACCACTCATTCCTTCATTTTATTTCATTAAAAACTCATTATCCTCAAATATATTGTAGTTTTACCTTACTAGAGGTCCTCCCAAGGTTTCCTCAAGCCACCAAGATCCCAACCTTCAAGTTTAAGGAGTTACTCTACAAGGTAAGAGAATTTATCACCCATCTCTTTTCAAGTACTCGTTTTATTTTCTTCTCTTTTATTTTCAATTGGATTATGTTGGGATATGTCATTACATATCCACCTTACTATACATATTATGTAAGAATTATGATATACCCTATTTTCTCTCATCAAAATATTTTATGAATTTTTAAGTGACATAGTTAGGCAACCAAATTTTCGTAAAGGATTTCTCAAACTTTTCTTTTATTTCGAGATCCTTTCTTGTATTTTTTTATTTCCTCACCTCATTTCATCCAAATGTTATGATAACTTTATTAAATTAAATGTAATATAATATTTTTGTGATAATGGAACAATTCATCATCATCTCTTCTTTACCCTATTTTATACTAGAAATGAAAACACTACCCGAGATGTATTAATATATCACATTCAAGGATGAAAGGTTTTCAATTTCTATTAACATATTAAATTCTGGTCATGAAACCATTTTTATGGTTGAAAAAAAACTATAATATATGTATTATAACTTATTTAAGGTTTTAGAATCTTTTTTTATATATGATATTAATTTCTAAATCAAAATGAGTTCGTTGTGATTAAAAAACTGCCAATTAACCGAAACAATCATCATTAATGTTTTATATAATGATTCATCTTCACTCATAATAAACAAATGAATTTTATAACCATGTAATCTTCTGGTTGTTAAATAATAACATACAACTTCTATTCTGGACAACCATTCTCATTCTATATGTTTATCCGTACATGACTATAAGTAAACCGATCATGAAAACCAAGTAATAAAACACTCCCAAACAATGAAATTGAATCTCTTAACCCATCAAGAGGCCACAAATGAACCCAAATAAGGTGATAATAAATCAATTAAATGTAGATGATGTTCTGTAATCATTAATTTTTGAACCTAAATTTTATTATTCAGGTTATTAATATCAAGTGAGGAACACCTTCAGACTTAAGGTAAGGGGTTTCTACGTGAAACTCTATTTTTATTCGGGTTACTCTTATTGTATACTTACCTCAATTAAATTCTTATGTATTATTACTTACTCCTCATAAATTATGTGTGCGTGATCTATATATTTTTACCAACAATAATCCTTCTTTATTTTATGGAGATCTCCACATTTTAAAAGGAACTTTCAAAATTATTTTCGAAATACAAGCCCGATTCAAGGGAATTTCTAAAATTCTTACCTATTTCAAGGAAAATATATAATTTGTTTTTAGAAACCATTATCTTTCTAAAACCAAAAATTTTATTATGAAAATACTGTCTTACTTAACTTATGGTTTTATACAAATACTTTTCCAAAAGAACTCTTCTTTTCAAAGTAAAAGAGTATTTATCTCAAGAATTACTCGATGATTTTATAAGAGTATCTTAATCCATTTCAACACTCCTATTGATTATTATGTATGATATCATATAAAATATTTAATTTAATGGTTTATGATTATTTTTACTGTGGATGTACTATCTTAAAACCATTCACCAATTTACTCCAAATGGTTAGTGTTTATGCTTAATGTTTAGGGAAATTTATTTACATTTCATATGTTAGTTTCAATATGAATGTATATGTTGTTTATGTTTATCCAAATTCATATGAGTAATTAATTGGACTTAATAAGTGATGGGTGGAGCCCTATATAGACCCTCTATGCATTGGCAGGTCTCATGAGACAAACTATAGTCTTAGCACAAGGCCTTGACAAAATTATTATTTATGGTCTTGGCACGAGGCCTTGATGATATAGTTATAATGTTCAGAATTATACATTCCCTCAGTATTAAACTAGTAATTAAAATTTCATGAGGTTATTCAACTAGTAGAATACCCATGATTATGATTTATTATGTAATTTTTTATTCATCACTTATTCCTTATATAATGTGTTCATGTTAATTTTTAAAGGCATGTGTTTTTTAGTTATTCACAATGCCTAATGTTTATGTTTATAATATATTCCACTATATTTCTTGCCCTTAATGAGAATTTGATCTCACCCCTTTCTTATGTTTCATTTTCCCAGGACATGAAGAGGTATATTAAGAATGACATATATAAATAACCAGGGAGTTATGAATGTTTTCAAAGGAGTTTCTATATTGTATTCCATTTCAAGTTGTAATATTGAACTAATGTATGTATCTTGTTTCTAAAGTTACTAAAATACTTGGTCCTTCAGGATTCATATTCCTTGTTTATATGATAATTTAATAAAATAAGGTACCATCTCTATTAAAATGGGTTCGGGTCCTTATAGTTGGTATCAAAGGAAGTTTAGTAGAAAACTTAGAAACTAGATTTTGAAAAAATAGAGTAGGGAACAAAACCCTAAGATAGTCTTTGAGGATAAACATATAAGAACATCCTAAATTTTTTGGTAATAAATAGATTATGTGGATATTTCTAGAAAATACACCCCTGTCTGGATATTACAAGTGGACGTGGTTTTGGAACATATGTACCTAGGAGTGAAAACTCCAATAAGGAGTTTTGGGCTTGACTCATGGCATCTCGGTACACGTCAACGAGCCATACTGTGCACCTGGTCTGACACTCCTGGGATATATGCTTTGGATAATTAAAATTTACTTTAAAAGACATTACCAAGGATTTAAATGTAAATTTTTTCTCAAAGAAACCATGTTTATGATTATGAGATTATCTTTGTATAGAATTTCAATTTATGCTAAGTATTTTTCTATGTTGAGATTATACATTATGATTCATAACCTAATCTAGTGTATGACATTATTTAGAAATAGTTTTTAGTGGAAGGAATGGAAGCCGCATGAATGCATGTTTACCATGTAGGGATTTCCCTATGATGCAAGATAATGATGTTGGCTCTGGTGTTGTGACTGGTGCTGATCAACTTATAACTATACTGGGATAACTGACTCAGGTTATGAATAATAACCTCAACCGTATGGAGCATCCAGATCCATAATGTGGGGGAGCTATGTTAAAATGATTTATCAAACAAAAACATCCATCATTTAATGGTACTATAAACCCATTTGTAGCAGAGTAGTGGATAAGTTCATTAAAAAAGATATTTCTCACTTCAGGATGTAATGAAAGAGAGAAGGTTGTCATTGAGATTTATCATCTATTAGGAGATGTATATAAGTGGTGGTATTTAATTAAAAAAAAGAGGATGAAGAAATAAAAGAAATTGAATTTAGGTATTTTAAGGAAATATTCTTAGAAAAATACTTCCCTTGTGAATAACGAGAAGATATATAAAGGCAGTTTCTGAATTTGAGGAAAAAAGTGGATGGGAATGTTGTAAAGTGTGAAGCTAACTTCAAAAGGTTAGAAATACATTCCTCAGACTACATACATAATATAAGGATCAATATTGATCAATTATTTTATGGTTTAAAACCATTACTCTAAAGGGCTCTAGTCTGTCAAAGTTTCCCATCATATGAAGATATAGTATCAAGTGCTATCAAGATGTAAAATGAATTCTATAAGTCTTATGATTTTAAGGGAAAACAAAAGAAGAAGAGGGAAGCTGAAAACTCTATAAAAGGAAATAAAGAAATAAGGAAGAAGGGGAGATTTGACCTTCCACCCTATGATAATTGTGGGAAGATATACCTTGGTAATTTCCTGAAGGGTATGGGTATTTGTTACAAGTGTGGAGAAAAAGGACACCTATCCTAGGATTGTAAGGGGAAGAAAGAATCTACCGATGTTCAATGTTAAATTTATAGGAAGAGGGGAAATTATTGTCCTATACGTCAAGGAAATGTTCCCCAAATAAGGCCAAGGGAGCAAGGACAAGCTTATGCAGTCACAACTGCAGAGGTTGAAGTTCCTAACAATATGGTAGTAGGTACTTTAATCATTTACTAAAACTTAGCCAATGATTTATTTGATTCTGGATCATCACATTCTTTCATATCTTCCTAGTTTTCCAAGAAAATTAGATATTTCCAACTTGATTTAATAAGGGGGTTGTCAGTTAAAACTCCTAAGGGAAGTATCATTATAGTAAAGTTGTGCCAGACAGTCCCCATTATGGCATATAAACATTATTTATTTTCTGATTTTATTATCATAACCATTATTGACTTTGATATAATCTTTAGTATGGATTGTATTTCAAATCATGATGTGAAATTTTATTGTAAGAAGAAGGAGGTTACAATTTTTGAGGATGACGTGGAATCCATCATCTTTAGGGAATAAACATCACCATATGATTCTCATCTAGATCCACCCCCAGTAGCTCTACCGAATTCAATTATTGGGGGGAGGGGAGAGGGAATTAAATAAGTATGAGTGAGGAAAATAATATTCAAATAGAGGATGTACCTATTATAAAAGAATATGTTGATGTGTTTCCAGAGGATTTACCTGGACACCCTTCAGAGCGAAAAATTGAGTTTTCCATTGACTTAATTCCTAGTTCAAGGCCTATATAAAAGACCCATTATAGAATGGACACTTTGGAATTATTAGAATTGAAGAAACAACTATAGGAATTGATTGATAAAATATTTATTCACCCTGGTGTTTCTCCATGGGGAGCCCCTGTCCTTTTCGTTAAGAAGAAAGATGGATCTATGAGGTTGTGTATTGACTACAGGGAGATCAATGCTATAACAATAAAGGAAAAGTATCCCCTATCTCACATTGATGATTTATTTGATCAACTTCATCGAGCCCAAATTTTTTTGAATATTGATTTTTGATCTGGATATCATCAGTTGCATATGAGGAAGGAAGATATTCCAAAGACAACATTTCAAACTTGGTATGGGCATTATGAGTTTACATTAATGCCTTTTAGACCGACTAATGCACAATTTGTCTTCATGGATATATTAAACAGGGTTTTCAAGGAATATATTTATGAATTTTTGATGGTATTTATTGATGATATCTTGGTATACTTCAAAAGATGCGAAGATCGTGAAAATTATATGTGCACTTTTCTAAAGAATCTTAGAAGAAATAAATTATACGAGAAGTTTAGTAAGTGTGAATTTTGGATTAAATCAGTTTCCTTGTCCAAATTGTCTCTAAGGATGGAATATCTATTGATCCTATAAATACAAAAGCTGTTCAAGAATCTCCTACTCCAACGAACATAACCGAGGTACGTAGTTTTATTGGTTTAGTAGGTTATTATTGATGTTTTGTTCAGAACTTCACCTGTTTAGCCTACCTAATGACCAAGATTACACATAAAGGGGTTAAGTTCATATGAAAAAAATAATGTGAGGACTTTTTAGAAGAATTGAAGGGGATATTAGTGAATTCTCTGATCCTAACTCTACCATCAGGGAATGATGGGTATATGATCTATATTGATGCATCAAAGAAAGGACTTGGTTGTTTCCTCTTGCAGAATGATAGAGTTATTGACTATGCATCAAGGTAGTTAAAAATTCACAAATTAAACTATCCTACTCATGATCTTGAGTTTATCTACTGTTATCTTCGCTCTAAAAATATGGAGACGCTATCTCTATGGTGAAAGATGTGAGATATATATGGATAAAAATTGTTTTAAGTATATCTTCTCATAGAAATAATTCAACATGAGGCAAAGGAAATGGATTTAAATAATCAAGGATTATGATTTTTCCACACACTGACACCCATTAAAGGAAAATAAGGTAGTTGATGCATTGAGCAAGAAGGATCATGGAGTTCTCAACAAAATGAGGATTGACAAGGATCATTTGTACATGGATCTAGTGAGGATGGATATGAGAATTATCAAAGAAGGAGAAACATCACTACTTTTTCAAATGGTTTCCTAACCATATTTATTATAAAATATTAAAATCTCTCATCTTGATGATGATAACCTTAAAAATAAAATTAATGCTATGAAAGATGGGAAGTTGGTTGACTTCATATGTGAAGATGAAATTCTGAAATTTGGGAAGAGGATATGTGTTCCCTCTATACCAGAGATGAAAAGGGAGTTACTGGATGATTCCCATAGTTTGAATTTCTCTATACATATTAGTAGCACTAATATGTATATATATTTTAAGGAACATTTCTAGCAGGACAACATGAATCGGGAAATTTTTGATTATGCATCAAGATGTTTAGTCTGTCAACAAGTGAAGGCCGAACGACAACATCCTAGAGGAGTCATGAAAACTATAACTATTCCTACATGAAAATGGGATGACATAACCATGTATTTTGTCACTAGATTACCCAAAAATCTGAGAAAGAATGATGCAATATGGGTAATTGTGGATCAAATTATGAAATCTGCACATTTCCTCGCTATAAGGGAGGATTTTCCACTAGAGCGCCTAGCATGAATTTATATTAATGAAGTTGTGAGAGTTCATGGAGCACCTCTCTCAATTGTTTTTTATCAGGATCCAAGATTTATATCAAAACTTTGTAAAAGTATTCAGAAAGTTCTGGATACTGAGCTTCGATTGAGTACTTCTTAGCACCCTCAAACTGACGGGAAATTAGAAAGGATGATCCAAACTTTAGAAGACATATTGAGATCATGATCACTTGATTTTAAAGATATGTGGGATTAGTATTAAACTTTGGTGGAGTTTTCCTATAATAATATTTTCAATTCAAGTATTAAAATGGAACCATATGAAGCATTGTACGAAAAGAGATGTCGTACACCAACTTGTTGGGACGAAGTTGGAGAAAGAAAGTTTGTGGGCCTAGAGATTATGGAGGAAATAACAGCGAAGGTAAATACTATTCAAGGACATATCAAAGTATCTCAAAGAATACAAAAGATATATACTGATAATCGAAGGAAGGATTTGGAATTTTAAGTGTGAGATCATGTTTTCTTGAAAGTATCTCCATGGAAGGGCATTATAAGATTTTGGAAGAAAGAGAAACTGAGACCTATGTACATAGGCCCTTTTGAAATTCTTGAGAGAATTGGAGCTGTTTCATATCATTTGTCTATGAATACTAGCCTGTCTAAAGCACACAATGTGTTCCATGTCTCATTGCTGAGGAAGTACATGCCATACCCAATGCATGTCCTCACTTATGAAGGTATAGAATTGGAACCTGACTTATCTTACTGTGAAGAGCCTATTTGGATTCTGAACACTAAAGAACAAGTGTCGAGGAATCAAATGACTCAACTTGTAAAGATACTTTGGAAAAATCATAAAATCAAAGAGGCAACATGGGAGCCTGAGGATCTTATGACGAAGAACTACCCAAATCTCTTTGTGAGGTAAAATTCTGGTAATTTTGAGGATGAAATTTTTATAAGGAGGGGATAATGTGATAACCCAATATTTTTCAAATAAATTTACTATTTAATGCACAAAACACCAAGTCTCCAAAAAACACCACTTTTTTTATAACCTAGCTAGTAAACATAATTTTTTCACTTCTGTGATTTGAATTTTGAAAAAATGACATACACGACTGCGTTCAGTAAGATATTTAGAGTCTGATAAGACAAACTTAATTTTTGATGAATAGTAACATACCCTTATGAATAGTAACGTTACTCTTATGAATAGTAATTAATAGTAAATTGGCCAAAAAAAAATATATAAACTTCACCCATAAATTTATAAATACAATTTAGACATATTATAAGTGAAAAAATGATAATAGTATTAATATTGGTATTTTTGTATGTCATAAATATTTTAATTACAATTTTATGATTAATTTAATAATTTTAAATGGAAATGTATTTTAATAAAATGTAATCATAAATTATTACTTTATTTTATTATGGTTATAAGATAATTTTATGGGACAATGATTAATTTTTCAAGTTATAAAATAAGTTATAGTTATAAAACTGTTTTTTTGGAATAGATTATGATTTTATTTAAAAATTAAATTAAAAATATTTAGAAAATTATTTAAAAAAAACGGATTTCTTTTTTAAATTCTACACATCGAAAAATGTTTGGGGTGAATTTTTGGTATTTTTCTAAAATACTTGAATTTTTTATGAATAGTAAAAATACAGTTTTGAGTTTTCTGTATGTTTAATGACATCATAATGATGTAATAATTAATATAAAATTATTTTCTAATTGTGTACATTAAAATATTATATGAGGTGTCCCAAGTGGATAATACCATGGGAAAACACCATGGTCAATCCCATGTTTTTTCAAAAACTGCAAATGAGGTGTCCTTTGAAATTAATAAAAAATTCCCTCTCATTTACTATAAATAACCTCTCATTACTTCATTTTATTTCATTCCAAACTCATAATCCTCGAAGATCTCGTAGTTTTACCTCCCTATGAGTCCTCCAAAGGTGTTCTCAATCCCCCAAGGTCCCAACCTTCATGTTAAAAGAGTTATTATACAACGTAAGGGAATCTCTCACCCATCTCTTTTTCAAGTACTCTTTTTATTTTCTTCTCTTTTATTTTCAATTAGATTATGTTGGGATATGTCATTACATATCCCACATAATTTCCGTATTATTTAAGAATTATGAGAGACCCCATTTTATATCATCAAAATATTTTATGAATTTTTAAGTGACACTGTTAGACTGCCAACTTTTTGTAAGGGATTTCTCTAACTTTTTTTATTTCGAGTTCCTTTATTCTCTTTTTTTCTTTCCTCACCTCATTTAATCAAAATGTTATGATAAATATAGTACCTTACATGTAATATAATTTTTTTGTGATAATTTAATAATTCATCATCATATCTTCTTTCCCCTCTTTTATACTAGAAATGAAAACACCATCTGAGATGTGTTAATATATCACATTCATGGATGACGAGTTTTCAATTTCTATTACCATATTAAATTCTGGTCATGAAACCATTTTTATTGTTGATAAAAACAATAATATATGTATTATAACTTATTTAATGTTATGGAATCTTTTTTTTACACATGATATTAATTTCTAAATCAAAATGAGATCGTTGTGATTAAAAAATGGCCAATTAACTCAAACGACTATCATTAATGTTTTATATAATGATTCATAATCACTCATAATAATTTTTTATAACCATGTAATCTACTTTTTGTTCACTAATAACATAAAACTTCTATCCTAGACAACCATTCTCATTATACATGTTTATTCGTACATGAATATAAGTAAAACGATCATGAAAACCAAGTAAGAAAACACTCCCAAACAATGAAATTGAATCTCTTAACCCATTAAAAGGACATGAATGAATATAAATAATGTTATAATAAATAAATTACATAAAGAGGAGGTTATGTAATAATTAATTTATGAACCTAAATTTGATTATTCTGGTCATTAATATCAAGTGAGGAACACCTTCAAACTTAAGTAAGGGTTTTCTACCCAAAACTACATTTTCATTTGGGTTACTCTTATTGTATACTTACCTCAATGAAATTATTATGTATTATTATTTACTCATCATAAATTCTATGTGCATGTTCTATATATGTTTAACAACAAGAATCCTTCTTTATTTTATGGTGAGTTACATTTTTTAAAAGGAACTTTCATTTTTGTTTTCAAAATACAAGCCCGATTCAAGGGAATTTCTCAAATTCTTACCTATTATCAAGGAAAATATATAATCTATTTTTAGAAACCATTATCTTTATAAAACAACTCATTTTATTATTAAAATACTATCTTACTTCACTTATGGTTTTATAAAAATAAATTTTCAAAACAACTATTCTTTTCAAAGTAAAATAGTATTTATCTCAATAATTACTCGATGATTTTATAAGAGTATCTTCATATATTTCAAAAATCTTGTTGATTATTATGTATGATATAATTTAACATATTTAATTTAATGGTTTATGATTATTTTAATGTGGATGTACTATCTTAAATTCATTCACCAATTTACTCTGAATGGTTAGTGTTTATTCTTAATTTTCACAGAAAGTTATTTATATTTCACACGTTAGTTTCAATATGAATGTATATGTTGTTTATGTTTACTACCATTCATATGAGGAATTAATTGGACTTAATAAGTCTTTTGTGGGGCCCTCTATATCCCCCCAATTCATTGGTAGGTCTCATGAGAAAAACTATGGTCTTGTTATAAGGCATTGACAAAATGATTATTTATGGTATTGGCACAAGGCCTTGACGATATGGTTATGATGTCCGACATTATGAATTCCCCCATTATGAAACTAGTAATTGAAAGTTCATGAGTTTATTAGAATAGTATAATATCCATGATTATTCTTTATTATGGAATTTTTTATTAAGTTCTTATTCCTTCCATAATGTGTTCATGTTTATTTTTAAAGGCATGTGTTTTTTTAGATATTTTCCATGCCTAATGTTTATGTTTATGATATCTTATGATATATTTATTACCCTTACTAATCATTTGATCTCACCCCTTTCTTATGTTTCATTTTCCCAGGACATGAAGAGGTATATTATGAATGACATGCATAAATAAACTAGGAGTTATGGATGTTTTCAAAGGAGTTTCTATATTGTTTTCCATTTCAAGTTGTAATGGTAAACTTATGTATATATATTATTTCAAAATATAATAAACTACTCGGTCCTTCAGGATGAATATTCATTATTTATATGCCAATGTAATAAAATAAATCACTGAATCTAGGAAAATGGATCTACTCCCTTATATTACCCATCAATGAATGGAAAAATCTAGCACCCATTCTCCATATTTGATAATATATCACATATATATGAAAATCTAGAAGAAGTATTCACATATTGCACTACCATTGAAATGGATTATGAATATATAAGACCATAAACACCAATAGTCTCATTTTGAATAATAATCATGTGTAGATACCTAATTAAATATTTAATATAGTAAGTCACTTGAAATTGTCTTTATTTAATGAAAAAAAACTAAAACATAAATTTACTCACATGGAAAATAACTACAACACAGGAACACTGAGCTCATATAAAATAATAAGATCCATGATATCTTTTATCAATATTCTCAATGAATAGTATCTTCCACATGTATCATACTTCATCCAAAACTCATAAATATTATCCAATGAAGAAGAAACCTGGGTTAATATTTGTAACCCATCAGAAACTTCCAAAGTATATGAAGTTGTTAATTTTTGAACTATTTTTTGTTTCTTTTATACCAATTATTTTGATTTTAGATAATCATATAGACACCAATATATAAAATAAATGTCAGGAAACATTATAACTTTTTTCAGTCGACTATAAATAATGTTTACAAAAACAATGAATACATCATATGTTAGATAATGCAAAAGGCTAGCTGGACAAAGTAAAAAATGACCCATACAATCTCCAAATATGGTAACCTTCTCAATAGGAAATGGAAGTATACTATTTGGATCAATAATATCATTTATTGATATTATGATGTGAATCAACTATATAGGCTGGTGATGTAAAGAATAACAAAAAATATATATGACTCTGTATGCTAAAATACGTACGTGAGTATCTCCAGCATACAACTCACAGTATACAATCAAGTCCAAATGAGGAGGTCAAGGATCTGAGTAGGAAGCCTGTTTAGACTGGGCAGGCTAGACAGGATGGACCGACTAGGTAGGATGGGAAGTCTAGGAAGGACAGGTCGGGTTGGCGGGCTGGGCAGGCTACACAGGAAGTGATAGTCTCATTAATAGTTCAAACATAGCATGTACAACTGATTGAATTTGATTGCCTATGTACTATTTAAAGTCTTTCAGCATAGTTTTTAAGGAATCTATTTACAGGTCTCTTTATTTATTACTTTGATAACCAAAAACTTTCCAAAAACTTTCCAAATACCGACACCTACCTCATATCCACTTACACGACCGGGGTGTTTTTGGATTTTCTAAAATGGTAGCTAGGATTCCCATCACACCCTTAGGGATAAAAGTGTCCTATGTCGCTTTCTCTTGAAGTTCATCTTGAAATGTAAAATTAAAATGGTATATTAGTGTTGTTAGTTTATAAAATACAAATATTCATGGAAAATAAAAAAATTAATTTCTTATAATTCTATCAGCTACTTCCTTAGATTTCTCTATAATATACTTTTTATTTTTCTTTCTTCTCACTCTTTCCCATTTTTATAGAGTGTGGGGTGATATGGAGGACTGAATTAGACCTCTTCCAAACCATTAATATATTAATATCTTAATGAATTAAACTTTTCTACAATAATTTTCTCCTCCAATAAATGATACCCTCCATGTGATAGAGTATGAGGGTATACATTCTTCAACTGGATCTCTTGATGAGATCTCCTAGAGGCCTATTACATAAAATTAAACTAATAAGTTCAAGTAATATACAAGAAATTTAACAATATAAAAAAATTATCATAACATAAATGCTTCGTTATGTTACTTGGTGAAAAATTTCTTCCATGTATCTATATTTAAAAACCCATACTTGAGACATGGGTTTTCATTTTATAATTTACCAAAAAAATAATTTTTTGTTAATCTTGTTTTAAAACATCTTTATCGAACCACCGCTAAAAATAAAAATATTTTCTTGATTTATTTCTTTTCTTTAAAAATGAATGTCATCTGTGTTGAATAAATTAAATATTAGTCATATAAAATATAAAATATTTGAAAAATGTGATAAAAATAAATCAATTGAGATATTTTATCATCACAGACCCCCACATATACTCTTTGTCCATATTGTTGATGGAATCACAATCAGTATATAAAATGATAATCCTACAATGACTCTACATGATAATATAACCTGTAAACTGCGTTGCAGTTGGATTTGTTAGATTATTATTTTAATGAAAATTAATATGTATTCTATAGTATCCATGATAAATTTATTGTTTTGGTAAATGTGTAATCCCATATTTACCAACTCCAAAAATAGATTTCTCAATAGAAGAAGGACGAGACTCCTCTGTAGGAGGTGCATCAGTAGTCCTGCAATTATTTTTTACAAATTATAAGTTTGATTTCATTAAATAAATATACTAATGAATATTTAATATTATGAAAAAACATATACCTCACTAAATTTTCCTCTTCCTCTATGTTTTTCATTGAAATAGGAAAGTGTAATGATATTTTGTGTACCTTTATATTATTAAAAAAGTGAATATTTAAAAACAATGATGAAAAAAAATTATGCAAGTAAAAGAATAATGTCACAAATATTTAAGTTTAAAATAATAATAATTAAGTCCTGGTTATTAAAAAAATAATTATAAACTATTATATATAAACAATAATTATAAAATTATAGAAGTATTTATAAATTTAAATATCACAGTTACAAAAAAAGTTTTTTATATGCATAAATTTAACCTAAAAATAATTACGTACATCAGTTTTTTCAATCAAAAAATGTTTAACCATAACTATTTAATATAAAATTTAACATAAAAATATTATAATTATTGAAATATATATAATTATAAATACAATAATTAATAAAAAATAGAGTTTTTACACATGTAAATTTCAAAAAATAAATAAAATATAAATATTTACCATAATAATTAAGAGAGTAATTTAGTGTTTTAATATATACCTTAATCATGATCATTTCACACACCATGGACCATGTTTGCATTATAGTCATTGTTATCATCTGGAAATCATGTAATAGACGAATAAGCCTAAAAAATCTATAACATCATACTCATCCTCATCACCCAAATGAATTATTTTCCCTTGTAAAATGATGAACCACTGATCAGTTGATGGATCAATGACATAAAATATTTTCTTTTTATGTGTCTCAATGATAAATGGTTCCTATTTGCAAGTAAATATTTTCAAATCAACCAGTGTAAACCCATAATCATCATGTATCACACCACTATTACTATCAAACCATTTACACTTAAAAATTGTGATGAAAAATTTAGTTTAATAAATTTCCCATATATCCTCAAGAACTCCCAAATATGTCATTGATGCAGAAATTGGGTTTTGTCATTTTTACTCAGAAAATGCAGTGCTTCAGCAATGTCCATTACACCACTGTTTTGAATGTTACTCTTTCTATATTTTTTATGTAAAATGTGAACCCATTAATATCAAAACAAAACCATGTGATTACATCAATATACGGTCCCTCTACCAACAATTTCAATGTTTCTAATGTAGATATATTTATGATGAATTTCTCTTTAAACCATGAAAAAAATTTATTTTTATAGTCAATCATAAACCACTTTTAATTTATTTTCATATATAATACCTTTAATTTAGTAATATTTGATCATATATATAGTTTAAACTCATCTGTATTGTTCAAAATGTATAAATGTGTCTGCATCACTTCGTCATGTGAAATGAAATTTACTTTTAAGCCTCAAATCCATAAACTATCAACTGTAATATGTTGAGATATAGGGAGACCAACATGCTCCACTTTATACAAATAATCAGTATAAAACTCAATCACCTCTTATGATACATATTTTTGAATAATATATGCCTCCATTTGATGGTTATTTTTAATATATACCTTCCAAAATTTCATATATATTTGAAAAGGATACATCCAACATAAATAAAGAGACCCACGTATTCTTATCTCACACACCAATGAATCACCAGATGAACCATTATATAAAAAAAGTAGGTGGGTAATACATTTTTAGTTGAAAAAGTATAAGAGAAGCTTCATTATCTAACACATCTAACAAATTTGGATCAAAAATTTTTCTATAAATCGATTTGAAAAAATTACATAACCTAATGATAGTCTTTCTGAAAGGTGTCAATAATATACTATACAATGTGACTGGTAGTAGTTGTTGCATAAATACATTACAGTCATGATATTTCATACCTATTAATTTATAATCCTTCAATGACACCAAATTATTCACATTTGAAGAATATCCACTGGGTACTTTAATACCATACATACACTGAAAAAATTCATCTTCTCACTCTTTCTTAACATGTGATAAGTCGAAGTTAAATTTGTTTTGTTTCCTTTTATAGTAGGAGGTAACTCTGAACACATTCCCATTGATATCAACACTACTAGAAATTTAGCCTATAGACACGGTTTCACGAACTGTGGCTGGTATTGGCGTGGCTATAGGTCGAAGCCTATATCCACGGTTTCAAATTGTGTCTATATACCTATATCCATGGTTCGAACCATGGCTATATCCCTAAAGCCACAACTCCAACCGTAGCTATAGCCATATAGCCACGGTTTTCAAAATGTGGATATAGGGTCAACCCTATAGCCATGCCAATAAAGGCCACGACACTATGAACGATGGCTATAGGGATTTAGCCACAGTTTAAAACTGTGTCTATAGGCCTTTCCACTGAATAAAAAAAATCCAACATGGTTCACCGTGCTGGCTATTGGGAGGACACTACCAACTCCCCCCTCCCCCAACCCACAGCTCCCCCACCCTGCACCAGCACCCCCCACCCCTGCTCCTGCACACCTCCCCTGCCCCACCCCCTCCGCTACAGTGCTTTTCGGTGTCGGTCAGTCAGCTCTGATACAATGGTCATCATTTCTACAGTGGTCAGCATTCGGCCCAACCGGATCGGGAAACACCACCCTATTAGTCTACTCTGAAAAAAAGGGATGGCATCAAAGAGATTAGAATGGCTCCTTAGGTAACCCTAAAGAATGCAGGTGTTTGGGTCAGCCAAAATAGACTGTAAGTTGGTAACATAAAGGCCTCAAACATAATTTTGATCATCCATAAAGGATCCATATTCTTGGATTGTGTTAGGCCTAGTATGGTGGTGTCTCTCTTTAATGCATGCATAAAAAATTGTAGAGTTTTTCCCTCTCCAGAATCCATTTAATTGTATCCCATTCCCAAGAAAAAAAAACAACCCCCTACCCCCTTCCCCAATACTGCCCCCTGAACACCCCCCCTTCCCACTGCACTTCCCCCACAGCCCACTGCACACACCCCTTCCCCCTGCCCACTGCACCTCCCCCCAGCCCACTGCACCCCCCTACAAACACACCCTGCCCCCAGCACACCCCCTTCCCCCTGCACTTCCCCCCTGCCCACTGCACTTCCCCTCAGCCCACTACAAACCCCCCTGCCCCCAGCAAACCACCCCAGGCCCCCAACCCTTCTACATCCACCCATGATTATTTAACTAATGCAAATCACCCCCATTAAAACAAGATAGCGTCAAAAAATACCCACAATGTGATCCTATGGGTTCGCCCACAACCTCTAGAAAACAAAACAAACCTGTTGTGACCCCCCAGACCAGGATCCCCCCCTCTCACAGACTCTTACACTTCATTCTTAGAGGATGACCACAATAAGATTAATGGGATGAGGCCAAGGGATAAAAAACACCGATCATGTAGTAGGATCACCAAAGGAGTCCCTAGTACTAAAATCCCTAACACAGTTCAATCCTGCTCAAAAGAACATTATAAGGCCTCGATTTAAATTCCAGATGAACGTCTTCCAAAAAGACCAAGGATCGTAGAAAATGTCTATACTATTGAATGATCAGAGGTAGAGGCTGGAATGAACTATCACCACATAGTGATATTAAAATATTGAGTTAGAACATTCATGGGTTTGGATACCCGCAAAATGTTTGAATTCTCATGCGTAGGTGTGCAAAAATCCACCCTGACAGGGGTCTCCTCTCTGAAACCATGTTGGAATGAAAGGACATAAAAAATGGGGCGATCAATATAGACATTCAAGGGTTCCTGCCATTGGCTTGGTAAAGCCATGTATGGGTTCTCTACCTCATATTAAGGGATAATACAGCTGTCGAAATCAAAAACTTTTCTCCCAACCATATTGTTTCTGCAATCCACTAACATGATTCCCCTCATTGGTGTTCATGGGATTCTACAAATGGCCAACCCTAAGGAAAAAATAAAGGTAGTGGAACCCTATTAATAGAATTTGTAATGAGTCATAGAGACCCCTCCTCATTGGTGGATAATTCAATGAAATTATGTACAACTCATCGAAAAAATGGGGTGCTCACCGACAATCGCTGGTGGTGTCAGATTTCGTTAAAGAAACCCATAATGAAAATCTAAGGGACTTGGGTTACTCATGCTACACCTTTATCTAATTTAGGGGATTATATGTCGTGACCCACATTAAAGAACACCTTGAAAAATTTCTGGGATCATATGAGTGGATCAATATCTTTAAATCCATTCAGGTTTCTCATCTACCTTTTACTACTTTTGACCATACCCCAATCCTCATTGATTTCTGACATAGGGATGGGGGACCCATATTTGAATGATCCTTAAGATTTGAAGTCTTCTTGGTGAGGGAGGATGACTGTGTAGATGTGGTCTACTTGGGGTGGTCGAGAGAAGACAATGATGTTAAAAATAATATTTATCAGGGGATCGCTAAACATAAACAATATAGTTACACAAAATATCTCCATCTAGATATTCAATGTGATTAGATTTATAAAAGAATACATTCTCTTATTTCACAATCCCCCATGGATGCTGGAGTTTCATGTATTTATAAAATGGAAGCATAACTCGATGTTACCCTCAAAAGAATAGAGATTTTGTTGTACCTCTCGTACCCCTCGTGGTTTGATTTTCATGATCACAATCACTCAATTATTTATCTAATCTTGTTTTAAGTGTTTTTGGATGATAGGAATAATTTCAGGGTGCCAAGGAATTGGGCCAAGAAAGCAACAAGGCCAAAATGGACTGAAATTCAGTCCACCGGCCAACCGATGGAAGAGCACCGGCCAGCCGATGGAGGCCTGGACAGAAGGCATCCTTCTGTCCAGACCACCGGCCAACCGGTGTCACACCAGCGGCCAGCCAGTGGCACCCAGAAAGAAGAGGTTGCTACTGCCTCATCACCGGCCAACCGGTGGCCTCAGCACCAGTCAGCCGGTGGCACCTGCACAGAAGAGGAAGCTACTGCCTCACCACCGGCCAACCGGTGGCCTCAGCACCGGCCAACCGGTGGAGCCTGAGCCCGAAGGCCTCTCCATTTTGCACACACCGGCCAACCGGTGGCTCAGCACCGGTCCGCCGGTGGAGCCAGTCAAACTAGCCGTTGGGCCTTTGACCAGGCGAGTCCACTTGCCTCCCAACGGCTCCGAAGCCCTTTCCAACGGCTCCGAAGACCTCCAAAGGCCATATGAGGGTTCCCCCTCTATAAATAAAGGACTAGGAAGCCCCGGAAACTCAACCAATCCATACATAAGCCAACAGACACATCTTTGATCATTTGGTGAACCTCCGGCGGATTCTTCCAAGGGAACTCCACTTGCTCCAACCAACTTCCATATCCAAGGATCACCACCATAGAATCTTGGGAGTGCACGTCTTCAACTCCAATCATCCATTGGCGCCCAAGGCTTCTCTCCAATTACGGTTTTTCTTGTTTATCATTTTTGAGCATCAAATTGGGTTTGTGCCTACAGACCCCATCCCTTTCTCATCTCCCTTTCTTTTGGGTTTTCACACCACCTTTAAGGTGTGAAGAGGTTAGTCAAGCCTTTCCTTTTAAAAGGCTTGAGTCAAAGGTGAGCTAGCCTTCACCCGTAAAAAGGCTAGTGGGTTTCTTGCTCAAACCATTAAAAAGCAAGCTGTAATAGGTGAGCTAGCCTTCACCTGTAAAAAGGATAGTGGGTTTCTTGCTAAAACCATTGAAAAGCAAGTGGTAGAATCTCTCAACGGTTAAGTTGGGAGCGGAGACGTAGGCCGTGTTTTTGGCCGAACTCCGTTATCAAATTGTGTCTTGCTCCTTTTTATTTCCGCTGCTTTTATAAATTGTTTTTAAATTGTTAATTAATTTTTAAAAGGCAATTCACCCCCCTCTTGCCATCACTCCCTTTTTCTCCGCCCAACAATTGGTATCAGAGGCAAAATTTGAGTAATACCTTCACCGGTTTCAAATTTAAGATCCATTGTGATGGCATCAACCTCTTTCACCCCCGAAGGCTTTTCTTTGGGTCGTGCTCCATTTTTTGATGGAACCGACTATAATTATTGGAAAACCCACATGACTACTTTTCTTAGAAGCATAGGATATCCCATTTATAAAATTGTCATGCAAGGTTACACTCTCTCTTCCCCCGATGAATCCAAATGGAATCAAGCCGACATTAAAAATTTCGAGCTTGATGGCAAAGCCATGAACACTCTACATTGCGGCCTTGACCGAAATGAGTTCAATCGAGTTTCCACATGCACCTCTTCACATGAAATCTGGAAACTATTGGAGGTTACCCATGAGGGGACCAACAAAGTAAAGTATACTCGATTAGATATGTTTCGTCAAGATTTTGAATCATTCTCCATGCATCCAAATGAATCTATTTCTGAAATGTTTACTCGTTTTACTGACGTGTGCAATGGTAGAAAATCTCTTGGAGATAATATTTCTGCAGAAACCATGGTCAAGAAGATCCTATGGATCCTACCAAGCTCATGGGCTCCGAAGGTCACGGAAATCCAAGAAGCCAAAGACATCAAGAACATGCTGGTAGAAGAGCTCATCGGCTCCCTAATGACCTATGAAATCACCATGAGGAGGCAAGATGAAAAAGAAGGCAAACCAATCAAAGTTCCAAAGAACATCGCCTTCAAGGTACAAAAAGAAGAAAGCTCCTCCTCCTCATCTTCTTCCTCTTCTAGCGGTGATTCCGAAATGGAGAATCTTGCCGGCAAAATGCACAAGTTCATGAAGAAGCACAAGAAGAAGAAATCCCGCAAGGCTCAACCCAATGAAAAATCCGAGCCCAAGGTAAAATGTTACGGGTGTGGCGAGAAAGGACATTACAATCCCGATTTCCCACTCAACAAGAAAAAGGCCAAGAAAAAGGAGAAGAAGAAGGCTTTCAAGGCCACATGGAGTGATAGCTCCACATCATCCTCCTCCTCCTCCTCGAGCGACAACGGTAACAAATGCCTAATGGCATTCCATGAGGTAACATCTTCCGACTCCTCATCCTCTTGTTCTTCAAATTCTTTAAATCATTTGTCCTATGAGGATCTCCAACATGCTAGAGATCAATTGGAGGAAGGTTTTCATGAACTTTCTTCCAAATTTGTTTCTTTAAAAAAGAATTTCAAAAAACTCTCTTCCGAAAAAGAACAACTTCTTAAAGAGAAGGAAGAGTTGACCCTCAAAATCCAAAATCTTCCCGATGTTGATTCCATGGAATCAACTATCAAAGATCTAAGGGAGACTCTAGCCAAGTTCACCCAAGGGGAACAAAATTTGAACAATTTTCTTGGTTCCCAATGTTTATCTAGAACCACCCAAGGGCTTGGCTATTCCAAGCAAGCTTCCTCCTCCCATGCTCCAACTATTTTTGTAAGGGGGAGTTCTTAATTTA
Source organism: Viscum album (assembly GCA_963277665.1). Lineage (NCBI taxonomy): Eukaryota > Viridiplantae > Streptophyta > Magnoliopsida > Santalales > Viscaceae > Viscum > Viscum album. The sequence continues at coordinate 1,645,364,289 of OY728131.1, read as the reverse complement.
AATTTTGTAATTATTGCAAAAAACCCGGGCACTTAATCTATGAGTGCAATTGTAAAAATGCCCGGTATGGTAGGCCCAAAAGTATTTTCTTTAATGATGAATTTTTTAGGAGAAGACCCGCCACTAGACAAGTGTGGATTGAAAAATCCCTCTTAGCGAGTCTCTCCGGGCCAAAATTTGTCTCGGTTTGATACACCTCTCCCCAGAGTTTTGTTGTTTTTATTTAGGGGGAGTTAGGATCGTTTAAACCCTTTTAATTTCAATTTCAAAATTTTCGATTCAAACTTTCAATTCAAACTGTTATTCATTTCTTGATTCAAAACCTTCAATTCAAATTTTTCATTTCAAAATTCTTGATTCAAAACTTTCAAATCAAAATTTTCATTTCAATTTTCTTTTCAAAACTTTCAATTCAAACTGTTATTCATTTATTGATTCAAAACCTTCAATTCAAATTTTTCATTTCAAAATTCTTGATTCAAAACTTTCAAATCAAATTTTTCATTTCAATTTTCTTTTCAAAACTTTCAATTCAAACTGTTATTCAAATTTTTCATTTAAAACTTTCAATTCAAATTTCAAAAATTTCAATTGGTTTAAAATCTCTTTCTTGTTTTTCAAACGTTTCCCTCAATCAAGTTTTGTGCCCCGTGCTATTTTGATAATCACAAAGGGGGAGAAATTCTTGGTTGATTGGGGGAGAAATCCTTTAAAGCATGCTTTTCATTTCATTTTCTACATTACTTGTTTTGGTGATTGTGATCATCAAAATAGGGGGAGATTGTTGTACCTCTCGTACCCCTCGTGGTTTGATTTTCATGATCACAATCACTCACTTATTTATCTAATCTTGTTTTAAGTGTTTTTGGATGATAGGCATAATTTCAGGGTGCCAAGGAATTGGGCCAAGAAAGAAACAAGGCCAAAATGGACTGAAATTCAGTCCACCGGCCAACCGATGGAAGAGCACCGGCCAGCCGATGGAGGCCTGGACAGAAGGCATCCTTCTGTCCAGACCACCGGCCAACCGGTGTCACACCAGCGGCCAGCCGGTGGCACCCAGAAAGAAGAGGTTGCTACTGCCTCATCACCGGCCAACCGGTGGCCTCAGCACCGGTCAGCCGGTGGCACCTGCACAGAAGAGGAAGCTACTGCCTCACCACCGGCCAACCGGTGGCCTCAGCACCGGCCAACCGGTGGAGCCTGAGCCCGAAGGCCTCTCCATTTTGCACACACCGGCCAACCGGTGGCTCAGCACCGGTCAGCCGGTGGAGCCAGTCAAACTAGCCGTTGGGCCTTTGACCAGGCTGGTCCACTTGCCTCCCAACGGCTCCGAAGCCCTTTCCAACGGCTCCGAAGACCTACAAAGGCCATATGAGGGTTCCCCCTCTATAAATAAAGGACTAGGAAGCCCCGGAAACTCAACCAAGCCATACGGAAGCCAACGGACACATCTTTGATCATTTGGTGAACCTCCGGCGGATTCTTCCAAGGGAACTCCACTTGCTCCAACCAACTTCCATATCCAAGGAGCACCACCATAGAAGCTTGGGAGTGCACGTCTTCAACTCCAATCATCCATTGGCGCCCAAGGCTTCTCTCCAATTATGGTTTTTCTTGTTTATCATTTTTGAGCATCAAATTGGGTTTGTGCCTACAAACCCCATCCCTTTCTCATCTCCCTTTCTTTTGGGTTTTCACACCACCTTTAAGGTGTGAAGAGGTTAGTCAAGCCTTTCCTTTTAAAAGGCTTGAGTCAAAGGTGATCTAGCCTTCACCCGTAAAAAGTCTAGTGGGTTTCTTGCTCAAACCATTAAAAAGCAAGCTGTAATAGGTGAGCTAGCCTTCACCTGTAAAAAGGCTAGTGGGTTTCTTGCTAAAACCATTGAAAAGCAAGCGGTAGAATCTCTCAAAGGTTAAGTTGGGAGCGGAGACGTAGGCCAGGTTTTTGGCCGAACTCCGTTATCAAATTGTGTCTTGCTCCTTTTTATTTCCGCTGCTTTTATAAATTGTTTTTAAATTGTTAATTAATTTTTAAAAGGCAATTCACCCCCCCTCTTGCCATCACTCCCTTTTTCTCCGCCCAACAGATTTTCTGGTCTACGAGAGCGAGGGATGCTCATATGAAGGATGTTGATGCAACCACCCTCTATTTCCACCAAAAGGCCTCTAAACATTACAAAAATAACCAAATCTTTTTCCTTAATGATTATGATGGAAGTTCTATATCAAATCATAATGATATGTGTAATAATATTTTTCTCTTTTTCCATGACCTTTGTACGGTGGGGTAGTCTCCCATTTCTCCTAATATAAAGAACGACTCAGACTGGTTGTTTTAGAGGAGTTTAATAAGTCGATTATGTGTGATATTATAGATGATGAGATCCTAATGAACTTAACCAGAACTATTCAATGAAATCACTAGTCTATGATGTTTTCTATTACTTTTTTTCAAGAAGTTCAGGAAAATTATTGGAAGGAATGTTTCGGGTCTCATATATGTTCTTTGGGTGGGAAATGACTACTTTCACTCGATCAATGAAACTCTTATAACCCTTATTCAAAAAAAAAAAAAAAATCACTGGTCACTAATTTTAGACTCATCGGCCTCTATAATTTTACTTATATTCTCTTAAATTCCAGTGAATCAGATACAACCATTGCTTCCCTCTATTGTTTCTGAAAATCAAATTTCCATTGTTCCTAAGAGACTCATATATGATAATGCCATATTGGCCCATAAAAATTTTCAATATATGAAAACATAGAATAAATATTAACAATGAATTATTACATGGAAACATGAATTGAAAAAGGCTAATAATAGAGTTGAATGGTCTTTCCTAATGTTTGTGTTGACTAATATTGGATTCTTGTATCATGGAAGAAGGAGAAAAACTTAGATTCATGCCAACAAGCCTTGCTTGTATGTGAAAATAGAGGCAAGAAATAGCATAATGGAAGATTTTTCCAAGGAGAATACAAATGTAGGTGGAAGGGGGCTGGTGTGGGCTGGATGTGGCTGGATCAGGGCCAAATCAAGGCATTACCGCGGCATGACCGCGGCGTGACCGCGGCGTGACTGCGGCGTGAACACGGCATGACCACGACATGTTAGCCCGGTCCAGCCACATTCGCGTGGTAGCATCTTCCAGCCAAGAGCGAAGGGAGTGGAAGAAGGATGGAATGCTGGTGGAAGGGGTCTATTTGCAGGTGCCGGGGGGATAGTGCGAGCTGATTAGAAGGTGGAAGGGGGGGCTATTGCGGGCAGGAATGTTGGTGGCAGTGGGCTGAAATGAAGGTGTAAGGGGGGTGGTGTGGGCTGGATGTGGCTGGAGCAGGGCCAAATCATGAAATTACTGTGGTGTGACTGCGGTGTGACCGCAGCGTGACCATGGCGTGACCGCGGCGTGACCGCGGCGTGACCGCGGCGTGACCACAGCGTGACCGCGGCGTGACCATAGCGTGACCGCGACATGTTGTCCCGGTCTTGTTTCATTATGTTATTTTATGGGCCTTTTGATGAGTTATAGGGTTTAATAACATTGTTCAGTAATGTTCATTTTTATGGTTTTCTTGAGTGGTTGACTTGTATTCTTAAATGAATTTTCATGTAGAACATGGATAAACATCCTGAAATGATATTTCAAGTTATTAATGATATTCTAGAAGTTTAAATGATCTTATAATAAATTATATGATATTCCATGTGAATGAATCATTAGATAATAATTAAATGATGATTGTTTGGGTTAATTTGAGTGGTTTTTCGACCACAACAAAATTGTTTTGATTAATCATTTAGTAATATGTACATAAGATAGTTAAAGAACATTAAATAGGTCACCCCCTGCCAGTCCCCCCTGTCCTCCTCCCCACTGCCCTGCAGACACCCCCCCTTCCCTCCTTCACCCTCCCCCTCTTCCAGTTTTCCCTCCCCACCATACCCCCTACCTTCCCCATGCACCCCCTGCCCCTGCCCATTCCACCCTGCCATCCCCCCACCCCTTCCAGTCCCCCCTACCCCTGAAAATTCTCCTCTCCAGACCCTGGACACCCCCACTCCCCCTACCCTCCTGCACCTCTCCCCTGCAGACCCCCTGCCCTCCTGCACCCCTCCCCCCACCCTACAGACCCTCCCCCCTTGAACCCCTCCCCACTGCCCTGCAGACCCCCCTTCCCTCCTCCCCACTGCCCTGCAGACACCCCCCTTCCCCCTGCACCCTCTCCCCTGCCAGTTCCCCCCTTCCCTCCTACACCTCTCCCCTGCAGACCCCCACTCCCCCTGCCCTCCTCCCCACTGCCCTATGGACACCCCCTGCCCTCCTGCAACATCTCCCCCTACCAGTTCCCCCCTTGCCCTCCTGCACCTCTCCCCTACAGACCCCCCTATCCTCCTGCACCCCTCCCCTATGCCCTGTAGACCCCCCCTTCACCCTCCCCACCACTGCCCTCCTCCCCATTGCCCTCCTCCCCACTTCCCTCCCTCACCCTCTCCCTACCAGTTCCCCCCCCACGGACAGATCCCCCCCAAACCCAGAATGGACCCCCGCCCCTTGCCTACTTCCACATCAAAAAAATGAAGAAAAATGGATTCTTGAAGCTACTGCATTGAACATCTTGCAATTACAGGAAATACTTGACTATATAGAGTTTGAGAGAGCTTCCCAAGCAGGATTTGCAGCATGAAAAAATAATAGGGACCATCCTCAATCAGGAACATTCCTAAAACCGATGACGAGTGTAGACCTTCACTTCTACAATACCATAAACTACTTAATAACTAGAAAATTTATAACTAAATATTAGAATAATTCATGAATGATTGAAGAAAGGGACGGAAAAAAAGAGGCATAAACACTTACATAATAGGCCATTTAATCATGTGGTAGGTCAAAGAGGTGAGTGACATAACAAACAAGTTTGTTGGCTTAAAATATCGTTTCATAAATAAATATACAACTCACAAGGCCTAGAGGATTTGTCTACAACTCAATTCAAAGTGTAGAATTCACTAATTGTAATTTACTGTGGAAAGTGTAGGTGGGTTTAAAGAAAGTAGTTCTAAAAATAAAAATAACAAAATATGGAATTATTCTATCCAACAAGGAGACTAAGGTATGAAATCCATATTTTGAGGCATGAAAAGATGTTTTTTCCATCATATATCTTGTGAAAGAAGTTTCTTGATAAAGGGGGATTAGAGCTGAGAATGAACACAAAATGGGGAGAATTTTATAACCAAAGAGATTGTGTGTTGGTTTTTAAAAAATAAAAAATGATGTAAAATGTTTAAAGCATAGGAATATATTAATGACATTATAAAAAGAGAATTCTTAAGGAGATATAGAGAATTGGTTCACATGGAAGTATATGGATGCGCATGTGGAGGTGGAAATTCAAATGGTGTTTGATGTTGTTTATTATGTTTATTAAAGAATAATCCATAGTTGGAAGGAAGAAACATTCCATAATTCCAGATATGGGTAATGATCAAAATAAAGAACAAAGGGCATGGAGTTTGGGGAGTTAGCTGAACCATTTTATAAGACCACACAATAATAGACATCACAACACTAATATGAAAAGGAGAAGATCATGGAACAATATCCTGAGAATTTATATGAATTAACAGGAAATGTCTTGAACAAAATAATACACTATGCCACACCTAGAAAGAGTGTGGAAAAATTAGAATATGAGATTAATTATCAAACCTTGAATGAAAGGTGTATGTTTATAGAATATATAAAACTGATATAGCAGTAGCTATGGAAAATAAGAGGAGAATACATAACATATTGAAATTTTAGTATATACCTTCCATAGATGATTTTTGTATCCATTGAAATTTGAATGATGATCCATAGGAAAAATCCTAAAAATTAACCATTTATCACATGGGATAATGGTCCTCATGGTGGTACACTAGCTGGTGAGCTATGATATGGACCAAATGCCCTTGTTATTTCATACACATGTTGTGTGACAAATTCTAACAAGTTTAGTGAAATATCTTAAGGAATGACAACACCTTGAGTGATTAGGTGTTGGAAGGACCCTTACTTGAGTGATAATGATGCTATCATATTATAAAATGATATCTATCACTAACATGATTGATAAGGTAGGGGGAATAGGTCCCGAGTGACTAGAACCTTGTACCTATCTGGTGAGCTATGATATGGACCAAATGCCCTTGTTGTTATTTCATACACATTTTGGGTGAGAAATTCTAACAAGTATAGTGATATATAATAAGGAATGACAACACCTTGAGTGATAAGGTGCTAGAAGGACCCTTACTTGAGTGATAATGAAGTTATCATATTATAACATAAAATATAAACCTACCATGGTTGATAAGGTAGTGGTCAATATAATGGCCTCACCTTGAGTGATAAGGTTCTAGATGAACCCAACCATGAGTGATAATGGAGCGTTTGGAATGTGATATTAGACCTACCATGGTTAATATGGTATTATTTCAGAAAATGGATTTACATTGATCATAATGTATTAACATGGATGTTTGTTGAGTGACAAGGTTGGTATGTGATATATAGTTGTATGAGACACTACCTTTAGTAGTATGGAAGATGTTGGGAGTTGAGTGATGAGATATATTTAGTGAGAAGTATTATTCTAGGGCTTTGATAAGGGTAAAATTAGTGGATACATATAAATACATTGGGATAGAAAAGACATGTGTAAAGATAATTTACTATTTTGAAAGCGGTAAATTACTACTTGTGTAGAGGTAATAAAGAGGTACATGAGGGAAAATATTGATCCTTGCCATTTTTTGGGTGCATTGTTGATAGATGATCAGTTGGAGACGTTGTTGATCGATGATCAAGTTTTTCTAGTCGTTGATGTATTGGTGCTGCCATCAACATGGATGTTCTTTCACCCCCATATCTTATCTTTTCTCACCCCCAACACATCCCCCCTCTCCCCTACCTGCACAGCCACCTCCAACCCCCTGTCCAGCCCCCCCCCCCCCTCCTCACCTCACCCCTACCCATCCCCCCTCTAGCACATCCCCCCCTCCTCCCCACCTCATTTTTACCTCTTCAATATTAATCAAAATGATTCTATACATGTAAATTACAATAAAAATGAAACCTAAAATGATATATTGCTTGTGTTCATAAGGGGATCATAATAGACAGTACATTACAACAAAATGGAACCAAAAAATCGAAAATAAATGAAGGCATACATACTGATTTAAAGTGAATGAACAAAAATTACTTGAATCAAAGATAAGATGACCAGTTGGAAAGTAGAGTTAGAACCCTCGAGAGCAGTGGGGAGCTGGGAGTGGCGATCGGTGAGCGACGAGGGGTGGTTGGGATGGGAGCGACGGTGAGGGGTGGTCGGTATGGGAGCGGCGGAGAAGACGAGAGGAGTATGGGATTGGCACCGAGGGTTTGGAGAAGTGCAGCTTAGGGATAAGAGAAGTATCCCGATAGGACTGCGAACCACCATAGGGTGTTGTCCTGGAGTAGGGCCAAATCACTGCGTGACTACGGCGTGACTGCGGCGTGACCGCGGGGTGACCGCGGCGTGACCGCGACGTGACCGCGGCGTGAACGCGGCGTGACCGCGGCGTGATCGCGGCTTGACCGCGGCGTGACCGCGGCGTGACCATAGTGTATTGGTACAATGACATCCATGGGGCAGCATATTCAGGTTCCCATGGTAGATTCTTGCACCAGAAATCCATGCAAAATTCACAACCTTTCTTTGCTTGATAAATAAATATAGTTCACTACAAGAAATATTATGGGCATAAACAAACTAGTAATCTACTCTGATTGGGAAAGCTCGGCTGTTAAACTACCATAATTTTCATGTGCATTAAAAAAAAGGGTGTTTCACATTTATAAATGGGTGTTTCCAATTTATAAAACTTGAACCATTTAAAAAAATTCCAGTCAATTCAAACTTGTATTTCAACTTAAAGCTACTAAAATTTAAATATCTATGATTATTAATACCTTGAGACCAAAAACAAATCAACAAACCTACCTATTTGGTATTTCACTAGGAAGTTCCATGAAATGAACATCTCGGTTTAAATAACTAGAAAAAAGAGTCTTCAAATCAACCGGCAATCAATAAGCATTAATATTTTAGATGGAATGGCCAAATATTAGAAATAAAGGTCTGGAAGTGCAACATGTTCTGCTTCCATTATCATATCACATTATATTTTCATGGAAAGGTTGCAGTGCATAAATAACAGTGGAAGAATAACATGATAATTTCATTTAATATCTTCAAAGTGATGTATAGTATAGTATGACAGAAATGTTTCTTATTTTCTAAAACAAGAGTAACAAATTCCGGGTCCCACATGGAGGGGCTACTCAGAAGAGAACTTACTTCCAGAGATCCAATCCCAGTGAAATAATATAGTCGTGTAGGAGTAACACCCATCACATAATATCTAGTCTCATCAGTGACAACAGCTGTTTCCATCTGTAAAATGACATATAATGAAAAGAGAAGTGAAAAGTTTACTCGAAATTGTAAATGTGGTATGGATTTTACAGAAACATCCAAACCTATCTAGATAGCCACAACCTACGCATCATGCTCCCTTGCACTAAGGGCATGCGTGGTATACAAAACTGGGGGCTAGGAAAGCAGGAAGTGGAGTGGGGATGGGAATATTCAAGAAAAACCTTTCCAAAAGCCAATGATGGAATCCCTTTTTCATCCCTTTCTGGAAGCAGTCTTTCCATGGAAATTTGATTCCTTCAAACCAAGCATATATTCACAGAAAACCCCTAGAATCATCTCTTCCTGAAAGGGTTTCTCCAGTGTACCAAACATCCCCTCTTAGATCCCCTCAACTTACATTCAAAATTTTAATGTGTTATCCCTCTACCATTCACAGGTTTCTATCTCACCCATACAAACCACTTTTGACAAAAATCTCTTCCATAATGCTTTTGATATGAAGGAAAACTGTAAACCCAAATTACAAGGGTTGAGGAAGATGTACCTGTAGACCCATAAAATCCTCTGGAAGTTCTTGCAATTCAAATAGAAACTTCATGTACTTCTCCTTCTTATCCTTCTCATCCATGACCATCTCATATAGCTGTCCATTGTTGGTTCCAAGAATTGTCTCTTTTGTAGAAGCTGTGTTCGACATATATACCCAAGGAAAATATTTTATCAAAATATTTCTTAAACTGCAATGACCAGAAAATGAAAAAAATAATGATTTAAAAAATCATGCCTTCAGTGATCTGCTGCCTATTCCAAGCAACAGAGTTCACCACAAGACCTTTCAATTTGGTTAGAATGCGAGTTTTGCTCCATTTTGCATGCATATAGTATGTATCAACACCCCCATCACCATGTATGGTCGCAATACAATGGATCCCACCAGGATCAACAAAAACTATATGTATTGATTTCTATCCATCTCACCCAGCACAGAGATCAATATCTGTGTTTGAATTTTACATGGAATAAAAACATCACTTCATCACGTAAGATGTAAAGAGGTAAGTTCAGGAAAGTTTCTCCATCCAAAATTCACTTGTAGGCTAATTTGAGTGCATAATGCCAGCACTCAATGCATGAGCTCATAAATTCAATGATGATAAAGTCAGCCTCTCACATGAAACTTAATTAAGAAATATTGACATCCAACAAATTTTTGCCCAGCCTTGCTGATTAGAGGCAAAGATTGACAAAAATTAAACCAATAATTAAGCTTAACATGCATCCCGAAAGTACATCATACAATCAAACCAATATTTAATTTAATTTTTCATAAGCAAAACCAATCAAAGATGAGAAGATTTCCAAAAGGGGTTGCATTTTTTCAATTTAGAAAGCCAATACCTATCCTGTCTGGAAGTCACATACTCCTCTATTTGCACAAGTGCTTCATAGCAGCTAAAGATAGATTCTAGCACTTAGATAGTATACCAGGGTCATGAAGAGCGATAAGCTTCTACTTGCAAATGGTGAGACTGCTGAGCAGAGTTCATCAGGGAGGAGGGCGTCGCTGTGGGAGAGTTCATCGGGGAGGAGGGTGCCACTGTGAGAGAGGGATGCATGGTGATATCGTCAGGGAGATCATCGGGAGGAGGATACATCGTCGGGGAGGAGGGTTTCATGGTGATATGGATGCAAACCGGGGGAGGAGGAGGAGGGCTGTGGGGAGGAGGAGACGCCATCAGGGAGGAGGTCTGTGTGGTTATAGGGCTGCGAATTGGGGGAGGAGAGGAGGGCTGCGGGGAGGAGGAGACGTCATTGGGAGGAGGGCTGTGTGATGTGTGAATCATGGGAGGATGAGGAGGGCTGCGGATCGGGGGAGGAGGAGGAGACTGATAGATATTGGAAAAAAACAACGCTGCGGTGTATTCTTGATTTAGCCACGGAGATGAAAATTAACTATGGCAATATAAAAGCTATAGCCACAGACCTATAAAACCGTGGCTATAGGTCCATGGCTATAGACCAAATTTTCAGTAGTAATCTATCATTCAATCCATATTTTTTATTTCCTTTTATGTCTAACAAAAAATCCAATTAAACTATCACATATGTTTTTATCAATATGCATAATATAAATGTTATATTTTATCTATAAAAATATCTAATAAGGTAGTTCAAAAAAATAATAATATTTCTTATAGATAATTTTTTGATGATCAAAACTTCCTTTCTTTCCAAATGTGATAATATTCTTTAACTAACATTGGTTGTGGGGTAAGATTACATTTCTGTAAACTGTTAAATTATTTTTTCAAAGATCAATTAAAAAAAAATTATGTATCATGTACTCAATCTTTCTTCCATTCTAAAATTGATAATATGAAGTATCTTCTTCACAAATTCGAAATTCTTTCTATCTCTTAACACGGTATCTAGATAAGTTTCCATATGCAGGAAATTTTTTTATAGTGAACATTATAATAGAACACAAAATAAAATACCATTTCTTATATGCATAAAAAAACATAACACCTAACTCCCATAGAAAATTCAAATCATCAATCAGTGGTGAAATATACACATCAATATTGTTTCTCAAATATTTTGTTCCATAAATCATCAAGCTCATCATAATATATTTTTCCATACATATTTGTGGGTAAAAGTTGTAAACTACAAAAATATAGGCCATGGAATATGTTGGATACTTAGTCTCTGATATGGATTCATTACATCTGTGTACAGTCCCATTCTAAGATTTCTAACTTCACTTCCAAAATTAAGAAATTGTTTATCAATTCTATTCCTCTATGGTGAATCAGTAGGGTGACATAAGTTACCATCAGAGATAATATTATTAGTATGCGATTAATGCACGCCTATCGTGGAGTGTGGAAAAACAATTTTTTAATATTCCATAAGTGTATTCTAGTGATTAACCATAGGAAGTCTCTCAAAAAAATTGTACACAAAACAATTTGTCAATTTTAATTAGAGGAAAAAATGGGGTGGTTTTTGAATTGATTTGATTTTGGAATGAGATGAGAATGAAATTAATTAAGGAAATGATTGAAAACAAATTGAAAAAACAAGAGATTGAAAACTATGACATGAGAAGGGTGATTAGGTCAGGGTAGGTTTTCTATTTTCAATGTTATCCTTGTTATATTTTAGTCAAACTTTTTATGCTAAGTCATTTAAAGTGAGATCCCATGATCGTTTCCTATCACTCCTTTAGTTGAATGGTGATGGTGAGAGAATACCTTACCAAAATATCAGTTTGGTCTACCCCCTTCCATGTGAAAGAAATTTGTAGTAAACATCCTCAATTTACTTGGGTAATACCTGATCGGGTCTTTTTTATCCCAAACAATCAAAAACATTCACTACCCCTCTTTCACATATTAACGATCGTCGAGTACTTCACCCCTAAGCCTTGGTATATTCCATCATATATAAATAAAAATTTAGTAAAGGGAGATAATGATCATTGAAAAAATAAAAAATCAATAACAGAATCAAAAATCAAATATGATCGCACTTGATAATAAAAACCACTATATGAAATTGAAAACAACATTATAGAATAGTGATAGAATTTTTATTCAATAAAGTGCATGAACTAAAGAATTAAAAAAATAGAAAAAATACCCTTCCCAAATAACTCAAATTTTGACCTCACCATGGTAAGGGTAATATATATTGATTGGGAAGAATAAGGTATTACAAAAATATGAAAAAGAAAAGAGAGGAAAAGAAAAGAAGAAAATATGTCTAGTAGATTCTGTCCTCCAAATGTTTTCTCTTGTTTTGGAACCACTATATCTAGAATCACCCCAAGGTCCCTTCTTATAGGTTTATAAAAATATAATTTAATTTCATTCATCAAAATATCAAATTAATTGGACATTTCTAGAGAAATATATGGAATTATTATTAAGGATTAATTTTTTTGGCTGAGATTTACAAAAATCTTCTTTGAATGTTTCCCATTAAATATCTACATTAATGAAACCAAATATCCAAGATATTCAACAAAAACATGATTAATTGAGTTGTATTTACACTCCAATTTTAATCACCTTAATTTGAGGAGTGATGACCGATTTATGATTAATTCATTGAGGTGGGGTCCACATTGTCATCCAGAATAATTGTCCACATTGATTGATTTTTTAGGCCCTTTATATGGAATAATTAGCTCATGTACGAGAAGAAAAATTTGTTTAACATAAATCATTGGATCCTAAAAAAAAAATAATCACATAAATTGGATCTATATTTTAAAAGATATACTCATATTTCCAAAAATACTGAAATTCCGTTAAATTTCCAAAATTAAGAAACATTCCAATTTTAGCCCAAAACATACCAAAAATCCAAAATTGATGAAAATAAAATCAAATTGATAAATTTGGAGGGTTTAAATATTTTAAATACATGTAAAAAATGTTTAAAATATTAACTATATTAATTCTCCGACACTTATCACTTGTACTCCTGGACAAGTAAGCATTAAAATAAAATCAAAGGAAATTTAAACACATACCCATGAGATCCACACACCATGAAATGAAAAGATATCACGAATCATCAAAATAATTATTTCAAGTTCTCCATTTAGATCATTTAATATATTCCCACTTCATTTATCATCCAATGTACACAAAACACCTACCTCACATGAATTTTTTCTCATCTCACAAATGTGAATTTTTAATAAGGCTTTTCTCATCCAATCTCATGAAAGGGTCACCATGAGCTTGATAAATTTCTATATCTACACACGATGTGAGTCAAGAACATTTTATTATGATGATTTATTTATAGGGTTGTTCTATTTCTTTCAGTTGGTAGGGTTTATATGTGAAAAATTCTAAGGATGAATATGGAGGGGTTGACTCTTTTTGAAGAAAAATTGAAAGATTATAATTTTTAATCAAGTATGATATCCTTCTCTTACCCTTTGTAGAAAATTAGCTACATCATCATAAAAACTCAAGTAAAGTTCATTCTAGTTAGAATTTAACAACAAAAATTTTTAATCTTCATGGTTTTTCTTGAAAGCTCTAGATAGACACAACTTTATTTCTCTATTGGAAGATCCAGAAAGGCATACCTTCATTTTTCTTAAAATCTTCAGAAAGGCATAACTTTTAAAAGAATTAATTCTTCAGAAAAAACATCATCTCTTAAAAATTTTATTTCCACCCAAAGTATCATCAAATAAGGAAGTACACCACAAGACATATTCCCCCACACTTAAGTTCAACTAGATCATGCAATTTCACTTCAAGAGAAGGTTGGATAGAGAAAACTGGATTGTAATGTGGATAAACTAATAGGTTGTTTGTGTATTTTAAGGGATAAAATGATTAAATTTATAAGGTAGGATAGAATAAAAGGGATTTTCTTGAAAATGGGGCTTTAAAACCAAATAAATTCCTCAATCATTTAAAACACAAGTACCTAAAACCCTAAAGTTTTGACAGGTATAAATAAAATTCTAGTTAAATAAATCATTGTATGTTTCTCTCAATAAATGAGGTTAATGTAAAGAATATGAAAAAAATGGTTTATAATCCTCATAGGTAAGTGATTTAAAAAATAAATATAGTGAGATGTGGCATGAGATTCAAATATCAGAGTACTTTTCATGAATTTCCCAAAGATTTGAAATTGAAACAAAGTCATTTTGAGCATTAATTTAAGCTCAATTTCATGGAATATATTTTTTCAATAATTTTAATGTGTTTTAGAAATGGAAATAATAATCATTTCAGCTCAAAAGTTTTGAAAAAAACACTAAATTCTAAAAAGAAAAACAAAAAAATTGAAAAACACACAAAATTTTCTTTTCTTCAGAAAAATAGTAAAACAAACAACAAATGAAAATCCTAAAATATAAAGGTTACCTCCCCCACACATAAATGATATAGAGAACTAAATGCATTAAAATAGATTTAACATGTAAGCAGATTTGAAAATGAACCATAGTAATAAATCAAGTGTAAAGGATAGGTACAACCTAACTTATTGGCAGTTCAATATTGAGTTAAACTTCTAAGTGTTTCTCCCTAAAAACCTACAAGAAAGAGAAAGACAAATAAAATAAGAAAAATATTAAAAGAAAATAAAATAGAAATAGAATGAGAAAATATAGATAGATCTTAGTTTAATCCCTAAAGTGGCCCCTGGGTTTTGACCACCTCTAGATGGGTAGTTCTAATCAGTTATCCCCAATCTGATGGTGGGTGAATTTTCTTTCTCATGAACTAACACAAATTCTTCTTTCCAACATGCACTTTTCCTTTTTGTTGAGGGATATGTGGATAGAGTACACTAGTTCATCCCTCTTCGCAATGTGGTACAACTTACATGGTGGGGGTAGAATGAAGTATAAAACCTCCTCTTCCTTGATTTCTATTTGGGAAACCTTCTTTCCTTCCAATGCTGGCTTCACAAGGGCTTCAATAAAAGTAGCATCTTCTCTAATTTCCTCAGGCTTAGCTATATGGATCTCCTGATGGGGCTCCTCCAAAGCATGTTAATTGAAATCAGAGATCTCCATATGTTCCTCAATAGGTGCATGTATAGTTTCTTATTCTTCTTACAAGGCATAAAAAAGAATGCATGATTCTGTATAATCAAAACAAGAGGGAATAATGTACAACTTGGATTCAATAAAATTATAAGATATAGAGTAAAATAAAGGTTTAACTCCCTGATTTGGTCCATCTTCAATCTCTATCTCAGTGGTAAGTTCCTCTTGGAGTATATTCTTAGAAAATGGAGGCAGGTAGTCGAGATCCTCCATCATGACTTAAAATGACATCACTAGGGTAGTTTATTCCTTCAGTGGTTCTAGATATTCTTCTTTTCAATTATTTGGGAGATCAAGTAGTTCCTCACATTCACTCAAGAATTCATCCAATTCTTTTTGATCTCCCACATGTGGATCAACAGGAAAGTCTTCCTTCATTTACACCTCAGGTTCTTCAATTTCAAATATAAGTGGTGAAATTTCTTCCACCACTTTTTTAGGTTCTTGCTCCGGCTCAGGGTTGGGTTGCTCCATTAATGCACAAACATAATCAAATGCTATATCATCCTTTATTGTAAGTTTTTCTATGATTTCTCTAAGTTCTTGAAACTGAGCTCTACTATAATATTCATATTCTTATTCTTGTTGTTGTTACACCTGTGATTAATTTATCCATTCATAATATTTTGAATTCGAATACATCATAGAAGTATTTTTTTAGATTTTTTATATTTAAAAGATTCAAATATTTATAATTAGGTTATGGCACTACCTCCCCAGAAATAACACCATGTTTGACGCACACCTGTAATGGGGCATGGAAAAATAAGTTTTTTAATATTCCCTAAGTGTCGTATAGTGATTAACCCTAGAAATTATCTTGAATAAGATTTAATACAAAACATTTTGTCACTTTTAATTAGAGAAAAAATGGGGTGGTTTTTGAATTGATTTGATTTTGGAATGAGACAAGAATGAAATTAATTAAGAAAATAATTGACAAAATAAGAGATTGAAAAATATGATATGATAAGGTTAATTAGGTTGGGGTCATTTTTCTATTTACAATGATATCCTTGTTCTATTTTAATCAAACTTCTTCTGCTAGGATGTTTAAGGTGAGATTCCATGATCGTTTCCTCTCACTTCTTTGGTAGAATGGTGATGGTGAGAGAATACCTTAACAAGATCTCATTTCAGTCTAATATCCTTCCTTCTAAAAGAGAGTTGTAGTAAATATCCTCAATTTACTTGGGAAATACCCAATCAGGTCTTGTTTATCGCAAATAATCAAAAACATTCACTACCCCTCTTTCATGTACTGATGATCTTCAAGTACTTCACCACTAAGCCTTGGTCTATTACATCATATATAAACCAAAACCTAGTGGAGGGAGATAATTATCATTTAACAAAGTGAAAATAAATAATGAGATAAAAAATCAAATATGATCTCACTTGATAATAAAAACCGTTATATGAAAGTGAAAACAATGTTATAGAAGATAGATAAAATTTTTATTCAATAAAGTGCATGAAATAAATCATTAAAAAATATAAAACCCACCCTTAACCAATCTATCAAAGTTTTACCCCACCATGGTAAGGGTAATAGAGATTTATGGGGAAGAAGATTCCATTACAAAACTATGAAAAAGAAAAGAGAGAAAAAGAAAAGAAGAAAAGTTGTTCAATAGATTCTATCCTCCTAATGTTTTATCCTGTTTTGGAACCACTAACTCTCAAATCACCCCAAGTTACCTTCTTATATGTTTCTCCAAATCGAATTTTATATCATTCCCCAAAATCTCAAATTAATTTGACGTTTCTAGAGAAATATATGGAATTATTATTGAGGATGATTTTTTCTAGATGATATTTCCATAAATCTTCTTTGAATGTTTCCCATTAAATATCTATCTTAATGAAACCTAATATCCAAGATTTTCAATATAAACATGCGTCCTTGATTTGGATTTATACTCTAATTTTAATCACCTTAATTGTTGGTTTGATGACCGATTTATAATGAATTCACTAAGGTGGGGTCCACACAGTCTTCCAGAATAATTATCCACATTGATTGATTTTTTCATCCATTTAGATGGAATAATTAGCTCATGTACCAGAGTAAAAAGTTGTATCCCATAAATAACTATATCATAAAAAAAAATAATCACATAAATTGGATCTATATTTTAAAATATATGCCCATATTTCTAAAATACTTAAAATCTGTTAAATTTCCAAAATTATGAAACTTTCCAATTTTATCCTAAAACACACCACAAATCAAAACTTGATGAAAATAAACTCAAATTGAAAATTTTTTAGGGTTTAAATATTTTAAATACATATAAAAAATGTTGAAAATATTAACTCTATCAGCAATATTAACCTTTTTTCATCAATTGAATTTGAAAATAGGCACTTCAAATGAGGAATTAATAGAAGGTACCAAATTTATTTAGTGGGAGGTTGATTCAGATACTTGAGAATGAATCAAAATTGAATTATTGGAATTATTGGAAGGAGATATTTAAAGGTACCAAATTGATTTAGTAGGAGGTTAGATTATAGTACCTAAGAATGAATCAGAGTTGTTTTTTTCAATAATCTTATAGAATGATGACCTACATTTAGGATATTTTGATAAATATTGACATTACTTCCTATACACAAAAAATAATTGGGGATAAAATGTATCTTTTTATACCCCAATCCCATTGGGTATAATATTTTATTTTCCTCATAATTGGAATCTAGAAGCTCTTTTCCTTCTAGAAGTATCTCTTTTAGAAGTTTAAGCAAGTTAGAGAAATTTTTATCACTCCACCCATTTCTTTCTTTCAAGTTAAATAATCTTAAAACTATTGATAAAACTGTATATTTAGTGAAACTTGAGAATAATGGTTTCTCATAATCTCCATAAAATCTTATAAAAATTTATGTTTTATAAATGGTTTCAACATCTATATCATGAATTAATTATTCAATACAATCCTATGTCTCATTTTGAATATTTTCATCAACATTAGATGTTGAATTTTTCATTATTTCACCAGGAAAGATCCAACATGCATACTTATGGAAAAAACCATAGAAAATGATTTGATATTTTATTTTTATAGAGCCTAACTTTCTCATATTCAAACACTTCACACATGGGCATAAAATAAAATCTATATTTTGAAGATTTTATTTATAAAATTTCAAGAAATCATAAACTTATTTTTCATATTCATTAATGGTTATTAATAAATTCATCCAATTATGATCCATTAAATACCTAAGATCATAATAAAAAATTTGAATATATTAAAACATATAAACATTTTAATATATGTATATAAATAAATAAATTTTAAACATAAAAATATTTAATCAAAATGATTGATGATATGGTGGAAAATATCAATGATTATTAGGAATAAAATAAAAAATAAATTACTCTAGGTATTTATTTTATTTAAATAATTAATTATAAACTATGCTCTATGATCTTATTAAAGAAATAGGGATACTTTTTTCAAGTTTAGATATATATTTTTTAAATGACTATTATACAACACTACTTCCATTCTGCCTAGATCCTTCAAGATTAACATCAATATTGTAAGAACCCTGACCTTATTTTTAGGTATGTTTTTCATTTTTCTGGAGTTTTAGTGAAAATAAGAGTTTTTGGAAATTTTTGAAGTACATGCCGTGTACTTTATGAGTACACACTGTGTACTTTATGAGTAAACGCCGTGTACTTCGTTGCTGCGTGAGGCCATGTGCTGTCCATGTAAGGGCCACACACACGGTTGTGTGGGGTGATGTGGAGGCTGCTTAAAGCAGAGTACAAAAACAGTAAGTACATGCCGTGTACTCCAAAAGTACACGCTGTGTATTTTGTTTTTTTATTAAATGCACTAGGGTCACGTCTGATGGACATAACCGTCTTCTTCTAGGTGTTCTTCATCCGAGAGAGTCCGTAAGGCCGCAGATCTTCGACGAACCCCTGAGCAATCGTCCGTCCTCCGAATCGAACTCCGTCGATTGCGTTGGAACTGCAACGGTAAGCTCTCCTTTATCCTAGAGCATCGTTTCCCAATTCCTTCTCTTTTCACAGTTATCATGGGTTGAACGTTTTATGAGTTTTTGTAGATCATTAACGTTTTAAGGTGATTCAAGATTTGTGGCTCAAGTATATCGATCTCCTAGCATCAAGGTAGGTGGTTTGTGCCTTTCTATAGAAAGTATTTGAGTATTTTGTGAAAATTCCACCAATACCCTTGAACGAGGTATTGTGTGTTTCTTATTTTGACCTTGTTGTTTTCCTGCTTTGATTATATTCCTGAGTAAAAGATATTTCTTGTGAATAGGGTAATTTACTATGTTTTGGATGTTTTTCCCATGCATGTTCTGCCTATTTATGACCGTTTGGTCTAGTTTTTCCTGTTAGGCTATTGCCAGTTCCATGCCTAGTTATAGGATGAAGTGTTCTTTTTCTGACATGCTGAGATTCTATAAAATGATATCCAAGTAGTTCTTTATGTTACTTTGGTCGTTATGTGATGTGATACTTGCTAACTTTACACAGGGCTGTGATAACCTAGTGTAGTAGACTATAAGGAGAATGGATGTAAGGGCTTCTCCAGAGTGTCTTATTAATACGATGTGAGACCACAGGGGGAATTGATGTTGAGTGCTTCCTCAGAGTGTCTGTAGTTCCTCGATGTAGGCCACAGGGGGAATGAGACGTTGAGTGCTTCCCTAGAGCGCCTTTAGTACGATACGAGACTATAGGGGGAATTGATGGTGAGTGCTTCCCCAGAGAGTCTATTCTTTAGCTGAACCATAGGGGTGAGACTGTGTGTGCCTCCCAGAGGGTTGCTAGTACTTTTAGGTTGAACCATAGGGGTTAGGTTGTGAGAACTACCCATAGGTTACCTGTTTATTCTAATTGCTTGAGTGACTGCTTACTTGTTTGTAAATTATATGCTAGAAATTGTGGATTGTTTGCTGCTGAGTACTTTCCTATTTACTTTTTTCTGTACTTTTACCTTCCATATATTCACTGACTATTAGGCACAAATATTTGGGTGGTTGCCTACTGGGACTTTTTCTCACACCCTATTTGGGTCATGCTTTTGAGCCCAAACAGATTATATTGTTGCAAGTATAGATAAGGGAAAGCGCCCTTCTACTTCAGGTTATTGATTTCACTGGAGCTGAAGAGCATGGGACTAAGCTGAGGCTTACGATGCTAAGGAGTTATTTATCTTTTTTCCTTTTTTACTTGGGTTTAGTACTATATTCAGCATTATGACTTGTTTGGCTTCTTTCCTAGATGCATTTGTATCATGCATCATTTATATATTTTTCTCCAATTGTTTATTTATCAGTCTTCCACTATTACTATTGTTTGGTATTTACTACTTTCTACTGTTGTATGTATTTGTGTACTTCCACTGTGTACTCTACCAATGAGGGCATAGTTTTCCCACTATCAAAACCATGGCTATCACTGCTAGTCGGCAGCCTCTAGCATTCGGGGAAATGCGCTTGAGGCCATGTGACCTACCGGGTATGGGGCACCTCTGGGTGGCTTCCAGAACCAGGACATTACAAATATTTCTCTTTAGTTAACCCAAAATAAATAATATTTAACATAAATTCAAATACTGATTTCATTTGATAATGTAAATGGTTGATAATGTTTATTCCTATAATGTATTTTTTGGAAGATTTCATCACCAAAATATTGATCAGAGATTAATTTCAACTGGTTTGGTTTATGATTAGAGTTCAAACACATTATTCTCAAGGATATGATATATTGATTTGTACCTACTTATTTTCCTTTGGTTTTTTTATCAGTGCTAGTGTTGAGATAATAAAATCATATAATATATTTTACCTTTTTGAGGATAATATATTTAGGGTGAATTCTAAAATGGGAAATGATACAAATACCTTATATGTATATTCTAGACTGTGTTGGGTAATGTGTGAACTATTTTTTCCTTTTTATTGAGTTTGTCTTCAAGAAAAATTTCAGTGTAATGAGTTTTTAAAGTGTTTTTTATAAGTTTTTTCCAATAATTATATGTATAACATTGATATTTTTAATCCTTATTCTTATTTCAAAACCCATATCCACTCAAACTAACTTAAAATATTTTTATGATTATTCAGTAATAATGTTACAAGTGATTTTTTATCAATGTGAAAAAATGGTTATTCTATTTAGAACATGATGATGATCAGGGTGTGATTATTTTTTTTAAAAGTTTTTTAACATTCTTTTTTAACAAAATCAATGTTAAAATTGTTTTTAAATAATTTTTTCCATTAGTTATTAAGAAACTTGATGCTAAAAACTAATTTTTGAACCTTTTTGGAATCAATTTTTCTAAACACCGATGCTAAAAAACTTCTATAAATATTTTTTGGCATCGGTTTTTATAAAAATCGATGAAAAAAAAGATTTTTTTAGAAATTTTTAGCATCATTTTTAAGAATAAATGATACTAAAAAGGATTTGGTAAAATCTATAACATCATTTTTGTTATCAAGAAATGATAAAATGGATCCTCATACCTTAATAACATCAGTTTATAGGAAGATGATGTCATAAATTCGACGTTGAAGCAACTATTTATACTAGTTCACATATCATTTATTACCAATTATTCCATTAATCAATTAATCCATTTTCCAAGGTGACTCTATCATAAGAAATCTCCTGAAATTTCATGTCATACTAAAACAAATCTTTTTGACATTAGCCGGTTCTTTATTATTCCAGGGTAGGCTCACCCCATGGGTAGCTGCAAGCCAGGTCTCAACACCATTGGATAAAAAGGGATACAAAGTGTGGTCTAATAACATCATTATCATCACCCATTATTCTTTTTTTAACACACATGTTGTGTTAATCCAATTGTATAATATTGAACATACTTAAATAAATAGAAATAGGCTTTAGGGAATTATTTTAGACCGCATAGCTTTATCCGAATAATTAAGAAATACTCTCAAACTGAAACACCAATGAGGAATGAAGGTAAAGGAGATCACAAGAAGAAAACTAGATCACATGAGATCAAAACCAGATCCAAAAATTATTACACCACGATAATGGAGAACAAATGGAAGATAGGGGAAAAATAAAGTGAAACAACTCACTAGAAATTAAACACTTGATTGAGACATCCAAAAGGGAATAAATTGCTCTAAAATCACTCAGATTAACCCTAGGGAATGAGAGAGAGAGAGAGTTGTGTAGAAATGATAAATAAATCATACACATAGTGTGCTTTAAAACCTCTAGTCCCAAGAATTTCACTACATGAAACCCTTTCATTATGTGAAGATACATAAAAAAATGAATCACCTCAAGTTAAAGTAACCCTGGTTGACCATTTCATGATGTGAACTAGTTTCATGGTGTGTAAAAATTTTACACCCTAAACCAGTTCACAAAATATGCTTGACAACATGTTCACATCATGTAAATGGTTCATGATGTAAATGTGTCCATCAGATAGATTTTAGCCCCGATTTTGTAGGAAAATACCGAACCAACTTTTAAGACTTTCAAACCATAGAGAACCCTCATATTCCCTTGAAGAATTTATACTCAGACTCTATTAATTTAAAAAAACACACATCCCCAAACTTTAGATAATTTTCCCCAGAAAATGCTCTCTATCCCCAAAAAAGAACTTCACCACCAAGGTTTAAATAAGAAGGGAATACCAACTAAAAGCAATTAAACCAAAAATCAAAGAGGGAAATACCTAAAAAAAGAGATATTAAAACCTCAACACCATATAAAAACTCATACTTGAGCTTTTAAAAGCATCACTGTGGGGTCTCAGTGAACAAGTCTGGACACTATGATTGCATATTAGATTCCCTCTCCCAGGTTTCCTCTCAAACAAAACCATGTTTCCACTACACTGAAACTATAGGTACAATCCTTCCCTAGATATAATTCTCACTATGGTCTATAATATATATTATATGCTCCTCAAAAGATGCATTTACACCAAACTCGACGTCATCAATTTCCATCACATGTGAAGGGTATGGATGATATCTCAGAATCTATGATACATGAAATATGTCATGTATGGTAATGCAGCACTATGGAAGGTATGATCAGTATGACACTTGACCAACCCTTTCCACTATTTAAAGGGATCAAAAAACCTAGGTATTAGCTTTCCGCATTTCCTGATAAGGCGTTTCACCAACCTAGGAGAATCCTGAAGGAAACCATGATGACTAAACTCAAACTCCATGGGTCATATTTGATGGCCAATGTAAGATTTATCCCCACTTTTCATGGTCACTAATCACCTCTTGATCAAATGAACCTACTCAGACATCTCCTACACAAGACTAGGTCCAACAAGAACTGACTCGCCTATCACCAACCAATAAAGAGGAAAATGGAATGGACTACCATAAAAAGCCTAGAATGGTTCCATTTGGATTCATTCCTAAAAAAATTTATTATACAAAAAAATCCATGAGTAGTAAATACCACTCCCATAAACCATTGAAATCCAAAACATAGGCTCGTAACATATCCTCCAAAATCTGAACAGTCTATTTAGATTGGCCATCATTCCGTGGATGATAGGCTATACTAAAAATATCTTGTGATCCCAAGGCCTTATGAAGACCCTACCAAAAACAAGACATGAAATGAGGATCTATATCAGAAATGATACTCCTCAAAACACCATGAAACTAGAATATCTATTGCACATAGAGACGACCTAAATCTTCAATAGTAAAGATATCTCTGATAGGAAAGAAGTGGGATACCTTTTTCATTAGATCTATGATCACCCATATTTCATCATTATTATGAGGGGTTTTGGATAATCTTTTCATAAAATCTATAGTGACACCATCCCATTTCCATTTTGGAATAGGAAGATGCTAAAATAGCCCAGCAGATCTCTAATGCTCAACCTTCACCTATTGATAGATGAAACATCTTTTTATGAATACCACTACCCCCTTATTCATTCTTGGCCACCAATACTATATAAGGTTATCATATTATATCTTTTTCATCCCTTTATGTACTTCCCATCTAGAAGTATGAAAATATATCATTATCTCCTCGCACAAGCCCGTTGAAACCCATAATCGATCATGGATAAGAAGAATATTATTTCTGCCAAATGACCATCCCAATAGAGGATCCCCCTCATATAAGATTTCCTTTAGAGATAAGTCCTCCATATCATATTACTTCTCTGTCTTGATCCCTTTAAGAAGAATAGGTATAATAGATGCCAATGCCATAACTACTCATGATACTCTTGAACATCTAGATGCATGTTGGAAAAGAGAGCCATCATCTGCCACGTGCCTCAAGACTCCCATAATGTATCTATCCACATCTTATGGATCAAGGAATCAAAAAAAAATTCCCTTTCCCAGTTTCTAATACAACTCAAATTTGACAGACTACAGATACTCAACCCACATTCTCTGATGAAGGTTCAGGTCCCACTAGGAAAAGATTTACCTAAGGCTCTTGTGGTCCATGTAAACCACAAACCTCTCACAAAAAAATATAGTGTCTCCAGCATCTCAGGGTATATAATACTATAACTAAATCTAGATCATGAATAAAATAATTCCTCTCATGAATTCTCAAATGTCTGGATCCGTAAGTAACCACTCGATCCTCCTGCATCAGAATTACTCCAAGTCCAACTTCAGATGCATCATAGTACATGGTATATAACTTAATTAACACAAGTAAAGTGAGGATCAATGCTGAGGTTAGTTTTATCTTCAGATTCTGAAAATATCTCTCATAAGTGTCTGAACAAACAAAATTCACCCCTTTCTTAGTCAACCCAGACATCAGTGCTTCCAAATGGGATAAGTTCTGAATAAAACACCAATAATAACCTATTAAACCCAAAAACTCTGAATCTAGAAGTCATTCTTGGATCACTCCCAAGATACCATGGTTTCAACCTTATCTAGGTCCACCGAAACTCTAGCCTCTGAGATGACATGACCTAAAAAATGCATGTTATCAATCTAGAAACTACATTTGCTTAGCTTGATGTAAAGTCGATGTTATCTCAATGCACTAAAGACGATGTCAAGATGTTGGGCATGATCATCCATTGAATAGGAGTAAACTAAGATATCATTGACAAAAACCACCATAGATTGATCCAAAAAGGGTAAAAGATCTAATTCATCAGGGTCATGAATACTGTCGGTGCATTTTCCAGACTGAATGACATCACTACGAAATCATACAAGCCATACCTCCTCCTAAAAGCAGTCTGAGGTATTTTTGATGTTATCACCCTCAACTATTGGTATCCTAATCTCAAATAGATCTTAGAGAATATCTTATCACCTCTTAGATGGCTGAAGATATCATCAATGCATGAAAGGGGATACCAATTCTTGATCATCATCTGGTTCAATCTCTAACACCCCGAGATTTTATGAAAAATATTCTTTTTAATTTCATTAATGTCTTGTGTTTTACGCTACACCAAAAGGAGCTTGCTCAACACGCATCCTTGACTTGCCTTGCATTACACGCAATCACGACCTTCCTCGATAGCGTGTGTAGTATGCAATACCAAGTTTCACTAAACAACGATATGCTATTAAAATATTATTAAAACTAGCCGTTATGAATAGTAATAACCACCTTTTAAAATTTTAGAAATTTTAGCTCTCAAAATGGACTTCATTTTTGGATTCGGAGTGTCGAATTTAGCCTAAGGTGAAATTTTGGTACTTTTCGGATAACTTTCATATTCTGATGAATAGTGAAAATTACAAAATTATAATTAAAAACAACTTTTTTAATCGAAATAATTAATAGTGATAAATTATTAATTTGAGTGGTCTTTAAGTATATTTAGAATATATTTTTACAATTTAATACAATGTTGGTCATTGGATGTAATTTCACATTTAAACCAGTCATAAACAAGTGTCAATCTTTTGATAGTTATTATCTCTTAAGAACACGCTATTTGTCTGGACGACGGGAATTAATTTTTAAATTAATTAATGCAACTGATATGTTTTGAATTTGGTAAAATAGACATAATTTTTGAGTTCATAATATCAAATATATCTTAGGCCTAATTTTTGGTATTTTTCTGGAAACTTTCATTTTTTGATGAATAGTGAAACCACTAAGTGGTAGTTAAGAAAAATGATTTTTTCATAAAACTTAATTTTACCGCTTCTGTGAGTGGAATTTAAAAAATATGAGAGCCACGGTTGATGTCAGTAAGTAAAATTTGGTTCAATGAGATGAAAATAATTTTTGGTGAATAGTAACTTTTTACTTTTTTTACCACGGTTAAAAGTAAATAGGGTAATTAAGGGTAAAAATGATATTATTATTACCCTAACACATGTCCTAATTCTATTGGACAAGTGTAATTCGACCAAAAAAAACCTTAGGAATAAAATATTACCATTTAGGCCCACTTGGATTAGATTAGGACATTTATTATTAATTTATTTAAAGAAGGGTTAAAATAGTTAAAATCAAAGTTTAATAAGTAAATCATTTTTAATATGGGGTTATACATAAGATAAATTCAACTATAAATATTAATTAGAAAGATAAAAAGATTTCCTACATAATGGTATTTTATTTGTAATTTTTAGACATTAAATAATTTAATTTATTTGTGACACAACGATGATACAGTAATTATCTTATTAATGAAATATTGACATAATTGATGTTATAAATACCCAAATAAATATAATTTGAGACTTTTTATGAACTAAACTAATTTTATAGGTTAATATAACATGTTAGGATTGATTTAATTAACTTTTGTCGAAGTAATAATTCTGTTATGAGTTTCAAAAAAATCAACTATTGAATAGTGTCGAAATTGACATAAAATAGTTTTTAAAACAAATATTATATTATTAATTGTTATTTTATTCCTAAAAATCTAAGGTTCGGCCAAATGACTTAGATAAGGTTATATATATTAATAAAACAAAACTTGGGGGTCGCTTGGATGTATATGGTAAGTTTATTAACTATATAATATAAAAATACAAAGTGACATGGTAAATGTCAATCTAATTAACTAAGAGTTAAAACTAAACGATAAGGTTAATATAATGACCTAAACTTGTCTAAATTCTATTGGATGAGAGTATTTCGACCCATACCCACCTTATATTCTAAATAACTCAATTTGGAGCTATTTAAAACCTAACTTGACTTTATAATAAAATAATATTTTTAGTTATTCCAAAGGTGCCCCTCTCCTCCCTTATAAAAGGGCACCTCCTCCCCCTCTTCCTCACACCACTTTGAGCCTTCAAGATCGGCCAACCTCTAAAAAATTCTCTTCTCCACTTCCCTAGAAACATCCTAGAGGTTCTTTTATTCCTCAAAGACTAATTTTATTGCCCTAAGAGGAGGTCTCAAAGAGGTGCTTCAAAGAAGAGGTAATTTCCATTACCGATTCTTTCATCTTTATTTCTTCTTCCACTTCTTTTTATTTAGTTGTTTCATTATGAAGTAATAAAATTAGTATCAATAATATACTGATATGTTATTATAAGTATGAAACAACCCTATTTTACCATCTATCCATCCTACGGAAAAAGAAATCACCGCGCGTGCGTACGTACGGAATACCGTCTCCACGCCGTGGTGTAATCTATTTTTTACCACCACCTTACTTGGATGGGTATAATGGTGTAAATAATGACTATATATGACTATTATAAAGTGATATTGATTCTGAAATAGTATACATACACTCCAATACAATTCAAAGATTATAGGAATGATATCATCACTCATGCGTACGTACGGAATACCGTCTCCACGATGTGATGTGACTCGTTCTACATGATCTTCATTGCATAATGATTATATAAATGAATTGAATGAATTAAAATGATATATACTACACTAATACCATTCTGGAAATGGGGTATCTATAACCTAAAGAGAAGAATAAGAATTTATTCGACAAAACACGCATAAGAACAAAAAGTAATAAACATCCGAATAACAAGTAGTAATGAAATATTACTAATAATAAGCTAAGAATATGAACATATATGATATCATAAAAATAAGTATGATTCTGTAATAATTCAATAACATTATTTAAATCATTATACAGGAGGTTCGGACATGTACAAAGCATATCAGACCAAAGGTAAGGAAAATATCACAATCTCATTTTTATCCGAGATTGTTTATACTTTAGTATTTACTGGGGTGTATTTTATCATCCAAATCCATGTTTCCTCAATATGTAATATTATTTACATCCACATACAATTTTTTAAATCCAATTTTACCCTTCGGTGAGTTTTTAGTAAAGGATATGAAAGGAATCTTTTGTCGTTTTTCGTACGAGGTACTTTTTGACTTTTCCGAAAAAAGTATGGGAAGAATGTTTTTTTTAAATTATATGGTATGAATGGATTTTTAAAACATCATTTAAAAGAAGATTACTTTACAAGTTTTCAAGTTTATTTTTAATCAACTTCTTTTAGTTTCGAATTGTACGACATGTTAAGAAAGGAAAAGTGTTTTTGAAGTAAAAAGGATATTTTCCTCAAAAATAGAGTTCAAGTGTTTTATCAAAATTATTTTCCATATAAGATAATATAGGGTTCTATTTATATCCCTATTATTACATTTACTTGATTATGTTGTGATGGAAATATTTTTATGAATTACTTTATATTATATGAATTGTTTTATGATGTCATGATGTTTAAGATTCCCTTTTTTTATTACATGGGTTATGCAATGATGTATGATTTATGATTTTGTGGCACACATAAGAATGGTATCATTATGAGATGGGTGGGACCTATATATCCCTCCAATGCATTGGGTAAAGATTTTATATCTCATGAGATAGACATGGCTGGAATGGTAGGTTATACCGGTTCAGTGAAACAGGACTGAAACGAGGAGTGAACTCGGTTCAGAAAGGGACTTTGTCCACTAAGATAGTCTTGGCAATGAGTCTTGACTAATAAGAAATGATTCTCTATGATTATGTGTGTATACCACAAAGTTTCATGTTTTAATTTATGATTATCGGGATTACATTTAACTACTATGATTTATCCCATGTTATGAAATTATGATCTCTTTTACAGGTTAAGATTTCCAAAAGATATGTTCTTATGAATATGACGTGATTGTTATTTCTTTTGTTTACCCTTACTGAGCATTTGAGCTCACCCTTTTATGTTTTATTTTCCCCAGGATATAAATAAAGGATTTAGGTTTAAAAAAAGAAGATCTTTATAGGAGATGTTGAAGATCTTTCACCACGATTAGAAGATTATATTCTGAGTTTCCAAATACACTAAACTATTATGGTCCTTGTGTGTGTGTTTTTGTTATGTACTAAGTATTCCACAAAATTAATGTAATATCCATGTACGTTAAGCTTCGGGTCTCTACACAATCTATGATAGTCTACACACAAGAGTAAAATCCCATAATACATCTTGGTGAAAATAACCTAATAACCCCATGGTGATGTACTAGACCATATGAAACTCTTGGATTTCATATCTTCCAACTAAAATTTTGATTCCTAAAGCTCTGTTGGTGATATCCTATATATAAGAATAGAAACTGGCTCTGCTCTCAGCACCAACTTGACCCTGAACTCGATCTCCCACTCGAGTGGGAAGCTATAAGACTCCTTAGGAAAGACATATTGAAAATTTTCCACCATTATAGGAAAAGTATCCTACTAAATTCCTCCATTATCCTGAATAAGGATTATTATCTGAGCCTCCAAACAATCTAATCTGCACTGAATTAGTCTTACATGACCAGCATAAAGATACCACTCACCCTAGTAAAAATATCCACCTACTTTTAGAGATATAAAGGTAACTATCCTATGGTAGAAGTCAATATGAGCATGGCATAGAACTATCTAATCCATACCAAGGATCAAATCGAAGCCTATAATTTCCAACATAAACAATTCCCAAAAAAAATGGTAACCACTAATTTCTAGAGAACACACCTTGCAATGTTTTATATTCTATGAACGCACTCTCAATGGTGTATTGATGGTTAAAACAACATCTAATAATTCCATAACCAATCCAAAACCATTTGAAAAAAGATCAGATATAAAGGAATGTGACGATCCTATATCAAACAAAACACAAGAAAGGGTAGATGATATAAGAATTGTACCTCTAACAGTAGAAGATCCGGTATCTAAACTAGCCAGAGTAGACTGTATAACATGTAACTAGCTTGCCCATTTTCCATGGGCTCTAGTCGAAATCCCTTGTACTATTCCCTCTACTTGGTACTACTGCTCCTGTACTAGGGTTCCACGTCCCCTGACTTAACCTGAAAGTCCATTGGAACACCAACTTCTTATGTACTGAGGGGTATCCATGCCCTTCATAGACTCTAGCACTTGTCCTAATCCTCTTCAAATGCTCTACTACTACATTTCCTACAAAACCTATATAGGTAAGCCAACCTACCACAAGAACAAAACTCCAAAGAAGGGTATGGGAACTAAGGCCACTTATGGACAAACTTGTCACATTGATAACACTGTAATGGAATATGGTCCTGAGATGGTTTCCCACTACCCTAGATACTCTTACCATAGTTTCCTTAGAGTTAAATATAATAAAGACACTTCTTAAGAGATCCTAGTTTTCCCTGATGAAATATCCTGGACACTGCTCAGGTTCTCTCTTAGATTCTATTAAACTATGGGATCCTGATTCATCATGTATGAAAATCTACTCAAGAGAAAATTTTTCACCAGTGACCTGATATCATAGTGAATCCCATCCTCAAAATGACCCACCCTAACAATCTCATCAGCAGATAAAGATGGCACAAAGTACTGAAAGTTGGTGAAACAACTAGTGTAGTCCACCACTGACATTCCTTCACGCGTTATGTGCATGAACTCATGTTCCTTTTCATACCTCAATGTTTCAGGATAGAAGTGACTTATAAAATTTTCCTCTATGTCCTTCCAGGATAACTCCTCCTGTGGTTTAGATTGCTCTATAGTATTCCACTAATGCTTGGTTGGTCCATGAAGCATGCGTGTAAAAAGCTTCACCCATCTATCCTTGGGTGTATCAAGGTTCTTTAAGATTATATAGATTGAGCCAATCTAGGACTCGACTTCCTGAGGTCATCTCTCCCCAGATAATGGAGGCAGATGCTGCAACTAAAACCCCATCATCAGCTTAGAAATTAAATAAATGGTGAAAAAAATCTCCCTTTCCATGGATAACATGACCCTCATGAAGCTATCGTGAATTTGAACATCCATATGATCATTAGGAGCTACAGGAAGCACCGATTTAGGTGCATTAGGAGCATTCTATTTTCCACTCTCCTCATGCTCAATTTGAAGATGACGAGGAGTAATTTTCTCTTCAAGACAAATGAACTCATTAGAACATTGGATAATGAAAACCTCAACCTCAACAAGTGACAACAACATAGAACCACTGGCTCATGGTATCTCTAAACATGGATTAACAAGTGAATTAGAATGACATAACAGTTCTTTAATTTTCATTTATCAGATATAATAGGTATCTCAATTCACATTTCATACAATAAAATATATCACATGCTATAAATATATACCTATCATTAATAATGCACATCAAGACATATACCTATGTGCCTATCATGATGCATGTATACTTATCTCTCTCTATACTGGGCAACAAGTATAAATCTTAAGAAATAATAACATCACACAATATGTGAATCACCCAAGGTCAAATAACATCAACCATAACAAGTGAACATCATGAACAATAATCCCATCCCTGGGCACTCAGATCCCCCCCCACACATGGGTTAGCTACTCCCATTCACAAGCTCATTACCAGGTTCTGACACATCCTAGTCTCCTTTATACCTTTCCAAAATAGTAAAAAAATATTATAGAGCAACCTGATTCCTTTGAAACCACTTTGTAACATCCCCCGATCCACCACTCTCTCACGTGGCCAAACCGAGTTGATTAATAGACCTAAAGCATGCCTCCCCATATGCTAGAGGCTGCTGATTAGTAGTGGGGGTGTAGAGAACATAGTGTAGAGAATATACCCTTTGGAATAGAGTTACAATACAACATAAATGAACAAATTTCAGAGTAATTGAAATAGTAGAAACAATACATCATACAACTAAAAGGTAAAGGATAAACCAATTAAATCAAATAATAAACCATGTAATGTTAGGATGGAATTTATCTAAACTTCAAACTGAAATTAATACATATAAAATACCATTCGAAAATAAATAACTCAAAAACACTAGTATCAAACTCTATGTCACTCCCACCTCCATGCTCCAACCCATCCAACAAGTAAAAATCAACAACAAGGTCCTCTTACCTTTTCCAAACCTATATCCATGTAATATACTTGGGTACCAAATGAAATCCCAAATAGGGTGTGAGTAAAACTCAGTAGGTTGAAACCATTATGTCTAAACAAGATTGGGTTGATAATAAGTTCATACAATAAAGTGATAATTATGAGTATTAATTAATCAATTAATACGATACAATAATCAACATGCTTCGACACTATGCCAGAATATCTCTAAGCATGTAACATAACCATGCCATCTATAACCAAAAGTACATGAAATAATCACATAAATGGTTTAATCCCTATAATCATTACATAATAATTAGGAAAATTCTTTTATTTAATCATTTCAACATCATCTAGAAAATCCATTTATATAAGAATTTCAACATCACCAAGAAAATACATTTATATAATCATTTTAGTATCATCAGGAAAAGAACTTTATAAAAGAATTTTAGCATCATTGAGAAAATCCTTTTATATAACCATTTCATCATAAATCACAAAACCAGTCATAGTGGAAGGAATTCCACAACATAATACCATAAGACACAATGATTAATTCAAACACTTACCATTTTTCATTCAATTACCCCTTTATTCATTAAATTATATCTTAATACATTATCATGATAGTGTATAGACCCATATAATATAATTTATCACTAGTCATTTTATTAATAAATTAATCCATTTTCCAAGGTGAATATGTCACAAGAAATCTCCTAAAATTTCATGTCATACTAAAACTCAACTTTAGTCCATTAACCAGTTCTTTATTTTTCCCGGGTAGGCTCACCAACTGGGTATTCACAAGACAGGTCTCAACACTGTTAGATCCAAAGGGATCCAAAGTATGTTCTAATCACATTATTATCATCACCCATTATTCTATTTGTTAACACACATGTTGTGTTGGTGAAATAACATAATATTGCACATACTTGAACAAATTAAAACATACCACATGGAATTATTTTAGACCACCTACCTTTATCCAGATATTTAAGCAACACTCTCAACAAAAAATGAAAATGAGAAACAAAGTCGAAGGAGATATAAATAATAAAAACAGATCACATGAGATCAAAACCATATTCAACAGTGATCAAGATATTACATCATGATAACAGATAACAAATGTAAGAGTGAGGAAAACCAAAGCGAAACAACTCACCAGAGATTAAATGCTTTATTGAGATGTTAGAAATGGAATAAATTTCTCTAAAATCACTTGGAGTCTCTCTAGGGTCTAGGATAGAGATATTCATGTGGATGAGAAATAAATCATATGAATAATGTGGTTTAAAACTGCTAGTATTGAGAAGTTCAGGACATGAAACCCTTTTACGATGTGAGATTTTCAATTTTTTAGATATGTTGAAAAACATGTCACTTTGGGTTAAAATAACCACACAAGACTATTTTATAACATGAACCATTTTTACAGCATATAATAATTTCACACCCTAAACCAGTTTAGGAAATTTTCCTAACACATTCATGTAAACAGTTCACAGTGTGAAAGTGTCCAGTAGATAAATTTCAATCCAACTTCCACAGGAAAATCCTGAACAACCTCTAAAGCCTTCAAAACCACATAGAACTATCATATTACATTTACACATTTATAACCTAAATCCATTAATTGAAAAAAAGATACATCCTCAAACTTTAGGTCATTTTTCCTAGAAAATTATCTCCATCCTTAAAAAGAAACTTGACCACCAAGGTTTAAAGAAGAAGGGAAACCCAACTAAAATAGGTTTAACCAAAACTCAAAGAGATTCATACATGAAAAAAGAAAAAATCTTACATACTATTCAGGTTGTGCCTTCAGGTAGAAAAAGAAAAGTATTTTTTGGGTTTAAGTTTCCAAGGGTAGAAAGGATTTTTAATTGTCTTGTGACTCTAGGTAGAAAAAATTCATTGTAAGATTATATTATACTGGTTATAGTGGGTGTTATCTCTCCCAATTTATGGGAGGGGTAAAGAGAAGAGTAGGTTCATTTAGATATGAACTACTATAAAAATATCCTATGTTCATTTTATTTTATTTCCATTGAACTAACTTTAATATTTTGAAATTATCTTAAATTAATTTTTAAAAGGCCAATTTACCCCCTCTTGGATATTTTTCCATATTAACTCCAGACCAAAAAATGATATTAGAGGGTGAATTCTATCATTTTTATATTATTTGTGCTAACCATTTCTAGACATAACCATTAAGGGTAAAAGATCATATTTAAGATAGTATGAACAAGTTCAAATGATGGATGGATACCTTAAAACCCACCTCATTTTAATGGTACTGATTATAGCTACTAACAATCTTGGATAGAATATTTCTTAAAGAAACTTAGCATTGATTATTGAGAAATCATGAAAAAACCACAAAAGATGCCCAAAGATGACCTAAAACACTGGAAGGAAATGACATGGTAAATTATGTTTTAAATTATAAGGTTATTAATATTTTATATTGTAAAATAAATAGAAATGTGCATAGTCATATATCTACATGTAAAAATGCTCCTAACATCTGTAAAATTCTACAAGATACACATCTTGGATTGGAAAAATCTTATTAGAAATAAATTGAGCATATTAAGAGCTTATTATCAAGAATTTAAGATGGTTGAGGAAGAAAATATAAATAAAATATTCCATAGATATACTAGTATTGTAAATGGAATGAGTTCTTTAGGAGAAACTCTATAAAATACTATTCTTGTTGAAATTATAACAACTTTGTGATTTATTTCACATTAATACTTGATTTATTACATAATAATACACTTAATACAACATAGATAATCAATAAGTATAGTGTATTTGGGAATTATGTACATTACACAATAACATAAAATAGGGAATACAACATTTTATTGAAAAAATCTTTAACATGCTCAAAATACTCCTTCGAACTTAAAACTGTATGGGATAACATGAGGACATACATAATAAAGGGGTGAGATATAAATCTTAGTAAGGGAATAAACATGACATAAGTGATACATGTTATAAAATAGACCTATAAATGAGGAATAAATGGAACATGAATAATAAGGCATGATATAACATGATAATCATAACATGGATAATGTGGAAACAACTTAAAACACCAAATAATAAACATAGGTCAAAGATAAACCTGCCTAAACTTCATGGTGGAAAAATTCCCATACAGAAATCAGGTTTACTCCCTATCCCAACATGATGTATCATGATACTAAATATTACTTAATACATTAGAGCGCTATCTAGGCACACCCATCATATTTATTTTATTCTCATGCTTAATTATTCCACATAGATCATTCAACATGGATTCATTCACCATCATAATTTATTAAATGATCATGGAATGTGGAATAAATAAATGTAATTCACTAATAAATAAGTATATGTTCATAAAGGTGAATAACTTTCATAGAAAAATGGGTATGGTATTTAGTCCACATTTTCTTGAAATGGAAAATCATGATGAAATTTCGGTAGCATAATGATGTTACTTAAAAGTTCATAAAAGGGATTGACGAGAGAGAAAGGGGTATATCATAATTTAGAAATAAATTGAACAATAATGGGGATATGTAATTACATATACCATCATATGTAAATGAAGATAAAATACATAAGGTAAATAAGATACTTGAATAAAGAGGAGAAAGGAAAAGATCACTTATGAAATTTTGGCATTGTAACAGGTGGACATAAATAATCATGGGAGGATTAATGAGAGTGAAAAGGGGGATCTAATAATTTATACATTAAATGGAAAGTAAGGGTAATATTTAATAACATATCTCAATAAAATCAAATTAAATTTAATAGACATATAATATAAAAAGAGTGCTTGAATTGAATTGAGAAGAGAGAAATCTCTTACAGAATTTCAGCATAGTAATGACTTAGGTGAAGATCAAAATGAGTGAGAATAAATTATAAATCATTAAAATAACATCCATTGGATAGTACTATATGTTTATAAATAAATTGAATCATAAAAAATTGCAATTAAGAAGACAAATTCCAAATAAGGTGCTTGAATTGAAAGAAGGCGAGGAAGATGAGGATCCCTTACTTGAGTGTATGAATTAAAAAGACCGGGAGGGTATTTTTAATAGATTGGGGGAACCTTTTAAGGACTATAGAGATTTTAAAAAAGAGTATTGTCATGCTAAAATGTTTTTTAGTGAAGAGAAATGATATCTTGGGTGGGTTTTTATAGAAAATGAGTGGGATTTCTTTATTATTTAGGTTTTGGACTCTACATAATAAAATATCCAAAAACCACAAACCATCCCATGGTTTTTGAACATGATTTATTCCAAATGGGATTCTTTTTATTTTATAAGACCATTTTCTTAAATTAATAAAATAATGCCCTTGATTATGTGAAGGTGAGTCACACTCTTAAAAAATGATTTTAAAACCTTAAAAAATATTATAGGTTTTGGAGGATTCATAATGGGTTTAAAAAATAAATAAAATAAACTTAAAATATAATTATTTTAAATTGAAAACATATATTAGGTGTTTGATCCCATTTATATTAATTATTACATCACTTTTGGGTCATTAGGATGTAATAAAACATGAAGTATATTTATATGATATTTAATTTTTACCCGAAAATTCAGCTGTCTCATAAAATTATGAAAAATTAAATATTGGATAATTTTGATGTTATGATTAAAAAAATAATATTAATTTTTTCTAAATAATTTTCTAAATTTGGCAATTTTCTCTTTTAAAATAAAATCAAAATTTATTAAGAAATGTTGGGTTTTTTGACAATATTAGTTTTTGAACCCTTATAAAAATTACATTTAACTTCCTAAAAATTGTATGATAATTTATATATGATAAAAAATATTTAATAATATTAAAATATTATTTATTTCAAAAATATATTAATTCATAAATTCATTAATTGAATTTTTATATTAACCAAAAATACAATTTGTGCTTTATTGTATCAAAATAAAAATCATTTACAAAGTATCAATTATAGGATGAAAATTTATTAATTATTATATAAAAAAAGTAAATATTCATATTGATAGGTTCTTGATACATATACCTTTAATACACCAGCAATATCTCTAAGATTAAGGTGCGTGATGGT
Source organism: Viscum album (assembly GCA_963277665.1). Taxonomy (NCBI): domain Eukaryota; kingdom Viridiplantae; phylum Streptophyta; class Magnoliopsida; order Santalales; family Viscaceae; genus Viscum; species Viscum album. The sequence continues at coordinate 1,645,326,703 of OY728131.1, read as the reverse complement.
GAGACTTTCATGGGGTGGTTTGACGAACATGGTTTGGGACGTGATCTTGATGAGCTTGAAATTATCTCATAAATAGTTTCTCTCATGATTAAGTTATTGGATCTCATATTGGGATTAGTCAAGAGAAAATTCCATAATTTATCTCTCCCTCAGAAGATCCAATAAATGGTCTTTATAGGGTATGATCCTACTGGTTGAGGCTATCACTTCCCTTATCTGTGTCAATTGGATTTGTTAAAACCCTATATTTATACAAATCATGTGATCTCTATTCAACAAATATATTGTCAACATTAAATATACTTAATAGTATTTTAAATCCAACTGGATGTAATAAAATAAAATAAGTGCATTTGTTTTCTATAAACATATTATATAATAAGACATTTAATTAACTAAAAAGTAAATTTTTTATTTATAATAGTTCAGGTCATTACAATATTCCCACCCTTAAGAAATTTCACCCTTGAAATTTTCATTTCCTACACTAAAAAAATAAGGTTAACTCTGTTTTATCACCTCTTACGGTTCCCACACCGCTTCTTTAAACTTGTCTTTTATCCACAACACTTTTACAAGGTGCATTGTATTATTTCATAGAACCTTTTCTCTATGATCTAAGATCTTCACCGACTTCTCATCATAGGATGGATCATTATCCAATGGTACCAACTTTGTATCGAGTACATGTGAGAGATCTAGTATGTACTTTCTTAAGGGAAATACATTGAATACATCATGTACTTGAGATAGGTTTGGTGGGAGTGATTTTCGATAGGCCACCACTCTGATACGATCAAGGATATCAAATGGGATGATGTACCTTGTAATAAGCTTTCCCTTATTCCCAAATCTCATAAATTTCTTCCATGTAGACATGTGGAAGAATACTATGTATCAAATATCAAACTCTAGGTCTCTTAGATGATTGTCAGCATAGATCTTCTGTCGACTTTGAACAACCTTGATGTGATACTGAATGGTCTTAACCTTTTCCACCATTTCCTCAACAATTTCAGGACCAGGCAGTTTTTTTCCTCAACTTCATCCCCACATGCCAGTGCTCTACACCTTTTCCCATAAAGGGCTTCATAAGGAGCCATTTGGATGCTCAAGTGGAAACTATTGTTTTAAGATAACCTAACCAAAGGAAGATGTTGGTCCCATCCTACTTTGAAGTCTATAGAACATGCTCACAACATGTCTTCTAGTGTCTTAATATTTTTCTCAGATTGGCCATCAATTTGTGGATGATAGGCCATACTAAAGTTTAGCTCAGTGTTTATAGAATGTTGGAGACTTTTCTAGAACTTGGAGGTGAATATCAGATCTCGATCAAATACAATCGATAGTGGTACTCCATGTAGCCTCACCACTTATCTAACGTATATTCATGAAATTTTATCCAATGATAAGTCCTATAAAATTTCAATAAAGTGAGCTATATTTGTAAGACGATCCACAACAACCCATATAGAACTCTATCCCCTGTATTTCTTTGGAAGTCCAGTGATAGTGTCCACAGTGATGTTATCCCATTTCCATGTTGGTATGGGTAATGGTTGCATCATACCCTTAGATTTTCACCTTTCATCATTCACTTGCTGGCATAACATGTACTTTGATGTATATTTAGTGATCTTATTATTTATATTATCCCACCAATAGTGATCATAGAGATCTTGCTACATCTTTATGCTTCCTGGGTGAATAGAGAAAGTTGAACTATGTGCATCATCCAACAGTTCATTCCTTAACTCAGGAATTGATGGAACATATAGTCTTGACCCAAAATCTCATAATTCCTTATTCATCAATTTTAAACTCTTAAGAATTCCCCTTCCTCATGGATACCACATTCTTTTGAATTTCCACATCATTTCTTTGAGCATCCTTTAACCTTTCCAAAAGATAAAGTTGAGTAATAATTTGTGAAAGGATTAATGATGTTCCTTACTTTATGATTCCCATGTCCATCCTTTGTAGGTCTAAAAAGATTGGATCCCTCTCAATCCTCATCATTGATAAAGATGTATTATCCTTTATAATTAGATCATTCTCCACTTTATTTGATTTATCGGGATGGTAGTGGATTTAGAAATCACAGTCCTTAATCGAATCTAACCATCTTCATTGGTGCATATTCAGATATTTCTGTGTGAATTTATACTTGAGTATTTTTTGATCCATATATATCTCACACTTCTTTTAATGGAGATAATTATCCATATTTTCAATGAAAATATCACAACTACCAACTCTAGATCATGTATGGGATTGTTTTTCTCAAGAACTTTTAACTTTCTTGAAGAATAGGCTATGATTTTTCATTATGCATTAACACACAGACCAATCCCTTATTCAAAGAATCACTGAATACTATGAAGAGTTATCCACTTGTGTTTAGTGTGAGTATAGACATAGTGATGAGCCTCTTTTTTAACTCCATGAAGCTCTCTTAATATTCATCATTCCAAGAAATCTTGACTCCCTTCCAAGTTATCTTGGTAAGAGAGTTTTATAATCATGAGAAATTTCTCACAAATCAATGATAATACCTAGATAACCCAAGGAAACTACAGATATCTATCATAGATTTTGGACTCAACCATTATTTAATTGATTTTTTCTTTAAAGGGTCCACTAATATCCCATTTCTTGTGATGATATTCCCCAAGAAAGAGACTTACTTCAACCAAAACTCACATTTTTTGTACTTGGAATAAATATTCTCCTTTCTTAGGGTCTTTATCACAATTCTAATACTCTCCTAATACTCCTCCTTGCTTTTTAAGTATATTATAATATCATCTATAAATACTACCACAAATTTTTTGAGGTAATATCTAAATACTATATTCATCAAATCCATTAATATTGCTATAGAATTAGTGTTTTTGAATGTAATTTCTATGAACTCATAGTTACATTACCTTATACGAAAAGTGGTCTTGGGGATATCTTCCTTATTCCCCATTACTTGATAATATCCTGACCGAATATCCACCTTGCAGAAGTATTGTGATTTACATAGCTGATCAAACAAGTAATCAATCCGAGGGAGAGGATACTTGTTATTTATCACGATCTTATTGAGCTCATGATAATTAATGAAAGGTGAATCGACCCATCTTTCTTCTTGATGAATAGGACTGGTACACCCCATGGTGAAACACTTGGGCATATGGAATATTTATCTAGATTCTCCTGTAGATGTTTCTTCATCTCCTCATGTCCCACAACAATCATTCTATATGGAGTCTTGGATAATGAAAATGCCCCAGGTATAATCTCAATTGAAAATTCAGCCTCTCATCTAGGAGGAAGACCATGAAATTCCTTGGGAAACACATTATCATATTCCATCACAATAAGCATTTCCTTTAGGATGGTTATTTCCTTAGACTCAATCATATGAGCTTGATATTCTTGCTCATATGGAAATAATATTCATACCTGATATAATGGTGTTAAATAAGATTCATCCTCCTCCTTAAACTTGTAAAAAATCAGGGGTTGATTTACCGTACATAGATTTATTTACTTCTCACGGTAATTTATGTTGGTTCTATAAAGGTAAAGACAATCCATGCCTAGAATTGCATCAAATTCCACCAAAGGAAGCATAAACAAGTTTTCTGGGAAGTTCAGGCCAAAAATTGTGATAGGGGAGGAGTTATATACATGAGATGAAATAATTTACCCATTTTTTTTATTTTCACTGACATCTCTACTTCAATGCTTTGTGGTGATGTTTGAATAGTTTTACTAAAATTTCATGATATGAAGGAATGTGTAGAACCAAAATTAAAAAGTACATTCTCTATTATTGAATGAATAACTAGCGTACCTATCATGAATTCATTTTCAGGATCCACTTAGTTGGTAGTGATGGAAAAACCTCACCCTTACTACCTTGAAGGTTTTTGGTTGTCTCCAGAAACCCTTGGCTTAGGGAATTGGTTTGAAAAGTTCCCTTGTTCCTTATAGTTGAAGAAATGGACAATGCACCGAGGGTTGGTCAGAGCATTCCTTTCCTCCATCTCATTAGTGGGTTTCTCCTATCGTCAATTTCTAGCTAGGTGTGCCTACTTACCACACGTAAATCATTTATTTTTCCCCTTAGGAAATTTATGGGGTGATTATTCCCACACCTTTGACAAGTAGGATGTTGAAATTTCTTAGCATTGTTATGTTTCTATATCAGACTACCAAAATTAAACTCCACTTTCCACTTCTTATCCACATGATACCCTTGGGATTCTCTAATATCCATTTCAACTTTGAGGGCACATCAGAAAATTTATTCATAGCTATCAAAGTCATGGATCACCAGGGATTTCCGTAGACTATGTTTTAGCCCACCAAAGAAGTGGTAAACCTTGAATTTAGGGGTAATGACAAAGCCAAAGGAATATTGTTCAAATATTTTGAAGTTATACTCATACACCTCAATATATTTTTTGTCTTTTTTCTTGAGGGAAAGTAAATCCATTTCTATTTTAAGTTGGAGAGTGTGAGAAAAATATTTATCAATTTTTTTCCAGAATTCCTTCCACTCCATTGCTTCAATATCTTCCTTATAATTTGTATTTTTGATAAATATCCACTAATGATCAAATTATTACCTCCATATGATAAAAATATTGAAGAACCTTCTATTTTTCAAAACATTGAAGGATAAATAAGATCTTCTCAATGGATTTGATCCATTTTTCCATGATTAAGGGACTAGATGATACATTGAAAGTAGGAGGTCTTTGTAGCATGAAGCTCTCGATTGTGTCCTATTATATATTGGGGGGGGGGGTAGGGATATCCTCTTGATCTAGGTTTATATTCAAAAACGAATTCATCTAAGAGAGTATCACCATAAAGTTCATGATTCCAGCTCCCATTGGGTTGGGAATCTTGTTGGGGTAGTCATCACATTGCCCGTCACATCGATTGTTTACCTGATTCCTCCTATTTACGACAATTGTATAGAATAAAGGGAAAATTAGGGATGATTATTTTTAAACTATTAAACACATAAAGAGGAATCCAATGAAATTAAAGGGATAAATTATAAATTAAATTTATTTCCTTGACTTATGAATTTCTAGGCTTTAATCTATGTCATCCATGATCTATTTCCTAACATATATTCTTATGGTATTTTTTATTCCCTTAATAATGGTTCATAACAAGCTTATGAATTTACCAAAGCATATCCCCTAGGAGTGTCAAACTAGGTGCACATTAAGGCCCATTATCATGTACTAGGTTACCCCGAGTCAGGACCGAAACCCCTTATTGAAGTTGTTACTCCTAGGAACATCTATTCCTGAACCACGTTCACTTATAGTATCCAAACAGGGATTAATTTTCTTGATAAAACACTTAATATATACTAACTAAAATTTAGGGATGTTTTCTTATACTTAGTCTTTTCTCTAAGGCTTTTGCTAGAGTTTTCTAATCCTAATCCCAAAAATAACTAAACTTTTACTCTGATACCAACTATAACAACCCTTCTCTTTATTTCACATTAATATTTGATTTATTGCATAAGAATACACTTAATACAATCAAAATGATCAATAGTCATAGTGTATTTGGTAATTAGGTACATTAGATAACAACATAAAATAGGGAATACAACATCTTTATTTAAAACTTCTTTAACATGCTCAAAATATTCCTTTGAACTTAAAATTGCATAGGATAACCTAGGGATATAAATAAGAAAATGGTGAGATATAAATCCAAGTAAGGGAATAATAATGGAATAAGTGATACATGTTAGACAATATTCATACCAATGAGGAATAAAAGGAAAATAATACATGATATAGCATGATAATCAAAACATGAAAAATGTGGCAACAAATTAAAACACTGAATCATAAACATAGGTTAAGGCTAAAATCACCAAGAAGTCATGGTGGAAAGATTACCATACAGGAATCAGCTTCACTCCCTATCATAATGTGATGTATCATGATACTAAACATTACCCAATTCATTGGAGCACTATCTGGGTGCACCCATTATATTCATTTCATTCTCATGCTTAAGTGTGGCAAATAGATCATACAACATGGATTCATTCATCATCATAATGTTTTCCATGAAAAAGAAATGTGTAATAAATATATTTAAGTACCCAATAAATAAGTATATGTGAATAAAGGTTAACACCTTTTATAGAAAAATGGGTATGGTATTTACTACACAATTGTTTTGGCATGGAAAATCACGGTGAAATTTCGATAGCATAACGATGTTACTTAAAAGTTCTTAAAAGAGATTTATGAGAGAGAAAGAGGTATCTCATCATTTTGAAATAAATTGGATAGTAAGGGATATATGTAATAATATATCCCATCATAAGGAAATGAATATAAAAGACATATGGTAAAGAAGATACTTGAATAAATAGGGGAAAGGAAAATATTCCTTACAAAATTTCAGCATGGTAATGAGTGTACATAAAAGATCATGGGAGGATTAATGAGAGTGAAAAGGGGACTATAATCATTTATAAATTAATTTTATAGTAAGTTTAATATTTAAGAACATATCCCAATAAAATAAAATGTAATTTAATAGACATAACATAAAATGAGTGCTTGAATGGAAATGAGAAGAGAGAAATCCCTTATGGAATTTCAACATAGTAACATCTTAGGTGAAGGTAAAAATGAGAGAGAATAAAATATATCTCATTAAAATAACATACATTGGATAGTAGGGGATGTTTATAACTAAATTAATTAATAAATTTTTTCAATTAATAAGAAAAATTCCAAAGTAGGTGCTTGAATTGAAAGAAGAATAGGAAGGTGAGGATCCCTTACTTGAGTGTGTGACTTCAAAAGCTTTGGAGGGGATTCTTGAGAGTTTGGGGGAACCTTTAGAGGACTATAGAGAGTGAATAGTAGAGTATTGTTGTCCTCTAAGGAGTTTTAGTAAAGATAAATGGAATCTTGGTTGATTTTATATAGGAAATGATGGGGATTTATTTATTATTTAGGTTTTGGACTCTACATAATAAAATATCCCAAAAAACAAACCATACCATGGTTTTTACCCATGGTTTATGAAAAATGAGAGTGGTTTTTATTATTTTATAAGGCTAATGGTCGAACATAATAAAATTGTAACGTACCGGTTCTGGGTTCCTCCCAGAGGTGCCCCATACCCAGTAGGTCACATAGTCTCAAGCACATTTCCCCAAATTCCAGAGGCTACTGACTAGTAGTGAGGCCCTTGGGTGTGATAGTGGGGAAACTATTCCCTCATTGGCAGAGTAATGCAGTGAAAATAAATAGATAACAATAGTAGAAGTAGTAATAATACTATACAATAATAAATAGTAGAAGACTAAAAGTAAATAAACAACTAGAGCACATATATAAATGATGCATGTCACATTTGTCTAAAAAAGTAGCCAAACAAGTCATAATGCTGGAATACAGCACTAAACCAAAGTACAAAGGAAAACAAGTAAACAACTCCTCAACATCGCTAACCTCAGCTTGGTCCCATGCTCTCTAGCTCCACAATAGTCAAGTACCTGAAGTAGAAGGGTTCTTTCCCTTATCTATACCCTCAATAATATAATCTGTTTGGGCCCAAAAGCATGACCCAAATAGGGTGTGAGATGAATCCCAATAGGCTACCACCCAAAGATCTGTGCCTAACTTTCAACGAATATATATAATAGAAAAATATGAAAAATGAAGTAATAAACATGGAAGTACTCAAAAGTAAACAATCCTACAATTTCAACTACATTCATTTTATAAATACTTATTAATGAACCAAACATTAATAAGCAACCCTTTGGGAAATTTCTCACAGCCTATCTCCTCTGGTTCAACCAATCAATCGCAAGTAACCCTCTGGGTAAGTTCTCACAACCTAACCCCTCAAGTTCAACTTATACAAGGATATAACGACCTCATGGGTAGCTCACACGGTCTAAAACCTTTGGTCTCATAAAAACAAAGACTCTCTGAGGAAGTACTCACTGTCAATTACCCATATATCCTTTTAACAATAAACTACATACACTCCGAGCAAGAAGTCAACATCAATTCCCCTTGTGGTCTCGTAATGATAACTATAGACACTCTGAGGGATCACTCAACGTCAATCCCCCCTATGGTCTCGCAATGTGATAAATATAACAGACACTCTGGGGAAGCCCTCAACGTTAATTCCCCCTATGGTCTCACTACACCAGGTTCCCACAACCCTGTGTAAAGCAATCATGCACATACAATGTTCAGCAACCGAATTAAACCACAAATTACTACTTGGATAAAATCTACAAAGAATAACACAAGCATGTCAGATAATATCACTCCATCCTAGAAACACTCAGCATGAAAAAAAAGAATCCTAATAGGAAATTCTAGACCCAACGACCAATATCAAATCAAACATGGGAAAAAACATCCATATCATGTAAAATAACCCTATTCACAAACAAGATCCCTAACTCAAGTAATCAAAGCATCGCAGGCATTAACATGGTTAAATTCCCTAAACACACAATACCCCAATCTATGGTATTAGGAACTTTTGCACATAATATTCAAAGACTAACTATGGAAAGGAACAAACCACATACCTTGACATTTTACAATCGATATACTCCAGTTTTGACCCTTGAATCAACCTAGAATGTGATATATCTACAAAAATGTCAAAAAACTCAACCAATTATATATCACAAAAGAGGAGAATTCAAGGAATGAGGATCTAGAAGAAGGAAGAACTGACTGTGGTGATTCCAATGCAATCAACAATAGTTGATTCACAGAAAGAATGGTCAGTTGGGGTCTTGGAGAAGAATCGTGCCCTATGATTGCTCCTGGACGAGATGAGTCAAGAAGAAGGTGTTTTTTCCAATTAAACACAAAACCGACCCGATTTAACAGATAAAAATAAATGTAAACGACATGTCTTTTAAAAGTACATAGTGTGTATATGACTTTACTGAGCCATTCTTTAGGCAGTCTCTAGGTCACCCCACACGACCATATAATCGGCCATCACATGGCCAGTACACGGTCTTCTATAGAAACTGGGTACACGGTGTTTATTCCTATGTACATGGAGTGTGCTCCTTAAATTTAAATATTCTTTTCTTTTTCTCAAAAACAACAAAAAAGAAAAATCCATACCTGAAAAGAAGATTCAGGTTCTTACAAACTTCCCCCCTTAAATAAATTCATCCCTAAATTTCCCTATCAAGGCAGCGTAGAAGAAGAATCCTTGAATAGATCTAGCCACTATGATTGTACATCAACCTCCCTCTCCCAAGTCTCGTCCTGTACTCACCTGTACTGCCATAGCACTCGTACCATAAGAACAGACTGACCACAGAGAACCTTTGAACTACGATCAAAAATTCGGATAGGATGCTCCTCGAATGATGCATACACCTACAACCCAACCTCCTCAGGTTAAAAAACATGAGACAAGTCTGAGAAGTAACATCATAGTTGAGAAACATGGAAGATGTCGTGCATAGCTAAATACCTATGAGGCAACTGAAACCGATAGGCAACCAGACTGACTCTTTCCAAAACCTCAAATGGTCCAACATATCTCAACAAAAGATTTCCCTGTCTCATAATCCTCATGTGTCCCAACCTCAGTGTGACACGTAGAAAAAACTGATTCTCGACCTCAAATTATAGAGGTCATCTCCATCGATCAACATAAGAATTTTGTTGTGACTGTGTAGTATCCATCCTCTTCCAAATCAACTCCACTTTCTCTGTGGTATTCTGAACAAGATGAGGTCCTAGCATAGCTGCCTTTCCTGCCGCCAACCAATATAAGGGTGATTGGCATGACCTACTGTACAAAGCCTCATAAGGTGCCATATGAATATTTTCTTGAAAACTATTATTGTAGGTAAACTCCACAAGAGGAATTTTCTTCTTCCAAGAACCTCCAAAATCTAGGACACATGCTCGAAGCATGTTCTCTAATACCTGAATCATATACGCGGACTAGCCATCTATCTGGGGATGGTAAGCTATACTCAGAAGTACCTGTATGAAATGTATGTAGTAACTAGTCAGCCCTATAAAAATCCATACCTCAAAGACGTTATTCATCTTCCCCCATGATACTACTTCTCTCACTTTGTCTGGGTCTACTGATACTCCTATCTATGAGATGACATGACCCAAAAAGTGAACATGTTCTATCCAAAAGTGGAATTTTGAGCGCTTAACATATATCTGATTCTCTCTCAGTGTACTCAAAACAATCTCAAGATTTGCGACATGGTTGTGTCGAGTGTGGGAGTACACCAAGATATTGTCCACAAAGACTACCACAAAAGAATACAAGTATGGATGGAACACTCGGTTCATCAGTTCCATAAAAACTACAAGTGCTCTCGTGAGACCAAACGGCATAACCATATACTCTTATAGACCATACCTACTCCGAAAGGTTGTAAGAAGTATATCAGGTAGTCTAATGTGCAACTGATGATAACCTGATCTCAATTAAATATTCTAGAACACCTATTATCTTCAAATATGATCAAAGAGACCATAAATCCTCAGCAAGGGATATCAGTTCTTGACCTTCAACTGCTCCAGCTTCCAATAATCCACAAAAAGTCTGAGGGTACCATCCACCTTATTTGAAAAAAGGATAGACGAACCCCAAGGAGAAGTATTGGGTTAGATGAAACCCTTTTCTTGTAACTCCTCCAAATGCTTCTTGAGATCCTGCAACTCTGGTGTATCTATCCTATAAGGAGGAATGGACACCAGTGCCACTCCTAGAACAAGCTCAATATAAAATTCCACCTCTATCTCTAGAGGAAAATATGAAAAGACTTCTAGAAATAAATCCTTGAAATGATTGACCACTGGATGAAAGTCCAACTATGAAGTACCCTGGTCATCTAGATATAAACTAGAAATTCAGGATATAACTCTTCCTAACCCATGATGCTTGGGTCCTTCTCTGATCTCCTGAACATCCCATTCACCCTTATGTAAAAAGGATCTTCCCTCTGGTGATGTAAAACTCACCCTAAGACAATAAAAATCAACAAAATCCTAGAAAGGAACTGACTAGTCTATCTCGATAATGGTGTCATAGCCCATCATCTCTAAGACATAAAGTTCCAATGAGAAGTGACACCCACCAACCTTAAGAGGTCACTCTTTGCACTGATGTACACTTTTTATTCTTGTCCCCAATGGAGTGTCCAACGTCAAGAAATCAATATAAGTAAATATACATTGCCCAAGGCTCTACACAACAATAAAATATATGAAATTATTAGAAGCCCCTGTATCGAAAATTGAATAAGCTAAAACTGAGGCAACTAGGATAATTCCTCAAAATGTAGAGGGTCCAGGATCCTGCTCCTGCTGGGTCTTCTCCACTACAAAATTTTGGCTTGTACCACGACCCTATAACCCTACCTGAACACACTGAGCTGATCCACCTTGTTGTCGTTGAAAGACTACCGACTGGATACCACGACCACGACCTCCACCTCGGCCTGAACGGTTGGAAGAACTCCAGTTCCCAAACTGAAAAGAAACTGGTGGTGCTGCTCTTGAACAAGGAGTCATAGAGGAACCCCTGTCACTGGATTCTAGTGAGAAAAAATGATAGAAACGCTGAAGATGGTTCATCTTACCGCAAGATCAGCACTCCAATGGGTCTCTTGGGAAATGTGGCCTCATATTTCCACCCTTCCCGTACCGGTAGCATACCACATGGCTACCTAAAGGTGTATCTCTCCTACTCGGATCCTCACATGTAGACTCCCTGTGGTGCTTCCTACTATCATTCAAAAAATCACTAACTCTGGATGCTGAACCTCCCTGGCCAACAACTCCAGAATCCCTTAGGTTTCACTCTGTGATCAGCGCTTGGTTGACTATGGAAGAAATGGAAGTCAACCTGAAGATGTTCACCTGAGATTAGATGTCATTCCTGAGACCATACTCAAACTTCCTTGATAGGAAGATCTCATAACCCCCAAGAATGGGTGTGAAATGATACAATTCTATGAACTGATAAGAATACTACATAACCAAGAGAGTACCCTACTCCAAACTCATGAAATCTCGGGCTCAATCATCCCTCAAAGTCTCCGGGTAGAAGTAGTCATAGAAGGTACGCTGGAACTCACCCCAATCCATAACCTATTGGAATCCTTCCTATGAGATCACATCCCACCATATCTTGGAGGAATCCTAAAGCATATAAGTACTGAGCTTCACCATCCTCTCTAGAGGCATCTCCAGATGTTCAAAGATAGATAACATGACTTCTAACCATGACTCAGCAGCATGAGGTCCTCCATCACCTAAGAAAGTGGGAGGATTATACTGTTGAAAGACTCGTGTCAACTCTACTATAGATGGGGTAGGATGTGGTGCTCCCTGAAAGGTCTGCATAAACCTCATGAATCCTTATCGGAACTATGAATCAGAACCTGTATCCGGAATGACAGCTGGTGCCAAGACATGCACAATGGGAGGGTCTGCTGGTAATCCCTGATCTACCATGTCTGGTGTCTGGTCACTACTATGAATTTTTCATACAACCAAAGGACGTCATGGTGTCATGGATCTGCAAGGTCAAGCACACACCTTAGTTCAAGATTATCAAGTACTAAAACTTAGAAGTGAAAGAAAGGAATAGGAAAAAGAAAGCTTTCAGGTTTTTCAAAATAGGGTTACACGGTGTGTATGACCCCTACACGATGTGTTCCATTAAGACTTCACATGGGCGTGTACTCCTACCAACCTTGGTCGTGTAACACCCTATACACATGGCATGTTCTCCCAAGACACAACATGTAATTGAATCATTTTACCCTGACTAATTTCTTCTACATGACTAACGCACACAGTTCTCCTAGAATGAGACTACATGGCATGTTTGTGCTAGACATGGTGTGCACTAGAAGGATTTCACTGACCCATGTTGTTAGTCACACGACTGGATACATGGGTTATACTACATGGTGTGTTCAATATTGAAACGATGTGTATAACCTAAGCTTCATCCATCCATTTCATTAGTCACACGGGTGGACACATGGTCCCTACAACATGAAATTTACATTCAATACACATCGTGTTCCTCCAAGGATTTCCCAACTTTGTGTCTCTACCCACACATCTAGTGACACAGTTAGATACTACACAACATGTACATACAGTATATAATGTGTACTTAAGAAAAACAGTTCCTTCCAGAATAGAAGGATACATGGCGTGTATTCAGAAATACACACCGTGTATTCTGGGTTTTTCCAGATAGTAAGCCTCAAAAACTATTCCGGTACCCAGAAAAATACTGAAACAAACATTAAAGTGCAAAATTATGATATGTGAGGGCCCATAATCCCCATGAATCAAAGCTTGGAATCTTATACATGTCATATACAAGCATAACAGTGCAATGATCCACCAAATTACGATCCATGAGGGACCATAACACCTCAAGAACCAATGTTTGGAATTCATTCAAACGAAACCATACAAAATCCAATACCCTATTAAATATAATATATTCTATCAAGGAATCTATCACAACAACATGCATATATATCATAACATCTATCTCAACAACATGTAATCAGTAATCCACCCTAAATTTCATGGAAATAATGCATGAAATGCGATCTATAGCAAGTTCCTATATGATTCATGAGATGGAATACCCTCATCTCATTGGGTTGCAACAAAAATAGAACCTCAATATTATCAATGTTAACAACACAAAACATGTGAATCACCCAACGGTAAAATCAAATCAACTATAAAATTGAAAAACCAGAAAAAATTACAATATTCAAGGTAAATTATCTTTTCCCTATACACGAGTTAGCTAATCCCAGGTACAACTTATTAACAACTACCTATTCCTTCCTATCCCTGGCTATAGGCTCCAAACATTAAGTCAAGAAGAAAATAATTCCTCTGATACCACTTTGTAACGTCCCATTTCTAGGTGCCGCCCAGAGGTTCCCTATACCCGGTTGGTCACATGGACTCAAATGCATTTCCCCAAATTCCAGAGTCTGTCGACTAGAAAAAAGGGCCTTGGGTGTGATCGTGGGGAAACTATGACATAATTGGCATAATAATGCAATGTAAATAAATAGATAACAATAGCAGAAGAAGTAATAATATCATACAATAGTAAACAACAGAAGACTGAAAGTAAATAAACAACTGGAGAACATATATAAATGATGCATGTCACATATGTCTAGAAAAGCAGTCAAACAAGTCATAATGATGGAATATAGTACTAAACCAAATTATAAAGGAAAACAAGCAAACAAATCCTTAGTACAACAAGACTTAGCTTAGTCCCATGCTCTCCAGCTCCACAATATTCAAGTACCCGAAGTAGAAGGGTGCTTTCCCTTATCTGTACCTACAAAAATATAATCTGTTTGGGCCCAAAAGCATGACCTAAATAGGGTGTGATACGAATCCCAGTAGGAAACCACCAAAAGATCTATGCCTAATTTTCAATGAATATATATAGCCATAAAATATGCAAAATGAAGTAATAAAAAAGGAATTACTCAAAAGTAAAAAATCCTATAGTTTCAACTACATTCATTTATATTTATTTATTAATTAAACAAACATTCACAAGAAACCCTCTGGGAAAGTTCTCACAGCCTATCCCCTCTATTTCAACCAATTAATCTAAATTAACACTCTATGTAAGTTCTTACAGCCTAACCACTCCAGTTTAACTTATACAAGGATATAACGACCTCCTGGGTAGCTCACATGGTCTAACCCCTTTGGTCTCATGAAAACAAAGACTCTACGAGGAAGAACTCACCATAAATTCCCCCTATATCCTTTTAACGATAAACTACAGACACTCTGAGGAAGCACTCAACGTCAATTCCCCATGTGGTCTCGTAATGGTAACTATAGACACTCTGAGGTAGCACTCAACATCAATCCTCCCTATGGTCTCGCAGCTTGATAAATATAACAGACACTCTGGGGAAGCCCTCAACATCAATTCCCCCTATGGTCTCACTACACCAGGTTCCTATAGCCCTGTGTAAATAAATCATGCATATACGATGTTCATCAACCAAAGTAAACCACAAATTACTACTTGGATAAAAGCTACAAAGCATAACACAAGCATGTCAGATAATATCACTCCATCCTAACAACACTAGGCATGGAAAACAAAGCAGCCTAACAGGTAATTATAGACCTAACAACCAATATCAAATAAAACATGGGAAAACTAATCCATAGCATGGAAAATAACCCTATTCGCAAAAAAGAGCCCTAACTCAAGAAATAAAAGCATAACATGCATTAACATGGTTAAATTCTCTAAACATGCAATTCCCCAATCTAGGGTATTGGTCACTTTTTCACATAATATTAGAAGACTAACTATGGAAAGGCAAAAACCACCTTCCTATGTATTGTACGATCGATATAGTCTGATGTCATCCCTTTAATCAAACTAGAACACTGTAGATCTACAAAAATTTCAAAAATTCTCAACCAAGGATATCTCACAAAAAAGGAGAAATCAAGAAACGAGACTCTAGAAGAAGAAATAACTCACCGTGGTGATTCCAACACAATTGATGAAGGTTGATTCTGAGAACATACAATAAATTAGGGGCTCAGAGAATAATGGCGCCCTACAGTCACTCCTGGACGTGATGAGTCGAGAAGAAGGCGTTTCTTCCAATTAGACGCCACCCTGGTCTGATTTAACAAATAAAAAGAAAAGTACATGACACATCTTTTAAAATTACATGGCATGTATATGACTTTACTAGGACTTGATTTAGGCGGTCTCCAGGTCACCCCACATGGCCATGTACTCGGCCATCACACAGCCAGTACACGATCACCTGCAACAACTGGGTAAACGACGTGTACTCCTTAGTAAATGATGTGTACTCCTTAAATTTCTAGATTCCCATATTTTTTCTCAAAAACAACAGAAAATAAAAACCCATACCTGAAAAGAAGGTCCAATTTCTTAAAAAAATAATTCCCTTGATTATGTGGAGGTGAGTCACACTCTTAAAGAAATGATTTTAAAACCTTAAAATATATTATAGGTTTTGGAGGATTCGAAATGGATTTACTAAATAAATAAAATAAACTTAAAATAAAATTATTTTAAATGGAAAAGATATATTTGGTTGTGTATCTCATTTATAGTAATTATTACGTCACTTTTGTGTCATTATAAAGTCATAAAACACAAATTATATTTAAATGATATATAATTTTTACCAAAAAAATCAGTTCTCTCAGAAAATTATGAAAAATTCACCATTGAATAATTTTTAAATTCTGATTCCAAAAATAATATTCATTTTATCTAAATAATTTTCTAAATATTTTAATTTTTAACTTCAAAATAAAATCAATATCTATTAAGAAACATTGGGTTTTTTGACAATAACAATTTTCAAACCCTTATAAAAATTAAATTTGACTTCATAAAAATTATATGATCATTTATATATGATAAAAATTATTTAATAATATTAAAATATTATTTATTTAAAAAATCCATTAATTCATAAATTAATTAATTGAATTTTAATATTAACCAAAAATACATTTTGTGATTTATTTTATAAAAATAAAAAACTTTTACAAAGTAACAATAATAGAATGAAAATATATTCATTATTATTTAAAAAAATTACATATTCATATTTCTAGGGTCTTCATACACATCCCTTTAATACACCAGAAAATTATCTAAGAGTAAGGTGCGTGATGGTGGGACTTTCATGGGGTGGTTTAAAGAACATGGTTTGGGACATGATCTCGATGAGCTTAAACTTCTCTTGTAAAAGGTTTTGATCCTACTTAAGTTGTTGAATCTTATCTTGGGTTTGATTAAGGGAAAATCCCAAAAATTCTATCTCCCTTGGAAGCTTTGATGAATGGGATTCATAGGGTACGATCCTACTGGTTGAGTCTATCACTTCCCTTATCTGTTTCAATTATATTTGTTAAAAACCTATATTTATACTAATCATGTGATCACTATTTAACAGATATATTATCAGTGGTAAAGATACTTAACAGTCTTTTAAATCTAATTGGATATAATAAAATAAAATAAGTACATGTGTTTTCTATAACCATATTATATAATAATACATTTAATTAGATCAAAAGGTAAATTTTTATTTCTAAGAGTTTAGGTCATTAAAGAAAGTGTACTTAGATCACTTCCTAAGAAGTGGCATGCTAATAAGTTTTCTATAGATGAAACTAATAACTTTAAGGAGCATACACTTTATAAGATTATTGGATTATTATTATAATATGAGTTGGATCTCAAAAAACTTCTGGAAGAGGATAATTTAAAGAAGAATGGGTTTGTTTTTAAGTAAAATGTTTCTACTTACTCTTATAATTTTGAGTTATAGAGTAGTGAGAGGAATGATAAAACAAATGTTAAAAGGGTGGATATAGAAAGAATAAGGACTAATCAAGGATATCCTAAAAGGACTCTCTTATGGATGATTATAAGGAGAAGAAAAAAGGTAATTTTATTTCTAATGATGCCCAATATATACTTTTTTATGAGTATAAAAGGGGAAACATAAAGACCAATTTCCCAAGATTAAATAAAGAAAAAAATAAAAGGAATAAATACAAGAAATAAAATAAGGAAATGAATACCAAATGGATTTGAACTAAAGATTCAAGTACTGTTAAAGAATCTAGTTCAAAAAATGATGTGGTAATTTTGTGTTTCATGGATTTATCAAATCAATAAAATGAATTTAATTATTATTATTCCTTTAAATCTGAATTTGAAAAACCCACCATTGAAAAATTTCTTAATTAAGTTAAAAGGATAGAACATAAAGTTGAAAAATTCCATGGTTTATACAATAATCTTAAGAGTGAATAAAATTTACTCTTAAGGAAAATGAAAATATGAATAAATATGTCTAGGATGATAATAATTATTCTCATTTAGCCTTATAAATTTCTATTGAAAAACTAAATTCTTATCATGCTAAAAATGAAAAATGAAAAATAAAAGTTTATTTCATATCAAAATGTCATGAAACTGAAGTAAGGAAATTTGATACTATTATTAAGGAGAATGAACATTTCAAAAATGAAGTTGAAAGTTTAAAGTCTAATCCATCCATTTTTTTTCATGGAAGAGAAAATTTTGATAAAATTATGAGTTTCATTAAAATGAACAAAAGGAGATATGGTCTTGGTTTTGACAATAATTTATCTAAAATGTTTAAGATTTTATTTGTTAATAGCACTAATAGAAATAAATATACTGCTATATGTTTTATATGTCAAAGGAAAGTTCATTATGAAAATTAGTATTCATTGATATTTCTATAATATCTTGGACATATGAAGGATTTCATTTCTAAATCTTTATATTCTATATTTTCTATAAACAAGTGCTTGGAATTTGTTTTGGTTCCCAAGAATTCATATGTTAATCCCATCATAACAAAATTTTAATGGGTACCAAAAATTTCATAAATATATTTTCATAGGAAATGTGTCTTAGGAGAATCAAAAAGGATGTTTGGTATATGGATAGTGGATGATTAAGGCATATGATTGGTGATATTTTAAACTTTCTATCATTAAATAAATATTATGGAGGTAATTTTACTTTTAGTGATAATTATAAAGGAAAGGTAAAAGGTTTCGATGAGGTTGGAATTTAAAATTCTCTTATTATTTCTAATTTTTTATATGTTTAAGGATTGAAACATATTTTAATAAGAATTTATCAGCTATGTGATGATGGGATGTCTGTTAAATTTAAAAATGATAAATGAATTGTATTTAAGTATAAATATTTTTTGTTTTATGAAAACAGAAAAGGAAAAATTTATTTAACTAGTTTTTCATATTTAACTAATTAAAATGTCAAATGTTTGAATTCTATAAAATATGATAGGATTTTTTGGTATAGGAGTTTGGTACATGTGAATTTTAGGTTGATGCAAAAGTTTTCCAAGAACCAAATAGTTCTTCAATTACCTAAAATTAAAGAGGAAAATAACTTTATTTGTGATTCTTTATTGAAGGTAAACAACATAGAATTATTTTCAAGTCAATTAAAGAAGTAAAAATTGTAAGGCCTCTTGATCTTATTCATTTAGATTTATTTGGTCCTATCAAACCTACTAGTTTGGGTGGTAAGAGATATTGTTTTTTTTTTCATTTATGATTTTACTAGATAAAATTAAGTTTATTTTATTACACTTAAATCTAAAACTTTATCCCAGTTTATCATTTTTTTGTAAACTGGTTCAAAATGAGAAAGAAAACTTAATTAAATCAACTATAAGTGACCATGGTGGTGAATTCTAGAATCCGGATGTAACAATCTAAAATTTTAAAATATGAATATCATATTCAATAGAGTGTACAAAATGAAACACCCAGTATAAAAGGGAATATAACATCCCAAGAATTTAAAATATATTTCCTATTTTAAATAAATAAAATCTATGATATAGCTTGAAATTCATGAAACACTGAGTTAGATTGTGTTACATGAAACAATGACTTTCTTCGATGACTTGCATTACACACAAGACTATGTTTTACTAAATACTATTAATATTATTATTTAATATGATATTTATCTCCTATACATTAAATTTGAGGTTATGAATAAGATGAACTAAATTATGAAAATATATGTTTTACATAAATATAAAATTAATTCATTGGTTATGAATTAATTATAAATGAACATAAAAAATAATTAAATATAAAATAAATGTTTTTATAAAAAACCTTTCTTTTGAGCCCAAAGGAATTTTATCTGAATAAATTTAATTAATCAGTATTAGTGAATGATATTAATGAAATTTAAATATTAGATATCCAATCAAATGTTTTTAAATTCATCCAATAGATATGACAGGGATCAACTGTGGTTGATATGATATTACAAGTTGTATGGAAAGGCCGTGGGTTATATGAGATATTATATATATGGTGAGTTTGTGGTGTTTAATTCCGTTTACCTTAATTTTGACTTGTGATAGGAGTGTAAAACTTGTTTTATAGGGATCCTTGTATGGCTATATAGGATTTCATATTTGTTTACGTTTTCCATGAGAAATTTACTTTTAGTACTTCCACACCTGTTATATTACTGCACTCTATTTTAGATTGTTATATTGCACAACCAAGACTTGTTATAGACCTTTGGATGGTTACCTACTAGGATTGTATCTCATATCCAATTCAGCCCCCTTGGGTACCCATACAAAATTTATGGATGCAGGTAGGGATCGGGGAAAGTGCCCACATTTTGATGCTTGACTTTGTGCCATGCTTAGGAGTAGGGGAGCACAAGACCCAGCTGATGATCAAGATGCTATTCAGAGATAAATTTTTTTGTTCTTTTAGTTATTTTGACACATGTATTGTATTGAACCATTGTATACCTATTTTTGATATTTTTTAGAAACATGACATGATCATATTTTGTATATGAGATTCCTTTTAGAATTGTTATCTATTACTAAAGGTTTTCTATTATCTTCCTATTATACTGCTTTTTCTATTGACCATTATTGATATTCCATTGGGTTACAATATGTTAATAGGGAATAATCTCCCCAAAGATACACCCAAGGCCCTTGATACTAGTTGGTAGCCTCTGGTTTTTAGGGAGATGCACTTGAGGCCAATCGGGATTAGAGAACTGTATTAGGATTTAAAATTATGTAAAAGTTTTATATTAATTATCTCTCTTTTAAATCATTTTTTGATAAATTAATTTATAATTTTGTGTTGATTAAATTTTAAAATATTTTTTTCTTTCTAAAAACCATTGGAATGAGTCATCGTTGGAACGAGTCACCATTGAAATGATTCACCGTTGAAACGAGTCACCATTGAATAAAATGTGCCACTGTTGAAATGATTAACCATTGAAATGAGTCAACATTTAAATGAGTCATTGTTAGAATGAGTCACTATTGGAATGAGTCACCGTTGTAATGAGTCATCATTAAAATGAGTCACCATTAAAACGATTCACTGTTTCAACAAGTCACCATTGCAATGAGTCACCATTGGAACAAGTTACCTTTGGAATGAGTCACCATTGAATGATTCACCATTAGAAGAGTCACCATTGCAAGCCACCATTGGCTTCATACAACAGTAGGTTAGTAAGTCACCCAATGGTAGGTCAGTAAGTCACTGTTGGGCTTCCAATGGTGATTAAATTTTTATTGTTTATGATGTTTCATTTTTGATCATAGATAATAATGATATAGTTAGTTTTGTAAAACTCGATTTATTTTTTCTTAAACTCACAATGGTATGTCATTTGAATCACCATTGGATTCATGCAAAGGTATGTCAAATGAGTCACCAATGGTCATCCACCGGTAAATAAATTTACTTAGTTAAACTTTCTTCTTAAAAATTTATTTTTCTTAAATTTTATTATTTGGATATTAGAATAATATTTTTATTATTTAATGATTGAAATAATTATTTTAATGTATTAAAATGTTTTTATAATACTTTATACAAGAAGATTAATATTTTATACAATGCCCTATTTTAATGCATATTTGCTGCATGTTTGAAACAATTATTTCAATTGATTAATTCATTTTTTTTAAATTCTAATTTTATTACAAGTGTGTTAATAGTTATATTAATTGTTTTGATTAATATTTCATATGAATTAATAGACTAATTGTTTTGTTTTTTAATTCACTATGTTTTTGTATCACCTACTTGTAACATAAGTATTTTTGTTATTTTTTAACAAGTGTTATGCAATGAGTAAATATAGATACACACTTTGTGTATTATATTTAAATGTTCCTAGATAACTATTCAAAGGGAATCCTATAAAATGGGATGTGAAGATCATTCAAAATTAGTAGAGAAACCCATATAACGAGAACTGTGTGACACTTCAAAAATACCAGCTGATCTCAAAATTGTTTTGCGATCATCTGCAACTTCCTCCATCTGTTTTGATCACAAGAAGGAATACATCTTCTACATATGTTCCTTAAAGTGTCCCATGATATTGTGCTACATATATCAACAAAAATCAGATCTTCTACTACTTTTCATTGTTTTTGTTTAAATCATGTAATTCTATAATTTTTTATTTGTAAGTCTTTTGTGTTTGGTTTATACTTTTCTCATTTAAAAGCAGGTTTTCTCATTATCTGGTTATTATACCCCCTAAAAGGAAGTCCTGGGTTATGACTCCCAAACAAAATTTAGGGAATAGAAAAGGGTAGTCTCCTATAGTAAAGACTAGTTTTTTCCTCCAGGTGTTGTAAAAGGCATAGTCTGTAATAGGTTATCACACCTTTAAAAGTGAGGTTTATTGGGTACTAGTCTCCTTGAGAAGTATAGGAGATTGATGAGTGAAATAAGATCTTTAGATATTAACCACTATAAAAACTCTCTCTGTCCTTTTTTTATTTTTCCGCTGCATCCATTTATTCACAAGAACAATGCACCTACAAGGTTTAATTTTATAAACTCTGATAATTACTAGTAACTGTGATTAATTTTTTAAAAGGACTATTCACCCCTCTACTCTTTTTTCCATACTTATAAAAATCCAAAAATTGGTATCAGAGGAGGTTTGATTGTTGGCACTATATGTATTTTGTTAATAATTATTTTACTGCTTATTTGATATCATTTTTCTAACCCGAAACTCTAGAATTAACAATCTAAGAATCAAAAGAAGATATTTCTTTTAAAAATGGCAGGTATCAATACTAATGATGAATGGATACCACAAAAACCCCCATTCTTCGATGGGAGTGACTGTGGTTACTAGAAGGATAGAATTGAATATTACTTGAAGCAACTAAGTTTTGGACACTGGATGATAATAGATAAATAATACAAGTTACCTAAATTTGATCAAGATACTCTTTTTGGTAATGACATGGTGAGATATGTCTTAAATTACAAGGTCAAAAATATTTTGTACTGTGCTATTAGTAGGAGTGCATACAACAATGTATCAGTCTGTAAGAATTCACATGACATATGGAGGACTCTATAAGTGACCCATTATGGAACTAAAAAGCTCAAGAGAACCAAGTTGGGAATGCTCTAATTAGAATATCAAGATTTCAAGATGGGTGATGAAGAATCTATGAACCAGATGTTCTATCAGTTTAGGAGAATCACTAATGGGATGAGTGGTCTTGGTGAACCATTGGACAATACTGCTCAAGTGGAAAGAGTACTGAGAGCTCTTCTAAAGAGATGGAATGCAAAGAAGGTGGCCATTGATGATAATATGAACGTCAAAGAATACACTCTAGATTAACTGATTGACTCCCTACTACAATATGAGCTTGAGTTAAAAAACATTGTTGATGAGGAGTCTAACAAACAAAAAGGTATTGCATTTAAATATAAAATTGTTGATACCTTTGATGCGTCTGAATCTAAGTATCAGGATAGTGATAAGAAGATGGATGACTTCAATTAGAAAATTTTCAAGTACATGAAAAACAAATGTGGGAAGAGGTAATTTGAGAAGAAATTCCGTAAGGAAAATAGAAAAGGTAATTCTATCAATAATAATGATGTTTCCAAATTAACCTATTATGAGTGTAGGAATAAAGTTAATATAATAACCGACTTCCCAAAACTCATATATCCCAACAAAGACAAAGAGAAAATAAGTAAAGATAAACAAGATTTGTTTGGAGGTTGGGAATGCTCAGATACTTCTGACAATAATAATGATTCTATATGTGAACAGAAGACAGGGAACTTAGCCCTGATGGGTATTAATAATGAGGTAAATAAATCTCTTTATACTTGTTTAATATCTACTACTATTAGTGATAAAAATGATTTATCTAGAAATTAAACTGAAATATTTTCTGATTCATCATATTATTCTGATTATGAAAATATTAAATCAAATAAAATGATTAAATAAATTAAATATTTAAAGATTGGTGGAGAAAGATTAATTTAAATGTGTATTGAGTTAAAATAAAATAACAAGAAGTTGTCAAAAGAAATTATTTCTTTTAAAATGAAATTTAAAAATTTAGAAATATGTAATTCCAAGAATAATATGTCAGAAAAGATCAAAATTCTGAATTGCATAAACTAAAGGATTAAAATGAAAGAATTAAAGATTTTCTGAATATTAATGATAAAGGTCAAGATACAATATTTTAATTTATTTTTTATGATTGAATGAAACTTGAAAATGAATGTAATAAACTTAAAAAAGAAAATAAGGAACTGAGAAATAGTCCATCTAGTACACATGAAATGGTCTTTTCAGATTTAGAAACTATTCAAAAGGAAAACCGGCTTTAAAAGATGAAGTGGATAATCTTAGAAAATAATTGTCTACATTTTTAAATGGTAAAAAAATTATGATAAGATTATGTATTTAATGATAATAAATCACAATAATATTGGTTTCAATTACAATAGTTTTACTCCTAGTTTAAGTAAAACTACTTTTTTCAAAAGTTCAAAAGGAATTATTTCAATTGTAACATGTTTTAAATGTATAATTTAAGGACATTATGCCAATGAGTGTTCACTAATATTCACACAATCTTTTGGGCATAACAAAAATTATATTTCAAATGATTCAATTTTGAATCAAACCTCCAATAAATGCTTTGAATCTATATGGGTTTCAAAATTTTCTACTACTAACCCAATTGGAACCAAGTTGGCATGGGTGATAATTTTTTTTTGATTGATTAATTATAGGAAATCTATCTTGGAAGTCTCACAAACTCATGGTACTTAGATAGTGGCTGATCTAGGAACATGACAGGTGATATCAGTAAATTTATATCATATAATACATGTGATGGTGGCCTTGTTACTTTTAGAGACAAATCTGAGGGGAAAATTAAAGGTATGGGTGAGGTAGGTTTTAATAAAAATATAATAATTTCAAAAGTACTATATGTATATGGTTGGAAACATAATATTTAAGTATATCAAAACTATGTGATGATGGTTCAAATGTTGTTTTTGAAAATGATAAGTGTAGATTTCTGAAAAATAACTTAGTTCTATTTTCTACAAGTAGAAAAGAAAATGTTTACTCTATCAATATTTCAAAATTAATCAAAAAAAGGTGAAGTGTGTGAATAATGTAGAAATAGATGATGTACTATGACATAGGAGGCTTGGGCATATAAATTTCAGATTATTTCATGAACTGTCAAAGCATGAACAAGTTTTTCAATTGCCAAAGATTCAAACAAGTAAGTCTTATTTGTGTGATTCCTATTTCAAAGGTAGAAAACACAAAGAAATATTTAAATCTATTAATGATGTTAGTTATGCTATATGCTTAGAATTACCGCATCTTGACTAGTTTGGACTAATTAAACCTTCTAGTTTAGGTGGTAAAATATATGTCTTTGTTATTGTAGATTATTATATTAGATTTTTATGGATTTATTTCTTTTCTCATAAAAATGAAACTTTATCCAAATTCTATGCTTTCAATAAACTTATTCAGAATTTTAAAAATACATCAATAATCTCTATCAGAAGTGATAGAGTTGGTGAGTTTATGATGTTATAATTTGATAGGTTTTGGTGAATCAAATGGATATAAACATTTATTCTCAGCCCCTAGTGCTTCACAATAGAATGATGTTGTAGAAAGAAAAAATAGGTCCATTAAATAAATGAATAGATCCTTGCTAATGGAATATACTATTCCAAAATATTTTTGGGAAGAAGCTATAAATATATATCTCCATGTGTTAAATAGATTATATATTAAACCCTTTTTAAATAAGACCCCTTATGAACTCTTGAACGTTTATAAACCTAAAGTATATTATTTTAGGGTCTTTGGGTGTAAAGTGTTTATCTTAAATACTAAAGATAACTTAGATAAATTTGAATCCAATTTGGATGAAAGAATTTTCTTAGGATATTCAAATTATAGTAAAACTTATAGAGTTTTCAATAAAGATTCTTTAGTTGTAGAATAATTTGTGCATGTAATTATTGATGAAAATTTACCTAAAAATAATGATTATGGTCCTTTAAATGAAATTTATAAATTTAGAAATTTCAATTTTGTTGAAAATAATGATCATGATATTGATAATACATCAGTTGAGGGGGAGCATGCTGTTGAGTTGGTATGGAGTATGTTAATCTCCTATGATACCAACTAAAGGGTTGAAATGATACTGTAGATACTCAATATACAAGAGGGGGGGGGGGTGAATTGTATACATTAAATAACCCTTAAGGAAATATTTTTTTAAAAAAATTCACAACACCTCTAATTCTACACACTTTATTGATTCCGGAAATATGATTCCGAGAATGCGGTTCCGGAAAAGTGAATCCGAAAATGAAACTTAACCAAAGCTTACAAAGATAAAGATTCTACCTTAAAGCATATATAATCTTATTAAATCAGAGTGTACAAGTATAAGTAAGTATAAGAAATTTATACCTTCCTCAACAAAAAAAATGCAACAGAAAACTTGAAACAAAACAAGTAACAAGTAGTAAATCTTTTAACCCAAAGAGAAGGCTATCCAACAACCTTGGATAAAGGTCCCTTGATTTATACTTTCAAGAAAGTATGTCTTACCCACACCAGGGTAAGCCCTCAATATGAAGATTGGAATCTGTCTTGATATCCCTGCAAGCCCTCAACTTCAAGGTAGTCGGCACCTCTGTCTTCCTATCCCCAGAAGCCCTCGAATGTACTCAACAACATTCAGAGTCACACGAAGCAATTCTGTATGAAGCAAAGTTTCAACAAGCCATTAAAACTTTCTTCACAAAGCCTGAGAGTTTATAAGAGTCTCTCTATCTATAAATAACTTCAACAACATGTAAGTAAGTTCTGCCAAAATTTAAAGTACTGAGCTCGTTCAAATGAGCTCCTATTTATAGGCACGACTTCAACGGTCAACTCCCTCCTCCAATGGTCATATTTTTCCTTGAATTTCTGAGGGACTTGTACACATGTCACTCAAGAAACAGTTAGTTAGTAACTGAAAGCACGACATCATTTTTGTAATCAAAACATGAGTAAGCAAAAATATGGTTACATAACCAAAATCAACTATTCATAATGTAAGGAAAAAATAGTTCGGAGTCTAATAAAAAAAAACATTCGATATCTATAATACAAGGATATTCATATTCTATTTTATAAGGAATTTGGAACCTGAATTATATAGAATTTGGAGTCTGAATTTCAAGGAAATTTGGAGTCTGAATTTATAAGAATTCAGAGTCTGAACTTACAAAGTTCTGAGTCTAAATTCCTCAGAATTCGGAGTCATAACTCATAAGAGTTTGGAGTCTGAATTCAGAGAACTCAGAGTCAGAACTTATAAGAGTTAGGAGTCTAAATTTAGAGAACCCGAGACCTAAATTCAGATCCTGGAAATAGAATTCTCTATATCTAAGTATTATATGATTCTGAGGTGGATATGAAACCAAAATTTAAACTTAGACAAAATAATGAATAATGAAAAACATGGTAATGATAAATTTCCTTGTGGAAGGAAAATTTTCTTATGAAAGTAGAAAATATGGTAAAATGAAAATTTCTTTAAGATAAGGTGTTTGTGATTTTCAAAACAAGAGAAATTGGAGAAGCAATAAGAAAACCTTATTGACTCAACAATCTCCCCAAACAAGAAGGAATGGAAAATTCATAAGGAAACCTTATTGAATCAACACACACATCTTCCCAAACTGATCCAATATAAGGGAAAACTCATAAAGATCACCCAATTTATAAAGTATTTGGACGTGTCGAATCTAGTATTCAAACCATAAAATCTGTTATGCTTTATTATTTTAATTATTCTTTTGTAGCTGATTTTTTACAACTAATATTGAAACTACTTTAATTGATTCAAACTAGATTAATTCTAAGAATGATGAATTAAATCAATTTTAAAGAAATAAAGTATGGGACTTGGTTGTTTTTCCTAAAGGTAAACTTATTATAGGAACCAAATAGATTTTTCAAAATAAAATTGATGAGGTTGGAAATATTGTTAAAAATAAAGCTAGACTAGTAGCTCAAGGTTATTCCAAAGAAGAGGGTATTGACTTTGAAGATTATTTTTCTCATGTTGCATGGATAAAAGTAATTAGAACCCTACCATCCTTTTCTAGTTTTCAAAATATAAAATTATTTTAAATGGATATAAAAAGATCTTTTTTTAATGGAATTATTTTAAAAGAAGTATATGTAATACAACCTCCTGTTTTTGAAAACGGTAGGTTTCTAGATCATGTTTACAAACTTAATAAAGCCCTGTATGGTCTCAAACAAGCTCCAAGAGCCTAGTATGAGAGACTGACACAATTTTTACTTAAAAATGATTTTGTTAAAGGAAATATTGATCCAACCTTATTTATCAAAAGAGTTTCAAATGATTTACAACTAATTTAGATTTATTTAAATGATATAATATTTAGTTAAACAAATGATTCTTTGAGTAATTATTTTTCTAAACTTATGACTATTGAATTTGACATGAGCTTCATGGGTGAATTAAAGTTTTTCCTTGTATTACAAATTAATCAAAGGAAATATGGTATTTTCATAAATGAAGATAAATATGCTAAATATCTTGTAAAAATATTTAATTTTTATTCTAGTAAAGCTTTGAAAACACCCATGAGTACTAATTTTAAATTACTCTTAGATGAATCTGGTAAGTCTATTAACATTAGAAAATATAGAGGCATGATTGGTAGTCTTTTATATCTCACTGATTCCAAGACATATATCATGTTTTAAGTATACCTGTGTTCTAGGTACCAATCTAACCCCAAATAAATTCACTTAAAATATGTTAAAAGAATAATAAGATATATCAAAGGTACTATTGGAACTGGTTTGTTTTATTCAAAAATGAATTGTTTTGATTTAGTATCTTACTCTGACTCTGAATTTGGAGGTTACAGACTTGAATGAAAGAGTAACAAAGGTATGTGTCACTTTCTAGGTAAAAGATTAATTTCTTGGAGGTCAAGGAAACAACTATTAGTAGAACTATCAATAGCAGAGGCTGAGTATGTTGTTGCTTCTAGCTGTTGTTCCCAGATCAAATGGATTAAAAAACTTTGTATGATTTCAATATATTTTTGGATAAAATTCCTATTTAATATGATAATTATAATGCTATTTCAATTTCTAAAAACCCTCTTGAAAATTATAGAACTAAATATATAGATGTTATATTTCATTTCTTAAGAGATCATGTTAATAAAGTGATATTTTCATGGAATTTATTCCCTACGCAAATCAGTTAGCAGACATATTCACAAAACCATTAGATTCTACTAAATTTGAACATTTGAAATTCAAATTAGGAATGTTAGATGCTTAAATTATTTATAATTCACTTTATCTAAATTTCTCATACACTATTTTCACAATTTTTTTATAAAAAAACAAAGGTATTTTTTGCTTAAAATTTAGTTTACTTTTTGATAAATTTCAAAAAGGGGGAGATTTTGGTTGAAAATTTAATTTTTTGATCATATTTTGTAATTTAAAAAAGGGGTAGTTTTTTAGGATTTAAAAGTATGTAAAAGTTTTATATTAATTCTCTATATTTTAAGTCATTTTTTGGTAAATTAATTTATAAATTTGTGTTCATAAATTTTTCAAATATTTTTTTCTTTCTAGAAACCATTGGAATGAGTCCTTGGAATGAGTCACCATTAAAATGAGTCACCATTGAAATGAGTCACCATTTAATGAAACAAGTCACCATTGAAATAAGTCACTGTTGAAACGATTCACCGTTGAAACGAGTCACCATTGAATTAAATGAGTCACCGTTGAAACGAGTCACCATTGAAACGAGTCACTATTGAAACGAGTCAAAATTGGAATGATTCATCATTGAAATGAATCACCGTTGCAATGAGTCACCATTGAAATGAGTCACCATTGTAATGAGTCACCATTGAATGAGTCACCATTAGAGAAGTCACTGTTTCCAGCTACCATTGGATTCAAACAATAGTAGGTCAATAATTAACCCAATGGTAGGTCAGTAAGTCACTATTGGACTTCAAACAATGATTAAAATTTTATTGTTTAAGATGTTTCATTTTTTATCATAGATAACCATTATGAAGTTTTTTTTAAAACACAATTTATTTTTTTCTTAAACTCATAACAGTATGTCATTTGAGTCACCATTGTATTCATACAACAATATGTCAAATGAGTCACTGATGTTCATCCACCAGTAAATAAATTTACTTAGTTAAAATTTCTTCTTAAAAATTTATTTTTATTAAATTTTATTATTTGTATTTTAGAATAATTTTTTTATTATTTCACAATTGAAATAATTATTTTAATGTGTTAAAATGTTTTTATAAGACTTTATACAATAAGATTAATATTTCATACGATGCTCTATTTTAATACATATTTGATGTATATTTGAAACAATTATTTAAATTTATTAATTCAATTGTTTTTCAATTATAATTTTATTACAAGTGTGTTACTAGTTATATTAATTATTTTGATTAATATTTCATGTGAATTAATAGCCTAATTGTTTTATTTTTGAATTCATCGTGTTTTTGTATCACCTGATTATAAAAGAAGCATTTCTATTATTTTTTAACAAGTGTCATGTAGTGAGTGAATATAGATACATACTTTGTGGATTCTGTTTAAATGTTACCAGAGAACCATTCTAAGGGAATCTTATAAAATGGGTAGCGCAGATCATTCGAAAGTAGTAGGGAAACCCATATAATGAGAACTACGTGATTATTCAAAAATATATACCACTCTCAAAATTGTTTTGCGATCATCATCAACTTTCTCCATCTACTGTGATCATAAGAAGTACTATATCTTCTATATCTGTTCCTTCAAGTGACCCACGATCTTGCTCTACATACATCAACAACAATCAGATCATCTTATACTTTTCATTTTTTTAAATCATGTAATTCTATAATATTCTATTTGTAAGTATTATATGTTTGGTTTATGATTTTTCTCTTTAAAATCATGTTTTATCATTATCTGGTTATTATACCCCCCAAAAGGAATGCTTGGGATGTGACTCCCAAACAAAAGTTAGGGAACATACAAGAGTAGTCTGCTGTAGTAAAGACTGGGTTATGCCTCCAGGTGTTGTAAAAGGCAGAGTCTGTAACAGGTTATCAGACCTTTAAAAGTGTGGTTTAGTGGGTACCAGTCTCCTCAAGGAGTAGAGGAGATTGATGAGTGGAATATGATATTTAAATCTAAACCACTATAAAAACTATCTATATTTGTGTTCTTTATTTTTCTTCTCCATCCATTTATTCACAAGAACACTTCACCCACAAGATTTAATTTTATAAACTCTGATAATTACTGGTAACTGTGATTAATTTTTTAAAATGACTATTCACCTCCCCTCTAGTATTTTTACCATATTTATAACAATCCAACAAACTATTGAGTGGAATTCAGGTCCGAGAAGTGACAAAGTGGTATCAAAGGTTTTCCTTTTTATGGTTTATTATTTGGAGATAATAGATAGGGATACGAAGAAATTATAATTTGGTAATGAGATATACTTGGGAATAACTAACCCATGTAAAAGAAAAATTCAAATTACCTTGAATAAAAAAATTTGTTTTCTAGATTTTGGATATTATAGTTGACTTGATTCCACCATTGGGTGATGCAATTGACTTGTGATGTTACTATTGATATTATTGTGGGTACTATTTTGTTGTAACTCGATGTGATGAGGGTATTCTATATCATTCATCATTTTATTCACTTGTTAGAAATCACATTCCATGCATTATTCCATGCTATATAGGATGCATTTCCTATTTTCATGATGTTGTGATAGGTTCCATGATAGATGTACCTACTATTGTGATATGATTTTGTGTAGAGAATTGAGAAACATGGTTGGTACGAGTGCCTACCGTAAACTAAAAAATATTTTCCTAATTAGGCTACAACATACACCTTGAACAACCAATTGTGGAACATTGAGTCATGGACCACGAGTTTCATGGACTAGAACGTGTTATAGTGAAGATTAGGTGGATATAATATTTTGGTTCATAAGGATTATGGGCCCTTATAGATTTTAAAGTGTCATACCATTTGGTTCAACCATTAAAATGGAATGTGCAATGAAAATGAAATTGAAATGGAAAATTAAAATGATAAATAGAGAACTTAACCTAGACCTTTCTTTTGAGTGGGTAAGAGGAAATGTATCTAGTGACTTGTATAGTCATTTATCTTTTACAATCCTAGCTTTAAGAGAAGGCTTTGTGGTATGATTTTTTTATAGGAAGGTTGACCTATCTTATGATTTTGAGCTACAAACTTTGATGTTGTTTCATTATGAGGCATGCGCCTATCATTATAGAGGCATGTCACCATGACAACCTCCATTAGTACTCCAAGAGTGTGGATAAGAACATGATCTGAAGGTGGTGGGACATGGGATACAATTTAATCCTCCTTTAGTGACAACTACGACACCAGCTATTATTCTGAACACAGGTGCTGAGACACAGTTCTATGAGGGGTTTCATCGCTTCATGAAATCTTTTCAGGGAGCACCATAACATACCATGTCTATGGATGAGCTGATACATGTTTTCCATATGTATCACCCTACCATGTTTTTAGGGGATTTCATTCCACAAGCTGCTGAGTTGTGTCTTGAGACTACACTATCATTCTTTAAGCATTTGAAGATACCTCCTGTGAGGAGAGTGAAGTTTGTGATGTATATGATACATGGAGAAGAAAAGTGATGGTGGGATGTACTGAACTAGGTTGAAATGATATGATATATGGTTTAATATGATTTTTAAAGAATATTTTATGACTACTTTTACCTCGAGACTCTGAGGGTAGAGCAGGATAGTGAGTTCATGCATCTAGAATAGGGTACTATGATAGTTATGGATTACTCAACATGCTTTATAGAGATACAACATTTTTCCACAACATACATTAATGAAGAGTTATTGAGGGTGAGAAACTTCAATGAAGCTATCCAACATGACATTTGATCTCAGTTAAACATGTTTATATTGACCTATATTACTAAAATTTTGAATTAGGTGCTAATTATAGAGTGGAACCTAAGGGAAGCTGGGGGAGAAGAGAAGAGCAGTGCAGTATCTCGACCCAGTGCTTCAAAATCTTCAGGTAGGAAAATTCATTTTTAGGCTTTCCATGAGATGAGTATTATCCAAGATGTGAGTACTAGTAGATTAGTTTTCTATCATTAGTGTGGAAAATAGGGCCACATAAATAATCAATGTGTTTGTGGCCCGGTCCAGTGTTGATCTTACGACAGGATGTGCCATGTGAAATGTTTCTATAAGACCTTACCTATAGAAGTGAGTAGTAGGGGGTCATCTCTGAAAATAAGTTCAAGATCAGGTTTCACAACTCCATATTAGGCAAGGAGCTGGAGCAATACCGATCGATCAGGCTGAGGTGGTGGTGATCATGGTTGAGGCAGCCATACACCAATTGTACTAAGACTAAAGGGTGAGCCCACATCGGGTAGTGAGGTTGTGTCATAGGGACATGGTTTAGGCCAAATCAATTCTATACAACTTAACCCCGATGAGCATGGTTCCAAACCATCCATGATGAAAGGTACGATCTTATTAGCCTCAACTATTGTATCTGATCTTTTTGACATACGTTCATTAAATAGTTTCGTATCTGTACCTGTTTTGGAGAGACTTGGGCTTGTGATTTAGTTTTATAAGTCCATTATGATGATTTAAAATCCATTGGGGATCAAAACAAAGAGTGTGCACCAGTGTATTGAGTTCCCCCTTGAGGTTATCGGGTGTCACTTTTTCTGGAATCTTTATGTCCTCGAGATGATAGGGTTTGACCTCATACTCAGAATGGACTTGATAGTGTATTATCAATCCTTCATTGACTATTATCACTGGATGATGACTTTCACATCACTAGAGGTTAGAGAGTTTATTCAAAAGGGTGAATGGGGTGTCCAGGTGAGACGATCTGGACCAGAGCATTTTGGGTTTGGTGGGATGATGTCTTAGATTTCTAGTTTGTATCTGGATGATCAAGGAGCATGTTAGGTAGATTTACATCCATTTTTTGATCATTTCATGTATATATTCCTGGATTATTTTTTTGGTTTACCTCATAAGATATCAGTGGAGTTCTCCATCGAGCTATTTCTAAGAGATTCACTAGAATACATTCATCTATATAGGATGGCTATGATTGAGTTGCATGATCTCAAGACGTAGATAGAGGATTTAGAGGAAAAGGGTGTTATTCAAACCAATATTTATTCATGAGGTTCTTCAATACTTTTTGAGAAAAAGGAAAATGGTACCCTCAGGATATGTGTGGATTACTATAAATTGAACCAACTGATGGTTAAGAACTGGTATCCCTTACCATGGATAGATGATCCTTTTGACCATCTCTAAGAAGCTTGGGTATTCTCAAAAATTGATTTGAGATTTGGATATCACCAGGTATGTTCATCCTAAAAACATACCTCATAAAACATTTCTTAGTAGGTATGATCAATATGAGTATTTGTTTATGTTGTTCGGTCTCACAAACATGCCAACAAATTTCATAGCGCTGATGAACTGAGTTTTCCATCCTTATTTGGATTCCTTTGGGGTGGTTTTCATAGATGATATCTTGGTGTATTCTCAAAATATACATGACCATGAAAAATATCTTTATATCACTTTGGATACAATGAGAGAGAATTAGTTATATGATAAGATCACAAATTTACACTTTTGGATGGATGAAATTCACTTCTTGGGTCATATTATCTCAGGGACAAGAGTATTAGTAGACCCAGAGAAGGCGAGAACTGTAGTTTTTTGGAAAAGAACCAATAGCATCTTTAAGGTACAAAGTTTCTTGGGGTTGGATGGATACTAAATGAATTTAATAAGGGAATTCTAATGATCATCAGTGTCTTTGATAAGACTGACCAAGAAGGGTGTGATGTATGTGTGGTCACATACCTGTGATAAAGCCTTTCAGGAGTTAAAATGGAGATTGAATTCAGCACCTGTACTGATTATACCAGAGCAGGGTAGGAGCTACACAGTGTGTTGTGACACATCAGATATCAGGATAGGAGTAGTCCTAATTAATGGGTATAGAGTCACGTCACACAGGTCTTGGAAAATAAGACCACACGAGAGGAACTAATTGATGCATGATCTTGAGTTAGCTGCAGTTATTCATGCTTTGTACTGTTGGAGACACTATCTACTAGGATAGAATTTTGTGGTGTATACGGACCAAAAAAGCCTCAAGTATATATTTACACAATTTGATTTGAATCTGATAAAATTAAGGTGGTTTGATTACTTATAGTCTTTTAACTTCAAGATTTCCTATGCACTAGGTAAAGGCAATGTAGTGGCCAATCCATTGAGCAGGAGGACTTAGATACATATAGTTTGGGAGGCCAGTAGCGAGTAGAAACTTATGGATTTGTTATCTGAGATACACTTGGAGGTCAAGGATTGTAATAGGTATAATTTTATTTCATCCTTAGATATTATATCTACCCTTCTGGATAGAGTGAGGATTATTTAGTTATCATATTCTATGGTCTTAGTTATATATAAGAGTGTGGCAGGTGAGGAACCACCTCCTGGTTGGACCGTAGGTAGGGATGAGGTCCTGTGTATCCATTGATGCATTTGGGTTATTGTGGACATGCATAATAAGTTGATGTGGGTGTTTCATGCCTCATTTTGGTTAGTGAATCCCAGTGTTAACAAGATGTACCATGTCATACATTTTTAATACTAGTGGCTGGGTATGAAATGTGAGGTAGCTGGTTTTGTTATAAGGTGTTTCACCTATCAGCATGTGAAGTCAAAACATAATTTAACAACTACACTTTTACAACATTTACCTATTACCTAGTGGAAATGAGATGATATCACGATTTATTTCATGAACGATTTTTTAAGGTTGCCTTGAGGTAGCAATATTATGTGGGCTGTTGTTGACAGACTCATGAAGGTTTCTCATTTACTATTAATGAAGAAGAACTTAAGCGTTGATAAGATCAGAATATTTTATATCCATGAGATAATATGACCTAAAGGGATCCCGTGTACTATTGTTTTAGATAAGGACACCATTTTTACATATTTTTTCTGGAAGAGTTTATAGAGGGCTCTAGGGACACATGTGATTCTGAGAACGACATACCACCCTTAGGATGATGGCCAGTCAGAGCATATGATACAAGTTCTTGAGGACATACTATGGCCATGAGTCCTAGATTTCAGGGGCTCTTTGTAGAGGCATATACCCCTTGTTTAGTTTTCCTACAATGATAGTTATTAGGTGACTATATAGATGACACCTAATGAGTCTTTGTATAGTAGTCCATGCTGATCACTCCTATTCTAGTTAGAGGAAATTGAGGTAGCTTTACTAGGACCATGTATTGCGCATGATACTTTTGAATAGGTCCAATTGATAATAAAGTATATGGATACTACACAGTCTCTATATAAATCTTACACCGATCGTCGTGGATGAACTGTAGAGTTTGAGGTTGGGGATTATATCTTTTTGTGTGTTTCACCAAGAATGGGACATATATAGATCATGATATAGGGTAAGATTTCACCACACTATGTTAGGAAATTCAAGATTCTGGAGAGAGTCGGTCCGATATCCTATCGTTTTTAGTTGCCTCGAAGGTACTGGGATATGCATAATGTCTTCCATATATCTCAGTTGTGCCACTATCACTCAGAACCATATCATTTTCTACAACCCAAGGAGGTGAAATTACAGGTAGATGCATCCTTTGAGTAGAATCCAATTTATATCATTGATATGAGCATGATGGTTCTCTGAGGCTAGTTAGTTACTCTAGTTTGGGTGCTATGGTAGAATAACCATTTACAGGATGAGACTTAGGAGCGAGAGGCCGATGTACGTGATCAGTGGCTAGAGTTATTCTCAGATGAATATTTACCACCCATAAGAGGAAAATTTAAGGAAAAATTTCTTTAATGGGGGAAGATTTTAAGATCTTGGGTTTTTTAATAAGGTACAAATCCTTTTATTCTGGTTAGTTTTTTGGGAGGAAGGAAGCCAGAGGGATGAAAGGTAGGTCGTAGGACAATTACAAAATTTATAATTGGATTACATGATGTGTAATATTTAAAAAATGTGTAATTCCATGGGTATAAAATTTCATGCCATATAAAGGGTTTTACTAGGGGTAAAGGACCCTGATATTTACATGACATGTAATGAATTTAGATGTTATGTAAATGCTTGAATAGTTTTTTAAAAAATAGGCAGGGGCCTCTATTTTTCAGATAGAAGCCCTCAACTCTCCTCTCTTATGCACAAGAATACCCAAGGAATCCCAAAGCTAGGCTTAAATCCCATTTAAAGATCTGGACTCTATTTCTTCTGCCATTGGTCTCATTGAATCCGCACTAGGTTTTCATCCATTCTTCATTTTTCTTCGGACATGCATCGAATCAGGAGCTGATACTAGATGAGTACTCTACTACCGACCTACGATAGGTGGTCTATACTTTTCCTATTTTTTGGTGATTTATTAATCTAGTTGTCATTGTGCCTCCCACCAGACTTTCCAGCACAACCCCAAAATTGAATTGATTAATTAAATTAAATGAAATAGAACCTCTTAAGGATCCCCTTTGGCTTCCTTGAGACTCATTGGAGGTTTTTCCCCAACCAAGGTCACCTATGGGGTGTGGATTTGAGATTGACTTTGTTAAAACACCATTAGGGTGAGTGTTTATTCTTTTATATTTAGAGGAATCCTGTTAACAAATGTATTGAACAGAATTGATTAATTAGGATATGTTTTTCCTCCTTTGCATGTTGATTATTTTGTTCAAATGGTTTTAATGGATTTTTTATATGAGTATATAAACTCAATGAATGTAATTGAATGTGGATTTCTATATGACTGGGTATACTCATGAGATTAAAATGTTTTTAGTTTGATGGATGAAATGTGATGAATTGAAATGGTAGTGGATTCATTGGTTGGTATACCTTGGATATTGATTCCATAAGACGCCATAGACATTTCTCCTATGAGTCTTGAATGCATAAGTGGATGAATTGAATTGACATTTCTTCTTGGGTATTAATTCCATGGGATTCCTTGGGCCTTACTAACCCTTGGATTAGTTTTGGTTGGGCTAACAGTAGACATGGTCAGTAGACATGCTCCTTAGACCCCATCTCAAGACTAACCGAGTTTCCATTGAGATGATCCCATGACTTGACGAGGATGACTTGGTCTTTTATAAATTGGATCCAGAGCTTCACAGAATGAAACTTAATTATATTTCACGACCATGGTAGATGTGATATGTTTGGTTGTATGGTGTGGTAGTTGTTGATATGACACTTCCGGTTATACGATTCAGCCATGCATGATATGGTATTACAGGTTGTACGAAAAGGCCATGAGTTATATGAGATATTATGTATATGGTGAGGTCATGGTGTTTAATTTAGTTTACCTTAATTTTTACTTGTGATAGGAGTGTGATACTTTTTTTGCATGGAGTCTTGTATGGCTATACAAGATTATATGCTTGTTTACTTTTTTCCATGGGCACATTACTTTCAGTACTTCCACACTCGTTATACTACTGAACTCTATTTTAACTTTTTATATTGAACAACTACGACTTGTTATAGAACTTTGGGTGGTTACCTATTGAGATTTTATCTCACACCCTATTTGGGCTACATTTGGGTACCCAGGCATACTTTATAGATGTAGGTATGGATCAGGGAAAGCGCCCATAGTTTGATGCTTGATTTTATTCCATGCTTAGGAGTAGGGGATCACATGACCAAGATGAGGATCACAATTCTATTTAGAGATAGAACTTTTTGGTATTTTTGGTATTTTGACACATGTATTGTATTCAACCGTTGTATTCCTATTTTGGTTATTTTTTAGAAACATGACATGATCATCTTTTGTATATGAGATTCCTTTTGGTATTGTTATATATTCCTATTGGTTATCTATTTTCTATATGTTATACTAATTCTTCTATTGACTGTTATTGATATCCCACTATGTTACACTATTGTAAGAGGGAATATCCCACCCCATAGATACACCCTAGGCCCTCACTGCTAGTTGACAACCTATGGAATTTGGGAAGATGCTCTTAAGGCAAACCAGGATCGGGGCATAATTGAGTGGAATCTGGGTACGAGATGTTACAAAGTGGTATTAAAGATTTTCCTTTTTCTGGTTTATTATTTATAAAAATTAGACAGGGATAAGAAGGAATTGGAACTTGGCAATGAGTCATTCCTGGTCATATCTAACCCATGTATAGGAAAATCCAAATTGCCTCAAATGGAAATTTCTATTTTATAGATTTTGGATAATATAGTTGTTTTGATTCCACCATTGGTAGATGAACTTGACTTGTGATGTTACTATTGCTACAATAGTAGATTTTATTATGTTGTAACCCAATGAGATGAGGGTATTCTATCTCATGCATCATTTTAGGAACTTGATAAAATTCACATTCCATGCATTATGTCATGCCATATAGGATGTATTGTTTGTTTGAATGATGTTGTGATAGTTATCATGATATATGTACTTTATGTTGTGATATTATTCTATGTAGAGAATTGAGAAACATGGTTGGTAATCATAGTGCCCTCCATAACCTAAGTAGTATTTTTCTGATTAGGCTTTAACAGACACCCTGAGCAGCCAATTGTGGCACGTTGAGTCATGGACCATGAGCCTCATGGATTGGAATGTGTTATAGTGAAGATTAAGTGGATTACATATTTCAATTCATAAGGAGTATGGGACCTTATGGATTGTAAAGTGATATACCAATTGGTTCAACCATTAAAATAGAATGTGTAATGAAAATTAATTTCAAATGGAAAATTGAAATGATAAATAGAGAACTTGATATAGAATCTTCTTTTGAGTGGGAAAGAGGAAATGCCTCTAGTGACTTGTGCGACTATTTATCTTTTTCAGTACTATATTTTAGATAAGGACCTATGGTATGAGTTGTTTATAGGAAGGTTTTTCCTATCCTACACTTTTGAGCAAAGAAATTTGATGTTGTTACTTTCTGAGGTATGTGTCTGGCATTTTAAATAAATTCCACCATGAAGAACTCCAGTCGTATGTCAGGAGGGTGGTGAAAACTATGATCTGGAGGTGGTGGGGAATGGGTTACTAGTGGATCCTCCTTTAGTTACAAATACAACACTAGCTACTATTCCAAACACAAGTATTGTGGCACAATTTCATGATGGGTTTAATTTCTTCATGAAAATTTTGAGGGAGCACCATAACCTACCTTGTCTATGGATGAGTTGACACGTGTGTTCTAGTAGAATCCTCCTCCCATGTTTTCATGGGATGGTGGTCCACAGGCTGTTTAGTGGTGGCTTGAGATCATTATATTGATCTTCGAGCATCCTTAGACACCTCCTGATAGGAGAGTGAAGCTCACAACTTATATGCTATGTGGAGTAGCAAATCCTTGGTGGGATGTACTAAACTAGGATGATAGGTTGTGAGATATGGTTTGGTATGATCTCCAAACCATGTTTTATGAATAATTTTACCCCAAGACTCTAAGGGCATAGTGTGATAGTAAGTTCATGTGTCTAGAGCAGGGTGCTATGAAAATTATGGAGTAATCAATATGCTTTACAGAGCTGCAGAATTTTGTGCCAACATACCTTAATAATGAGCTATCGAGGTCAAGATTCTTCAAGGAAGGTCTCTGACATGCCATTTGATATTAGTTCAATGTGTTCAGATTGAACTCTATCACCAAAATTGTAAATTAAGCACTAATTATAGAGTGTAACGTGAGGGAATCTAGGGGAGTAGAGTAGATAAGTGCAGTCTATCGACCTAGTGGTTCAACATCTTCAGGCAGGGAGTGCAATTTTGAGGATTTCTATGAGATAACTACCAGATTGGATGTGATTACTTGTAGCTTAGTTTTTTATCATCAGTTTGAAATATGGGTCCACATGAAGAATTAGTGTGATCACAAACTAGTCGAGTGCTGATCTTGTGGAAGGATTGACCATGTGTAATGCTTATTTTAGACTTTCCATCTTGTAATGATTGTTAGGGGTTAGCTTCGACACAAGGTTCAATAGATTTTTTCATAGATCTCTGTGAGGAAGGGAGCTAGAGTAGTACCATTCAATCAGGCTGAGGTGGTGTGGTCATGGACGAGGCATCCATGTGCCAATTGTACTGAGATAGTAGAGCATGCCTGATTCAAGTAGTGAGGGTGTGTCATAGAGCCATGGTTTAGGATAGATCTATTATGTACAACCTACCCCTGAGGAGTAGGGAACCAGACCGTTTATGGTGAAAGGTACTATCTTAGTAGCCTCAACTCTTGTATCCTCTCTTTTTGATATAGGTTCATTACATAGTTTCATATATGTACCTATTTTGGATTGAATTGGGCTTGTGATTTAGTTTTATGAAGGTGTTATGATACTTTACACTCCATTTTGGATCATAAAATATAGTGTGAACCAGTGTAGGGAGTTCCCCCTTGAGGTTAGTGGGTGTCACTTCATCTGGAATATTTATGTCCTCGAGATGATAGGGTTTGATGCCATACTTGGAATAGATTGGCTAGTGGATTATCGAGACTTCATTGAATAATATCTTTGGATGATAACTTTCACATCACTAGAGGGAAGAGAGTTTATTCACAAGGGTGAATGAGATTTCTAGGTGAGTCGAGCTAGACCAGAGCATTGTGGGTTGGGCAGGATAGCAGCCCAGATTGGTAGTTTGTATTTGGAT
The DNA here is from genome assembly GCA_963277665.1 of Viscum album. NCBI lineage: Eukaryota > Viridiplantae > Streptophyta > Magnoliopsida > Santalales > Viscaceae > Viscum > Viscum album. The sequence continues at coordinate 1,645,284,726 of OY728131.1, read as the reverse complement.
GATTAGGGAGAGTGTCAGGTAGATTTTCCTTTAGTGGTTGATCATTTAAGAGATGTTTTCTTGGATGAATTTTATGGTTTACCTTCTAAGAGATAGGTTTAGTTCTCCATGGATCTAGTTCCAGGAGTTTTACTGATATGAATTCCTCTATATAGGATGGATATGACAAAGTTATGTGAGATTAATAGGTAACTAGAGGATTTGGAGGAAAAAGGGTTTATTCAAACAAGTATTTATCAATTGGGTTCCCTAGTCCTTTTTATAAAAAAGGCATATGATACCATAAGGATATGAATGGATTAAAAAAAATTGAACCAGCTGAGGTTTAATAACTTATATCCCTTGTCACAGATAAATGATATTTTTGTCCAGCTTCGAGGAGCTCGAGTATTCTCAAAAATTGATTTGATATTCAGATATCACCAGATGTGTGTTCAACCTGTAGACATACCTCATAAAAAATTTTGTAGTAGGTTTGATTTATATGATTATCTAGTTATTTAATTTGATATCATGAACATTCCAGTGATTTCCATGGTGCTAATGAACTGAGTTTTCCATCCTTATATGGATTCATTTGTGGTATTTTTTACAGAATATATCTTGGTGTGTTCTCATAATCAACATGACCATTCCAAACATCTTGAAATCAGTTTGGATACAATGATAGAGTATTAGTTATATTCTAATATCACAAATTTACACTTATGAATGAATGAAATTCACTTCCTATGTCATATTATCTGAGGGACAAGAGTATAAATAGACCCAGAGAAGGTGAGAGCTGTAGTTTCTTGGGAACATCCCAAGAATGTCTTTTAAATACAAAGATTCTTAGGAATGGATGGATACTACATGATTTTCATAAAGTAATTCTCATTCTTAGAATCACCATTGAAAATATTAACTAATAAGGGTGTGAAGTTTGTGTGGTCAGATACCAGTGAGATAGCCTTTCAGGAACTAAAAGAGAGACTAAATTTAGCACCAATCCTAATTCTTCCATAGTTAGGAAGAAGATACACTATGTATTGTGATTAATTAGGTATTAATATAGGATCAGTTCTGATACAGGGGGATATATTTTTAGCATATGAGTCTTGGAAGATGAGGCCACATGAGATGAACTACCCAACACATGATTTTGAGTTAGCTACAATTATTCATGCTTTGCAATATTTGAGACACTATCTAATAGAATATTTTTTTATGGTGTATATAGACCAAAAAACACTCAAGTATATATTTATATAGTATGATATAAATATAAGTTAGTGAAAATGTTTTAAGTACCTACAGTCTTTTGACTTCAATATTTCTTACATGCTTGGTAAAGTCAATACAGTAACCAATGCACTGAGCAGGAGGACTCAGATACAAGAAGTTTAAGAGGCTAGTAACAAGAAGAAGATTATGGATTTGTTCTTCGAGATACACTAGGAGGTGTAGGATAATTAGAGGTGGAATTTTATTTCATCCCTGTCTATTACATCTATGCTTCTGGATAGAGTGAGGATGGGGAAACTATCAGATTCCGAGGGTCTAATCCTACAGGAGAGTATAGCAGGTGAGGACCCACCTCCTAGTTAGATTGTAGGTGAGGATGATGTCCTACATATCTATGTATGAATTTAGGTTACATTGCACATATTCAAGGTGATAATACAGGAGTTTCATGCCACAATTTGGGTAGTGCATCCCAGTGTTACCAATATGAACCATGAATTATGCCATTAGTACCGGTGGATGGGTATGAAATGTGAGGTAGATGTTTTTGTTATGAGGTGTTCCACCTGTCAGCAGGTGAAGGCAGAACATCAATTAATAGCCATAATTTTACAGTAGTTACCTATTCTTGATTGGAAATGATATGATGTTGCAATTTATTTTATGATTGGTTTTCTAGGGTTACCTCATGGTAGAGACACTCTGTGGGTTTTTGTTGAGAGGCTCAAAAGGTTACTCATTTCCTAATGATTAAGGAGACCTTCAAGTGCTGATGATTTCGGGAGGTTTTATATTTGTGAGATAGTATGACTTCACGAGGTCCTGAACACTATCCTTTTAGATAGGTATGCCTAGTTTATATCTTATTTCTAGAAAATTTTATAGAGTGTGCTGGGACATAGGTGATTCTAAGTATGTCATACCACCCTCAAATTGATGGAAAATTAGAGCATATGATATAGGTGCTTGAGGAATTTTTTCGAGAATTCATACTAGATTTCAGGGTCTCTTTAGAGAGGCATAACCCCATGTTGAGTTCACCGACAATAATAGTTATCAGTTGTACATACAGATGGAAACTTATGAGGATTTGTATGGTTGTCCAATATGATAACCCCTATACTGGTTAGAGGCAGACAAGATAGATTTACTGGGACCCCATCTCATGAAGAATTATTATTTGTAGGTCTAATTGATCAGAAAGTGGATGGATACTACACAATATCAACATAAATCTTACATTGATTGCCACATATGAACTCTAGAGTTCGAGGTTGGGGATCAGGTTTTTTAAATGTTTCAATGATGCTGAGACATAGACGGATCATGATACAGGGTAAGCTTTCTCCATGATATGTCAGTACATTTGAGTTTATGGAGAGAGTCAGGCCAATATCCTATCAGTTTTAGTTACCTCAGAGGTACCAGGCCATGTATGACATATTTTATGTATCTTAACTATGCCACTATCACTTAGACCTATCTCACATTCTGCATCATAAGGAGGTGGAATTAGTGGTAGATGCGTCCTTTGAGGAGCATCCTATTCTTATTGTTAATAGGAGCATGAAGGTTATATGAGGTTGGTCAGTTCCTCTAGTACGAGTGGTATAGAAGCATGGCTGTTTATAGGAAGAGACATGGGAGCAGGAGGCTAAAGTACATGGTCAGTGGCTAGAATTATTCTCATATGAATCTTTAACACCCTTGAGAGGAAAATTCAGGGAAAAATTATTTTAAGGGGGAAGATTATAAGATCTTGGGTTTTTCAACAAGGTACAAATCCTTTTTTTATGGTTGGTTGTTTATGAGGAAAAAAGAAGGAGGGATGAAAGGTAGGTTGTATGCCAATTACATGACATGTAATTGGATTACAAGGTGTGTGATCATTACATTATGTATAATGGTATGGGAATAACCTTTTATGTAGTGTAAATAGTTTTCCCATGGGGGAAGGACCACAAGATTTACATGACATGTAAGGAATTTACACATCGTGTAAATGTTCGAGCATTTTTTTTAAAAAGTGGTCGAGGCCTCTATTTTCAGAAAGAAACCCTCACCTATCCTTTTTCATTTATAGGAATCCCCAAGGAATACTAAAGCTAGTATTGGATCTAGTTTACAAATCTAGACTCTATTTCTTCCACCATCGATCTCATTGGATCCGTGTTAGGTTTTCATCCGTTTTTCATTTTTCTCCAGATCTGAGTTGAATCGGGAGATGATACTAGACAAAAACTCTAATACTGACCTATAGTAGGTGGTATATAATTTTCAAGTTTGGTTTGGTACTTTATTAAGTTAGTTTCCATTATTCTGCTCATTGGACTTTTCAGTGTTACCTTGAAATTGAATTGATAAATTAAATGAAATGAAATGAAACCTGTTAGGGATTTCCTTTAGCTTTTCAAGACACGTTGGAGGTTATTTTCCAAACCAAGGTCACCAATGGGGTGTGTGTTTTAGATTGACTTTGTTAAACTACCCTTGGTGTGAGTTTTTATGATTTTCTAGTTAGAGGAAGCCTGTTAATAAATGTATTGAACAAAAATGATTAATTAAGATATGTTTTACCTCCTTTTCATGTTGATGCTTTTGTTTAAATGGTTTTTATGGATTTTTTATATCAGTGGGTAAATTAATTGAATTAAATTGAATGTGGATTTCTATATGAGTGATTATACTCATGGGATTCGAATGTTTGTAGTTTGATGGATGAAATGTGATAAATTGAAATGGTAGTGCATGACTTGGTTGATATAACTTGGATATTGATTCTATTAAATTCCATTTACATTTTTACTATGGGTCTTGAATGCGGTAGTGGATGTGTTGGATAGATATTTCTCCTTGGGTCTTCATTCTGTGGGATTCATTAGGCCTTTATACCCCTTGGATTCTATTTGGTTGGCCTTGCAGTGGACATGGTCAGTAAAAATGCTCATTGGACTACATATCAAGCCTAACCAAATTTCAATAAAGATGTTCCAAGGACTAGATGATGATTTCTTGGTCTTCTATACCTTTGATCCGGACCTTTCTGGTCTAACACTTGATTATATGGCATGACTGTGGTAAATGTGATATGTTTGGTTGTATGGTGTGGCTGTGGTTGATATGAAACTTCTGGTTATACGACTTGACTATGGTTGATATGGTATTATAGGTTTGGTGTAAAGGCCATGGGTTAAATGAGACATTATGTATATGGAGAGGTTGTGGTGTTTACTTTAGTTTACCTTACTTATGCCATGTGATTGGAGCATAAAACTTATTTTACAGGGAGCCTTGTATGATTATACATGATTGAATATTTGTTTATATTGGCCATGTGAACTTTAATTTCAATACTTCCATACCTTTTATACTAATTCACTCTATTTTAGTTTGTTATATTGCATAGCCAGGATTTTTTATAGACCTTTGGGTGGTTACCTACTGGGATTGTATCTCACACCCTATTCGAGCCATCATTGGATACCCAGATAGGCTTTATAGATGCATGTAGGGACTGGGGTAAGTTCCCATAGTTCGATGCTTGATTGTTTTCCATTCTTAAGAGTAGGGGAGAACAAGACCGAGATGGGGCTCACAATACTATTCAGAGATATCACTTTTTAGTCTCTTAGTATTTTGACACATGTATCGCATTAAACTACTGTATACCTACTTTGGATGTTTTGTTGAAACATGACATGATCATATTTTTTATATGGGATTCCTTTTGGCATTGTTATCTATTTCTTCTGGTTATCTATTGTTTTCCTATTATACTACTTCTGATATTCACTGTTATTGATATTCCACCATGTTACACTTTAGTAAGAGGGAATAATCTCCCCACATATACAACATAGCCCCTCACTATTAGTTGGAAACCCTTGGAGTTTGGGGAGAGGCTCTTAAGTCCACGTGGATAACCGGTATTAGGGAACCGTTGATTAGAATCTGGGTCTAGGATGTTACATTGACCCATATAATAAGTTAAGTAAATAAAAATACAAAAAATATTCTTTTCTTAATTTTAATTTTTATAATGATTTGGGAAAAGGAGAAAAATTAAATAGGTTCAGTTATAAATATTATTTTAGAATATAAATAATTGTTTTTCATCATAATAATTTATATTTAATTTTTTGAGGGGAATTATTTACTTAAAATTCTTATGAAACGTCAACACAGTAATTATTTAGTTAACAATAAAATAAGTGATACTAAAAATATTAAAAGTGAATTAAATTGAATGAATTATCGTGTTACATTATTTTTTAGATGAATATATCATGTTACATATATTTTGACTTAATATATTTTAACTAAATCATTGTCTTGATATTTTTAAATTCAAATTAGATTAATAATTTCAAAATTAACATTAATGCTATTTTATAATAAATTATATTTTATTAATTGATTTAAAAATACTAAAAATACTATCTTCTGTAAAATTATATTTAAATTTCAATAAATACCAAATATGGTATATTAATGGACCAATTGTTTTATTATAATAACTATATTTACCATTAAATAGTAAAATCTTTGTTAGTATAGTTAGAATTAAAGTAGTGTTTTTGCATATTAGTTGCACTTATGTTAAAATTAATTTACAACACAAATAGATTTTTTATTTTATAAACTATATATTTTATTTAGAATCAGTGGGTAAAAGTTATATAATAAATATCACTAAAAATTACTCTTAAAGTATAAATTACTCAGGTTTTGTAAACTAGTTTCCATAATGAAAAACCAAAATGATAAAATAAGGGAACTTAGGAGTTAAGGAAAAAAATGTTTAAAAAATGTGTTCTAATGTGTGGTTGAGATTTGGATCAAAAAAATCATCTCCAACAAATTAATTATCAATATTTGATCCACTTTAGGTAATATTGACCACCGAATAGTGAATACTTTTGAGTATTTACAAGAATGCCACTCCTCCTCAACTATAAAAAGGCACTCACTCCCCCCACTTCTTCACACCTGTAAATCCATTTTTCTTGTAACATATCTACCCAAATCACTCCCAAAACTCCCTCCCCTCATACTATAATCTTTATTTTGGGTATAAATTAAACCATTTAAGTTTTTAGTTCAATCCTAAGGAGGAAAACCGAAGAGGGGGTGATATTCTTTAATACGTGTCTTTATTTTATTTCCTTTTGCACCTCCTTTATTTATTTTTATATCATGATTATATAATAAATTATGTATATTTAATATAATTATATTTTTTTATTTCAATGTTTGGACCTAAAAATTTACACACTTCCATCAAATGGGATATGTAATCACCGCTTGTGTGTATGGTGGGCTACTGCCTTGCGAACCGATGTCGTTTGTTCTTCCATTATCACCTTTCAAGTTTGGTAATAATGATGGATTTATAGTTTATATATAATATATATATATATTATATTTATGATTTTATTAAGCTTATTGAATTATTATATCACACATAAATTCATACTTTTTATTTTGTGGGAATACGATAAGGTCGCTCGTGTGTACAACGAACTACCGCCTTACAAAGCGATGTGGTTCATTCACAATTTACATGGAGTATATTAAGGATGATTTTAATATAGATATGTGATATATATGAAATAAATATGATAATTTAATGATAATATAAAAATATATAATTTACTTTCCTTTCTTTAATGCGATAAGAAAATGGAAGCAACGTTCATGCGCACGTATAACCTACTGTCTTCATGAACGATGCATTTTATTTCCTATCACTAAATTTTATGGATTAATATGAATAAATATTTAATAAATATATATGATATTTAAATCATTATTTAAATTCTATATATGATAAAATAATTATCTACATAATAGGAATAAAAAATAACAAGTCAAAACCTACTTGAAGAACAAGGAAATTAACACGCAAAATAATGAAAATAATGAAAGATTATTAACAAAAGGATGATAAGATTTTATAAAAGGATCATATTTGATATAATAAATAGTAATATGGTTCTTTAATAAGTTAATAACATTCCAAAAAACATTATATATAGTTTAAAGAGCATTCAACCTAAAGGAATTATAATGTAAGGGATTTCATCTCAATTTACATTCTGTTGAGACTTATTTGTTATTATGAACCAATTCACTTTTATATGGTGTATATACTAACACTTAACATGTATAATAATAAATAATTCATTATTAATTGTATTTTAAGATTTAATTTGAATTATCTCATCTAATGGGAGTTGACTTGAAAATTATCAATTGGAAAAAGTTATTGAACAATCTCACTTTCTTTTGTGATTGTTAACTTTCTCCTAAAACAATCACTTTATTGTGATAATTTTTCATTGGATATTACATTTCTCTTAATTATCCACATATTTTCATGATGGATATTATTATTTCATAAATTTTATACCATTTTTATATACAGTTTTTACTTTGAAATTTATTTGATTAATTAGGGAAATATTGATAAATCCATATCTTTTACTCAATATGGAAATTTGATGATAAGACACATTTTCATGAATTAAATAGATTATTCGATATATGAGGAATGATTTGGACTGGTAGTGATGTGTGGTTATAAAATTTATATAGCCCCTCAATTCATCAACAAGTCTCATGAGACAAATGAGTTGGCCAAATTAAATGGGTTTCTTCCTGTAGTTTTAAACTGTCTTGTGAATGGTCTTGACTATATAAATTTTCATGTGACTTATACATGTCATCCAATATTTAAGAATTATAATCATTGAGAATTTGGTTATTATTATTATTATTAATATTATTTATCCATGATATTTTTTCTTTGACCTTATCCATGGGTTCATTTCATTCTCAATTTATTAATTAAATGAAATGTGTTTTAGTTATTTTATTTTCCATATTGATTATGACTTGTGTATTTATTTAAATGGAATGGGTGTTAAATTATAAACATTTAAATGTTGATTATTATTATTGATTCATGATATATTATGCTTCACTTAACACTTATTGATCATTTTAGATCACCCTTATTTTTTTCCATCCCCAAGTTATGAATAATATATCTCTAAATGAGTTTTTGAGGATACAATTTATGAGATTTTGTTATGTATTATGTTTTATTTTCTATTAATAATGAAAAATGGGTATCATGTTTATATCTGGTTCTCCAAAATCACTAAACTAATCAGTCCTTCATTATTTGATTAATTATAATCATTCCAATTAAATGAAGTAAGGCACCGACATTAGGCTTGAGGGGTCAGGGTTGTTACACTAGAATTTATCCAATTTTGTGAAGAAAATGGGTATTCTTAAAAAAATTCATCCCTTAAGAAACCACAAAAAAAATAGTGCATTAGAAAGGAAAAATATAACACTTTAAGAAATGTATAGGACCATGTAAAATGAGTTTAATATACCAAAATATTTCTGGGAAGAAGCTATGAACACTTCTTGTTATGTGTTTAATAAAATTATTTTAAGACCTTTGTTGAAAAAGTCACCCTATGAGCTTCAGAAAGGGTTAAAACCTAAAATTGGATATTTTAGATTTTCCAGGTGTAGAGTTATTATTCTTAATATTAATAATACTTTAGATAAAGTTTATGTAAAATATGATGAAGGTATTTTATTATAATATTTAAATAATAGTATGGAATATAGAGTATATAACAAAATAACCATGGTTATTGAAGAATCAATCCATGTTATGTTTTATGAAAAACATTTGAATAAAATTGATGATTATATTTATCAACCTGAGGATGAATTTATATTTTTTAATTTTGAAGAAGAACCTCAAGATAAAAATGCACATTTATAGGGGGAGACTATTTCTTATCAATCAGATCATATTCATGAAAAATCTTGGAAGACTCATAGAGACCATCTTACAGATAATGTGATTGGTAATGTTGAATCAAATGTTCAAACTCAAAAATTTGTTATGAATATTTGTGCTTATCAAACTTTAATTTATGATTTTGTTCTTAAGAATATTGATGAAGATTTTAATGATTCTAATTGTATATTAGAAATGAAAGACAAGTTAAATAAGTTTACTAGAAATAATGTATAAACATTAATTTTTCCACCAAGTGATTCTCATGTTATTAGAACTAAATTGATCTTTATAAAAAAACTCAATTATTATAGAAATATAGTTAAAAATAAAACTATATTACTTATTCAAAGATTATCTCAAGAAGAAGGCATTGATTTTGAATAATTTTTTGAACCCGTTTCTAGATTAGAAGTAATTATAATATTATTTTATTATGAAACTTTTCATAGATTTAAATTATTTCAAATGGATGTCAAAAATTCTTTTCTAATTGGTAATATTTTTATAAAATTATATGTTAGATAGCCCCTGGTTTTGAAAATGGAAAGAATCCTAATCTTGTTTTTAAACTATATAAGGATTTATATGGTTTGAAACAAGATCCTCGATCTTGGTATAAATGGTTAACTAATTTTCTTTTGAAACCCAATTTTTGAGAAGGGTAAAGTTGATCATAATTTGTTTATTAAGAAAAGTTTGATTTTTCAAATATATGTTGATGATATTATTTTTGGATTTCGTGTGAAAACCTTTGTAATGAATTTTAAGATTAATGAATTTTGAATTTGATATGATTATGATGGGTTAATTTAAATTCTTACTTGGTTTTCATATATTTCAATTAAATGAAGGTATTTTTCTAAATAAATCCAAGTATGATAAAGATTTAGTTAATAGATTTGGGTTAGAATCTTTGAAAAGTGAAAATACTCCCATGAGTGTTAATTATAAATTATATTTAGATAAAATTGGGGAATCTATTGATATTAAAAATTATATATTCATGATTGAAAGTTTGTTATACTTAAATACTTCTAGACCATATTTAATGTTTTTAGCTTGCATGTGTGATAAATTTTAAAGTGACCCTAAGGAAAGTTACATTAAATATTTGAAAAGAATTATTATATATGTTAAAGGATATTTGATTCTTGGTTTATATTACCCTGTACAAAATAAATTTTATTTGATAAGCTATTCTAATTCTTATTTTGGTGGATAAAAGATAGATAGAAATATTACTTTAGGTATGTTTCATTTACTTGGAAAATATTTAGTTTCTTGGGCTTCAAAGAAACAATTTTTTTCTCTTTCAACTTATGAATTTTAATATATAACTACTGCATCATGTTGGGCTCAATCATTATGGATTAAGAAAACAATTTATCATTTTGGTTTTGATTTTGATAATATTCCTATATTATATTATAGTAATTATACTATTTCTATTTCCAAAAATATCTCACAACATTATAATATTGAACACATTGATGTTAAATTTCATTTCCTTAGAGATCATTTTCAAAAATTAAATATATATATATTTAGAATTTATTTATATAGAAAATAGAATTGATGATATATTTACTAAGGCCATGGAATTTAATAAATTTGAGGAAATAATGTTTGAACTTGGAATGATGGATATTTAACTTTACATTTATCTATCATAAATTTAGGGGGAGTTTGTGTGTGTTTATAAGATGAAATTTTCTGATTTACACGAAATTTGTGAAATTTGGATTCTTTTTTTAGATTAATACTACTTAATTTATTTACATATTTATGTATTATATTACTATTTTAAAATTTATCATACATACTATATGATGTTAACTTTATGTATAAACTTTTTTTACACAAAATAATATTTTATGAATGGTTTATCATTATTTTTTACAAAATAAATTTTAAAATTATTCTCATTGTATCATGGATCCTTGACACATGTTTTTAATTTTACATGTTTAAAAACGTTTTTCACAATGTTTATATTCATTTGTATGAAATATAATATGTTAAAAAATAGTGGAATAAAATTTATCATTTAAATAGATAATAATTTTTATGTTGAAACTTAATCTTTTGGATAATTTCAAAAATGGGGAGAAGTTTTTGAAATTATAATTAGTTTTTTAATTATCAAAAAGTGGGAGAATGTTTAGTGAATCATCAAACCACATTATGTTTTGATAATTACAAGGATTTATTTGTTTTATTTAATTTAATAGTCTTAATAATTTGAATTAAATAACTATAATTATTATTTTTTATATTGATTAAAGTATGATTAATATTGATTATATCGTAATATTTATTTTCTTAATATTTCTTATAATTTCATGTTTTGATTGGTAATAATATGTTTTACAAGTTTCATATAGTGTTCCTAGGTTAAATAAGTCATTTAGGACCTTAAATTATCATTTTTAGTTGTTTTTACTATTCTTAAATAGATGATTCATGTATCTATTTCTTCAATGTAGTTGATTCACATGGCTCTTTCTCCCACAAATCCAAACCTCGTAACTAATTTTCTATAATAGGTTACCTAATATATTTTGACCATATCTTGGGATAAAAAACTCTAAATTAAGTGATTATTATTGAATTGTAAATATAAGAAAATTATTTAAATTTCATTTTAATACATAAAATTCTAAATCAATCTCTATCATGTCATAAATTAGTTTATATATATTATATATTTTTATTTTTTTATGAAAAAATTCATCATCATTCTTCCTCTCATATTCCTCTTATTCTAAAAATGAAAACACCGTCCGTGATGTGTCGATTTACCGACATCGTCAATGAGGTGTCTTCAATTTCCATTAGTTCCTTAAATTTTGGATGTAAAACCATTTTAATGGTTAAAAAATATTTTAAATTATATTATATGACCTCTATTATGTTTTCTAATTAACTTATATGCACAATATTAATTGTATATGATGAAAAAATTTTGTGATTATTGAAGAACCGCCAAATGATCTAAACAAATATCACAAATGATTTATCTAATGATTAATCCTAGTAACATATAAAAAAATGATTTATTGAATCATTTAATATTCTTGAAACATATTAATAAAATTTCTTTCCACTTCTAGAGTTTATATTTTATTTTACCAAAAAATACTTTACAAACTGACCATGGAAATCATGTGAAGCATACACCCGAAACAATGGAAATAACTAAATAATATTTATAAATGGGTCGAATGATGTTATAAAATGATCATATAAGGTGTTATAAATATGAATATTTTTTTTAAAAATATTAATAACACTCTTTTAACCATTATACATGAGGTTTAAACAAGTTTTAATTAAGAAAAACCTGAGGTAAGGGAATTCTTAACCCAATTTCCATTCTTCGTGTTAACCATGTACTTAATTAATTAAGTGATACTGAGATTATTTGTGTAATGAATTTATTTTATATTATGATCTATTATGTGTATTTACAGTGTATACACAAAATATTTTCATTATATTAATTCTCACTTCAATTATATGATACTTGTAAGGGGATTTTATTTAAAAATCCTCTTTTAAAATTCTATTTTACGAAATTCAAAAGAAATGTTTTTATGCAATTATCCATGTTTTATGATTATGTTTTTGTTCTTGGGAATTTTTTATGATTAAGTGTGGGAACTATATCTCCCCTAAATTTATTGGGTATGTCTAAGTTTGATGTTATCTTTATGGTTACTCCAAGTGTAACTATGATGGTTACACCATAAGGTAGCCGTGAGGGTTACATTGTAAGGTATCCATGAGTGTTAGAAATCACAAGGTAGCCAAGAGGTTTAAAATATAAGTAATAAATTTACCATGATACCCTTATGGGTTTATATATTTTCTTTAATGTTTTATGGAAATCTCATGTTTCACCAAGTAAGTATTTATAGGTGAAAAGTATGTCTTAGTGAAAATGATTTCATATGTTAATAAGTATTCATGGACTAATGGTTTATTTACATATTTTTATATCCCTTACTGAGATTTTTATTATCATCCCATGTTTTTAAATATTTTTCATAGGATGTGTAATAGAAATAAGGAACTAAAGTTAAATGTTATGAAGATTTGTCAAAGAAATCTTATTGTTATTTTATGTTAAAAATTTTATATTTGGGAAGAAATGGATTCTGTTTTAATGATACACAATTGTTATGATTGTGGGTTGATATGTATGATTTATGTCCTAAATTTATAAAAATCTAAACCAAAAATATCTTTGGGAATGTAAGGAAGTAATATCTAGTTGATATATCTAGATTATGTAATGTTTAATACTGAGTCTTTATAGTTGGTATTAGAGCATGGTTTAGATAACTTTAAGAGTTAGTATAATGTTAATAGAATATCATAAATGATTTTTACCTTATATTTATTTTTAAATGATATAGAATTTAAATATTACAATGTTTCCTCATCTAATATATGTCTGTTTAGAATGGTATTCCACATAAAAAATAGGGAAGCTGAAGTTGGAAGGAACCAAGAGGCTGATATATTTCCAAATCCACAATCGGGAATGGTGGGAATTAGAACCTAGAAGTTTGTGATAGTAATGGATCAGTTGACATAGAAAATAAATGTTGGTGGAATACATGAAATAGAACAACCAGGGCTATCATAAAGGAACTTGATGATAGTGGAACAATTTTTGAGGCCACACCCTCTTTCTTTCAGTGGATCTTCTGACCCAGTAGCGACTGAAGGATAGATTAAATCCCTTTAAAAGATATTCGATGTTATGGGATTTTTAGAGAATCAAAAGTTTAGTCTTTACATTTTTCATTTTAAAGGTGAAACTAATCAGTGGTGGTCGATGTTCATGAATATTAGGGATAAAGAGGAGATTAAATACTTAGATTGAGATGAATTTAAAATTATTTTCCTTGAAAAATATTTTCCTTGAAAAATATTTTACTTCAAAAATATTTTCCTAAGGTTGTTCGACTTAGGATGAAAAATTAATTATTTGAATTAAAGAAAAGGGAGGAATATTCAGTGGTTGTGTATGAAGAAAACATCACCTGACTGGAGAGGTATTCCCAAAATCTTATTCTGGATCTTGATAGAAAAATCAACCCTTTTTTACTTAGGATTGAAGCCAAGATATCAAAGGGAATTGGCTTACTATGAGTTCTAAAGTTATGAAAAACTTGTCCTATGTGCTAAGAGGGTAGAAATGGAGTTTTATAATGATAACATGTACATTGAAAACAAGCATAATAAGAGGTCTATATTTCAAGTAATGGGTAATAATCAATCAAATAAATCTGAAGGTAAAAAACTATAGTTTTTAGTTTGTGAAAAGCGTGGTAAGAAACACCCTGGGGAATGCCTTACCAAAACCGGGAAGTGTTTTTGATGTGGTAAGTTAGGAAATATGTCATGAGATTGTAATGAAAATTATCCTAAGATTAATACTAATAAGAAAACTAGAAAGTGTTTCAAATGTGGTGATATGGGTCATTATGAAAATACCTACCCAAAGAAAGATCTGAGTGATGGAAAACATACAGACTATAAGAAGAAAAGTGTAGTGAGATCCTTTGAGACTATTTCAACAGATGTCAGTCCATCTAATGAAGTGGTATCAGGTACTTTTTTTACTTAGATTTTTCTAAAGTCTTGTTTGATACAGGGTCTACACATTCCTTTATTTTCGAGAAATTTTCTAGTAAATTGGAAATTTCACCCCAAGAAATGAGACCGAAACTTATGGTTAAAACACCATGGGGAAATGTTATAGTAAAAAATAATTTTAAGAATATTCCTATTGTTATCTATGGAAATACATTAACTAAAAACCTTGTTGTTTTTTTCCTTAGTATAGTATGATGTTATTTTAGGTATGGATTGAATTTATGTTTATCATGCTAAGATTGATTATAGAGATAAATAAGTTTTTTTTCAGGAAGAGTTTTAGTTTGTATACAGGAAAAAACCCATACAACTGATAAAATATTTGGAAGATGAGAAACTATTGAAATATGGAAATGAAATTTATCTTGATCATATTGTTGAAAACAATGTAACTATTTAGATTAATTAAGTTCTAGTGGTAAATGATAACCTTGATGTTTTTCCTGATGAGTTACCCAGTTTTATACCTGATCAGGAATTTGAATTCACAATTGACTTAGTTCTTAATACAAAGAAAATTTCAAAGACCCCTTATCGAATGGATCAAATAGAACTTATTTAATTGAAAAATCAGTTGTAGGAGTTGCTTGATAAATGATTCATTTTTCCTAGCACTTCTCCATGGGGAACTCATGTTTTATTCATTAAAAAGAAATATGGTTTAATAAGACTTTGAATTGATTATAGAGCTTTGAATAGAATTACTATTAAGAATAAGTATACTTTTCCTCACATCGATGACTTGTTTGATTAGCTTCAGAGAGCTCAGTATTTTTCTAAGATTTACTTGAGATCTAGGTACCATCAACTAAAGGTGAAGGAGGATAAAATTACAAAAATAGATTTTCAAACTAGATATGGTCATTATGATTTTTTTGTTGTGATTTTTGGGCTAACTAATGCACCAACTGTATTCATGGATATTATGAATAGAATATTTCATGAGTTATTGGATAAGTTTGTGGTTGTGTTCATTGATGACATTTTGGTATATTATAGAAGTAAATACGAGTATAAAAAAATCTAAGGGTTGTTTTTTAAACCTTAAAAGAAAATAAATTGTATAGAAAATTTAAAAAGTTTGAAGTTCGGGTGCAAAAAATTTCCTTCCTTGGTCACATTGTTTCTAAAGATGGAATTAATATTGATCCTTCTAAAATTAAAGTTGTTAAAGAATGTCCAAGACCCATAAATATAACTGATATTCACAGTTTTCTTGGTTTGACAAGTTATTACTGGAGGTTTGTTGAAAACTTTTCACGATTATCTATTCCACTGACTAAGTTAACTCAAAATTTAGTTAAATTCATCTAGAAAAAAGAATGTGATAATTGTTTTTAGGTATTGAAAAGAAGATTTTTGAATAATCTAATTCTGACCCTACCTTCCATAAATGGAAAGTTTTTCATCTATATTGATGCTTCATTAAAGGGACTTGGTTGTGTTCTAATGCAGAATGATCAAGTAATTTCTTATACTTCAAGACAACTAAAACCTCATGAGTTAAATTATCCCACACATGATTTGGAATTGGAAGCTATGGTATTTTCTTTCAAAATTTGGAGGCATCATTTATATAGAGCCAAATGTGAAATATATACTGACTACAAAATTCTGAAGTATACATTTACTCAGAAGGAATTAAACATGAGGCGGAGAAGATGGCTTGAGTTGATAAAGGATTATGATTGCATGATCGATTACCATCCCAGAAAAGAAAACATAGTGGTAGATTCCTTGAGTTAAAAACATCATGCATCATTAACTATGTTATGAATGGAACAAAACCCTTTGATTACTGATTTAATGAATTTTGGACTGGAAGTTGTTGGTGCAGGAAATTCCTCTATTTTGTTTTAAGTTTTAGTACAGTCATATTTGTTAGACAGAATTAAGAAAGTATAGAAGGAAGATGGGGAGTTACAGAAAAATGTAGAATTGGTGAAAATGGGTAAGTTTCTAGAATTTAACATTGATAAAGATTGTGTTTTTATATTTGGAAAAAGATTGTGCGTTCTTTGTGATTCTCATATGAATAAAGAGTTTTTGTGAAAATCTCATAGTTCTTAATTTTTAGTTCATACTAGAAGTACTACGATATACCGAGACCTTCGAGAGTAATACTAATGGGATTGAATGAAAAGATATTTTTTTTAGGTTTTACCATGAAATGTTTGACATGTCAACAGGTTAGAGCAGAGTGGCAGTTACCAATGGGGATGCTACATCCTTTACCAATGCCAGAGTGAAAATGGGAAAATATATCCATGGACTTCATTATGGTACTACCAATGACTTCTTGAGGTAACAATGAAACCTAGGTTATTGTTGATTAACTGACTAAATCTGACCATTTTCTTCATATTTGAGATATTATGAATTTGGATCAACTTTCTCAACTATACCTCAAATAGATTGTCAGGTTACATGGAGTTACTATTTCTAATGTCTCTAACTGTGATCCCAGGTTCACTTCTAACTTTTGTAAAAAACTTTATAAGTCATTGAGAACAAAATTAAATTTTAGTACATCTTTTCATCCTCAATCAGATGGGAAGTCAGAATAGAAGATTCAAACTTTGGAGGATATTCTTCGAGCTTGTTCAATATATTATCAGGGAAGTTAGGATCATAATATTTCTTTAGTTAAATTTTCCTATAATAAAATATTTCATTCCAGTATAAAGATGAAACCTTTTGAGGCATTATATGGGAAGTGGCGTCGAACTCCATCTTTTTGGAATGAATTTGGGGAAAGGAAGCCGATGAGACCAAAATTAGTAGAGGAAGTGGTTGATAATGTAAAGATTATCTAATAACACATGAGGATAGACAAAGCAGGTAGAAAAGTAATGCAGATAATAGGAGAAAATACTTTTCTTTTGAGGTAGGTGATCATGTTTTTCTTAAAATCCCACCATTGAAAATTGTTATACATTTTGGTAAGAAAGGAAAGCTAAGTCCATGGTTCATTAACCTTATTAAATCATAAAGAAATTTGGACTAGTAGCCTACTAAGTAGATTTTCATCTGAGTTTATCTTAGGTACACAAAGTTTTTCATGTTTTTATGTTGAGAAAGTATGTTCCAAATTCATCTCATGTTTTGAGCCTAGAAGCAGTTTAATTGCAAGAGAATCTTTCTTTTGAAGAGAAACCTATTCATATTCTTGATCTAAGAGAACGTGTATTATAGAATAAGGTAATCCACCAAGTAAAGGTTTTTTGGAGAAACCACATGGTTTAAGAATCAACATGGTAATCTAAAAATGCTATGAGGGAAAGGTACCCTCACTTGTTTAATAAGTAAATAAAATTACGAAGACACAATTTCTAAAAGGTGGGGAGAATGTAACACCCCAAGGTTTTAAAAATAAATTGAAATTCATGAAACACTAATTCTCTACATAATGAAACTTTTTTAAGGATATATTTATAAACTAGTTGTTAAACATAATTTTTTTCCACTTCTATGATTTGAATTTCGAAAAATGGACTTCTACGATTGCGATCAGTAAGTTATTTGGAGTTTGATAGAACCAACTTGATTTTTTTGGTGAATAGTAACATACCCTTATGAATGGTAATATGAATAATAATATGAGCCTTATGAATATTAAATCATAATATTATTTTATTTTCTTAAGGTTATAATATAATGATATATTTATTAATTTTTCATGGTGATATAAAATGAGTTATAGTTTTGAAATTGCTTTTTTGGAATAAATTACGATTTTATTGAAAAATTAATTTTATCATATTTATAAAATTATTTTGATAAAATTGAGTTCATTTTTTAATTATACACATTGAGAAATGTTTATGGTGATTTTTTGTGATTTTTCTGAAATACTTTATTTTTTATTGAATAGTGAAATTCGATAATTTACGAAATATGCTAAATAAATGAATTCATGCATCATGCTTGAGTCATAGATGATTTAAATGGACATTGGTTCAAACTCACATGCACTTATTACTATTCTAGGTCACATGAATCAATACTATTTATAGTCTTGAGAAAATATATTATACTAATGATTAAAATAATAGAAAACCCCTCATCTCCTCCACTATAAATACCACCCTCACCCCGTCTTCCTTTCATACCTCTAAAGATTTTAGAACTATCTAAATTATACCCAATCCACTTCCTAAGAATATTACCCACGTTCAAGACCTACTGGTCTCACCAAAAGGCCAAAACCAAAGGCCTTAAGGAGGATCTCAAGGAGAAGAGATCAAGAGGTAAAAGTCCTCTTTCATTTTCTTGTGTTTTCTTTTCAATTATTTTATTTTTTATAATATCTTAGCCTCCCCTTATCCAAGAGGCATGAAATATCTAGTATGATATATATTATATATTTTTATCATGTCTATGGAAAAATTTATCATCATTATTCCTCTCCTATTTCTCTTATTCTAAAATAAAAACATCGTTCGTGATGTGTCGATTTACCAACATTGTGGATGATGTGTATTCAATTTCCTTTAATTCCTTAAAATATGGATGTAAAACAATTTTAATGGTTGATAAATATTTTAAATTTTATTATATAACCTCTATTATGTTCTTTATTTAACTTATATGAACAATATTAAAGGTATACGGTGAAACAAGTTCGTGATTATCGAAGAACCGCCAAATGATCTAAACAAATATCACTAATTATTTATCGAATGATTCATACTCATACCATATATTCAAAATGATTTTGAAAAAATTTAATATTCTGGAATCATATTAACACCATTTTGTTCCAATTCTATAATTTCTCTTCCATTCGATAAGAAAATCCTTTACGAACCGACCATGGAAATCATGTGAAGCAAGCACCTGAAGCAATGGAAATAACAAAATGATATTTATAAATGGGTCAAATTATGTTATAAAATTATCATATAAGGTTTTATAAGCATGAATATGTTTATGTAAAATATTAATAACATTTTTTTAGCCATTATACAGGAGGTTTAAATAATTTTTAAGTAATATGAACCCGAGTTAAGGGAATTCTTAACCCAATTCCCATTCTTTGGTTTAACCTTCTACTTCATTAATTAAGTGCTACTGAGATTATTTGTGTAATGAATTTAGTTTATATTATGATGTGTTATATGTATTTATATTTTATACACATAATAATTTTATTATATTAATTCTCACTTCAATTATATGATACTTGTAAGGTACTTTCTTTAAAAATCCTCTTTTAAAATTCAATTTTATGAAATTCGAAAGCAATGTTTTTATACAATTATCCATGTTTTATGATTATGTTTTGATTATTGGGAATTGTTTATGATGAAGTGTGGGACCTATATATCTCTCCAATTCATTGAGTATGTGTAAGCTAGATGTCAGCTGCTTGGTTACTCTAAGTGTAACTTCGATGGTTACACCATAAGGTATCCGTGATGGTTACATTTTATGGTAGCCATGAGGTTTACAAATCACAAGGTAGCCATAAGGGTTACAATATAAGTAAGTAATGACCCTATATACCCTTACGGTTTTATATATGTTATTTAATGTTTTATGGAAATCTCATGTTTCACCAAGTAAGTATTTATGGGTGAGAAGTATGTATGTGTGAAAATGATCTCATATATTAATAAGTATTCATGGACTAATGGTTTCTTTCCGTCTTTTTATATACCTTACTGAGATTTTTATGCTCATACCATGTTTTTAAATTTTTTTCATAGGATGTTTAAGATAAATAAGGAAGTAAAGTTAAATTTTATAAAGATTTTTCAAATAAATATTGTTGTTATTTTGTGTTAAAAATTTTATGTTTTAGAAGAAATGGATACTATTTTATTGGTACAAACTTGTTATGATTATAGGTTGATATGTATGAGTTATGTCTTAACATTATAAAACTCAAAACTAAAAACATCTTTGGGAATGTGAGGAAGTGAAATCTAGTTGAAATAGCTATATTATGTAATTTTTAAGGCCGAGTCCTTATATTGTGGCTCAAACATCTCTTCCTCTATTTGATACAATTTCTATTCCAGATCACTTACCATATTCTCAAGATCATCCACCTTCAATCTATTATTCATATTATCCTCAATGCATGTCACTTCATTTTTTACATACTCTTCTCTCTTATTAACTTTATTTTATTTTATTTTATTTTACGACTTTCACTTTTCTTTCTTGATATGTGTAATCTACTCATGGAAATCTTCCAACTCCACTTTTATCTACCACTCAAGTTTTATCTTTTCTCATCCATAATCATCACTGATTAATGAATCAAAACATTTCTCAAACTGAGAAAATAAATTAAATTTATAATATGATGAACCACTTGAGTGATCTCACTCCTTCTGGCTTATAAAGTTTATATTCTTACTACCAAACTTCTTATCGTTTCTCTAATACCACTTTTTCAGATTTTGAGATTTCTAATCCTCCACATCCAATTCAAATTATTCAGCCTTATTCCTTGGGAAGTCTTTGAAAAAATGACCAATGTAATTATAGTAGTAGTACCATGTTAGTTTTTTTCCTTCACTTTACACTTTCCCTTCTTGAACCTTTTTGATATAATAAAAACAATTTTGTTTAACACTTTATCCCCCTCCTCCTCTTCATCTTAGTCACTTGATCCTACAAATTCATCATTTTTTACTCTTCCTATTCTCATGGATTCAATGTACCTCTCATATATTGATTTCTTCATGAAATTTAGTTCCTTTATCATTAAATAAGATATGAGAATGTTATGAATATCATCCAATGATAAATCCTACCTATCTTCCATGGATAAAACTTTGGTATAAAATCTCTTCGGAAAATTCCTCATAAGATTTTTGACAATGGAAGAGTCCACTAACTTCTCACCAAAACCCTAAATATTACTCACAATCTCATTGAATATTGTAAAATAGTTTTCAATCATATCATCATATTCCATATTTATATCTTAAAATCATATCCTCTAGAATTTAAATTTGGATTATTTGACTTTTATATTATCTTCATAGATATTTTTCAATTTTTACCAAATATACTTTGCTGTTTAAAGCCTCATCACCTCTATGTAAAATTTTTCTGAATGAGACATGAAGATATAATTTTGTGATTTTCCATCATTCTCTATATTTATATTTTCAAAAAGTGATATAACAAATTCTTCTTTAATGGGTGGAAAAACAACTGTGAAAACATCTTTTACTTATTGGCTAAGAGACAAGAGGCAGGTTAATATATTATTCCTCTATATATGGTAGTTATTTCCACTAAAAATAGAAACACCCCTGATGATCATAGAGTTTTGTTTCTATATACTCAAAATTTAATTAGATATTTATATGGAACCTAAGCCATTTATTTGATACCACTAATGATTCCTTAGGATATATTGACCATTAGGGGGGGGGGGGTGAATCAGTGGTATTCTTTTTTGAGTTCTTAGTTCAACCTATTGAACTTGTTAAGGTTCATGATACACTCAATGATTTCTCTCAGCCTCAATCCATGTGTAGTAATAATAGGAGAGTAAGAAGCACACTATATTTACAAGGTCTGAACTTAAATTCTCACTCCTTATCATGATTAGTTATACTTACTAATCATATATTAACCATTATATAAAAAAGTGGATACACCACAAGGAACTCCGGTCTAATCAACATAGAGTCCCACTGTGTTCCTTATTCTAATGATTGGTTATACACCCCAATCAAAAAATCAGTTTCATCCATACTTATAAATACCACCTTCACGATCTAGGTTTATTCTACAACACTTTATATAATCTTCATCCACTAGTAGGTGGATCAATAGATTTTTCTATGTACAATTATTTAAGTCTTGTACACCCATGCCTTCTTTAGGATATGGAAATATGAATTGATCTAAAATATAGTTCTTTACATGATTTTATTCTTATAATAACGTATAAAACTTGGGAAATATATCTTTATCTAGTAAAATATCTTATATCTTTGAACTTGTTCTTCCTCCTTCGATATAATGAAGTATCAAGATTCTTAGAATTCTCTCACACTCAGTATTTGTGAGTTATCAATATACACCACTCCATTTTCACCTTTTATTAACTTAATTAATATTTTTATATTCAAAAAATGATAACATGAATATTATATTTCATAATTTAAATATAGAATTTTTTTGATCTTCTGATGTAAGTGATCTTCTAATTTAAAATCAGTCAGTAGATTTCTGATTTTCTTTCCTCATTAAAAATCCTTTGAATTCAAGGTAAAATATTTCTTTCTAAATCTCCATAATACTCAATATTTGTAACACCCTAATATTTTTTTGATTTTTTTTTCAAATTAATTTATTCTTTTTGATATTTTTCATTTCACACGACACTGAATATAGCCTTTGTTATACAAAAGCACTAAGTTTGGATTACATTACACATAACAAAAATTTAATCTTGCACTACAAAAAAATCTTAGGTTATCTTTTGGTACATGAAACACTATGTTTTTATTATGTTACACATAATAATTAGTCCCTTTTATAGCTCGTGTTACACACGAGACCGAGTTTTATCGAACTGCAATATACTATTAATAATATTATTAAAATATTATTATAGTTATCACATAGTCATTAGAATGTAAGATATGAATGAGATGACTAAATTATGAAACTAAGTTTTACAAATGTATATGAAATTAATCCTTTGGTTATCAATTAGTTATAAATTAAAGTAATAACTATTTGAGAATAAAAAATTCCATTTCTAAGAAAACTATTTTTCTATGTCAAAACACCATTTTATCTCAATAAATTAAACTAAAAAATTTTGATGAGTATTTTTAATAAAATTTATATATTATATATTCAATAAAATTTTTTCACACTCATATAATATATTTTATAGGCATAAGATAAGAATAAATCTAATTTTATGAATAAAAAGAAGCATTTTTTCAAAAAGGAAATTCAACGCCTTTTAATAGAGAACTCATTTTAAACCTAATTTTTAAAAGTTTTATGATTTTTAATTAAAAAAATTCATTTTTCAAATCATAATACAAAGATTTACTTTGGGTGATTTTTTGGTATTTTTCTGAGAAGTTACATTTTTTGATGAATAATGAAAATACTGAATTTTAATTGAAAACTACATTTCTGTATAATTTAATCATATAGTTAAATTATATTTTTAATTGGTTTTAATGTTAATTTTTATAAATCTTTTATAAATTAATCAAATTTAGTTCATTTTAATCAATTTCACATTGACATTGGATATAAAAACAATTCAAACTTTTGAACATTTTCACTTTAAAAACTTGTTGTTTCATCCCATATGTGGGATTGTTTTTAACTTAATTTATGCCACTTCAGTGTTTGGATTTTTAAAAAATATATTACATATTTTTATTAAAAATAATTTATAATTTCAAATAAATTCAACTTAATTTTTGTCCAAAAATATTAGTAAACGTAATTAAAATTAATTATAGCGATTTAGCTATAAACAAGTTTACTTAGTGGTTAAAATTTAACTCAAGGGGACACATACCACAGAAAAATGTCCAAAATCCATTTCCTATCCATATTTATACCATATAATCCCTTGTATAATTATTTGAGACACATGATGTAAGGGAGACCTCTCAATAGTGTTTACCTTTTTATATTTATAAGAATACCGCCCCTCCTCCACTATAAAAGGGTACTCACCCCCGTAAATTATTCAAATATCTCATGAAATTTTGATCAGAAAAAACATTCCCAAATATCCTATCAAATTCCCCACTTCATCCTATAAGATTCAATTTGGGCATAAATCCAACCGAGGAAGCCCTTTGGTGTAATCAAAAGGGAGTTACCTGAAGAAGAGGTGACATCCTTGAACAAGAACTTTTGTTTTATTTCTTTTTCCACCCCATAAATTCTTATTATTAAATTATAATATAATAAATTCAGTGTCCAAAATATACTGATATGTTTTTATTCTAATTTTAAGACCCACACTCATACACACTTTCAACAAATGAGATATGCAATCATCATTCGTGTGAATGGAGGACTACCGCGTCATGAACTAATGTTGTCCATTCTGCCATTACCACCTTTCAAGGTTGGGAATGATTATTTAATTAATATTTTTATAATTTATACATGATATTTATAACATATTTATTATTTTTTAATTATTATATTACACATACCTTCTTGGTTTTCATTTTGTGGGAATACAATAAATTCATTTTTGGATGTGTGGACTACTGCCTCCTCAAAGTGATGTAATTCATTCACACTATATATGGAATGTATTAAGGATGACGTTAGTAATTTGATATTATATATATGAAATAATAATTATAATTTAACTATAATATATATATATATATATATATACATATATGTCATTTACTTCCTTTTTTCAACATGACAAGAAAACAGAAACAACATTCATGCGTATGTACGACCTATTGTCTCCATGAACGATGTATTCCATTTCATATTTCTATATTTTATATATTATTATAAATAATTATATATGGAATATATATGATATTTATATCATGTTTTACATTATAGTAATAAGTAAATCATGATCTAAGTATGATGATACTTAATAACAAGTCAAAACATATACAAAAAACAAAAATGAGATTACCCAAAACGTAACCTTAACATTAAATTTGTTGGGAAAAAATACCTTAGGGTTTCATATAAGTATTTTTGGGTAGATTATGTTTTAAAAAAAATCCAGATGACCTTGAATTAGTATGGTTGGTATTGCTGAAGCATATATTTATGGCGATATAGTTTCCTAGTGTTTTCCAATTTTTTGGGCCTCAAAATCGGGAGTTTGTTTTATAGAAAAGGAAGGTTTTAGGAATGGATATAAATTTGTGGTCTATAAAGTGAATTTCATAGACCAAAAAGGAGGTATTCATAATAATTAAGGAAAATTAGAAAAGGAATAGTTTCCACATTACAGTGCTATGCGGACCGCAAAGTACGCCACATGAACCACATAGAGAGATCAGTTCATGGGAGGCTAATCATTCATAGGATGCTCATAATTTGTATAATTGAGGTGGTTATTTAAGGTGATGAAAAATGTTTTTAATTTGTGGATGACATTAGACACTCTAAATAATTAAGGCACTATGTGGGCCATATATCAGTTCATGGTGATGGTTGTACCATAATGGAGTTTTGGGTATTTGTGATTAGAAAGTTTTGTTGGATTTATTTTACTATATAAAGGAACATAATCACATAATTAACTAGAGTGGATTTAATTAGAGAAGACAATCTTTGTAATAATTTGGGGAAGTTCAAATTAGTTTGTGAGGGATAATTCCATGAAGGAGTAAGTAGTTCGCAGGTATCAATTCTGTAAAAGAGATAGTTTTCAAGAATAGTTTGTGAAAGGGGTTTGTGGGGCTCGATAGATTAAAAAGGAAAAGGGGCCGCAAAGCAGAGGTGGTACAAAAAGAAGAGTTCATTCATAAAGCAGGGACTGTCTGTAAAGAAATAGGTGACTACAAAGCACTCATGCCATGTGGTGCAAAATAGTCCATAGAGGGTTAAAGGTAGTTCACGAAGGAAGAAATAAAGTTTATAGAAGGACTAAAATATTTCACAAAATAATTTTTTGAAAACTAATAGTATGAATAAAATTGTATTTCATCTACTGGGTGAAAACATGTCTTCAATATAGAATCTACCTATAATTAAGGATACATTCATTATTGATAATTAAGGAACCTACATGTTCATAAACTATGTGTGGATCCTTTATACAGTAGTGAGAAAAGAAAGAGGAAGAAGGTGATCCTTTACACTGGAAATGATCCATAAAAAGAGAGTTAGAGAGTGAACCTTGGGAAATTAGTGAGGTAAAACTAAACATTGTAAAGGTAGTGAGCCTGGGTATAGAGTGATCTATCCTGAACCTTTTATTTTGGCAGTGAGACTCAATGGATTTGGTACATCAGTAGATTTCTATTGTATACTCCATGGACATAGCCTAGTGAGGATAAACCAAGTAAAATTGTTGTGTCTCATGTATGATTTTATTTATATTCACACATTTCTATGGGAAAGAGAGAGAATATTTTTTTAACGGAATATGTACGAGGATCTAAGAATGAACCCTAATGAATATGTAAATGCATTATTTGACCAGGTGAATTTTGTTGTGGAAGACATGCGTGGTTTGAAAGAAATTATTAAAGATATAAATATTGTTAAGTGCATTTTGAGAAATGTACCATCTCAGTTTAATATGGAAGTTTATGTATTGTAAGATAAATATCTAAATGCATTGTCATTGGATATCTTGTACAATAATCTTGTCACATACGAGAAGAAAAATAATGATGATGATACTGTAGAAAATGGGAAGTCTAAATAAGTGGAATTCAAGGCCATGAGAAAGTTAACTATTGAATATAATCAGGAGGAAGACAATGTAGATGATGTAATGTCACTTCTATCCTCAGATCTGCAAATAGGAAGAGGAAAGTTAAAAGGGAAACTTCCAATTGTATGATTTCAATGTGGAAATATTGGACATCTTGATACAAAGTGTCCAAATAATTGTTAAGATGATGATAACGACAACTATGAAATTCCTAGGAAGAAGTATCCAGATAATGTGAAAGGTAGGAGGAGTACCAAGAGAAATTTCTTCAAAAAAAATAATAATATACTTTCAATGATAGTTAAGAATAATCTGATATAAAAGAATTAGAGGACTATAAGGATCATTAAGTAGGTGTTATGATGAAAATTATAATAAATTCCCAAACATGAGAATATATTGATAATTATGAAGGAGAAGTTGAAGGAATGGCTGAACTTCAGATAGAATTATAAGTTGTGCTTGAAGAGATAGAAGATTAGAGAGTTAAAACAAAGAAAAACAATAGGATGGTTAATAATGACAAACTCTATATGAAATATTAGGAAGAAGAAATGCCTGAGCTAGAGTAAAAAATTGAAAGGTTTAAATATTCAATATAAAAAAGCTCAGAAAAAGGCTATTGAGTGCAATATAAAAATTGAAGAACATAAAAGAGAGATTAATAGGTTGATTAATACTGGACAAGATCAAATCAAACGTATCTAATAAATTTAAGGGGAAGTTGTAAGTATGAAAAAAGTGAAACATCAAGAAAAAATATTGATTATGGAAAATAAAGATACAAAGGAAACAAAAAAAAGTAAAATTAGAATTCATAATTCTAGTGAAACAGACAAATGAGTGTTAGGAAAGGAAAAAATTTGACTAGAATTATACATTCTGTATGAGGATTGACCGAAAACAGAAAGTAGTAATGGTTTAAGTTAGACCACATGCTCCCAATCCAAGGTTAAAGATATATTTGGGCATGAATTAGAACCATAATATTCAGAGAACCCAAGGAAAAACTAGTGGTGTAGTAATAACACATAGGAATGCACCCCACATTAAATGTTATTATTGTGGAAATATGAGACACTCACAAAATTTCTATTCCATAGCCAAGTGGTACCTAAGGGAACATGTCCAACAGAGAAAACCATACATAAATAAATTCTCTAAGACATCATTTGATAGTAATTGTTTCAAGTTTGGAGGATTCAGACACATGGAAAGATATTTCTCATCATCAATGCAGAAAAATGTGCTGAAGTAGAATGAATGTGGTCATAAATAGAAACTCAATTTATCATCAAATGAGATGAAAAAACAAAATCAATTTTCATCATTACAAGATTAAAGTGTTCCATCATGCTCCAAGCATCATCAATAATATTATTCAAAGAAATGGATCAAAAATAAAATATATGAATAGTAGTGGTTGTAGGGATAAATTTAAAAGCATCCGATCACATTAGAATTTTGATCATTGATAGTGGATTCACCTCTCATATGATAAAAATTAAGGAAATGGTGATAGGAATTAGATAAAACAAGGAAGGTATTGTAATATTTGGTAATGATGAAGGCTTGATAATTATTGTCCAAGGAAAATCCATGTTTGGGGGAAAGACATGAGATGTGTAGATGTATTAGTAGTTGAAGGTCTCAGTCCCAACATGTTAAGTGTAAGTAATCTATGTGACTCATGAAATTCCATAATATTTTCAAATAAATTATGTATTATTAAGGAAAATGATGGGGAAGTTATTTTTTAGGGAAATTATATGAAATAGAATATTTACCTTATAAATAGATAATAAGATATGTTATTATTTATCTAAGGAACAAGAAAATAAGTTATGTAATAAATGCCTTGGTCAATTGATCTAAACATCAATGGAAAATCTAGTGAACTGAGACACTGATCGATACCTCCCTAGGTTATCATGTGATAATAACCATATGTCTGATGCTTGTTAACAAGGGAAGATAATTCAAAATACAAATAAGGAAAAAGAGTAAAGGTAAAAAAAGTTCTTGAGTTGGGGAATATTGATGTGTGAAAACCTATTTCACCGAGAGATATTGATGGAATATAATATTATGATCTCTTAATTAATTATTTTAACATAATGTCATGGGTTTCAATCATCAATAAAAAATATGAGGTGTTCAGTTGCATAAAAACTTATCTAAGGGAAGTTGAAAAGATGATTGGTCAAAAAATCTATAAGATCCAAACAGATAATGGAATAGAGTTCACAAATATCCAAGTGGAGGATTATCTTGAGAAACATGTGATAAGGCATCAAGTTTTAGTAGTATAAACTCCACATAAAAATATAGTAGTTGAGAGAAAAAATAAAATTATCAACAACATGGCTAGAAAAATGCTCATCGAAAAAACCTTATAGAGAAGTTTTGGAAAGAAACAATGATGAAATCATTCTACACATCAAACAGAGTGTTGTTATGTCTGAAAGAAGAGAAGACTCTATATGAGATATAGTATGAAATGAAGTCAACATTGAAGTACTTTTGATTCTTTTGAATTAATTGTTTCATTATCAATAAGGAGAAATATAGAAGTTTTAATAGCATGGAGATGAAGGGATATTTCTAGTCTAATCATAGAAAATAAAATCATATAAATTATTCAATAAGTATCTGGGAAAGGTAGTTGAAACCAAAGATGTAACTATAGTAGATAATGAGAACAATATTCATCAAATACATGACCAGTATCAAGAGGATAGTTATGAATATATAAGAAGATCAAGGGATACTATATTTCTAGAGGATGATTTAGAAGAATATTCAGATAATGAAAAGAATGAGCACAAACCAGTATCTATAGAAAGATCAAAGGTAAGAGATGAAATTGATAGAAAAAACTTAATTGGTGATCAGACAAAGCTAGTTTTGACAAGGAAGATGAATACTCTACAACAAGCATCATTATTATCACAAGAATAACCTAAATGTTTTGAGTAAGCAGATGAAGATGAAAACTAGGTCTAGGATATGAATGAAGATCTTAACCAAATTGAGAAGAACCAGACATGGGATATTGTTTTGAGACCAATAGATAAAAATATCATTGGGACAAAATGAGTTTTTCATAACAATATGAATGAACATGGCATAGTGATTTGAAACAAAGAATGATTAGTGTGAAAAGGGTAATCCTAGATAGAGGGTATTGATGTTGATGAAACATTTTAACCTATTACGAGGCTAGAGACAATCAGATTATTCTTGTCCATATTAGTGCAAATAAGGTTCAAAGTTTTCTAGATGGACATCAAGTCAATGTTTATGAATGGGGTTATGGATGAGAATGTTTATATTGAGTAGATAGATTGTTTTATCATTCATGAATATGAGAAAAAAAAAATTTGACTGAAGAAGGAACTATATGGGTTGAAATAAGCACTAATAGCATGGCATTCAAGACTTGGTCAGTTTTTGAAGAAACTCTATTTTTAGAATAGTGGTGTTGATTACAATTTCTCTGTCAATAATTATAGTAATAAAATTATGATGGTATTGGTATGTGTCTATGAGATAATATATGGTGGATCAAATTAAGCACAATATAGAAAATTCATAAAATTCATGAAAAGTGAATTCAAAATGATTGGTGAACTAATGTTTTTCCTTGGTTTACAGGTGACACAAGGACATAATGACACATTAATTTCTTAATATAAATATTATAATAGGGTTTTAAGAAGATTTGAAATGGATAATTACAAGGATATAAAGACTTTAGTGGTTTCCCAGATGAAACTTTCATAGGATGATGAAGGCAATGTGGTTAATGTCCTAGAATATAAGAAAATCATTGACAGTCTATTGTACCTGATAGCAAAAAGACCTGATATTTTTTTCCAAATTCCAAGAATCAAGATATAAAAGTAATTACAAATAAAACCACTTACTTACAATAAAAAAAACTCAATATATCAAGGGAATGGTGGATTTTGGTTTGATGTACAATTCCTAATATCATCAAGAGTTATTGTGCTATATAGATACAGATTGGTCTGATTCAGTAGAGGATGTAAAATTAACATCATGTGGTGCATTATATCTTGGTGAATTGTGTATTTCATGGAAAATAAATAAAAAATATTTAATTTAATTGAGCATCATAGAATCTAAATATATTGGGTCTACTCAATATTTCACACAATTATTATGAATGAAGCAACATCTTGATGATATGGGAGTTTTAGTGAAGTATACGATCAGAATCCATTATGATAATTTAATTTCTATAAATCTTATCAAAAATATATTCCATCACTCAAGGGAAAATAACATTGAAATAAATTATCATTTTGTCAAGGAGAAGGTTGATCAAGGTCTTGTGAAGTTGGATTATGTACCTACAAAACTAAAGGTTGCAGACATTCTGACGGAGGCCTTACCCAAATAAGTATTTGAATTACATAGACTAGATTTAGGAGTTAATTTAAATCCCTTCACTTAAAAATGTGTGTATGAGGGACCCCCTCTACCCAAGGTATGATGTGTTTTTTTCTAATGTGTCGATATACGTTCTTTACCCTGTTGTAGACCACAATGAAGTAACCTTCAAGTTTGTTGACAAAGGGGGAGAAATTGTGGCTTGAAAATATGAGAAAATTTATTAATCATGAGAGGGTAGAAGTTTATAGGGGTGTTAGTAATGTTGGGGGAGTATTAAATATTACTATGCTAAAGGTGATCGATCAAAGATTATATATCACGAAAGATGAGGTTTGAGATGAAAGCAGTTGAGTGGTTTTAGAATGACATGTTTCATTGATGAAATTTTAATGATACTATTGTTCCTCATACTGAGCATGGATCATGTGGGATAAAAGTGTGTGTTGAGTAAATATTTGATTGATATCCTAATATCTAGAAGAAAATTTTGGTATAACATGGAAGAATATTTAACGATGTATCAAAATGTGAAGATTTTTCAATAAACCCAAAGGGGGATATTGTTGGAAAAAACACCTCATTGTGTCACCTAATTTTTTTTGGGGTGATTGTGTTTGTTGAAAAAACTAGATGACTATGAATCTGCATGTTTGGTGTTTCCAAATTTTATATTCAAGCTAGCACAATTTCCTAGTGTTTTCCAAATTTTTGGGCCTCAAAATTAGGAGTTTTTTATAGAAAAGGAAGGTTTTTCAAATGAACCACAATTTGAGGACCATAAATCACATTTCATGGACTACAAATGAGGTATGCTGAATAGAGATGGAAAATCAAAAAAGAAAGGGTTTCCTCATAGCAGTGCTATATGTACCACAAAGTGCGTTACACGAACCACATAGTGAAATTAGTTCACGAGAGTCTTATAGTTCATGGGAGGATAATTGTTCATGAGAGGATCATAATTTGTGGAATTGAGTTAGAGATTTAAGGATATAAACAGGGTTTTTCATTATTGGATGACATCAGCCACCACAAAGGATTAATTCACTATACAGACCACATATCAGTTTGTGGTGAAGGCTTCCCCACAATGGAGTTTTGAGTATTTATGATTAGTGGTTTTTGAGGGATTTATTTTACTATATAAATGAACCTAATAACATCATTATCTAAATATAATTTCATTAGAGAATATCATCACTAGAATAATTCAGGGAACTCTAAAGTAGTTTGTAAGGGAGGATTCTGTGAAGGGGGATGCATTTCATAGAGATCAATTCTATGAAGGAGATAATTTGGGAGAACATTTCAAAAAAGGGGTTTATAGGGATTCATAGCTCACAAAGGAAAAGGGGCTGAGAAGCAGAGGTCGACTATGAAGAATAGTTCATTCATGAAGCAGGGGTGGTTTATGAAGAAACATGTGACCATGAAGAACTCACACCATGTGGTGGAAAGTAGTTTGAAGAGGATTCAAGGTAGTTTATTGTGGAATCATGGAAGTTCACAGTGGAAATAAAAAGTTCATGAAAGTAATTTATGAAAACTAAAAGTACAAATAAAATTGGATTTCATCTACTGAGTTAAAATAAGACTTCAATAGAGCATCTATCTACTATTTAGGATGAATTAATTATTGATAATTAAGGGACACACATGTCTATAAACTATGTGTGGATCCTTTCCAGAGTAGTGAGAAAGGGAAAAGGAAGAAAGTTATCCTTTCCACCAATAGTGAGCCATCAAAAGAGAGTTAGGGAATGTACCTTGGGAAATTAACGATATGACCCTAAACATTGTAAAGGTAGTGAGGCTGGGCCTAGAAGTGATCTATCTCAAACCTTGTATTTTAACATTGAGCCTTAGTGGATTTGGTACATCAACACATTTCTATTGTATGCTCCTTGGATGTAGCCCAATTAGGGTGAAACAAATAAACTTGTTGTGTCACATTAATGATTTTATATCTATACATAAATTTCTATGAGAAATATATAGAATAGTTTTTTGTTTAACAATGAAACATGATCTAAAGGGGTAGTTGTTTTAATCTGTCATACCCCTATTCACCCCCCTCTTAGGGTATTTAACCTAATTGGGATAACATAATTATTAATAAATAGGAAATATAAAGTCATAATAAAATCATTTATGGTATTATATATAAGAATATTTTTATTTTGTTTATTTATAATAAACTTATATTTATTATATATAAGGTTTGAACTTGTATGAAGAAAGTCAAGACATAAGGTAAGAGTTTTCTCATCTCACTTTTATTTCTGTGAGATATATGTTATATTCACCATTTATTCTTGTATTTTAGTGTATATACTGACCTAATACATATTAAATCAATAATTTACTTTATTTAATGATATTTAAAGTTTTAATTGATGTTATTATTTCATGAGGATCATGATTCAAAAGTTACTCATATAGTAAGGGGATTTCTAGTCTCACTTTTATTTATGCGAGACTTATACCATATTCACCACTAATTTATTTTGTGTGGTTTATATACTAAACATAAATGTATTATATGATTATTATACTTATATTTATGGTTATTTACATTTCCATTTTATGATCTCTCTTTCATAGGGCTTATGGTTTAAAAGTTACCAAATCAGTAAAGTAATTTTGTCTCAATTTTCCATCTTTGATACACATGACATGTTATGAGCCTATATTATTCTAAAAGGTGTATATAATTAACTTTGAAAAGTTATATCATGAATATATTTATTTTAATGATATTTTAAGTTTCATTTAATGTTATTATTTTATAGGGATTATGATACAAAGTTATCAAAATTGTAACAGTTTATTTGAAAAAATATCATTGTTTTTTGGGATTATTTATGATTATGATTCCATTGATGAAATATTATGAACAATATCTCAATAAATCTCATTAAGTTTCTTCTCCTATTGTTATTAATTAAATGTTCTTGTAATGGTACCATTTTTATACTATTTGGTACTTAAGATAATTTACAAAATGTTTTAAAGAAAATATGACTTTATTTTTTTCTTCGGTCAGAAATATGTTTTCTTTTAAAACCATATTTTCTAATTTTTTCCAAAAATGTCATACTATTCTACTATTATTTTAAAATAAATTTTTACCCATGTTTTACCTTTTAATAAATGGGTTTAAAAGTAATATTCTTGTCATTTTTCGATCAAGGAACATTTCTAAACATTTTACGATACAAAAGGAATATTCGGCATGAATGGATTTACCCACCATAATGAACATAATTTCATTGAAGTTTAATTTTTATGTTTATAAGTTTATTTTTAAATAAATTTTTCTCAATATTCTAGAAATTCATTGTTTTCAAAGAAAAAGTTTTTCAAAATGTTTTCAATGCTTTATTTATAAGTTTTCAAATATATTTCTAATGATAAAGTTTTTGAAATGTTTTTAAAGATTAATATATAAGTTTTAAAATCTATTTTTAAATAAAAAGGTTTTAAAAAGGTTTTCAATCTTTATTTATATTTTTTTAATGTTATTTTCAAAGTAAAAGTTTTTCTAAATGTTATATGATTTAAAAATAATTTTTCAAATCAGAAAGAATTTTTTCCTTAACAAATGTTTTAAATGATTTTTAAATCTTACTTTATAAGATTTAAAAGTGGTTTTTAAGGAATATTTTTAAAATGTTTTTTTATAAAAAAATTATTTCTAAATAAAGGTTATTTTTCCATAAGAAATTCTCCAAATGATCCTTCAAAATCATTCTTCATCTAGGATGATATCCTTTAATACAGTTCATTATTTACTAGGGATATGATCCAAGTATAACATTATTATTATTTCTTTGAATGGTTTATTATTAAGATGAAAAGTTATTTATAAAACCCATTTATCCTACATGGGCTATATAATGATAAATTTCTTATAAAACCTGTTTCCATTCACATGTTATTATATGGTGAAATGTTTATGAAACCTTTCTATTTTCCACAAGTTATGATAGGATAAAATTTTTATAATACCCATTTTATTTCATGGTTTGTGAAATGATGTTTATGAAACCCATATATTTTTATGGGGCATGATATGATAAATGTTTTATTATCTTATGGCACATGTATGTATGATTTCTTTATGTGATGGGTGGGACCTATATCTCCCTCCAATGAATTAGTTACAATTTTATATCTCATAATATAATTATGGGAAACAAGTCAAAAGGATCGATCCACTATGGGAAGAATGGGAAACCCCATCCGTTTTGAGAATATGGGGAAATATTATCCACTATGGGAAGAAGGGGAAAACCAATCCACTATGAAAATAATGGGAAACCCAATACACTATGGGAAGAAGGGGAAACCTACTACACAATGAAAAATAGGTGTGTCTTGATCCACTATGTTTATAGTTTTAGGAGTGAACCTTTAATACTATAATGTATTGTTTGAACCTGATTACATGTCTACAATGTTATCTGTGGACTTGGTTTCATGTCCTTAAATTTATGCGAAGGCCTTATTTCATGTCCTTAACTTAATTAGTGAACCTATTTTTATTTATACATGATCACAATGTTATAAGATAATGTGTATTCCAAAAATCTATGTCTTATTCCAATGTTATTATCTCATAACTCATTTTATTTGATTATATTATGATTCATGTCTTATAAACTACCAATATTTATTCCATGAATCATGATTATGATATTTGATATGCAGGGTATGATCTTAAAATGTTATTATCATGTTCTAATACCCTTATGTCCATGCTATTCTTACTTATCTCCTTTATTTTAACCCTTACTAAGAATATGATCTCACCCTTCATATGTTTCATTTCCCCAGGTTATGAAGAAAGGTTTTAAGTAATAGTATTAAATGGGAATATCTTTGTGAGAAACATTGAAGATATTTCTCTAGGCTAGAATATTGTTTTCCAAGTTTCCAAAGACACTAAAATATTATGGTCCTTGAGCATGTACTTTTGTAATGTGCTAAATATTCATAAACAATGATGCAATATCCATGTTTGTTAAGCATGGGTCACTATAGGATGTATCATATTAATTATATCTAAATTACTACATCTTCAATTTCAATTAAATTTTCTACTTTAAACTCCTCTAAAAAACTCCATGTGTGTGAAAATATGCTCTATTTCCACATGGACCTCCTGATTACAGCATGGATCCCATTATAGCTTCACATAATTCTCCCTTAGATGGTTCTTACTTTATATATACTTGAATCATGGTCAATATATGATAATGATTTTTGATCAATGAAGATCAACTTAACAACATAATCTGATTTAAATATTTATTTATTCATAATTTAATTTATGAAAATCTTAGCATTGTAGAAGAAGAGTGTGCAAATTTTCACTCGGTGTTATTAACTCTACATTAGGTAAAATGTACTATATATAGTTGTAAAAAAAATATACATCACACTTTGACAACCCAAATTTACGAGGACTTTGTCATTTTCCTCATTCATCAACTCTACATAGATAGATGAACTCTACGCTCAACTTTACATTAACCTTGAAAACTCTATGTTGAAACTCTATATCGAGGAATGCTAAGTTTTGGATCCATATAAAATCTATATAATCTTTGTAAAATCTATTTTAGAACACCACATTAAGGAATTTTCCAAATTTTAGCTTTATATGAACTCTATGTCGAATATATGAACACTATATAGGTCTCAAACAACTATATGTTCTCAATGTAGAGTACCGAAGGACTCTACGTTTAACTCCATGTCATCCTTGGAAAATCAATGTTAGAACTCTACATTGATAAATTACTGAATTTTTGTATCTGTATCAACTATTCATTCTAGTAAATCTATATTTGAACTCTATTTAGAAACTCTACATCAGTACCTTTTTGAAATTACTTCTTCAACACTCAAATTAAATAATTCCCTCAATTTAATTCAAGGCCTCTTTCAATCACTCCAAGGCCTCCTAAAACATCTCAAAAACACTTGAAAAATGTTTTAGACCAGCGTTCCTTCATCTATCAACACTATTATTTATTTTATTTAAGAAAAACACATAAATCATCCCAAATAAGGGGGTTACCTTGAATATTCCTAGCCATGTTCTTGAAGGAAGTAACACATCTCAACTTATCTTTTCCATATATAATGGGAGAATCTCACACATCCCCATGCGATTAACTTTGACTACAATTATTCACTAACTTATTGAAAAATATACAAATTCAATCCAACTAGGTATAACAGGTCCTTTGGTGATACTGGGGTTCCTTCACTGGAGTGATGTCTCCATTATTATCATAGTAAATCTTGATCAGCCCCTTAATTCTAGGAACCACCTCAAGTTTAGAGATCGAATTTATAATCTAAACATCTTCCTTCATAGCATTTGATGCAATGGTCTACTTTGAATTTTTTATTGAGTCCACTATAGTGTATTGTTTGTAACTCTTCCATATGATATGTCCGCCATTTATGAAAAAATGAATCCATATTAAGATTTCATATTATCTTTGTTGGATTGAAAAATCACATCTTTGTAACCTTTTACACTGATTTCATCATTTCCTCCAAATACCAACAATATATCCTTAGTCATTATCAATTACTTTATAATGTTATTCACAGAAATATAATGACTCTCACTTGAATTAGAATGGTATTTAATTATAATTATAAAAGTAGAGAAGACATAATGTCAGGTATACAATATGAAATATATAATAGATCCTATAGAGGATAAATAAGGAATTTTATTTATCCTTTTTAAATCTTTAGAAGGATCAAGAATATTATTTAGATTCATTCCATGTAATAATAATAAATACCCATTATTAGAGTTATTTATGCTAAAAATATTTAGAACTTTACCAATATAAGTGCCCTGAATAAATCCAAGAAACCTCCTTGATTTATATCTATAGATATTATGCCTAGTATGTAGGCAGCTTGACCCATGTCTTTCATCGAGAAGTATTTACCTGCTACATTTTCACATAGTGAAGTGTTAGGATATCATTTTATATAATTATTATATTATACATATACAATATTAGAAACACTAATACAATCCCACTATTTTTTATATACAAATGAATCATCCACATTCTTGATGAAACCAAAATCTTTGATTACATCATCAAACCAGATATTACACCTAGGAGAATCTTAATTCAATACATAAATAGATAGTTGTAGCTTGTATAAATTAGTAGTATCATTTAGAACTTCAAAACCTTTGGTATGTATCATATACATTCCCTTGAATAAATTCACATTAAGGAAAGTGGTTATAATATCCATTTGATATATATCATAATCAAAGTGAAATGTTATAGAAAGTAATATTCAAATTGAATTTATCATCATAAAATGTGAAAAAGTTTATTCATAGTCAATACCATGAATTTTTTCATAACCCTTTTACACCAGAATAGATTTATAAGTATAAAATCTACCATATATGTTAATTTTCTTATAGAAAAATCAATTTTAGACTATGGGTCTCACCCATTGAGGTGAATCCACTAGGTTCTAATCCTGTTTAGTGTAAATGGAGTCCATTTAATATTTCATAGATTCTAACCATTTCCCATAATCATAACTCACAATGGAAACATGAAAAGAAGTAAATTAATCTTCTATTAAAGTTACTTTATCATCATTTTCCATGATAAATCCATATCTCTCATTTTTCTGACAAATACTACAAGTCCTTTGAGGTTCCTATAAAACTTGAGTCAGTTCTTCTTCTACAACTTGTTATGGAACTGACACAACTTCCATCCCAAGAACACTACATATTTCTTGGTCATGAACTTATCCATGTTCAACATTCCTCCCACTTAATCTATTATTTATAAATTCATTCCCAAAGAATGTTGAAAATTGGGCCACAAACACATTGAGATCAATAGGATTATAGAAATAATACCCCTTAGTTTCCTTAGGATAACCAATAAATAATCATTTTTTAGATCTTAAGTCAAGATATCATAATACAATCATCATATGAATGATTCATGTCCATAAATAATAATATAATACATAAATAAGATATTTACCATACCATATCTTATATGGTGTATTTATGACTACTTTAGATGGAGCATAGTTTAGTAAAAATGAAATAGATTCAATAGAATAACCACAACATGAAATAGGAAGGTCACACTGACTCATCATTTCTAGAACCATGTCTAACAAGGCATGATTCCTCCTATTATAAAAATTATTCCATTATGGTGTTCTAGGAGGAGTTAATTATAAAATAATTCCAAAATCTATCAAATGATCAATGATTTATAGGCATAAGTATGAACAACCCATATTTGATTAGATAATATTAATACTCTTTCCCAATTAATTTTATACTTTATTCTAAAACATTTTTAACTTTTCAAAAGCTTCATACTTGTTTCCCATTAGAAACATGTTTTTATACCTACTAAAGTCATTGATAAATGTGGAAAAGTACCCAAAAGCATCACTTGCTTGAGTTATTATTGGTCCACATACATCAATATATTTGATATCCAATATTCCACTAGACCTTTCAACTTTTCTCACAAAATGTGTATTGGTCATATTTCCCAATAAACAAGATTCACATGTTCTAAATGACTCATAATTAAATGGTTCCAATAATCCATATTAAAGGGTCCTTAAATGGATTCTCATTTATATGTCCAAGACAACAATGCCAAAGGTAGGTGAGATTAGAATCAACCTAGACCTTCTTATTATAAATGTTATAAATAATATTATCCATATCTGGAATATATAACCATTAGTGTATTCTCAACTACATAAAACATCTCATCCATATATATAGAATAATCATTGTTCTTAATTTTTAATGAGAATCACCTATTTTATAAACAAGATAAAAAATAAAAATTTTATTTATGGCTGGATCATAATAATAATTCTCTAATACTAGTATTAATTTACTTGGTAAAATTGGATCATAAGTGATGACCTCTAATGCAACAACTCTTACACCATTACCAATAGGAAGATCCACTTCAACCTTTTTCAATTCCATAATATACCTAAGTTTGTGTTTATAAACACAATTGTGTGATGCATACCTAGTATCTAATACCCATGATTTAGAGTTAGTGGTATTGATCTATATAACATTCACATTCATATGATCATAAAGTTTCTCTTTGATAATAATTCTCAACTATAGATACCAATCTGTAATTATTTTATAGGTCACACTTATAAGTGATCTTAATATGATTTTCATGAAGTATTCCATAATTTATAACAAAGTCATACTGGTGGATGAATGTCATGTTTTATCTATTTTCATCAATGACTTTTAATGAAAGTGATCCCACAAAAAATGATGACCCTATATGTCATATCTATTTAGTGATACA
Organism: Viscum album; assembly: GCA_963277665.1. NCBI lineage: Eukaryota > Viridiplantae > Streptophyta > Magnoliopsida > Santalales > Viscaceae > Viscum > Viscum album. Next base: position 1,645,243,781 of record OY728131.1, on the reverse strand, counting down.
AGATCTATATTTTACCATGACTTTCATTGGTCATCACATAAATAAGCCTTGACTATTAGGTAAGGAATCATACTAATAAAAATAGTTGTGATTCTTGGATAGTTTAGAAGACAACTCTTTATCCAAATCCATCATATGGATAAACATAACTCTATTCCTATAGTATCCAATTGGTTAGGGTTTCCCAACTAGTGTAACAAAAAAAGATAAGAATGTGATAAAAAAGGAAAATCAATGGCAACCTAATATGGATGAACCTACCCAAGGATAACCTAGTGTCACCCATTAATTTATTTCATTACACAAGATAATATAGGGCACCCTGATATGGTGAAACCTCAAAGTTTGAATGATATAGGTCTCAAAAACTTGTAATTTTGAAATAATCTCACAATTAGTATTTGAGATAGTTTTATTTTAAAGCTTCACTAACTTAATTTACATTATATGCATATTAAGTTCATAACTATTTTCTTCAAATAAAATATTTATCTTCTCATGTTTTATTCCTTTGTGTATGCATGCTTCTAATGATTTAGTTTCTTAATCTCTATTCCATCCACCAAAATAATGTGCTCACACCACATTAATGTGTATCTTTTTATACAACCAACAAATTTGTATTATTCACAAAAAATATAAGCCAAGTATATTCATACATATCTGAATGCATCTCATGCATATGGTATATGAACATTTCTTGTAAAGACATATAATTATATGAGATATAAAATTTCCACATGACTAATACCAGAGCTATAGACAACCAACCCCCACCTTTTTAGAACAATGCACAACCCTCCAAGCTAGTGGGAAGTCCAAATCAATTCCCCTCTACCCAAGGATACTTTACTCAATAGATAATTCAGTTCATTAAATCTCTAAAACCTAATATGCACAAACTATATTTAATAACTATTATCAAGATCACAACATTAAATAACAATCCATGGAAAATATATATTAAAAAATTAATCTTATGGTGTCGTATGTGACATATAATACAATTTTATATCTTCTATAAGCAATTCATCACATAAAATTTCATGCACAATATTCATATTTCTTAAGAAATTTACTAAAAATAAATATTAAGAAATCAATAAAATAAATAAATTTTTTTATTTATTTTCCAAAACATGAGACATAAATATGAACTATTCATTACTAAAATCTTTACCTATACCCACAGTTCAAAACAAAGGGTATATCCTAAAAAACTGTGGGTATAGGATATACCCATGGTTCTATGAACCATAGTTTCTCAAACCACCGGGATAGACCTATACCTATGGTTATTAAACCATTAGTGTTGGAAATTTCAATGAAAATACCTAAACATATAGTTTGGTCAAATTGTGTGTATAAATCCTTATTTAAAAAAATCCAGTTGGGATTTGATCCCAACACCTTCCACTTATACTCCAATGACTTTACCACTACCCTACAAAATATTTATTTTTATTATATTCAAATATATATATATGTATGTATGTATGTATGTATGTATATACGTATATATATAACAAATTATTTATATTAAATTAACTATTAATATTATTATTATGAAAAAACAATGGGCCAAACCATACCCACATTTTGGTCAAACCATGGGTATAGGTCCTTATTTATAAAAAAATATTCCACTAGGATTTGATCCATCACCTTTCACCTATACTTAAATGAATTTACCACTATCCTACAACACATTTTTTTATTATATTCATATATATATATATATATGTATATATGTATAAATATACACATTTATTTATCTTAAATTATTTATTATTATAATTATTATAGAAAAATAATGGGCCAAACTATACCCATAGTTTGGTAAAACCTTGGGTATAGGTTCTCCCACAATTTTTCCCCTTGAAATCTATTCACGTGGATTAAAAAAAACCCTGGGTATAGGGTTGACCTATAACCATTTTTTTTTGGAGAACTATGGGTATAGGTCCTTCCCACAAATTTTTTTCCCATGAAATCTATTCCCATAGTTTATAAAAATGGTGGGTATCGGGGTGAACTATACCCACAACGTTTGAAGAACCGTGGGTATAGGTACTTCCTATGAATGTTTTTTTTGTGAAACCCATTACCATGATTTATAAAAACCATGGGTAGGGGTGACCTATACCCACAATTTTTTAGGGAACCATGGGTATATCCTTCTTTTCCATTAGTGATTCATATTTAATTTAGCTATAAAAAATCCCATTTTACAATGTCTACCACCTATAATTTATTACTAATTTATAAACCATAAATCAATTTATCAATATAAAATTTTAGACCTTTTAAGGACTACCACAGTTTTTACCATGTCTTGGTCCTTAAATGGTTCCCATTTTAGATAGTTCCACTTTATAATGGAACTTTCCATGATGCAAGGTGTAAATCCCAGACAAAACATCATGGTCAAGCGAAGGTGGGAATTTTTAGGGGTATAATGTATTTATAAAAAAGTGCACTATGCTTTTCACCATAGGGATTTTATATTGTGGTGTGTATCATGATTCTTGGAAAATTTCTAGTTAAGAATCATTGTTCCATGCACTATGATGTAGTTACATTGATGTTTGTATTTTGATGGTCACCATGATGGAATAAGGGATACTATACCATGGTGTTGGTATAATTTTCTTTAAAAACCATGAATAAAACACATTTAATCTTTAAATAATATGGATTTAAAACTACTGATGGGTTTTAGGGGATCATAATATCATCGTTGACAATGGAATAAAACACAAAAAAATATAATATGTCTTTAACGAATAAAAATGTGCATGGAAATGAAAAAAACACCATACCTAGAATGTAGTTACAATAAAACCCATATTTATTCTACAATGGATTACATTGAATAAAAATCACCAAATTATGAAATAAACACTTCCTTCCTCTGAGGGTGATACACTGAACTTGGATCCTTGAACATTTCTTGAACATCCCCATAATCTGAAGGGGTTATAGAATCTTCACAATTTGTTATAAAAAGAGAATTGATAATGAAGAGAGATTTGTATATTTATCTTATAATAGAATTGGTTTCCCTAAAAATCAGGATTTCATTCCTTATATATTCACCATTGATGAGTTTCAACTTAACGAATTATATCGACCATATTCATTATATCAATATACGTTAATTCCCATCAGACATAACCATTGAACTTATTTAATGAACATGAAATCCATATTAAATCCATTCATAAAGGATTTTTAATTGATAAAACTGTGTGGGAGTGGATATGGAAAATACATGCATTATAAACATATAAAACAATGTATCCATGACACCCATACATGCTATGGGTAAGACCATGATGTGGAGTCCCACATCATGGTTCCCTCCTTGTTTTTAGTGTAAATCCAATAGGCATAACCTTAATACTTATAGAAGACACTATAAGTATGATAATCTACTTACTCATTTTGATAGGGCATCCAAGTAGTGTTCCTTGAGCCTTACCATCTCGCACCATATACATACAAGCTTTAGTCAAGATTCACCTCTCAAACTATAATTCTCATAAAAGTTTCTAAACTTCATTTTCTATCATGGGATGAGTTTTTTTTATTTTTAATAATTTCCATGACACACTAGAAAAAATACCCACTACAATTTATTAAAACATAAACAATGCCACTAAGAGTCTTTGAAAATAATCCCATGTTCATTTATTCCTTAAAAAATTTACCTTTTTCCCTCTAAATTTTTATTGACAACAAATATTCAGATATTAATCCCATATAAATCTATATGCCTTTGTAATTTTTCACATTTAAACCATGAAAAGTTTCTTCATCGTTATATATTTATATGTCAATATTTTCAATTGAATTAAATTCAATTCTAGTTGATACACTTTATATGATCTATAAAGCTATTTTTGTATCCTCTCTACTTACACTATATTACCTATATAATATTAACATCCTCTCATAATAATGAATTACATTGTTTTTCCACACAATAAATTTGATTATTTCCTAAAAGTAAATTATATCATAATAAAATAACAAAATAAAATGATATTTTTTATTAATAAAGAATATTAACATTAACAGAAATATTACCTCAATTAAATTTACCCATTCTCATAGTCCAACAGTCCCCATACTTGTACTTGAATTATAACCAAATCTACTTTATATATTTTTAAAAAATTATAACATGGAGTGAATTTTATTTTTTAATCTTTTCATATTATATTTATTTTTTGTTTTTTCAAAATTATTATTGGGATTTTTTTTTATATTATCTCAAAAATAATTTCATCCAAGGATTTTGATGTGAAAGATCCTCCCAATTTTATTTCTCGTGTCATGTTGATGTATATATGCATTGAACAAATCATATTCTATGGAAACATCCCAATATTAATTTATTAATATTTACTATATTACCATAATTTATTTCTTTCTACATATTTAAAAAAATATAACAATATAAAAATATATTTTTTTCCAAGAGACACATTCATACATAATTCTCAATTAAGATTATATAAACTTTTTAAATAAAAATATAGATTCACATATAATTCCTAGACTCAAAAAACTATCTTTCATATGAAGCTAGGGGGAACTATAAGACTTTAGACATACATCTCTATGATCCAGAGGCAACTAAACAATGATGAGATTCTATGACCATCCCAGGGATACTATACTCTTAGTATCAATATATAAAATAATAGTAAAATAACCAAATCAATATAAATATAAAATTAAGCCCAATGATTTATCATGAATAACCAACCATCAACAAATAAAAATAACAACATGTTATGACAATAATGTGTTGGTTTTTAAATGATATAAAAAAACTTGTTAAAAACTAAAAAATAAATAAAAAAATATAAATCCAAGATTAACCATGCAATGAAAACAAAATAATGAATAAATTTTAAATGAAAAAATTAGTGTATAATAAACCATATACAGTAATTTCATTTATCTATATCCTCTATGGTTGATGAAGATCACATGAGAAGAAGTGGAATGACATACCTCCTCTAGAGGTGTCTATGGGCCATACTAAATTTCTTTATGTTCAAGTGGAATCCTTCAACCTTCCTCATATACTAGTGCCTTATGATATAAAGGAAGTAGGAGATGAGAGTAGTGGGTAGGGTAGTTTTAGAAAAGTTTCTAGTATGATTTCATGTAAACCATCTCATGGTGAATGAACCTTTATAAATCCCTCCATATTTCTCCTTGAGAGTTCATGAATTTACTCATGCATTATAATGCACAAGTAAATGCCTCAGGTTGTTCATAAAATCCTTGCATGAATGAAACAAACCCCCATATATTTCATCCTATGAAATAGATAATTTTATAATAAATAATGGACAATATTAGTCCAATGTTAAAATTTAAAATTTGGATACCATAACAAAATAATATAGTGGCATGTATACCATAAATTATGATATGGCTAGTCATACAGTATGACTTGCATTGGTAGTGGAACAATACAACGACTTGTTACATATTTGTATCATAGGATATTATATATCCATAATACATAATATGTATATAGGATTTAGGTTATATCTCCTTTAATCCCCCACTTTAACTAAATCCTTATAGACTTTGTGCTACTTAACCTTATATCATATCATATATAATAACATGTGAAACCATATCAAAAACTCTTTTGGATATCATCCAAAACACTTTTGAAAATATTTCACTAACTTCACCGTGTATCACATAATATGTAATACCTAGTGAATACCCATCAAAAATATTTTATATTAACTCTAAATTTTTTTTAGAGTAACTTCTCGAGTCAAACTCAATCCTCATTCAATCAACCAATAAGTGTGACCCCACTAGCCTTTATAGCATTGAAAATAAATATGAACCACTAGATCCATAAATATAAGTAAGAATATGCCTATAGAAAAACATCAATGCTACTCAAGAAACAAGTGGATCTAGCATAATATCCATAAAATATATTCATATATATAACCATGCCCACCAGTTTCATCACTTTCTAGCAAGAGTTTTTATTATTCCCTTCAACAAAGAGACGTAGTGACCATGTGATAAAGTATTCTAATCACACATGACCAAATCATATGTTCTTGAATATCCAAGTATAGACTGACCTGATCGATGAATACATTACATGTCATTCATTTTTATAGATGAGAAAATCACATGTCCCTCATCTGAATAGATAATCACATCATATGTACTATATAGGTGTGGTCACACACTCCTCATTCTATCTCAATTGAGGGTCCAAATGTCTAACTCATCATACTATATGATAAATCCAATATTTATTAAGCTCCAACCGATGATATGATTGAAAAAATACCCAAACACCCCCTAATTAGATAAGTCTCAAGGCTACCGTGAGAATGATATCAAAGTATGATGGTTCTCAAGATATGAATCTCACTAATATTAGGTGGTGGGGAATGAAAATATGGGTCATGCACACCTAGTATACCAAATAAGTAGTATATGGAACTCTATGTGGTATACTTTGAGGGTAATCCAACATAAAAAATCCCTCTTTGTGCCTCATGAGTATATTTCATATCTCTATACAAGAATCCTTCTAACACCAACCTTAGAATTTAATTATAAACTATAATACTCCATGGAGAAATTCAGTTATAGATAACTCAAAGTCATACTTTTAGATCTCAATTATCATTAAAATTCACAAAATGTATATCAATATATACATATATCCATCTAACACGAAAGAATGATAAAGTGGATATCTAATTTTATGTGAGGAATTTTATATTTTCAAACCTTTTAAGAATACTTAATAAAACCCTTCATAAGCACTACAATACAAGGAAATATTGTCGTCGGAGAGGTGGAACCCTAAACGAGGTGAGAGAGACCCTCTTGAGGAGTGAGGATCCATAATTAGTGAATGTTATTAGAAAATAAACGGCATGATTAAATATTATAACCACCAAAAACATGATGGAAAGATAATAACACACATATATTTAGGTGTGTATATCATTTCATGACATTTACACCATGTGAATCTTAATAATTTTTTATACAATATCAAAATTATCATATATAATTATAATATATTTACATTTTTAACTCCAATGTGTAAATATAGTTATTTCATATGTTTGTCATTGAACTATTATTCTCATCTTTTAAACCTTATTTGTATACTTTCAAAACTTCTTATCTAGGAAATTTTTTAGATTGTCACCTCTTTTATGTGTAAGTATTTTCTTGAATAGTGTTGGTGATTGGTTTGGAGGATACACTTGATTGATTCTCTTTCATTATATTTGTAAATCATTTTTAAATTTACTAAACCTCCTATAATAATTATTTATATGTGTACATCAAATTCTATAATTTTTTTTCAATATAATAGAATATTCTACAAGATTTATTATCATAAAAGAAAAATCCTAATAAAACTTCATTTTTATTATTTTTTAATTTCTAATTTAATAGGTTGAGTTAAAATTAAAACCATAAGCATAAACATAACAAAATAAGTAATCACATGACTCAAATTTCATATAACTTCAATGTACCAAAACAAAAAATAAAAAAACAACCAATTCAAGGCACAATAAAACCAAACTGAAAGCAAACAACTAACACCATAATGACCATACCAACACCTCCTACAACATGGGTTTGTACACAAATATTTATTTCCCCCAATGAAACTTCTATAATTCATCATTGGTGAATAAGGAATCCTTCCATTTTTCCGTATCACAAAAAATAACATCTACATGCACATTGAAGTTTGTGGGAGGGAATGAGTAATATAATACTTAGTATGATATTACTTAATCACTCTCTTAAATTTTCATGTATAATATACAAAAAATATATAACCAATGTAATTTTAAAAATAGTTAAACAAATTTCAAATAATATTTTACTGAACATTTCATATAATCCAAAAAATTATGTAAAAACAAATATTTTTTCCCAATATGAGGGTGACACTACATGAATAACTAATAAATCAAAATAGTTATTTAAACATTATAATTATAAAGAATAATGAGCAATATGAATCAAGAATCTTGAATTTTTTTTATGATCATAGAATTGTATTAAAAGTATCATCATCCATCCAAGTTTTTCCCAATAACATATCTCCCCCATTCACATCTTATATCATAGCTCGTTCCATGTCATTCTCGACACTTTTGATCATCACTCAACCCGTTCATTCATCTATTAACACTTATTGATTGTTGATCATTGATGTGAGACCATTTTTTTAATTTTTTTTATGATTTTAAATGGTAATTAACAATTAATTAATTTAAATCATGGGTAATTAATACATCTTTAATATATTTTGCGAAATATGGAATTAAATGGTAAATGAATTTAAACCAGGGTTTTAAATGTTTTATTACTTCTTAAATTAATTACCAACCATAATTTTATTTGGAATAATGGAATTTAATTGTTTAAATGAATTTGATTATAAATTTTATAGTTTATATTCATTGTTTACTTAATCTGATAAAGCCTACATTAAAATTTTGATTCTCATTTTACCAGATTAATTGCACATTCATTGAATTGTTTGACAGGAAAAACCAACCGCACATACTCCTTCAACAACTTATTGTGCCTCCAATCCACCTATAATGGTTATTCACCCATTTACATTGAATCTACTATATGCACAAGGTGAATAAATATACAAAGTGACCACAATAAACTTAATCGACCATGCCTGGACAAAACTACTGTAAGTAAAGACGACCTACCATGACCCTCACCAAACTACCACATACAACCCCTCTGGAAATTGACTGTGCTCTGATCTAAAACACTATTCAGATGCACTTACATTGACTCACCATTACTCCTATCCTCAATGATGAATCCAAGCACTAAGATCATCACATGTTTGATCCACAAATATACAAAACTAAGTGAAAAACAATATCTCTACAAGTTTCACATAAGCACCTGAGTAGCTTGATGATTCATCGAAACAGGAAACCTCATGTACAACATGATGTTAAAAATAGAACCAACACATAGAATCTCCTCTATAGAAGACACCTACTAGAATGAACCTGGTTAGTATCATCCTTAATGGAACATCGATTCTAATTCAAGTATAAAAAACTGATCAACCGAGCCGAATTGAAGATTCCATGAGCTTAAAAAATATTATTTGAATGAAAGGTGATGATAATTTATGTTCATTAGTTTTCCTATGTTTTCCCCTATTTGGATAAAAAATAAAGGTGACCTCACTAATTCCCAACACACTGGATATGAATGTGAGGACCGAAACATGCCATCTTCTTGTTTTAATGACTCAATTAATTGAAGCAAAGAAACAAATGGTGCCCTATCAGGGTGACCCCAATGATCCAAAATGCACATATTCATACCAAACTCCACCAAAAAATCCCTTAGAGCACTATAAAAGCTTCAAATTTTCATTAATAAATCTTCAACACACAACAAAGAATCACTAAAGACCCTTTATCCTTCATTGAACAGAGTCTTCATATAAACCCTAGCAAAAACCAATCACCAATTCTGATCAAATCCACTTGTAAGGCCAACAATATAAATATTTAGATTAGTATATCTTTCCAGTAATTTGAATAAAGATACAAATCCGTATAACAGGCTATCATCAATGCAAGATAACCTTAATCCAAGCCTAATTTTCTAGGCTTGAGCTCACTATTTCAAAACAAAGTGTAGTGATGATTAGAGATAATTTTTAAGTCCACCACCTTATTGCTAAGGTCTTTTTCCTAAATCCCAATAAATAAACATACATTACACATAGTAAATGAATCACTAATACTCCTCACATGACCATGCTAAGAAGAACTTGATTTTCAATTTCTATTGAACTACAATGTATCCAAGTGTTTCTTCCACAATTCTTATAGAATAAGTATGAATCTTGATCATACGAGGAGAGTAAAGAAATAATGGAAGATTCATAATCCCTCATGAGAAGATCCAAAACCTATAGATTTACATGTAGTGAAAATTATAGGAGAGGAATTTTGGCGCAAAAACATGAGTAATGTTCTATAAATACTAGAATCATTGGGGAAGAAGAATAAATCCATGATGATCACATGTAGGAAGCTACTATATACAATGGATCTCAGGTCATTATGCTATAAATAGAGAAATGTTCTTTAGGATAATGGTGGAAACCATGGTTTGAGTGATCTTTTATTTCTAGAGTTTATTTTCCACTTTTACAATTTCTATAATTCTCTAAATATGACACACTAATCCATTAGTGGATGAGATGAGAAGATTACCATTTATCCGTATTAATGAATTTTATATTTTAATTGTTAATATATTATAATAATATCTCTTGAAATTTTCAAATTTTTTTACATTTTGAGATTTCATTTTTTCTAAGTCTCTCAAATTACGCTTCCTTTATTTATTGGTTTTTATACATATGACACTTTGGTTCTCTTCACCACTTATGATCATGAGTATTAGGTTGATCTAAGGGTGATAATAGATATCCAATCACTATGCCAGGTGAAGTTAGAGATTACAGTGATTATTTAATTCAACTTAATAATATGAAACAACCTAGGGAAGGTGATGAGTGCAATTTAATCTAATCCAAGGGAGAACAAGAGATTTAAAATAGAATAATGATTTAATAGAAAAATGTGAGGGTATATACAAGGTTAGGACACATTCATTAAAAAAAATTTAAAACTAATCTAATTAAATAATTGATTTCATAAATCAAACTTGTTAAACAAAATAAGAATACACTCAGAACACTATCTTTTCCATAGAAAACCCAAGTCCCATAAATACTTTGTTTATTAAAGTTTAAAATATTATTTGCAGAGGGACCCATGACATGTATCTCATCACTAATATCCACTATACATTTATTTTAAAAACCAATTTTTACCCATAAAAATTTTTATATCAAATCCATCAAATTATTAATTTTAAATTCAAAAAAAAATTAAGTTGAAATGTTCATTTTTTCTCTAAAAATCCACATTTAAAAAAATATCAGGACTTATAAGCAAAAAAATTTCTAAAATCAAATCTCATGATTTTAAAATAAAAAAATTAATAATTTCCATAAAAATTATGAACCATTTTTACGAAATATAAAATCCCTTAATTTATATAATCAATTTCTCACAAAAATCACATGATAAATTCATATAGAGGAAGGAATAGAAGACACTTACATCATATGATAAAATCCATAAATTCCTTTCTATATAGATCTAGATTTGACAATTATTCTTTTTGGTTTGATCAATAAAAACCTTGTAATAAGAAACCATGATCATGATTATCCCACACTTGATATAATTTTTTACAACCTTGGAACAAAATATCTATTCATTATGTTATATCTCCAAGAGAGAGGGAGAGATACCCACTCAAGAAGCAAAGAGATCAATGATATATTACATTAGATATGTAATTAATTTTCTCAATCTGTAAGGCCAAAAATTTTTCCCGAGCCCAATTATTTTATCATGTTAGATATTGGGGTGTACATGGGTGATTCCATAAGTAATTATTAGGTTTGATGGGTTTTTTTGTAATTTTAAATGTTGTTTTAAAATGATTTTTCAATTTATAAAGGTAATTTTGATATTTGAAAAGTTAATTTATAATTAATATGAAAATTTTAAAATGATTCAACTATATTAAATGTAAATTTTGAAATTTTGAAATAATATAGATATAATGGAGAAAATAATACCTTTCTATTTTAATCAGATTCTATTCATTTTTATAGTTATATTTCATTTTAATATAATGGTCAATGTTTTTCATTTTTTACCTATAACACCCCAATATTTCAATATATAATTATCCTTTAAATAATTCTATGTTCGATAGATTACGTTACAAGAAACACAAAAATAAAATAATAAGGAAATATTATAATTAAAATTTTTTTAAAAATAAATAAATTAGTAAATTATGATACTTAAATTTTATTTTTTAGAGTGATGGAATTCAATGATTATAAAATAAGTAATCAAAGTGATATGATTAAAATCATTCAATGTTAGAAAGGGGTATTTTTCAATGAATTGTTTTTCAAATGTTATGTATTTTAATAAATTGATAAATTTTAAATTAATTCAATGTATGATCCAATAAATTAACACTAAATTAATTCTAAATTGATGTAAAATAATATTATGAGCACTTGAAGTTTTAAAAAGTAATTTTTCTATAAAAAAAGTTTTATTTATATTTTGTATTTTCATCTAAAAGATAAATTTATAAATTTTAGAAATTGAATTTGATTAAATGAAGTTAATATTTGGATTCAAAATATTAAAAATTTCTTATGGTTAAATTTTAGTATTTTTCTAAAATAATTGTTTTTTTGGATGAATAGTGCAAAATACCAATTTTAGAAAAACTATCACTTTTATGACATTATCATGATACAAGAATGAGTTTATGTTTTATGAAGCCTTTTTTATAAGAAAAATATATATTTAATAAGTAATATAATTTATTTAAAAATATAATGTTTAACATATAAATCTACATTTGATATTTTTAAAATATATGTAATATTTTTATTCAAATAAAATCTATTTTGGTTCTTATATTTTATTCAAGTTTTAATAAGTTTTTATTATATTTTTGTTTGGTTTTAAAGTAAAATAAATTAATTTTGAGTAAATATAATCCAATTAATTCCATTATAATCAATACTATACTTTTTTTTATAAAATCATTTTTATACTTAAAAAGGGAATTTTTATAAAAATGTTTTTCATTATGTTTTTCAAACTTATATTAAAATTAATTTTTACCACTTATAGAAATTGAATATTATAAAATAGATTACATATTTGGATCATAATTTTATGATTTATTAATGAGTTAAATTTCGTTTTTATTTATAATGAATAGTTATCATGGTAAAAATTTGTTACCATAGTAAAGGTTAAAAGGGTTAAAATGAGGGTTAAACTAAGAGATAAGGATTAAAATATCTATAAAACTTGTATAAATGTAATTTTTGAGTAGATTTAAATATTAAATTATTTTATATTCATAATTTTACTTAATTATTTCCACTTTCCATGACAATAAAATTTATTATATTTTAATGTTCTTAGTATTTACAAAGGTGTCACTCCCCTCACTTATAAATGGACACATCCTCTATTCACTTCTACAAAGACTTAAATATCAATTATATAAACTAATATATACCCAATTACTCTCCCAAAAACCACATTCATGAATTTTAATTCCCTTCTCAAAATACCCATCCTAGAATGATTAAGGTTTAAAACACAGGAAGATATCCAAGGAGGAGGTATAAGTCTTAACCAAATTCTTTCTAGTTTATTTATTCTTAAAAATCCTTAAAAAATATTATAACCATAATAATATAATGACATAAATATATATAATACACTTAAATGTTATTATGTTGATCAAACACTTACTTTATATCACCCTTCTATCTAATAGAAAATAAAAACATCATTCATGCATATGTATAAACTATCATCTCTATGAAGCAATGTATTTTGTTTTTCATGACCACATCACATGGATGTTTATAAAGATAAAATTAAGAAATATATGAAATATTTATGAAATAACTATTATTATATAAATATAATATATTTCCTACCTTTTAATCTTATAATCCTTTAGAAAACGGGAATGTCGCTTGTTCATACATTCAAAATACTGCCTCTACAAAGAGATGTAATTTAGTTTTCATCATTGCCTTACATGTCTATTTAATGAATTAATAAAATATTTATTATATTATAATTATTTCTATGTTTATAATTTTATCTAATTTATTTCCTTTTTATCCGTTAGAAAAATGAAAACATCGCTCATTAGCACGTGCAGACTACAATCTCCATGAACAACGTATCTTCTTTTTTATAACCTATTTACATGGATGGTTTTAAAAATTTATTTAATATATAAATATGATATATATAAATATATATTAAATTATTAAAATTATTTAGGTGACTAAATCTTAACCAAGTTATAAGGATCAGAACCGCCGAATCATAACATGCATGAGAAATAAAACAATTAACACTAAAATAATTGATTTTAACAAAGAATTATGAGTAAATGGGTAGAAATAAGTTGTGAATAAATGATAAATAACAATATATATATATATCTTATATATATTAATAATAAATATAAATTTATCTTACATAATATTGGAACATATTCAACCAAGTGGGAATCCAAGGTAAGGGTTTATTGTCTCAAACATCATTCTTTAAGACTAATTTTGAATTACACACATCTTTCCATTATATAATGTATATAATAAATATTTGAAATATTATATCATGTTACAATTTTTAATCACTATAATTAAAGTTGAATTTAAATTTCTATCATTCAAGAGGTTTTTCTTCAAGTGTTTTAAAATCTGTAAGGGTTCTTTGTCTCAATTTCTATTCATTGAGACTTGTTTCATATTATGCACTATGTTTTATATTATATGGTGTATTTATTGAAACATGAATATAATTTGATATAATATTTTATATAATTTATGGTATTTATTGAACCACATCATGTTCCAACTTTCTATGACCTTTGATTCAAAAGTTTCCAAAGTCATAAGGGTTTATGTTTCAATCTCACTTTTAATTAGGATTGTTTATGCTTAAATTTTTTTAGAGTAATTATATATAATTAATCTATTAAACCCAATATGTTTTATTATCCTATATTGATTTATTGGTTTTACATGTATTCATTCAATTTTTTCTATTTTTTTACTCAAAACCATCAAAAGAAATTTTATAAGAAAAACCAACCTTATTACTTCTCTTTGGTCAGGTATATTTCTCTTTCATATCCATATTATTTATTTTACTTAAAGTATGTTAATTTTAATAAGTTAATAATTTATTAAGCTCAATTTTATTTAAATTTTTACTTCTATTCAAATGTTTAAAATAAATATTTTTAACATTTTATGAAACTTGTTTCTTTTGACTTTTTTTTACAAAAGTGTGAAAGAAATATATTTTTAAAAGTTTACACATGAAAAATTATTCATACCATAAAGGCCCTTAATCATAATTTATATTATTTTCCATTTTTTATATCTTTACAGAGTAATATATATTCCTATAATTCTATTTATTTTTAAAGGAAAATGTTATTATTTTATTAAAATTTTTGAAAATGAATCTCAATCCACTTATGCATATTTTATATTTCACTCCACATTTTCTTACTCAATTAAAGTTTATTTTTATGATTATATTATTTTAAATTATTTTAAAAATAATTATTTAAAATTATTCTTGAAACCTCAAGAAAATAGTTTTTGAAGGGATTTGTAACTTTGTTTTGGTAAAAATGTTAGAAAAGCTTTAATAGAAATTATTTTTTTTAAAGTTTCTCTCTTATTTTATTCTATATTTTCCAAGGGACTTGTATTTAATAAAAAATTTCACTCATAATTAATTTATGATCTTTTTCATGTCAATATTAGTTATTATCATGGATATATTCTACTTAATTTTTGTTATTTACTTAGTCATATATCCATTACTCTATATGGTATAAACATCTAATTTTATATAAATCAGATTGGAGGTGTTTACCAAGAAATATAACTCATTTATTGATTGAGAAAACATTGAAAATATATATACTTGTTAGTTATATATGGATGAATATTTACTGATAAGGTACGTTGACTATGTAATAGGAAAATATTGACATTTTATATGCTAGTTTTTCAATAAAAATTTTATTACTAAGGCATATTGATTATGTGTTGTATTTATTTAATATGGAGAATTCATTGGACTTAGTAAATGATGGGTAGGAGATGATATTAGATATCCCCTCGATGTATCAACAGGTCTAATGAGACAAAATATCTTGGGAATTTTGTATATGGATTATTTATTTATTTATGATGTATTAGGTGAGAGGCCTTGACGATATGTATGATGTCTTGGTTGAGAGGCCTTAGTGATATGATTAATATGTCTCACATTATGCATCCCATAATTATTAAATTAGTTATTATTATGAATTTTATTACTATATTTATATTATATATCGATGAATTTTAGGATCCAGTTATTGTTTACATGGAATATGTATTGATTATCCACTCTGCCACATTGTTTATGCCTTGTGCATTTGTGATAGCTACTATTGTATGTTTTCATTAAAAAGAATTTGAGAACATCCCTTATTATATTTTATTTTACCTAGGTTATTAATAAGAGTAATACATATGATATATCTATAATGGTATTTTGTGTGTATAATTTTATTAGAGTTGTTTAAGGCTTATTATTGAATAAGAAAATATAGGTATACTGGGAAAAATATCATTTGGTGAGAAAGATATGGGTTTTGTTAAGTAATTATTTTCTTAATCCTATAAATCCATAAAACTAAAAACGTATTGGGTATTTATGTGACTCAATAATTATTTTATTCTATAATTATGTAAGGTCAAAACTACGTCACTTGAGTTGGTATGAAAGCTAGTATGTAAATATTAAGCTTTTAGAACCAGATCTAGGTGTATGAGTTTGGGCTGCTATAGTTAGTATTAAAGTAGAGGTTAAATAACTTTAGATGTTAAGATTATATTAGATTAGTATAATTCAAAATATTTATAAAATTTCAAAGTGTAATATGATGGATTTGGATTATAATTTCAAAGTATTCTATAACTTTAAAGGCTAAACTGTTACTGATAAATTTGTTTATTTTTGGATGAATTGAAAGATTTGAATAAAAGATTACATAGTTAAGGATATCTTAATATTTATCCTTTACATAAGATGAATTATTATTATTCTATTTGATATGATCACACTAACCATTTTTGGTTTTAATAAATGGACAAAACCAGAAGGAACCATGTTTATAATGAATATGAAGGATAATGTGGTGGTTGTAGGAAAAGGAAACCAAATGGGATAAGATTTGGAGTAAAAACTCTTTTGGTTATGACTAACCATCTATCTTGAGTTATTATAAAAAACATGAACCTAGTTAAGTTTCCTAATGCACTAAATAAGAGAAAAATGGAGTTTCATAAAAGTTCTAGTGATAAAGACCATGAGTGTAAAAAGTTTAAGCTTCCTTTATTTCAAGAATATAGGGATACATACCCATATAAATGTCTCAATGGAACTTGAATTTGTTTTATATATGGTAAATTAGGGAATATAGTGATAAATTTTTGAGTAAAAATGAAAAGTTCAGTTAACACAATGGAGGGAAATAAAGTTCTTGCTAAGGTATCAATTGAATATTTTAAATATGAGGAGTTTGGTAATTATAAAAATTTATTACCTATGTGGAAATCTCATTAATGGGATCAAAAATATCACATGAATAAAGTTTTATTAATATAATATACAGAAAATGAAGAAACAACAAATAACATATAAAAGGTATGAATTAATTTAACAATTTTTCTTACGTTTAAAATAGGAAACATGATTATATTGATATTGATGAATCTTAAGACATGATTCATATTTTTGTTAGTAGGAAATAAGTATTAATGAATAAGAAAGAAAATCACGGTTAAAGGTATATAAAGGAAGTTGAATGATTGAAGTGCCTACATATAGGGTCTCAAGAGTTATGAAAATATTGGCATTTTCTTTAAGGATCGATAAACTTTATGAATGATCATAATTTCAAAAGTACATAATATTTTTATGTAATGAACCAGACTTAAAAATTAAATAATCTTGAATTAAGTCAACAATTCACATTGAGGATCTTTTCAGGTTTAGAGATTTAGATAATTAGGCCATAAATTATTACATTACATCTTGAATATTACATGTAGACACTTCTACTCAGTATCTATATTTTAGACAGTATGACTTTTCCTTGTTCCCATCCTTGACCCTATTCCACTTTATGTCCTGTGAAAAACATTTCAAAAACTTGGGATGAGAAAAAAAGCTCAGTAAGGGATACACAAAGAAGGAAAACTGTTTAAAACAACAAGTAAACCATCAATATTTTATCATAATAAATACTTTTTAACTTTATGAAGTAGTAAATACTATTCACTGAATAAAAGATCATTTCTTACCCTTTTTAACCAAAATATTACCATAAAACCCATAGAAATAACCTATAACATACAAATGTAACTTGGGATATAACAATACTTAGATGGAATAACCATACGATCTACTTCTATACATATCACTAAATGGAATAGCCATACAGCTGACATCCATACCCAATGCATTGGAGGTTATAACGTAACCACCCATCCTGGTGTATCACAACACCACCCGTCATTTGGTTTATCACGTAACCAACCATCAAATTTCTAAGTACCATTATAAAATCATAACACATAAAATATTTGAAATATAAAAATTTTACAAATAACATCTCATTTTAAATCACAAGAAATCATTTCAAGATATTGAAAAAAATAAATCCATTTAAAAAAAACATTTTCAATACCAAAACACCCAAAAACAGAACAAGGTATTTCTTTTCCTTAAAAAACATTAAGGTTTATAGAGGAAGCCAACTAACGATTATGAAAGTGGAGAGGTCATTGTTGCCAAAAATGTTAAAAGCATTAATTTTTTCATTTAGTAAAATGCTTCATAGAAAAAATATTCCCTTTGAATGAAATTAAAAGTCAAAGGGTTTTATTATATACCATATAAAAGGAGGTGTATATTATCAAAACATGCCTCAATGAAAGGAGATTGAGACGAAGTCCCTTACCTCATGTTAGACTTGACCCATTAATTCTTTAATTTCCTGAATAAAAAATTAAGTTAATTTATAATTTATTAATAAACTTTTTCAAGTTTATTATTCTTTTTATATCACTTATTATCTTTCTATAACAATTAGTCAGTTATTTGAGTTCATATCAGACATTTTGTCGATGTTCGGAACTTGGGTTAAAAATGAAATTGTTATAATTATAAATTTTCCATGTGGTCAAAAGTCCATTATCTCCAGAATTATATTCGTGATTTAGATATCATATATATCTAGTATATATATGTTTTTATAACAGTACATAACATTTGGAGATAAGAAATTAAATACACCGTTCAAGGAGACAGTAAGTCGTACGTACGCATGAACGCTAATTTAATTTCTATTTCATATTTTAATGAAATGAAAACTTAATTATACATAGGTATATTATAATTATAGTATAATAAAATATATATAATTTTAGTAACTCCATCCTTTATACGTTCTATGTATGGTATGAGTGAGTCATATCACTTTGAGGGGGCGGTAGTCCGCATTTCCTCAAATGAAATTATTGCATTTACCCATTATGGAAACCATAAAGGTATGATATAAATTAAAAATATATAAGCATAAAACAAATATAACATATTTCACATAACAATACAGTTCCATCTTAATGTCCACCATAATAGATGGTAGGAGAATATTGAACAATCATCGTTTTGTGAGGCAGTAGTTCGCCTTCCATAGAAACAATATGTTCTTTACCCATTAGATAGAGGTGTGTGTAAGTGTAGTTAGAATAATTATTATAAGAACAACTTAGTATATTTAGGATACTGGTGTTGTTATAAAATAAAGTATTAAAGAGTGTTTCGGGGGTTGGAGAAGTAAAATAAAAGAAAAGAACTTAAGAGAAGACGTTACCTTTAAATCGGGTAACTCCCTTTGGTTTGAACCAAAAGAATTTATTGAAGTTCCTTCTACCTAAGGTAAGGGTTATATGTGGAATATAAATATCTTGATAGCTTATTTTTGTAGAGTTTGGATGATCCAAGAGGATTGATAGGTGTGAGTAATGGATTTTTATAAGGGGGTGGAGGGGCTCTTTATGAAAGTTTGAAAATATTATTTTATTATAAACTAAATTTTAGTTTCAAAAGGTCCCAAAATTTTTAAATTATAAGATAATATGACTATTATTCTAAATCCTCTCAAACAATAGGTTTTAGAAAAGTTTGGGTTTCAAATTTAACCTTATTATTTAGATTTAACCCATAGTTAACTAATTTGACTCTAACCATGTCTTCTTGTGTATTCACTCTATAAGGCTAATATAGTTACTATAAAATTCAAATAGAACCAAAAATGGTTCATTAATGAAATTTAAAATCTTATCTAAGTCATTTGGCTGAATCTTAGATTTTTAAAATTATTATATCATTTAATAAAATAATATTTGTTTTAAAAACTCATTTGTGTCAATTTAAATACTATTCATATCATGACTTTTTAAAAAATCCAAAACAACTTGATTCTTATGAAAAACCTTCATTAATTCAAAGATAAAAATTCATAATAATCTATAAAATTTGTATATGGCATAAAAAGTTTCAAAATAAATTTATTTTAACATTTATAATCTCATTTATTTAAAACATTCATTAATGAGGTAATCATTACTTCATCATTGTGTCATAAATAAATTTATTTATTTGATGAATAAAAATTATAAATAAAATACCATGATGTAGGAAATATTTTTTTATTTATAATAAATATTTATAGTCAAATATATCAAGTATATATCCCTAAATTAATTTTTTTTTATAAAAACTATACATGTTTATGATATTTTTATTTTTTACTTTAAATAAAATGTTATTAATGTAATTATCTTACCCAAGTGGCATTAAAATGCCAAAAGGTTCACCCAAAAATTTTATTGGTCGTAAAAGACACATCCAATAAGTTTAGGATATGTGTTAAGGTAATTTATATTATTATAATATTATTTTTACCTTGAATTACCCTATTTTATCTTTAACCACGGTAAATAAAAGTCAAAAGTTACTATTTAACAAAAATTATTTTCATCTTATTATACCAAATTTTACTTACTGATGACAATCATGTATGTAATTTTTTTTGAAATTCAATTCATATAAGTGATAAAATTTCATTTAAATGAAAAAGTCAGTTTTTAACCACTACTTAGTGTTTTCACTATTCATAAAAAATTGAAGGTTTTTAGAAAAATACCAAAAATTCAGGTTAATATATATTTGATTTAATGAATTCAAAAATGATGTCTATTTTACCAAATTAAAAACATATAAGTTTCATTAATTAATTTAAAATTAATTCCCGTTGTCAAAACAAAAAGCATGTTTTTAAGAAATAATAACTATCCAAAGACTGACACTTGTTTATGTCCAATTTCAAAGTTAAATTAATTTCAATGACCAAAATTGGATTAATTGGTAAAAATATAATCTAATTATACTTTAAAACCAATTAAAAATATAATCTAACCATATAAATAAATTATATTAAAAGGTTATTTTGAATTAAAATACATTATTTTTTACTATTCATAAAAAATGAACATTACCAGAAAAATACCAAAATTTATTCCAAAGTAAATTTTTATGTATCTATTCTAAATAATAATTTTATTTTGTCAAATAGGACATATAAATGTGACAAAAAAATATATTTAAAAAGGGTTCTCCATCAAAAGGTGGTAAAACGACCTTTTAAAGAATATCAGAATATTTATGCTTAAAATCAGATTCTTTATTATTTTAACCCTCTAATATTTATTGGATAAGAGTAAAAAAATTTATGAAACATATTTAATTATAATATGGTTAGTTATATTAATTCCCACCAATAAAAAAGCTAAGAGTTAACTACCATTTAAAATAATAATATTATATTATTATTTTTTAGTATAACGCAACATTGTGTGCAATGTAAGATTTCAAATAAACCCATTGTTTCATATCAGGTATACCATCAAACATATCACCAACTTTATGGTAATATTAATATTTAATTCAAAAATATTAATAAATATGAAAATGATATATTCTTTATTTACCTAGGATGTTACATCCTTTCCCCCTTTTGGAAATTGTGTCCTCATAATTTTAAAATTGGGATTGGAAACTTCATTGAAAGTACCACATCGGAAAAATAGTAAATAAAACTATAACTTTAAAAGAAATAAAGAGAATTAAAAAGGTTACATGAGATAACACATACTAGTATTCCATGAAAACACAGATATGGGGGAGAAACTAAGTGTCAAGTTCTGATGGAGAGTGATAGAAAACATGATTATGATGATGTTAACCACTAGAAAATAACAAACCTATGATGGATTAAAAAGTATTTAATTCCACAGTATGAAAAGTTAATAGATAACGTTTTTGTTTTAAGTTACTTTTTATAATGTTGGGGAATTTATTTATGAGCTTAACTAAAAACATAAGGAAACATACTTACTTGTCATGTATACTTTCATCCTTTACTAAATTCCTACCACAAAATCATTTTTCTCCAAACGATGAGTATTCATGATGACATGGTCACACCTGAAGCGCTAGAATCAACTTCTAAAGAATCAAATAATCCACAAAAGAAGAACTATATATTTCCCCTATCTTTAGACATTAACCAAAACCAAAACGATTAGTACAAGATCGAATAATCCCCAGAAAAGGATAATCCATTATAAAAATCTCCAAAAATTCAACAAACAGTACCCAAAGTTCAATAAAGACCATTCAATATGCAATTTTCCTTAAAATAAATCAATATAATTCAAACTATGATTGAAATCCAAAACTTAGAAGAATTTAATCACATAGCCTTCCATAGTAAATCTTAACATTTATCTCCAAATAACATTGACTACTCTTAAAGTCTCATACTAAAGAGTAATTAACCTAATCACATACTCTCTAAGAAAAGTTAATCATTTCCATAAATAACCCAAATTGCTACATAACCACAATAAAAACATATATTCTTCCAAAATTAAATTTTAACCATTACTCCACAAATGAGATCCCATAGTATTCTATTTTCCTTAAGCATATAGTGTTCCCAAAAGAGAGAACGTCTTCCAAAATAACCTTTATCACTTAATCACCAAATAATTTTCCTATACTAAGGATATCCATTTGATGAAACATAAGTTTTAAAAATCAACTTATTATTGATCCATAAAATTATTTAACTAAAAATAATAGGTCATACTAAATAGGGACTTCACGTAGTCCAGTGGTAGGTGATAAATCCCAATTGTACTTTGGTTGTAGGTTCGATTCCTACAGCTTTATCCAACGTGACGGGTTGTCACATAGTCTGTGTGTTGTCCCTTTTTTCAAAAATTATATAATTTTATAAAATTTCCAAAAAATGATATAAATACCTCCAAAATAACAATAAAATTTTTAACCACAAATGTTATCTCATACCTAGCATTTTCATCCCAAAAGTAATAACCTGTAACTACCTCAAATTCAAGGATTATATAAACCCCAAATGGTTAATTATAACTATATCCAGAAAATAAAAGATAATTATTCCTTGAATAACATTTTCATATATCAAACTTCAGGGGTAAACATACTAGAAAAAAGTATTCCAAAGTAATCCCATCATCAAAAGAGGTTTAATATTTTTAAGAATTTCATCATCCTAAAATCTACCATAACTATTGAATTCCTTATATGTTTACTTCTTACTAATTAAATGTTATTCATGATCCATTAAACACTATTTTCCAACTTATTCTGAAATACTTATTTCCTACAAAAAAATCATGAATCATATCCTCAGATTAAATAATTTCAAAACATCAGTTGAGAAATAATCCATACCTTTCATTGGTTATTGTCAGTTTCCTTATCCTTAATTGGAATGACATTAGGTATTGGTAAAAATATATTTGTACGATCCCAGTGATCCCATTCCTGAACCATCTTAGTATGACATCTATTTTTATAATGACAATGCACACCACATTTAAAACATTCAATTGGTTCCTCAAAAATAACCTCTTTCCCCTTCCTAGAGTCAACTGGGTGATTCCTTTTTCCATAGAAGGTTCTTGATTTATGAGCTTCATTTACAAATCTATAGCATCTTCCCATCCCTTTGAATCATTTTCCTAGGTGTTTCTTTCCACATCCTTAACACATAATTTTTTGAATATACTTACCTTTATGATTATTACCTGAACTTTCATATGGATTTGTTTCTCACATATATGATGCCTTATAAAAATAACCTAGATTCAGGTGGTAAATCATGACTCCAGACAGTTGGTTGAGAATAACCACAAAAGTTCTCATTTCATTCAGTTTATCATTCAGAACACCATCATAGTTTTCTTCACATCCACTGTTACTTTGGTGCCTGCTAGATCTATCCATTTAATAAAACCAAAACGGTCAGTGTAAGTATATCAGTAAAATCATCCTATAATATCTTATGAGGAGGGTAAATACTAAGATAGACTTATTAATTTTATATTAAACTCTTTCAATTTATCTAAAATAACTACGACTCTTTCGAATAAGCTAACCATTATGGTTATGCCACTTATGCTTAAATAACACCCTAACCTCTAAAGTTATCTAAACTGAACCCGAATACCAACTGTAAGGCCCTGAACTTAAATATTACATAATCTTAAATTAAGTTAACAATTCACATTGAGGATATTTTCAAGTTTAGATATTTATATAATTAGGTCATAACTTATTACATTACATCTTGAATATTACATGTAGACACCTTTACCCAATATCCATTTTTTCATAAAATAAAAAAAATATTTGAAAAAAAGAGTCATGTCTAGTTCCATATTTTAGACAGTATGACATTTAATTGTTCCCATCCTTGACCCTATTCCACTTTATGTCCTGTGAAAAACATTTCAAAAACTTGGGATGAGCAAAAAAACTCAATAAGGGATACACAAAGAAGGAAAACTATTAGTTTTTCAAAACAACAAGTAAACCATGAATATTTTATCATAATAAATACTTTTCACCTTTATGAAGTAGTAAATACTCTTCACTAAATAAATGATCATTTATTACCCTTTTTCAACCAAATGATTACCATAAAATCCATAGAAACCACACATAACATATAAATATAACATCGGACATAAACTTACTTAGATGAAATAACCATACAGTCGACTTCCATACATATCAATAAATTGAATATCCATATTACCAACTTCCATACCCAATGAATTGGAGGTTATAACATAACCACCAGTCCTGCTTTATCACATAACCACCCATAATTTGGTTTATCACATAACCACCCATCAAATGTCCAAGTACCATTATAAAATAAAAACAAATAAAATATTGCAAATATAAACATTTCACTAAAAAAAATTCAATTGTAATCACAAGAAATAATTCCAATATATTGAAATAATCAATCAATTTAAAAAAAATTCAATACCAAAACACCCAAAAATAGAATAATTAATTTATTTTCCTTTAAAAAAACATTAATGCTCATAGAGGAAGCCAACTAACGATTACAACGGTGGAGGGGTCATTGTCACTACAAACGTTAAAAACATTTCTTTTGTCTTTTAGTAAAATGGATTGTAGAAAAAATATTCCCATTGAATGAAATTAAAAGTCAAATGGTTTTATTAAATACTGTATAAAATAAGGAGATGTATATTATCAAAACATGCCTCAATGAAAGGAGATTGAGATGAAGTCCCTTAACTCATGTCCAACTTGACCCGTTCATTCTTTAATTTCCTTAATAATAAAATTATGTTAATTTATACTTTCTTAATAAACATTTTCATGTTTATTATTACTTTTATATCACTTATTACCTTTCTATAATAATTAGTTTATTATTTGAGTTTATATTAGACATTTTTTCGATGTTCGAAACTTGAGTTAAAAATGAACTTGTTATAATTATAAATTGTCCTTATGGTCAAAAGTCCATTATCTCCATAATTTTATTCATAATTTAGATATCATATATATCATATATATCTGGTATATATATATATGTATTTATAACAATACATAACATTTGGAGATAAGAAATGAAATTCACCGTTCATAGAGACAGTAAGTCGTATGTACGCATGAACAATACTTTCATTTATATTTGGTATTTTAATGGAATTAAAACTTAATTATACATTGGTATACTATAATTATAGTAAAATATTATATATATAATTTCATTAACTCCATCATTTATACATTCCACGTATGGTATGAATGAGTCATGTCACTTTGAGGGGGCGGTAGTCCGCACTTCCTCAAATGAAATTATCGCATTTAACCATTATGGAAACCATAAAAGTATGATATAAATGAAAAATAAAGAAGCATAGAAAAAATATAACATATATTACATATAAATATAGTTCCATATTAATGGACACCATAAGAGATGTTAGGAGAAGATAGAACAACCATCGTTTCGTGAGGCAGTAGCTCGCCGTCCAAAGAAATAATATGTTCTTTACCCATTAGATGGAGGTGTGTGTAAGTTTAGTTCTAATCCTTATAATAAAAACAACCTAGTATATTTATGATACTGGTTTTGTTATAAAATAAAGGAAAAAAGAGAGTTTAGGGGGTTGGATAAGTAAAATAAAAGAAAATAACTTAAGAAAAGACGTTACCTTTAAATCGGGTAACTCCATTTGGTTTGAACCAAAAGGATTTGTTGAAGTTATTTCTTCCCAAGGTAACAATTCTAGGTGGAATAGAGGGATATTTAGAGATTATTTAGGTAGACATTGTATGAGACAAGGGGCATGAGAGGTGTGAGTAATGGGTTAGAGGTGATATGTAACACCCTGATATTTTATGAGAATTTTTTTTATGTCTTATGTTATACGCAACACCAAAGGAATCTTTCACAGCAAACAATACGGACTTGGCTTGCATTACACGAAATCACGACCTTCCTCGATAGCGTGTGTAGTACGCAATACCGGGTTTCACTAAACAACGATATATTATTATGAACTAGCCATTATGAATAGTATTAACTACATTTTGAATTTTATTATTCATCTTACACATTTTCTAGAACATGTTAAGAGAACAAAATAAATATTTCGGGTAAAATAAGTATTTTTCAAAAAATGCAGTCTTGCCGCTTTTTGATGGCGCACCCACATTAAATCTAGTTTTTGACATGTTTATAAGTTAAATTTGACAAAATAAAATCTTCTTTTGAATCAGGGTATAAAAATTTACTTTGGATAAATTTTTAATATTTTTCTGATAACTTTCATATTTTGATGAATAGTAAAAATACGCTAATTTTTAATTAAAAACAACTTTTTTCATTGAGATAATTTATATGGTTAAATTATAATATTGAATGGGTTTAAAGTATAAATAGAATATATTTTTACCATTTAATATAATGTATGTCATTAACATTAATTTCACATTGAATTCATAGGTAAAAACATTTCAATCTTTAGCAATATTTTAACTTCTAAAACCCGATTTCTTAACAATGAGATTTATTTTAAATTAATTACTGCAACTTATATGTTTTGAATTTTGAAAAATGGATTCCATATTTGGAATCAGTGGGTCCAAATTATGTTAATAGGCTACTTTTTATTTTTGGGCATTATGAATAGTAACTACGGTAAATTTTATTTACCATAGTTAAAGGTAAATCGGGTAATTAAGGGTAAATATAAGATTATAAAATTACCCTAACACCTGAAAAAATCCTATTGGATGAATAAAAGTCGACCCATATCACCAAAGGGTCGTATTAGATTAATTTAATGGACTTTTTTCCATGAAAATAATTTAATTATTATTAAAACCAAAGAATGTGACAACATGTCACTTTCTTAAATATTATAAGTATAATAATTTTAATTTAGTGATAAACTTAATGAAACTTCAAAAAATAATAGTCTCCAGAAAGCTAATACAATTATCTACATCATAGGAATTTATTTAGAATTTTTAGGGATTAAATAATTATCATTAATTATGACACAATAGTGATGTTGAAATTATTTTATTAATTAAAATATCAAATAAATGGTTTTAAAAATATTAAAATAAATATATATGAACTATTTAATGTTCTCCACTAATTGTTTAGATACATATGAGATTTTATAAATCTATTAAAGCTTTTAGTTCGAACATATCTTCTGTATATATTTTATTTAAATTCAAATAAATGAATAGTGTCAAAATTGACACTATTGTTATTTTATAAAAATAACATATTATAAAATTGTTTAAAAATCACAAAAATACTTAAAAATTATAAATTAAAATTTATATGGTCTGAAATGTCATAAAGTTTCAAATTATGGAAAATTCACAACATATATGTAATTATTTATAATAATTTAAAATTTAGAGTATTATTACCACAAATAAAACTAAATTGATAAATAAGGATAAATCAAGTTGATAATGTTTAAAATAAATTCTTAACATGTATAAATTTTATTGGTTGATGATATTACTACCCTATCTCATCTAATATTTAGATATGAGTCATTTTAGAAGTTTTTAAGTGGGGTTGGGATTTAATATAAACCAATATTTCTTATATTTCCAAAGGTGCCCCTCTCCTCCCTTATAAAAGGGCACCTCCTCCCTCTCCTCCTCACACCAATATGAGCCTTCACGATCGACCAATCACTGCCAATTTTACTTACACACTTCCCTAGAAATATCCTAGAGGTTATGGTCTTCTTCAAAGACCAATTTTAGTGCCTTAAAAGGAGGTCTCAAAGAGGCGCTTCAAAGAAGAGGTAATGTTCGTTACCGATTCTTTCAACTTTATTTCTTCTTCCACTTCTTCTTATTTATTTTTTTCATTATGAATTAATAACATAAGTATCACTCATGTACTGATATGTTATTATAAGTATGAAACAACCCTATTTCACCATCAATCCATCCCATGGAAAACAAAATCACCGCGCGTGCGTACGTACGAAATACCGTCTCCACACCGTGGTGTAATCTATTTTCCATCACCACCTTACTTGGATGGGTATAATGGTGCAAATAAATAACTATATATGATTATTGTAAAGTGGTATTGATTTTGAAATAGTATACATACACTCCAATATAATTCCACGATGATGGGAACAATATCATCGCTCGTGCGTACGTACGGAATACCGTCTCCACGATGGGATGCGATTCGTTCTACATGATCTTCATTGAATAATGATTATATAAATGAATTGAATGAATAAATATGATATATATTACACTAATAACATTCTGGAAAGGAGGTATCTATAACCTAAAGAGAAGAATAATAATTTATTTGACAAAACACGCATAAGAACAAAAAGTAATAAACACCCGAATAACAAGTAGTAATGAAATATTACTAATAAGAAGCTATGAATATGACCATATATGATATCATAACAATAATTATGATTCTGGAATAATTCAATAACATTATTTAAATCATTATACAGGAGGTTCAGACACTTACGAAGCAAATCAGGCCTAAGGTAAGGGAAAATATCACAATCTCATTTTTATCCGAGATTGTTTATACTTTGGTATTTACTACGGTGTATTTTATTATCCACATCCATGTTCCCTAAATATGTAATATTGTTTCCATCCACATACAATTTTTTAAATCCAATTTTACCCTTTGTTGAGTTTTTAGTAAAGGATATGAAAGGAATCTTTTGTCATTTTTCGTACGAGTTACTTTTTGACTCTTCTGACAAAAGTACGAGAAGAATGTTTTTTTAACTTATACGGCATGAATGGATTTTTAAAACATTATTTCCAAGAATATTTCTTTACAAATTTTCATGTTTATTTTTAAGAAACTTATTTTAGTTTAAAATTGTATGACATGTTAATAAAGGAAAAATGTTTTTGAAGTAGAAAGGATATTTTCCTCAAGAATGGAGTTCAAGTGTTTTATCAAAATTATTTTCCATCTAAGATAATATAGGGTTCTGTTTCTATCCCTATTATTACATTGATTTGATTATGTTGTGATGAAACTATATTTATGAATTCCTTTATCTTATATGAATTGTTTTATGATGTCACGATGTTTAAGAATCCCATTTTTATTACTTGGGTTATGCAATGATGTATGATTTATGATTTTGTGGAACACATAAGAATGGTATAATTATGATATGGGTGGGACTTATATCTCCCTCCAATTCATAGGGTAAAGATTTTATATCTCATGAGATATACATGGCTGGAATGGCAGGTTAAACCGGTTCAGTAAAACAGGACTGAAACAAGGAGCGAACTCGGTTTTGAAATGGACTTTGTCCACTAAGATAGTCTTGGAAATGAGTCTTGACTAATAAGAAATGATTCTATATGATTATGTATGTATGCCAAAAAGTTTCATGTTTTATGTTAAGATTATTGGGATTACATTTCACTACCATGATTTATCCCATGTTATGAAATTATGATCTATTTTGCAGGGTAAGATTTCCAAAATGTTATGTTCTTATGAATTTGATGTGATTGATATTTCTTTTGTTTACCCTTAATGAGCATTTGAGATCACCCTTTTGTATGTTTTCTTTCCCCAGGTTAGGAAGAAGGGTATTAAGTAAGATATTCCAAAAAGGGACTATAGATATGATGAAATAAATGGGAGACACTGTAGATGCTTTATGAACCAGTTGTTTATGTTTCCCAGTTTCTAAAGACACTATACCTATACGTTACTTTCATGGTTTTATTATATTCTGTAATAAGTATGCTTCAATTTTGAAGTATTAACCATGTATGTAAAGTATGGCTCGCTATAGTTGGTATCAGAGGAAAGGTATAGTTAACCTTTGGAAACTAGGATGTGAAAGCCTTAGTAAGAAACCTAAGGATATGCCTAAGCATAGAACACAATCTTAGTGTTTTAGAAATGGCCACGAACAACCTATGATAATACCTTAAGTGTGAAATTTTATTCTTGATTATGTTGTTTTCCTATTATAATTAGTGTTTCTCACACTATTCTTCTTGGTTTTAGTCAATGACTAGAACCTGAAGAAACTGTGTTAATGCGGAATGCGACGGGCAATGCAATGATTGTCCCCCTGAGTAACCAAACGTTATGGGAGCTGGAATGAAAAATCTTGTATCCATGTTCACACAACTTTCTCAAGCTATGAATCATGCAAGACTTCCAAATGAGCAAAGTAAGGAGAAACATTCTATCAAATCCTTCATGAGGCAGCGTCCACCTTCATTCAGTGGGTCTTCTGATCCATTAGTGGCTGAACAATGGATCAGTACCATTGAAAAGATATTTTCAGTTCTTTAATGTTCTGAACATGATAAATTCATCTTAGCAGTGTATCGTTTGGAAGGTGATGTTGATCAATAGTGGAATATTATTAAGAATACGAGTCAAAGGGATGAAATTGAGTCCATGGAATGGTACGAGTTCAAGAACTTATTTTTCAATAAGTATTTCCCTCGTATTCTTCGAACAAAGATGGAAAATGAGTTTCTTGAACTGAATCAAAAGGTTGATGAATCCATTGGTACCTACGAAGAAAATTTTACAAGACTTGCAAGGTACACTTCCGGAATTATTATCCAACCTGAGAGTAAGATCGATTGATTCTTTAGTGTCTTAAAACCGAGTCTTCGAAGGGCATTAGACATAAGGGACTTAAATAGCTATGAGGAAATTGTTCGATGTTCTCTCAAGGTTGAGATGGAGATTGGTGTAACCCATCAGTCACATGGGTTTGATAAGAAGAGGAAAATGTAATTCAAAGGAAAATCTAAAGACCACACTAAAAAAAAGATGAGTTTTCCCTTATTCTCAAAGTGTGGAAAGAAAAATGGAGGAAATTGTCTTAAGGGGACAAGCAAAT
The DNA here is from genome assembly GCA_963277665.1 of Viscum album. NCBI lineage: Eukaryota > Viridiplantae > Streptophyta > Magnoliopsida > Santalales > Viscaceae > Viscum > Viscum album. The sequence goes on along the minus strand of OY728131.1, from coordinate 1,645,212,064 downwards.
GTTATAAGTGTGGAAAAGAAGGTCATCGGGCAATTGAATGTCGAAATAATGGGAAGAAGATGTCTAATGATGCAAACAAAGGAAGGGATACACAGAATGAACCTACTACACGTCAATGTTTCAAGTGCAAGGATATAGGGAATTATTCCAATCAATGCCCAAATCCAAGGGTTGATGATGATGATCGACGTCAACAAACTCTTAAGGCTAAAGACAAAGGAAAGTCACATGAAATTACTATCAGCGATGTGGAGTACGACAATGAAGTGGTGAGAGGTACACTTACCATCCACTCTAAAGTAGAAAATGTTTTATTTGATTCTGGATCCACCCACTCTTTTATTTCTGAATAATTTTCTAAGGGTATCACCGTATTACCTCAACAATTAGATGTTGAGTTGGCTGTGACAACTCCTAATGGCACAACAGTCGCATCAAAAGTTTACAATTCTTCTCTAATTAAAGTTTGTGGGAAAGTGCTTCCTGCAAATCTTGTGATCCTTCCTATAGTGGAATTTGATGTGATTCTTGGCATGGATTGGATTTCTTTATATGGAGATCATATCAATTGCCAAAGAAGGGAAGTCAAATTTCATATTCCAGATCAATCTATGATCATTTATCGATGCAAGGATGAACATAACCTTTCAGTGGAAATTTCATCCATCTTATGGGTCTTGATTCCACTAAATGAAGTTTATTTATCTCAAATGGTTGGAGAGAAAATCACAATTAATAATATGCCCATTGTACGGGAATTTGATGATGTCTTTCTGGAGGAATTTCCAGGTCTTCCACAAAATCGTGAAGTTAAGTTTTCAATAGAACTCGAACCGGGTGCTTTGCCTATTTCAAAGACACTTTATAGAATGGACCCAATTGAGTTGCAGGAATTGAAGAAGAAACTCCAAGAGAATCTTGATAAAGGATTTATATTCCCTAGTGTGTCACCTTCGGGAGCACCTGTTTTGTTTGTTAAGAAGAAAGATGGATCAATGAGACTTTGCATTGATTATCGAGAACATAACAAGATCACTATCAAGAACAAATATCCTCTCCCACACATTGATGACCTATTTGACCAACTACGCGGAGCTCAATACTTTTCCAATATTGATCTTTGTTCAGGGTATAATCAATTAAGGGTCAAAAGGGAGGATATACCAAAGACGACTTTCCATACAAGTTATGGACACTATGAATTTATAGTGATGCCATTTGGTCTTACTAATGCCCCTGCTATCTTCATGGATCTGATGAATAGAGTCTTTAGAGACTATCTTGATCATTTTGTGGTAGTCTATATAGATGATATTCTTGTCTATTCAAAGAGCAAGGAAGAACATGAATATCACTTGAGAATTGTATTAAAGACCATAAGAAAGGATAAGCTTTATGCCAAATTTACCAAGTGTGAATTTTGGCTTCAAAAAGTTGCATTTTTGGGTCACATAATCTCAAAAGAGTGGATATATGTGGATCCAGCAAAAACAGAGGTTATCAAAAGATGGTCAAGATCAACAACAGTAACTGAGATCCAAAGTTTTCTTGGTTTGGATGGATATTACCGACGTTTTGTGAAAGATTTTTCAAGGTTATCTAACCCAATCACCAAGTTGACTCGAAAAGGAGTTAAGTTTGTTTAGACGGAGGAATGTGAAGAAAATTTCAAAGAGCTAAAATGAAGGTTAGCCAGTGCACCTGTTCTCACACTACCTTGCAGTAGAGAAAGGTTTTTGATCTACAGTGATGCAACCAAGAAGGGACTGGGATGTGTTATCATGCAAAATGATATGGTGATAGCTTATGCCTCACGATAGTTGAAAATCCATGAGCAAAATTACCCAACTCATGATTTGGAGTTAGCTGCGGTAATCTTTGCATTAAACATTTAGAGGCATTACCTTTATGGTGAAAGGTGTGATATTTATACTGATCAAAAAAGTTTAAAGTATATTTTCACACAAAAGGAGCTGAATATGCGTCAAAGAAGATGGTTGAAGCTGATTAAAGATTACGACTGCTCAATTCATTACCACCCTGGGAAAGCAAACAAGGTAGCAGACACATTAAGTCGACAAGACCATGCTAGCTTATCCATGATGAGGATAAAAAAAGATCCAATATTTATGGATTTACAAAGGATGGATCTTGGAATTTTAATGGAAGGGGAGAAATCTTATCTTTATCAAATGAATGTTCAACCATCTATACATGTGAAGATTCAAGAGGCACAGAAAGAAGATGTCGAGTTACAAAAGAAGGTGAGAAATGTTCCTGAATTCAACCTTGATTGTGATGGGATAATAAAGTTCAGGAATTGGGCTTGTGTTCCTCCCATCCCCGAATTAACGAAGGAGCTGCTGGATGAGGCTCATAGTTCTTCATTCTCTATTCATCCTGAAAGCACGAAGACGTATAGGGACATGAAAGAGTACTTCTGGTGGGATGGAATGAAAAGAGATGCTGTTGAATATGTATCTCGATTCTTGGTTTGTCAACAAGTTAAAGTTGAGAGACAGAAGCCTAAGGGGATGTTACAACCATTACCCAAACCAGAATGGAAATGGGAAAACATCACTATGGACTTTGTCACTGGACTTCTAAAACATCCAAAGGAAATAATGCTATCTAGGTCATAGTTTATCGTATTACAAAGTTTGAACACTTCATTGTTATTAGAGAGGATTTCTCTCTAGATCAGCTTTCCAGGATATATGTAAAGGAAGTGGTAAGATTTCCTGGAGTACCAAATTCTATTATATCTGATTGGGATCCGAGGTTTACCTCAAAGTTCTGGCTAAGTCTTCAGCATACTCTAGATTCAGAGTTGAGTTTCAGCACTGCTTATCATCCTCAAACAGACGGTCAGTCTGAGAGGACAATTCAAACTCTAGAAGATATGTTGAGATCTTGATCTATAGATTTCAAAGGTGGTTGGGATCAACAACTACCTTTGGTGGAATTTTCTTATAATAATAGCTTTCACTCCAGTATTCAGATGGCTCCTTATGAATCTCTCTATGGAAAAAAATTCAAGACTCCATCTTTCTGGGAAGAAGTTTGGGAAAGAAATCCATTAGGACCTGATCTTGTTGATGAAATGGCAGAAAAGGTCATATCTATTCAACAACACATAAGAGCAGCTCAGAGTTGACAGAAAAGTTATGCCGGCAACCGAAGAAAAGACCTACAGTTTAAAGTGGGTGATAAAGTGTTCTTACGAATATCTCCCTGGAAGAGGGTCATGAAATTTGGAAAGAAGGGAAAGTTGAGCCCTAGATATATCAGTCCTTTTGAAATTATGGATCGTGTTGGGAAGGTAGCTTACCGATTGGCGCTTCCACCAAATCTCTCTCAAGTTCACGATGTGTTCCATGTATCTCTCTTGAGAAAGTACATACCTGATCCTTCACATGTACTCAGCTCAGAAGTTGTACCGCTAGAGAAGGATATTTCTTATGAAGAACAACCGATAGAGATTCTGGATCATAGCGAAAAATTCCTATGTAACAATACCACTCTCTTGGTGAAAGTTTTATGGAGGAACCACCAATTAGAAGAAGCAACATGGGAACTTGAGGATATGATGAGGAAGAGGTATCCTCATATGTTTCTAATGAAGTGGCGAATTTCGAGGGTGAAATTAATTTTAAGGGGGGTAGAATGTAACACCCTGAGATTTTATGAGAATTTTTTTATGTATTATGTTATACGCAACACCAAAGGAATCTTTCACAACACACAATACGGACTTGGCTTGCATTACATGCAATCACGACCTTCCTCGATAGCGTGTGTAGTACGCAATACCGGGTTTCACTAAACAAAAATACATTATTATGAACTAGCCATTATGAATATTCTTAACTACATTTTTAATTTTATTATTCATCTGAAACATTTTCTAGAACATGGTAAGAGAAAAAAATAAATTTTTTCAGGTAAAATAAGTATTTTTCAAAAAATGCAGTTTTGCCGCCTTTTGATGGCGCACCCACATTAAATCTAGTTTTTGACTTTTTTATAAGTTCAATTTGACAAAATAAAATTCTTATTTTGAATCAAGGTATAAAAATTCACTTTGGATAAATTTTTGATATTTTTCTGATAACTTTCATATTTTGATGAATAGTAAAAATACGCTAATTTTTAATTAAAAACAACTTTTTTCATTGAGATAATTTATATGGTTAAATTATAATATTGAATGGTTTTAAAGTATAAATAGAATATATTTTTACCATTTAATATAATTTATGCCATTATCATTAATTTCACATTGAATTCATAGGTAAAAACATTTCAGTGTTTTGCAATGTTTTAACTTCTAAAACCCGTTTTCTTAACAACGAGATTTATTTTAAATTAATTACTGCAACTTATATGTTTTTAATTTTGAAAAATGGATTCCATATTCAGAATCAGTGGGTCTAAATTATGTTAATAGGATACTTTTTATTTTTGGGCATTATGAATAGTAACTACGGTAAATTTTATTTACCATAGTTAAAGGTAAATCGGGTAATTAAGGGTAAATATAAGATTATAAAATTACCCTAACACCTGCCAAAATATAATTGTATGACTAAAAGTCGACCCATATCACCTAAGGGTCTGATTAGATTAATTTAATGGACTTTTGTCCATGAAAATAATTTAATTGTTATTAAAACCAAAGAATTTGACAACATGTCACTTTCTTAAATATTATAAGTATTATAATTTTAATTTAGTGATAAACTTAATGAAACTTCAAAAATTGAATAGTCTCCAGAAATCTAATACAATTATCTACATCATAGGAATTTATTTAGAATTTTTAGGGATTAAATAATTATCATTAATTATGACACAATAGTGATGTTGAAATTATTTTATTAATTAAAATATCAAATAAATGGTTTTAAAAATATTAAAATAAATATTATATGAACTATTTAATGTGCTCCACTAATTTTATAGATACATATGACATTTTATGAATCTATTAAAGCTTTTATTTTGAACATATCTTCTGTATATATTTTATTTAAATTCAAATAAATGAATAGTGTCAAAATTGACACTATTGTTATTTTATAAAAATAACATATTATAAAATTGTTTAAAAATCACAAAGATATTTAAAAATTATAAATTAATATTTATATGGTCTACAATTTCATAAAGTTTCAAATTATGGAAAATTCACAACACATGTGTAATTATTTATAATAATTTAAAATTTAGAGTATTATTACCACAAATAAAACTAAATTGATAAATAAGGATAAATCAAGTTGATAATGTTTAAAATAAATTCCTAACATGTATAAATTTTATTGGTTGATAATGTTAAAACCCTATATCATCTAATATTTGGATATGAGTCATTTTGGAAGTTTTTAAGTGGGGTTGGGATTTAATATAAACTAATATTTCTTATATTTCCAAAGGTGCCCCTCTCCTCCCTTATAAAAGGGCACCTCCTCCCTCTCCTCCTCACACCAATTTGAGCCTTAAATCTCGGCCAATACCTGCCCATTTGACTTCCCCAATTCCCTAGAAATATCCTAGAGGTCCTGGTCTTCTTCAAAGACCAATTGTAGTGCCCTAAGAGGAGGTCTCAAAGAGGCGCTTCAAAGAAGAGGTAATGTCCGTTACCGATTCTTTCAACTTTATTTCTTCTTCCACTTATTCTTATTTAGTTGTTTCATTATTAATTAATAACATCAGTATCAATTATATACTGATATTTTATTATAAGTATGAAACAACCCTATTTCACCATCTATCCATCCTACGGAAAATAAAATCACCACGCGTGCGTACGTACGGAATACCGTCTCCACGCCGTTGTGTAACCTATTTTCCATCACCACCTTAATTTGATGGGTATATTGGTGAAATTAAATAACTATATATTATTATTTTAAAGTGGTATTGATTCTGAAATATTATACATACACTCCAATACAATTCCACGATCATGGGAACGATATCATCGCTTGTGCGTACGTACGGAATACCGTCTCCATGATGGGATGTGATTCGTTCTACATGATCTTCATTTCATAATGATTATATAAATGAATTGAATGAATAAATATGATATATATTACACTAATAAAATTCTGGAATGGAGGTATCTATAACCTAAAGAGAAGAATAAGAATTTATTCGACAAAACACGCATAAGAACAAAAGGTAATAAACACCAGAATAACAAGTAGTAATGAAATATTACTAATAAGAAGCTATGAATATGACCATATATGATATCATAACAATAAGTATTATTTTGGAATAAGTCAATAACATTATTTAAATCATTATACAGGAGGTTCGGACACTTACGAAGCAAATCAGACCTAAAGTAAGGGAAAATATCACAATCTCATTTTTATCTGATATTGTTTATACTTTGGTATTTACTGGGGTGTATTTTATCATCCACATCCATGTTACCTCAATATGTAATATTTTTTCCATCCACATACAATTTTTTAAATCCAATTTTACCCTTCGGTGAGTTTTTAGTAAAGGATATGAAAGGAATCTTTTGTCGTTTTTCGTACGAGGTACTTTTTGACATTTCTGAAAAAAGTACGAGAAGAATGTTTTTTAACTTATACGACATGAATGGATTTTTAAAACATTATTTCCAAGAAGCTTCCTTTACAAGTTTTCATGTTTATTTTAAATCAAATTCTTTTAGTTTAAAATTGTATGACATGTTAAGAAAGGAAAAATGTTTTTGAAGTAGAAAGGATATTTTCCTCAAGAAAGGAGTTCAAGTGTTTTATCAAAATTATTTTCCATCTAAGATAATATAGGGTTCTGTTTCTATCCCTATTATTAAATTTATTTGATTATGTTGTGATGGAATTATTTTTATGAATTCCTTTATCTTATATGAATTGTTTTATGATGTCATGATGTTTAAGAATCTCATTTTTATTACATGGGTTATGCAATGATGTATGATTTATGATTTTGTGGCACACATAATAATGGTATCATTATGAGATGTGTGAGACCTATATATCCCTACAATGCATTGGGTAAATATTTTATATCTCATTAGATAGACATGGCTGGAACGTCAGGTTAAACCGGTTCAGTAAAACAGGACTGAAACGAGGAGTGAACTCAGTTCAGAAATGGACTTTGTCCACTAAGATAGTCTAGGAAATGAGTCGTGAATAATAATAAATGATTCTCTATGATTATGTGTGCATGCCACAAAGTTTTATGTTTTAAGTTATTATTATTGGGATTACATTTCACTACCATGATTTATCCCATGTTATGAAATTATGATCTCTTTTGCAGGGTAGGATTTCTAAAATGTTATGTTCTTATGAATTTGATTTGATTGATATTTCTTTTGTTTACCCTTACTGAGAATTTGAGCTCACCCTTTTGTATGTTTTCTTTCACCAGGTCAGGAAGAAGTGTATTAAGTAAGATATGCCAAAAAGGGACTATAGATAAGATGAAATAAATGGGAGAGAGTGTAGATGCTTTATGAACCAGTTGTTTATGTTTCCCAGTTTCTAAAGACACTATACCTATACGGTCCTTTCATGGTTTTGTTATATGTTGTAATAATTATGCTTCAATTTTGAAGCATTAACCATGTATGTAAAGTATGGGTCGCTATATGATAGATTTTTATAAGGGGGAGGAGGGGATCTTTAAGAAAGTTTGAAAATATTATTTTATTATAAACTAAATTTCTGTTTAAAAAGGTCCCAAACTTATTAAATTATAATATAAGATGACTATTTTTCGAAATCCTCTCAACCAATATGTTTTAGACAAGTTTTTGTTTCCAATTTAACCTTATCATTTAGCTTTAATCCTTAGTTAACTAATTTGATTCTAACCATATCTTCTCATGTATTCACTCTATAAGGCTAATATAGTTACTATAAAATCCCAATCAAAACAAAAGTTGTTCATTAATGAAATTTGAAACCTTATCTAAGTCATTTTTCTGAATTTTATATTTTTAGTATTATTATACCATTTAATAAAATAATATTCGTTTTAAAAACTCATTTATGTCAATTTAAATACTATTCATATCATGACTTTTAAAAAAATCCAAAACAACTTGATTATTTCTAAAAACCTTCATTAATTCAAAAATTAAAATTCATAATAATCTATAAAATTTTTGGAATGCATAAAAAGTTTCAAAATAAATTTATTTTAACATTTATAATCTCATTTATTTAAAACATTCATTAATGAGGCAATCATTACATCATCATTGTGTCATAAATAAATTTATTTATTTGATGTCTAAAAATTAAAAATAAAATACCATTATGTAGGAAATATTTTTATCTTTCTAATTAATATTTATATTTAAATATATCAAGTATATAACCCCACATTAAAATTGTTTAAAAAAATACATGTTTATGGTATTTTTATTTTTACTTTAAATAAAAATTTATCAATGTAATTATCTTACCCAAGTGGCTTTCAAATGCCAAAGGTTTTACCCAAAGATTTTATTGGTCATCCATGACTCATCCAACAAGGTTAGGACAAGTGTTAAGGTAATTTTATATTATTATAATATTATTTTTACCTTGAATTAGCCTATTTACCTTTAACCATGGTAAATAAGTCAAAAGTTACCATTCACCAAAAATTATTTTCATCTTATTGAACCAAATTTTACTTACTGATGATAACCATGTATGTTGGATTTTTGAAATTTAATTCATAGAAGTGGTAAAATTTCATTTAAATGAAAAAGTCGGTTTTTTAACTACTACTTAGTGTTTTCACTATTCATCAAAAAATTGAAGGTTTTTAAAAAAATACCAAAACATAAACCTAAGATATATTTGATATTCTGAATTCAAAAATATGTCTATTTTACCAAATTAAAAACATATAAGTTGCATTAGTTAATTTAAAATTTATTATCACTGTCAAAACAAAAATCGTGTTTTTAAGAAATAATAATTGTCAAAAGATTGACACTTATTTATGTCCAACTTCAAAGTGAAATTACTTCTAATGACCAACATTGGATTATTTGGTAAAAATATAATCTAATTAAACGTTAAAACAAATTTAAAAGATAATCTAACCATATAAATAAATTAGATTAAAAATCTATTTTGAATTAAAATACAATATTTTTCACTATTCATAAAAAATGAACATTATCAAAAAATAACAAAATTTCATCCAAAGTAAATTTTTATGTCCCAATTATAAATAATAATTTTATTTTGTCAAATAGAACATATAAAAGTGATAAAAAATATATTTAAAAAGGGTTTTCCATCAAAAGGCGGTAAAAATACCTTTTAAATAATATTAGAGTATTTATGCTTAAAATAGAATTATTTCTTATTTTAACCCTCTAAAATTTATTGGATTAAAGTAAAAACATTTAAGAAACATATTTAAACATAATATGGTTAGTTTTTTTCATTCCCACCAATACAACGACAAGATATTAACTACCATTTTAATAATTGTAAAGACCCGAATCTTGACGTACATGAACATTACATTACTTTTGCGGAATACTTAGTACATAACAAAAACACACACACAAGGATCGTAATAGTTTAGTGTCTTTGGAAACTCGGAACGTAATCTTCTAATCGTGGTGAAAGATCTCCAATATCTCCCATAAAGATCTTCCTTTTTTTACCTAAAACCTTTCTTTATATCCTGGGGAAAAGAAAACATAAAAGGGTGAGCTCAAATGCTCAGTAAGGGTAAACAAAAGAAATATCAATCACATCATATACATAAGCACATAACTTTTGGAAATCTTAACCTGCAAAAGAGATCATAATTTCATAACATGGGGTAAATCATGGCAGAGAAATGTAATCACAATAATCATAACTTAAAACATGAAACTTTGTGGCATTCACACATAATCATAGAGAATCATTTCTTGTTAGTCAAGACTCATTGCCAAGACTATCTTAGTGGACAAAGTCCCTTTCTGAATCGAGTAACCCTCGTTTCAGTCCTGTTTCACTGAACCGGTATAACCTACCGTTCCAGCCCTGTCTATCTCATGAGATATAAAATCTTTACCCAATGCATTGGAGGGAGATATAGGTCCCACCCATCTCATAATGATACCATTCTTATGTGTGCCACAAAATCATAAATCATACATCATTTCATAACCCATGTAATAAAAATGAGATTCTTAAACAACATGACATCATAAAACCATTCATATAAGATAAAGGAATTCATAAACATAATTCCATAACAACATAGTCAAATCAATGTAAAAATATGGATAGAAACAGAACCCATTATTATCTTAGATGGAAAATAATTTTGATAAAACACTTGAATTTAATTCTTGAGGAAAATATCCTTTCTTCTTCAAAAATCAATTTCTTTTCACAAAACATCATGCAATTTTAAAATAAAGAGATTTTATTGAAAATAGTCATGAAATCTTTTGGAGGAAGCTTCATGAAAATAATTCTTTATAAAACCGTAAAAATCCGTTCGTGCCGTTTAAGTTAAAAAAACATTCTTCTCGTACTTTTGTCGGAAAATTCAAAAAGTACATCGTACGAAAAACGACAAAAGATTCCTTTCATATCTTTTACTAAAAACTCACCGAAGGGTAAAATTGGATTTAAACAATTGTAGGTGTATGAAAATAATATTATTTATGAAACATGGATGTGGATGAAAAAATAAACCCCAGTAAATACCAAAGTATAAACAATCTCGGATAAAAATGAGATTGTGATATTTTCCCTTACCTTAGGTCCGACTTGCTTTGTAAGTGTCCGAAACTCCTGTATAATGATTTAAATCATGTTATTGACTTATTCCAGAATCATATTCATTGTTATTATATCATATATGGTCCACTTATGACTTTATATTACCCGTTCTTTTGTAAATTCATGTTAAAGTAGCGTTTTGGGTAAAATCGTCTCATTTGTCGTTCGTGTTTTTAACTTGTAATTATTCATATGATTACTTAGATCAGGATTAATTAATTCCAGAATATAAAACATGATTTATATATATATATTCATAATACACATATATAATAAATCAGTAAATGGAAAGAAATACACCGTTCATGGAGACGGTAGTCCGTACGTACGCATGAACGTTGTTTTCATTTCCTTATTGAATTGAATGGAATTAAGTAGATGACATACATATAAATATAAATAATTCCAGTATCATTATTAGGTCATATATTTTATTAGTACTTATTATATATACTTTATAATCATTCATGAATGGTTAATCATTGAGAATGAATCTCATCGCGTCGTGGAGACGGTAGTCCGTACGTACGCACGAGCGATGATATCATTTCCATAAATATTGAATTGCATTGGAGTGGATTATACAATATATCAGAATCAATATGATGTTGTAATAACTATGTATAGTTATTCTTTACACCACTATACCCATCCATGTAAGGTGGTGGTGGAAAATAGATTACACCACGGCGTGGAGACGGTATTCCGTACGTACGCACGCGCGGTGATTTCTTTTTCCGTAGGATGGATAGATGGTGGAATAGGGTTGTTTCATACTTATAATAACATATAAGTATATGATTGATACTGATGTTATTACTTCATAATGAAACAACCTAAGAAGAAGAAGTGGAAGAAGAAATAAAGATGAAAGAATTGGTAACGGTAATTACCTCTTCTTTGAAGAGCCTCTTTGAGACCTCCTCTTAGGGCACTAAAATTGGTCTTTGAGGAAGACCAGAACCTCTATTATGTTGATAGGGAAGTGGAGAAGAGATTTTGGCAGGGGTTGGCCGAGCTTGAAGGCTCAAAGTTGTGTGAGGAAGAGAGGGAGGAGGTGCCCTTTTATAAGGGAGGAGAGGGGCACCTTAGGAATATCTCAAAATATTATTTTATATTAAAGTCAAAATCGGTTTATAATGGTTCCAAAGGGTCTTATTTCGAAGATAAAGTGGGGATGGGTCGAAATCCTATCAACCAATAGGATTTAGACAAGTTTAGGGTATTATTTTAACCTTATCAATTAGATTTTAACTCTAAGTTAAATAATTTAACTTTTACCGTGTCTTTTTGTTTTCTTTCACTATATGGTTAATACACTTACTATAACATGCCAAAAGAACCCCAAATTGTTTATTATTAATATATATATCCTTATATAAGTCATTTGGCCGAACCTTAGATTCTTAGGAATAAAATAACAATTAATAATATAAAATTTGATTTAAAAACTATTTTGTGTCAATTTTGACACTATTTGATATATGATTTTTTTGAAAGTCATAACAGAATTATATGTTCGAACCAAGTTTATTAAATCAACACTAATATAACATAGTAACCTAGAAAATTAGTGGAATTCATAAAAAGTCTTAAATTACATTTATTTTGGTATTTATAATATCAATTATGTCAATATTTCATTAATAAGATAATTAATGCATCATCTTTGTGTCATAAATAAATTAAATTATTTGATGTCTAAAAATTACAAATAAAATACCATCATGTAGGAAATCTTTTTAGATTTCTAATGAATATTTACAATCGAATTTATCTTATGTATAAACCTATATTAAAAATGTTTTAGTAAATATACTTTGATTTTAACTCTTTTAACTCTTCTTTGAATTAAATAATAATAAATGTCCTAATCTAATCCAAGTGGGCCTAAATGATAATATTTTACACTTAAGGTTGTTTTTGGTCGAGATACACTTGTCCAATAGAATTAGGACATGTGTTAGGGTAATATTAATATCATTCTTACCCTTAATTACCCTATTTACTTTTAACCGTGGTAAATAAAAGTAAAAAGTTACTATTCACCAAAAATTATTTTCATCTCATTGAACCACATTTTACTTACTGACATCAACCATGTTTCTCGGTTTTTTGAAATTCCATTCACAGAAGCGGTAAAATTAAGTTTTATGAAAAATTCAGTTTTTTAACTACCACTTAGTAGTTTCACTATTCATAAAAAATTGATGTTTTTCAGAACAATGCCAAAATTTCATCCTAAGCTATATTTCATATTCAGAATTCAAAAATTAAGTCTATTTTACCAAATTCATAACATAGAAGTTGCATTAATTAATTTTATAATTAAATCCCGCTGTTAAAACAAATAGCGTGTTTTTAAGAAACAATATCTATCAAAAGATTGACACTTGTTTATGTCTGGTTTAAATGTGAAATTACATCCAATGACCAACATTGTATTAAATTGTAAAAATATATTCTAAATATACTTTAAAACCACTCAAATTAATAATTTATCACTATTAATTATTTTGATTAAAAAGGTTGTTTTTAATTATAATTTAGTAATTTTCACTATTCATCAGAATATGAAAGTTATCCGAAAAGTACCAAAATTTCACCTTAGGCTAAATTAGATACTCCGAATCCAAAAATGAAGTCCATTTTGAGGGCTAAATTTTCTAAAATTTTAAAAGGTGGTTATTACTATTCATAACGGCTAGTTATAATAATATTTTAATAGCATATCGTTGTTTAGTGAAACTCGGTATTGCGTACTACACACGCTATCGAGGAAGGTCGTGTAATGCAAGGCAAGTCAAGGATGTGTGTTTTGCAAGCTCCTTTTGGTGTAGCGTAAAACACAAGACATTAATAAAATTAAAAAGAATATGTTTCATAAAATCTTGGGCTGTTACATTCTACCACCCTTAAAATGAATTTTGCCCTCGAAATTCGTCGGGGTTATAAATGGTTTACTATTCGAAAGTTTCTTTAATAGAAACCCACATCGTAAAAAGGAATACCAAAACCAATATTTAAAAACAAAAGTATGAAACTTAACGGTTACCCAAATAAACTAATCACTGGGTTTCCACATAGGTGAAAATATGGATATGGAAGAAAAATATAACCATCATGTTCTGATGGAGAGTGGTAGAGAACATGGCTATGGAAAAGCAAACAATCACAAATCCATAAATTTGTGACGATCTAAGGTACCATCCGATTAATCAGATATAAGATCACTAGGACAACATTTTTGGTTTTCAAGATCGTTTCCCTAAAGTTAAAGAATTTGAATTAGAATAAATACTTACTTTATTTTGGTACAATCTCACTGTTGTTCGTGCCTTTAACAATTTCCACTTCATCTCTTAAATAGATGAAGTTGAATTTGTTATTCGTGAAGTGTTAGCAGATCATGTGATAGAATGACGGGTCATTCCATCTGTCTCAAAAATTATATACATAAGTCGATCTATAGTGAGATTAATCATATATGTTTCCTAAAATGGACATTATACTTCATATATCATACTGCTTAATATAATAAAACTAGTTTCTAATAAACAGGGACTTCCTATAGGCCAGTGGTAGGCGATAAAGGACATTCACACTTCGGTTGTGGGTTTGATTCCCACAGCCTTGTCCGAAGCGATGGGATGTCGCCCGTCCTGCAGGTTGTCCTTTTTCTAAAACTACATTACTATAACATCCCATCAATAATATCAAAAATCTTCTATCCTTAAACTAACTTATGTCCAACATAATCCATTCTAATCTTTAGTCTTATCCATAATACTACAGTCCACTCTCATAATATAGTGAAGACGTTTACCAGAGATTTAATACTGTCGTTAATCCCCATATATCATAAGATATGTCTTGTTGGTCACATTCCAAACATTCAAAGGCCTTAATCATGTATTCTCTTGAATACCCATTGAACCTTAGTGAAAACATGAATGCAGTTAAAAGTTAACTCTTTCCACATACCAAAATCCAAAAATTCTCTATACTCAAACCATGATATAACCTTCTTCTTATATCAGTCATGAGCTCATGAATACAATCAAACACCTCATTATCTTATTATTCCTTCATTATGCGCATATCATCTAAATTCCAAAAATATCTGAATAACCATTCATGGATAGTGGTACCATTAATCATACATTTTCATAACTCAAGGAAAGACAACAGTGTAACAATCCTTAGATGTCTCTTTATTCCATAGTACCATGATATTTCTTATACAACATTACACATGATAAACATGTAATCATTCCACTACATTCTTAAACCATTGACCGAGCTTCAACAATTCTTTCATCTCACATATCATTTGTAGTCTCTTCATCATCATCAACATAAATACTTCCCATACGACCATACTGATTATCTTCATGAGACTTTCCCTTAGGGCATTGGTTTGCATAATGCCCGTACATTCCACATTTAAAACATTTAACCATTGTTGATGTCGTAGCAATACCATTATCCTCATCCATGGTGTTAACTGAACCTTTTCCTTTGCACTTACTTGCTTTGTGTCATTCTTTTTCACACCCAAAGCATCTTCCAGTTCCTTTGAAACATTCTCCTTGATGCCTCTTCCCACATGATTTACATAGGGGAAATTGAACTTTCTTTCCTCTATGATCATCATGAAACTTCATCTTTCTCTTATTTGCCGAGTCAGGAAACTTACCAAATTTTACTTTATTGATCATATTATGAGATTGCTGATTCGGCATAATAATGATGTTTGGACTTCCAAATCCCATTTCATTATGAAGAATATCATTCCATTGTCCATCATATCCTCCATTATCGTGAATCATCTTGTTTCCAGCCATTTTCTAAAACCCAAAAAAAATAGTGTGAGGAAAAAATCATGCTAGGGAAAACAACATAATAAAGGTGGAATATCCTCAATATCTAACATCTTAGGTTAAATTCTATGATCATTACCGTAGTTCTAGGACTGTATCCTATACGTATACTTATCCTTAGGGACATCCCTAGACATACCTTATAAATATCTCTAGGGATCTCACTAAAGTTCTCGCATCCTAGTTTCCAAAGGTTGACTAAACCTTTCCTCTGATACCAACTGTAAAGACCCGAAGCTTGACGTACATGAACATTACATTACTTTTGCGGAATACTTAGTACATAACAAAAACACACACACAAGTATCGTAATAGTTTAGTGTCTTTGGAAACTCGGAACGTAATCTTCTAATCGTGGTGAAAGATCTCCAATATCTCCCATAAAGATCTTCCCTTTTTTTACCTAAAACATTTATTTATATCCTGGGGAAAAGAAAACATAAAAGGGTGAGCTCAAATGCTCAGTAAGGGTAAACAAAAGAAATATCAATCACATCATATACATAAGCACATAACTTTTGGAAATATTAACCTGCAAAAGAGATCATAATTTCATAACATGCGGTAAATCATGGCAGTGAAATGTAATCACAATAATCATAACTTAAAACATGAAACTTTGTGGCATTCACACATAATCATAGAGAATCATTTCTTGTTAGTCAAGACTCATTGCCAAGACTATCTTAGTGGACAAAGTCCATTTCTGAATCGAGTAACCCTCGTTTCAGTCCTGTTTCACTGAACCGGTATAACCTACCATTCCATCCCTGTCTATCTCATGAGATATAAAATCTTTACCCAATGCATTGGAGGGAGATATAGGTCCCACCCATCTCATAATGATATCATTCTTATGTGTGCCACAAAATCATAAATCATACATCATTTCATAACCCATGTAATAAAAATGAGATTCTTAAACAACATGACATCATAAAACCATTCATATAAGATAAAAGAATTCATAAACATAATTCCATAACAACATAGTCAAATCAATGTAAAAATATGGATAGAAACAGAACCCATTATTATCTTAGATGGAAAATAATTTTGATAAAACACTTGAATTGAATGCTTGAGGAAAATATCCTTTCTTCTTCAAAAATCAATTTCTTTTCACAAAACATCATGCAATTTTAAAAGAAATAGATTTTATTGAAAATAGTCATGAAATATTTTGGAGGAAGATTCATGGAAATAATGCTTTATAAAACCGTAAAAATCCGTTCGTGCCGTTTAAGTTAAAAAAAACATTCTTCTCGTACTTTTGTTGGAAAATTCAAAAAGTACCTCGTACGAAAAACGACAAAAGATTCCTTTCATATCTTTTACTAAAAACTCACCAAAGGGTAAAATTGGATTTAAACAATTGTAGGTGGATGGAAATAATATTATTTATGAAACATGGATGTGGATGATAAAATACACCCCAGTAAATACCAAAGTATAAACAATCTCGGATAAAAATGAGATTGTGATATTTTCCCTTACCTTAGGTCCGACTTGCTTTGTAAGTGTCCGAAACTCCTGTATAATGATTTAAATCATGTTATTGACTTATTCCAGAATCATATTCATTGTTATTATATCATATATGGTCCACTTATGACTTTATATTACCCGTTCTTTTGTAAATTCATGTTAAAGTAGCGTTTTGGGTAAAATCGTCTCATTTGTCGTTCGTGTTTTTAACTTGTAATTATTCATATGATTACTTAGATCATGATTACTTAATTCCAGAATATAAAACATGATTTATATATATATATTCATAATACACATATATAATAAATCAGTAAATGGAAAGAAATACACCATTCATGGAGACGGTAGTCCGTACGTACGCATGAACGCTGTTTTCGTTTCCTTATTGAATTGAATGGAATTAAGTAGATGAAATACATATAAATATAAATCATTCCAGTATAATTATTAGGTCATATATTTTATTAGTACTTATTATATATACTTTATAATCATTCATGAATGGTTAATCATTGAGAATGAATCTCATCGCGTCGTGGAGACGGTAGTCCGTACGTACGCACGAGCGATGATATCATTTCCATAAATATTGAATTGAATTGGAGTGGATTATACAATATATCAGAATCAATATGATGTTGTAATAACTATGTATAGTTATTCTTTACACCACTATACCCATCCATGTAAGGTGGTGGTGGAAAATAGATTACACCACGGCGTGGAGACCGTATTCCGTACGTACGCACGCGCGGTGATTTCTTTTTCCGTAGGATGGATAGATGGTGAAATAGGGTTGTTTCATACTTATAATAACATATAAGTATATGAGTGATAATTATGTTATTACTTCATAATGAAACAACCTAAGAAGAAGAAGTGGAAGAAGAAATAAAGATGAATGAATTGGTAACGGTAATTACCTCTTCTTTGAAGTGCCTCTTTGAGACCTCCTCTTAGGGAACTAAAATTGGTCTTTGAGGAAGACCAAAACCTCTAGTATGTTTCTAGGGAAGTGGAGAAGAGATTTTGGCAGGGGTTGGCCGAGCTTGAAGGCTCAAAGTTGTGTGAGGAAGAGAGGGAGGAGGTTCCCTTTTATAAGGGAGGAGAGGGGCACCTTAGGAATATCTCAAAATATTATTTTATATTAAAGTCAAAATCGGTTTATAATGGTTCCAAAGGGTCTTATTTCGAAGCTAAAGTGGGGATGGGTCGAAATCCTATCAACCAATAGGATTTATACAAGTTTAGGGTATTATTTTAACCTTATCAATTAGATTTTAACTCTAAGTTAAATAATTTAACTTTTACCGTGTCTTTTTGTTTTCTTTCACTATATGGTTAATACACTTACTATAACATTCCAAAATAACCCCAAATTGTTTATTATTAATATATATATCCTTATCTAAGTCATTTGGCCGAACCTTAGATTCTTAGGAATAAAATAACAATTAATAATATAAAATTTGATTTAAAAACTATTTTGTGTCAATTTTGACACTATTTGATATATGATTTTTTTGAAAGTCATAACAGAATTATATGTTCGAACCAAGTTTATTAAATCAACACTAATATATCATAGTAACCTATAAAATTAGTGGAATTCATAAAAAGTCTTAAATTACATTTATTTTGGTATTTATAATATCAATTATGTCAATATTTCATTAATAAGATAATTACTGCATCATATTTGTGTCATAAATAAATTAAATTATTTGATGTCTAAAAATTACAAATAAAATACCATCATGTAGGAAATCTTTTTAGCTTTCTAATTAATATTTACAATCGAATTTATATTATGTAGAACCCTATATTAAAAATGTTTTAGTAAATATACTTTGATTTTAACTCTTTTAACTCTTCTTTGAACTAAATAATAATAAATGTCCTAATCTAATCCAAGTGGGCCTAAATGATAATATATTACACTTAAGGTTGTTTTTGGTCGAGATACACTTGTCCAATAGAATTAGGACATGTGTTAGGGTAATATTAATATCATTCTTACCCTTAATTACCCTATTTACTTTTAACCGTGGTAAATAAAAGTAAAAAGTTACTATTCACCAAAAATTATTTTCATCTCATTGAACCACATTTTACTTACTGACATCAACCGTGTCTCTCGGATTTTTGAAATTCCATTCACAGAAGCGGTAAAATTAAGTTTTATGAAAAATTCAGTTTTTTAACTACCACTTAGTAGTTTCACTATTCATCAAAAATTGATGTTTTTCAGAACAATGCCAAAAATTTCATCCTAAGTTATATTTCATATTCCGAATTCAAAAATGAAGTCTATTTTACCAAATTCATAACATAGAAGTTGCATTAATTAATTTTATAATTAAATCCCGCTGTTAAAACAAATAGCATGTTTTTAAGAAACAATATCTATCAAAAGATTGACACTTGTTTATGTCTGGTTTAAATGTGAAATTACATCCAATGACCAACATTGTATTAAATTGTAAAAATATATTCTAAATATACTTTAAAACCACTCAAATTAATAATTTATCACTATTAATTATTTTGATTAAAAAAGTTGTTTTTAATTATAATTTAGTAATTTTCACTATTCATCAGAATATGAAAGTTATCCGAAAAGTACCAAAATTTCACCTTAGGCTAAATTCGATACTCCGAATCCAAAAATGAAGTCCATTTTGAGGGATAAATTTTCTAAAATTTTAAAAGGTGGTTATTACTATTCATAACGGCTAGTTATAATAATATTTTAATAGCATATCGTTGTTTAGTGAAACTCAGTATTGCGTACTACACACGCTATCGAGGAAGGTCGTGTAATGCAAGGCAAGTCAAGGATGTGTGTTGTGAAAGATCCTTTTGGTGTAGCGTAAAACACAAGACATTAATAAAATTAAAAAGAATATTTTTCATTAAATCTTGGGCTGTTACATTCTACCCCCCTTAAAATGAATTTCGCCCTCGAAATTCGTCGGGGTTATAAATGGTTTACTATTCGAAAGTTTCTTTAATAGAAACCCACATCGTAAAAAGGAATACCAAAACCAATATTTAAAAACAAAAGTATGAAACTTAACGGTTACCCAAATAAACTAATCACTGGGTTTCCACATAGGTGAAAATATGGATATGGAAGAAAAATATAACCATCATGTTCTGATGGAGAGTGGTAGAGAACATGGCTATGGAAAAGCAAACAATCACAAATCCATAAATTTGTGACAATCTAAGGTACCATCCGATTAATCAGATATAAGATCACTAGGACAACATTTTTGGTTTTCAAGATCGTTTCCCTAAAGTTAAAGAATTTGAATTAGAATAAATACTTACTTTATTTTGGTACAATATCACTGTTGTTCGTGCCTTTAACAATTTCCACTTCATCTCTTAAATAAATGAAGTTGAATTTGTTATTCGTGAAGTGTTAGCAGATCATGTGATAGAATGACGGGTCATTCCATCTGTCTCAAAAATTATATACATAAGTCGATCTATAGTGAGATTAATCATATATGGTTCCTAAAATGGACATTATACTTCATATATCATACTGCTTAATATAATAAAACTAGTTTCTAATAAACAGGGACTTCCTGTAGGCCAGTGGTAGGCGATAAAGGCCAGTCACACTTCGGTTGTGGGTTTGATTCCCACAGCCTTGTCCGAAGCGATGGGATGTCGCCCGTCCTGCAGGTTGTCCTTTTTCTAAAACTACATTACTATAACATCCCATCAATAATATCGAAAATCTTCTATCCTTAAACTAACTTATGTCCAACATAATCCATTCTAATCTTTAGGCTTATCCATAATACTACAGTCCACTCTCAAAATATAGTGAAAACGTTTACCAGAGATTTAATATTGTCGTTAATCCCCATATATCATAAGATATGTCTTGTTGGTCACATTCCAAACATTCAAAGGCCTTAATCATGTATTCTCTTGAATACCCATTGAACCTTAGTGAAAACATGAATGCAGTTAAAAGTTAACTCTTTCCACATACCAAAATCCAAAAATTCTCTATACTCAAACCATGATATAACCTTCTCCTTATATCAGTCATGAGCTCATGAATACAATCAAACACCTCATTATCTTATTATTCCTTCATTATGCGCATATCATCTAAATTCCAAAAATATCTGAATAACCATTCATGGATAGTGGTACCATTAATCATACATTTTCATAACTCAAGGAAAGAAAACAGTGTAAAAATCCTTAGATGTCTCTTTATTCCATAGTACCATGATATTTCTTATACAACATTACACATGATAAACATGTAATCATTCCACTCCATTCTTAAACCATTGACCGAGCTTCAACAATTCTTTCATCTCACATATCATTTGTAGTCTCTTCATCATCATCAACATAAATACT
This sequence comes from Viscum album, assembly GCA_963277665.1. Lineage (NCBI taxonomy): Eukaryota > Viridiplantae > Streptophyta > Magnoliopsida > Santalales > Viscaceae > Viscum > Viscum album. The sequence goes on along the minus strand of OY728131.1, from coordinate 1,645,190,498 downwards.
TCCCATACGACCATACTGATTATCTTCATGAGACTTTCCCTTAGGGAATTGGTTTGAATAATGACCGTACATTCCACATTTAAAACATTTAACCATTGTTGATGTCGTAGCAATACCATTATCCTCATCCATGGTGTTAAATGAACCTTTTCCTTTGCACTTACTTGCTTTGTGTCCTTCTTTTCCACACCCAAAGCATCTTCCAGTTCCTTTGAAACATTCTCCTTGATGCCTCTTCCCACATGATTTACATAGGGGAAATTGAACTTTCTTTCCTCTATGATCATCATGAAACTCCATCTTTCTCTTATTAGCCGAGTCAGGAAACTTACCAAATTTTACTTTATTGATCATATTATGAGATTGCTGATTCGACATAATAATGATGTTTGGACTTCCAAATCCCATTTCATTATGAAGAATATCATTCCATTGTCCATCATATCCTCCATTATCGTGAATCATCTTGTTTCCAGCCATTTTCTAAAACCCAAAAAAATAGTGTGAGGAAAAAATCATGCTTGGGAAAACAACATAATAAAGGTGGAATATCCTCAATATCTAACATCTTAGGTTAAATTCTATGATCGTTACCGTAGTTCTAGGACTGTATCCTATACGTATACTTATCCTTAGGGACATCCCTAGACATACCTTATAAATATCTCTAGGGATCTCACTAAAGTTCTTGCATCCTAGTTTCCAAAGGTTGACTAAAACTTTCCTCTGATACCAACTGTAAAGACCCGAAGCTTGACGTACATGAACATTACATTACTTTTGCGGAATACTTAGTACATAACAAAAACACACACACAAGGATCGTAATAGTTTAGTGTCTTTGGAAACTCGGAACGTAATCTTCTAATCGTGGTGAAAGATCTCCAATATCTCCCATAAAGATCTTCCCTTTTTTTTACCTAAAACCTTTCTTTATATCCTGGGGAAAAGAAAACATAAAAGGGTGAGCTCAAATGCTCAGTAAGGGTAAACAAAAGAAATATCAATCACATCATATACATAAGCACATAACTTTTGGAAATCTTAACCTGCAAAAGAGATCATAATTTCATAACATGGGGTAAATCATGGCAGTGAAATGTAATCACAATAATCATAACATAAAACATGAAACTTTGTGGCATTCACACATAATCATAGAGAATCATTTCTTGTTAGTCAAGACTCATTTCCAAGACTATCTTAGTGGACAAAGTCCCTTTCTGAATCGAGTAACCCTCGTTTCAGTCCTGTTTCACTGAACCGGTATAACCTACCGTTCCAGCCCTGTCTATCTCATGAGATATAAAATCTTTACCCAATGAATTGGAGGGAGATATAGGTCCCACCCATCTCATAATGATACCATTCTTATTGTGCCACAAAATCATAAATCATACATCATTTCATAACCCATGTAATAAAAATGAGATTCTTAAACAACATGACATCATAAAACCATTCATATAAGATAAAGGAATTCATAAACATAATTCCATAACAAAATAGTCAGATCAATGTAAAAATATGGATAGAAACAGAACCCATTATTATCTTAGATGGAAAATAATTTTGATAAAACACTTGAATTGAATTCTTGAGGAAAATATCCTTTCTTCTTCAAAAATCAATTTCTTTTCACAAAACATCATGCAATTTTAAAAGAAAGAGATTTTATTGAAAATAGTCATGAAATATTTTTGAGGAAGCTTCATGAAAATAATGCTTTATAAAACCGTAAAAATCCATTCGTGCCGTTTAAGTTAAAAAAAACATTCTTCTCGTACTTTTGTCGGAAAATTCAAAAAGTACCTCGTACGAAAAACGGCAAAAGATTCCTTTCATATCTTTTACTAAAAACTCACCGAAGGGTAAAATTGGATTTAAACAATTGTAGGTGGATGGAAATAATATTATTTATGAAACATGGATGTGGATGATAAAATACACCCCAGTAAATACCAAAGTATAAACAATCTCGGATAAAAATGAGATTGTGATATTTTCCCTTACCTTAGGTACGACTTGCTTTGTAAGTGTCCGAAACTCCTGTATAATGATTTAAATCATGTTATTGACTTATTCCAGAATCATATTCGTTGTTATTATATCATATATGGTCCACTTATGACTTTATATTACCCGTTCTTTTGTAAATTCATGTTAAAGTAGCGTTTTGGGTAAAATCGTCTCATTTGTCGTTCGTGTTTTTAACTTGTAATTATTCATATGATTACTTAGATCATGATTACTTAATTCCAGAATATAAAACATGATTTATATATATATATTCATAATACACATATATAATAAATCAGTAAATGGAAAGAAATACACCGTTCATGGAGACGGTAGTCCGTACGTACGCATGAACGCTGTTTTCGTTTCCTTATTGAATTGAATGGAATTAAGTAGATGACATACATATAAATATAAATAATTACAGTATCATTATTAGGTCATATATTTTATTAGTACTTATTATATATACTTTATAATCATTCATGAATGGTTAATCATTGAGAATGAATCTCATCGCGTCGTGGAGACGGTAGTCCGTACGTACGCACGAGCGATGATATCATTTCCATAAATATTGAATTGAATTGGTGTGTATTATACAATATATCAGAATCAATATGATGTTGTAATAACTATGTATAGTTATTCTTTACACCACTATACCCATTCATGTAAGGTGGTTGTGGAAAATAGATTACACCACGGCGTGGAGACGGTATTCCGTACGTACGCACGCACTGTGATTTCTTTTTCCGTAGGATGGATAGATGGTGAAATAGGGTTGTTTCATACTTATAATAAAATATCATTATATGAGTGATACTGATTTTATTACTTCATAATGAAACAACCTAAGAAGAAGAAGTGGAAGAAGAAATAAAGATGAAAGAATTGGTAACGGTAATTACCTCTTCTTTGAAGCGCCTCTTTGAGACCTCCTCTTAGGGCACTAAAATTGGTCTTTGAGGAAGACCAGAACCTCTAGTATGTTTCTAGGAAAGTTTAGAAGAGATTTTGGCAGGGTTTGGCCGAGCTTGAAGGCTCAAAGCTGTGTGAGGAAGAGAGGGAGGAGGTGCCCTTTTATAAGGGAGGAGAGGGGCACCTTAGGAATATCTCAAAATATTATTTTATATTAAAGTCAAAATAGGTTTATAATGGTTACAAAGGGTCTTATTTCGAATATAAAGTGGGGATGGGTCGAAATCCTATCAACCAATAGGAGTTAGACAAGTTTAGGGTATTATTTTAACCTTATCAATTAGATTTTAACTCTAAGTTAAATAATTTAACTTTTACCGTGTCTTTTTGTTTTCTTTCACTATATGGTTAATAAACTTACTATAACATGCCAAACGAACCCCAAATTGTTTATTATTAATATATATATCCTTATCTAAGTCATTTGGCCGAACCTTAGATTTTTAGGAATAAAATAACAATTAATAATATAAAATTTGATTTAAAAACTATTTTGTGTCTATTTTGACACTATTTGATATATGATTTTTTTGAAAGTCATAACAGAATTATATGTTCGAAAAACGTTTATTAAATCAACACTAATATATCATAGTAACCTAGAAAATTAGTGGAATTCATAAAAAGTCTTAAATTACATTTATTTTGGTATTTATAATATCAATTATGTCAATATTTCATTAATAAGATAATTACTGCATCATCTTTGTGTCATAAATAAATTAAATTATTTGATGTCTAAAAATTACAAATAAAATACCATCATGTAGGAAATCTTTTTAGCTTTCTAATGAATATTTAAAATAGAATTTATCTTATGTAGAACCCTATATTAAAAATGTTTTAGTAAATATACTTTGATTTTAACTCTTTTAACTCTTCTTTGAATTAAATAATAATAAATGTCCTAATCTAATCCAAGTGGGCCTAAATGATAATATTTTACACTTAAGGTTGTTTTTGGTCGAGATACACTTGTACAATAGAATTAGGACATGTGTTAGGGTAATATTGATATCATTCTTACCCTTAATTACCCTATTTACTTTTAACCGTGGTAAATAAAAGTAAAAAGTTACTATTCACCAAAAATTATTTTCATCTCATTGAACCACATTTTACTTACTGACATCAACCGTGTCTCTCGGATTTTTGAAATTCCATTCACAGAAGCGGTAAAATTAAGTTTTATGAAAAATTCAGTTTTTTAACTACCACTTAGTAGTTTCACTATTCATCAAAAATTGATGTTTTTCAGAACAATGCCAAAATTTCATCCTAAGCTATATTTCATATTCCGAATTCAAAAATGAAGTCTATTTTACCAAATTCATAACATAGAAGTTGTATTAATTAATTTTATAATTAAATCCCGCTGTTAAAACAAATAGCGTGTTTTTAAGAAACAATATCTATCAAAAGATTGGCACTTGTTTATGTCTGGTTTAAATGTGAAATTACATCCAATGACCAACATTGTATTAAATTGTAAAAATATATTATAAATATACTTTAAAACCACTCAAATTAATAATTTATCACTATTAATTATTTTGATTAAAAAAGTTGTTTTTAATTATAATTTAGTAATTTTCACTATTCATCAGAATATGAAAGTTATCCGAAAAGTACCAAAATTTCACCTTAGGCTAAATTCGATACTCCGAATCCAAAAATGAAGTCCATTTTGAGGGCTAAATTTTCTAAAATTTTAAAAGGTGGTTATTACTATTCATAACAGCTAGTTATAATAATATTTTAATAGCATATCGTTGTTTAGTGAAACTCGGTATTGCGTACTACACACGCTATCGAGGAAGGTCGTGTAATGCAAGGCAAGTCAAGGATGTGTGTTGTGCAGGCTCCTTTTGGTGTAGCGTAAAACACAAGACATTAATAAAATTAAAAAGAATATTTTTCATAAAATCTTGGGCTGTTACAATAATAATATTATATTATTATTTTTGAGTATAACTCAACATTGTGTGCAACGTAAGATTTCCAATAAACCCATTATTACATATCAGGTATGCCATAGAACATAGAATACCCTTTAAGGTAAAATTAATATTTAACTCAAAAATATTAATAAATATGAAAATGTTATATTCTTTATTTACCCGGGATGTTACATTTTAGGTCCTATGTGATTGTATTAAAAGGTAATTAATGATATTTTAGGATATTTTTATTTAGTTTTAGGAAAAATTCATGATTGAAGTATAGTTATCCATTTGGATTAAAATAGTATTTGATGTTGAGGTAATTATGGTTAATTGGAATAAAGGGTTATTATATTTTGGAGAACATGTGTTTTATCAAATAGATCACCATGGGATTAAAAAAGTTTTTTGGTGATTAAGTGGTTAAAGTTATTTTGTAACAAGTTCATTATATTTTTTGGGAACATTATAGGAATTATGGTAAATGGGAAATCTTTATCTAATATGTGATTTTATGTCAAAGTGGTTAATATTAGTTGAGTAATAAGGATTGAGTTAACTTTTGTAAGTATATATGATTTTGTTGTATATTTATAGTGGGTTAGGTTATTTTTATAAAGGATTAGTATATTTTCGAGAATATATTATCAGGGTATATAATTTTTTGGTATGTGACTTTATGAGCAATTAATTTTGTTTGGAGATAAATGTTAAGTTTATTTTAGAAGTATGACAACCCTGCTTTTTATTACAACTTAAACATTATTTATTACATAAAACTTCACTTGATACAACAAAGAAGATTGAGAGGTTTAGTGTATTTGGGGATTAGGATCATTACATAAAAACTTAAAACATGAAATACAACATCTTTATTGAAAACTTCCTTTACATGACCACTACATTCCTTCGTACTTAGCATTGCATGGGATAACCTGAGGACATGCATAAGAAAAGGGAGAGCTATAAAGCCCAGTAAGGGAGTACACATGGAATAACATGAGGAGTACAATACATTTTATAAAATAGGCATATAAATAGAGCATAAGAAAAACATGAACATAAAGGCATGATAAAACATGATAATCATAACATGGAAATGTGGCAACAACACTTAACATGGAATTAGCATGAGCCAAGGCTCATTTCACATGGAGCATGAGTAAATCCTCATTGCACATAAAGCATGAGTAAACCCTCGTTGCACTTGAATTATCATGAGTCAACACTCATTGCACATGACGTACCATGATACTATACTTTACCCAATGCAATGGAGCACTATAAGGGCGCACCCTTCTTAAACATTTCATTTCATGCATAAGTGTGCCACGTGGATCATAAAACATGGATTCATAAAAAATAATGATTTATTCCACGATAAAGGAATGTGAAATTCATACATGAAACTTTATAATCAATAAGTAAATGTGAATAAAGGTGAATACCCTTGTTGGAGAAATGGGCATGGTATTCACTACACAATGACATTGGCTTAGAAAATCGGTGCGATTTCGGCATCGTAACGACGTGACATAAGAATTCATAAAAATGGTTGATGAGAGATAAAGTGGTTCCTAATCATATTTACATGTAATGGACAGAAATGAGGTCATATAGATACATGTCCCAACAAGTTTAGTGGAATTTATATTCATGATACAAAAGTATTGCTTGAATGTAAAAGAGGAGAGAGAAGTTCCTTTTGGAATTTCGGCATAGTAACGAGTGTACATGGGAGAAATTTAATGAGAGATAAAGGGGTCTCCCATAATTCAAACATAAAGAGGGAATTATGAGGGAGGTGAGAAACCATACACCAACATTCATAATTGAAATTAAAAGGGCAAAACAACTTATGGAAAATTGGACAAAAATGAGAAAGGAAGAAAAACCCTTACTTGGAAGTGTGCTTCCAAAGGATAGAGAGAGGCTTGTGAGAGGATTATTGGGAGCTTGGGGAACCTTTTTAGGATTATAGAGAGAGTATGTAAGAGGTTGGACGAACTCTAAAGGATTTTAGTGAGGAGGAAGTGGGAGCTTGAGTGGGTTTATATAGGAAAGGTGAGGGAATTCTTTATTATTTACGTTTGGGACCCCTTATATTAAATTAATCCAAACAAAAAACCATACCATGGTTTTTGCCCATGGTTTTTGGAAAAGGGAATAGAAAAATAATATTTTATAAGGCCATGGTCCAAACTTCTTGAAATATTAGGGTTTCTTATGTGGAGGTGAGTCACACTCCCATGGAAATTAATTTAAAAAGACAAGGTGTTTAATAAGTCTTGATGGGTCCATTAATGCTTTGAAAAGTAATCAAAACAAACCAAAAATCACATTATTTTAATGGTAAAATATATATTGGCCTAAAAAAAAGATTATAGTATTTTATTACATCAATATTGGGTCATTATGATGTCATAAAACACATTATATATTTAAACGGTATTTAATTTTTACTCAAAAATTTGACTGTATCAGAAAATTATGAAAAATTTACCATTGGATAATTTCAACATCCTGATTCCAAAAATAAAATTTATTTTATCTAAATAATTTTCTAAATATGTTAATTTTCACTTTCAAAATAAAAACCGACATTTATAAAAAATTCACGGGTTTTGACAAAAATGGATTTCAAACATTAATAAAAATTATAATTGCATTCATACAATTACATGACCATTTATATATAATAAAATTAATCAAATAATAATAATAATATTTTATTAAAATATTATTTAATTCAAAAATCCATTAATTTAATAAAATAGATTTCTTAATTAAATAATAACTAAAAACACCATTTGTACTTTAAAAACTATTTACAATGTATCAATAATGACAAGAAATTCTATTCATTATTATATACAAAAAAAATGTACATGAACATTGTATTATCTATTAGTTACATAACCCCTTAAAATAGCAACATAAGACCTAAGGGTAAGGTGTGCGATGGTGAAAAACTCTTGGGGTGGCTCGGATAACATCGCTCGAGTGATAATTTCTATCAACTTTCACTTCTCCAGTAGACGGTCCCGTTCGAGCTTGACATGGTAAAGCTTAGCTTGGGCTTGGTCAAAAGCGATTCCCAAGGATGCCACCACTTTTCCGAGCTCCGATAAATGGTCTTTGTATGAGGCAATTCTACTAGATGAGGCCATCTCTTCCTTTGTCTAAGTAAAATTGGATGAGTTAAAGCCCTATATTTATACTAATCATGTGATCACTGTTCAACGACTATAAAAGTAACAGTCACAATTCTTATCATAAAACCAATGAAGTTGACATTTTATAAAAACATTTTAGATAGAGAGACATTTAATAAGATCAAGAGGGATTTTCCATTAATGAAACTTTGGGTCATTACAATGTTCCCCCCTTAAGAAATTTTTCCCTCAAAATTTCCCTTTTCCCACACTAAAACAGACGTGGGTAACTTAGCTTCATCACTTCCTCTGATTCCCAAGTTGCTTCTTCAAACTTGTGGTTTCTCCACAACACCTTGACGAGGGGCATTGTCTTATTTCATAGAATTTTTTCTCTACGATCTAAGATCTTCACTGGTTGCTCCTCATAAGAAAGATCATCTTACAATTGTACCACCTCAGAAGAGAGTACATGTGAAGGGTCTGGTATGTACTTTCTTAAGAGGGATACATGAAAGACATCATGTACTTTGGCCATAGTAGGAAGAAGTGCTAGTCGATAGTACACAGCCCTGACACGATCAAGAATCTCGAAGGGGCTTATGTAACATGGACTTAACTTACATTTCTTTCCAAACCTCATGAACTTCTTCCATGGATATATGCGTAGAAAAACCATGTCTCCAACTTTAAACTCAAGGTATCGTCGACTATTATCTGCATAACTCTTCTATTGACTCTGGGCTAACTTGATATGTTGCTGAATGGTTTTCACCTTCTCTACCATTTCCTAAACCATTTCTGGTCCAAGCAGCTTACGTTCACCGACCTCATCCCAACATGCCGGTGTTCTGCACCTTTTCCCATACAGGGCTTCATATGGTGCCATTTGGATGCTCGAGTGGAAACTGTTATTATAAGAGAACTCAACCAGAGGAAGATGTTGATCCCATCCTCCTTTAAAGTCCATTGAGCACACTCTCAACATATCGTCAAGTGTTTGGATAGTCCGCTCAGATTGGCCATCAGTTTGAGGATGGTAGGCCGTACTGAAGTTCAGTTTAGTATTCAGATCATGTTGAAGACTCTTCCAAAACATAGAGGTGAATCTTGGATCTCGGTCAGACATAATAGATAGTGGTACTCCATGAAACCATACCACTTCCCTGATATATATCCGTGCCAGTTGATCCAATGAGAAATCCTCCCGAATAGCAATGAAGTGTGCAGTCTTTGTAAGATGGTCCACAACAACCCATATTGCATTGTTGCCTTTGGATGTCCTCGGAAGTCCGGTGACAAAGTCCATGGTGATGTTTTCCCATTTCCATTCTGGTATGGGCAATGGTTGCATCATCCCCTTAGACTTATGCCTCTCTGCCTTCACTTGCTGACACACCAGGCACTTTGATGTATATTCAGCAATCTCATTCTTCATATTATCCCACCAAAATTTTTCTCGGAGACCTCGATACATCTTTGTTCTCCCTGGGTGAATTGAGAAATTTGAACTATGTGCATCATCCAAAAGTTCCTTCTTCAGCTCCGGATTTGATGGAACACATAGTCTTTTCCCAAACCTCACAATTACTTCTTCATTAACATTAAACTCTGAGGATTTCACTTTTTAGATAGCTCCCACTTTTTCTTGAATTCACACATCATTCTTTTGAGCATCCTTTAACCTTTCCAAAACAGACGGTTGAGAAATCATTTGTGAAAGTATTGATGATGTTCCCTTATCTATGATTCCCATGTCCATATTCATCAAGTATAAGAGGATTGGATCCTTCTCAATTATCATCATTGATAGAATTGCTAGATCCTTTCTACTTAGGGCATCTGCCACCTTGTTCGCTTTCCCAGGGTGGTAATGGATTGAACAGTCATAATCCTTGATGATCTCTATCCATCTTCTCTGGCGCATATTAAGCTCTTTCTGTGTGAATATATATTTAAGACTCTTGTGGTCAGTATATATCTCACATTTCTCTCCATAGAGATAATGCCGCCAGATTTTCAAGGCAATGATCACCTTCTCCAACTCCAGATCATGCATTTTATAGTTTCTATCATGGATTTTCAACTGCCTTGAGGCATAGGATATCACTTTATCATTCTGCATCATCACACATCCTAAGCCCTTCTTTGAAGCATCACTGAATACCACAAAAAGTTCCCCACTTGTGGGTAAAGTGAGCACATGCGCAGTGATAAGCCTCCTTTTCAACTCCTTGAAGCTTTTTTCGCATTCATCACTCGAAGAAAAATTTACTCCCTTTCGAGTTAGCTTGGTAAGAGGGTTGGAAAATCATGAGAAATTTCTCACAAATTGTTGATAATATCTAGCTAACCCCAAGAAGCTACGGATATCTGTTACCAATGTTGGCCTCGGCCATCCCTAAATTGCATCTGTTTTGGAGGGATCCATAGATATCCCCTTGCTTGTGATGATATGGCCCAAGAATGAGACATCCTTCAACTAGAACTCACACTTGCTGTACTTTGAATACATATTCTCCTTCCGAAAAGTCTCTAGTACAGTTCTTAAATGCTCCTCATGATCCTCCTTGGTTTTGGAGTATATTAGAATATCATCCATAAAGACTACCACGAATTTGTCTAGGTAATCTCTAAAGACTCTATTCATCAAGTAAATGAATATTTCTGGAGCATTGGTGAGTCCTAAAGTCATTACTATTAATTCATAGTGCCCGTATCTTGTACGAAAAGCAGTCTTGGGGACATCTTCCCTCTTCACCCTTACTTGATAACATCCCGACCGCAAATCTACCTTGGAGAAGAATTGTGCTCCATGCAGCTGATCGAACAAGTCATAAATTCTTGGGAGAGGATACTTGTTCTTTATCGTGATTTTGTTAAGTTCACGATAATCAATGCAAAGCTGCATTGACCCATCCTTCTTCTTGACGAAGAGGACTGGTGGACCCCATGGTGAAGCACTTGGGCATATAAACCCTTTATCCAGATTCTTCTATATTTGTTTCTTCATCTCTTCAATATCTACAAAAACCATTCTATATGGAGTCTTGGATATTGGTAAATCCCTGGGTATAAGTTCAATTGAGAATTCAGCATCTCATCTAGGAGGAAGACCAGGCAGTTCCTCGGGAAACCCTTCAGAAAATTCCCTCACAATAGGCATTTCTTCAAGGATGGTTTCTTCCTTGGACTCAATCATCTAAGCCATATACGCGTGATAGTAAGGTAGTAATATCCATGCTTGAGATGATGGATCTAAAGGATATTCATCTTCCTCCTTACAATTGTAATGAATCGGGGGTCGATTCTCCATATGGAGTGTGATTTCCCTCTCCCGACAATTTATGTTGGCTCTATATAAGGAAAGCCAATCCATCCCAATAACTACACCAAATTCCACCAGAGGGAGTATGAAAAGGTTCTCCGGGAAATTCAATCCATAGATTATAAGAGGGGAGGACTTATATTCATGGGATGCAATGATTGGCCCATTTTCCGTACTCACCAACATCTTCACTTCCATGATTTGTGGTGGTTCTGGGATTATTCTACTAAACTTTCAAGATATAAAATAATGTGTAGAAACTGAATAAAAAAGTATGTTCACTATTCTTGAATGAATAACTAGCGTACCTGTCACCACTTCGTTTTCGGGGTTCACTTCGGCAGAAGTGATGGCGAAATCTCTTCCTTTCTGCCTTGGAGGTTGTTGGTTGTCTTCGAAAACCCTTGGATTTGGGCACTGATTTGCAAAATGAACCAGTTCTTTGCATTTGTAGCATTGAACAACGTGTTGAGGTTCGAACGGAGCATTCCTCTCCTATGTCATAGCTGCGGGTCTTTCTTTCTGACAGTTAACAGCTAGGTTCCCTTCTCTTCCACACCTGAAGCATTTCCTCGTCCCCTTAAGGCAATTTCCAGGGTTCTTATTTCCGCACTTTTGGCAAGTGGGGTGCTGGATCTTCTTAGAACCATTGGATTTATCCATCGGCCCACCAGAATTGAAGTCCACCTTACTCTTCTTATCCCCATTATACCCCTATGATTCTCCGATCTCCATTTCGACCTTGAGGGAACATCAGACAATTTACTCATAGCTGTCAAAGTCACGGATCACTAATGATTTCCACAGGCTAGGCTTCATCCCACCAAAGAAGCGGTCAACCTTGCATTCGGGGGTAACAACAAATCCAGAAGCGTATCGTGCAATACTTGTGAAGTTTTCCTCGTACGCTCCAACAGATTCTTCGTCTTTTTGCTTTAGGTAATGGAAGTCCCTTTCCATCTTAAGACGGAGGGTGCACGGATAATATTTATCGAAAAACATCTTCCAGAAATCCTTCCATTCCAATGCCTCAATCTCCTCCTCAAGCTTTGTATTTTTGATTAACGTCCACCATTGATCAGCTTCACCCTCCATACGATAAGCTTCCGGTAGAACCTTCTATTGTTCAGAACATTGAAGGATGGAGAAGATATTTTCAATGGAGTTGATCCATTGTTCAGTGATCGTGGGATCAGATGATCCACTAAAAGTAGGAGGCCTTTGTCTCATGAAGCTCTCGATAGAAAATTGTTCTTTCTTAGGGGGGTTTGGACGTTACTCTTGACCCATGTTTCTATTCAACGCTTGAGTTAGCTGAGAGAGAAGCGTGACAAAGTTCGCGATTTCCGCTCTCATTGGATTGGGCATCTCATTAGTACAGTCATCACACTGATCTTCACATCGGTTGTTAGCCAGATTCCTCCTATTACCGGCCATTGGATGGAATAAAAGGAATGTTAGTGGTACCATATAACGGGTAATATAAAGAAAAAAGTTGATGAATTATAAATAAACTATCATTTCCTTAACTCATGAGTCTATAAGCTTCAATCTAGGCTTTTCATGATCTACTCTCTAACATATATTCTTAGGGGAATTTTTTTAATTCCCTTAATAAGGGTTCATACTAAGATTTTGAATTTACCAAAGCATATCCCCCGAGAGTGTCATAACCAAGAGTGCAGCAAGGCCCGTTGTCGTGCACCAGTTCCCGTTCGAGTCTAGCTCAAAGCAGTGTTTTCGGGTTTTACCCCTAGGATACATCTGTGCTAGAGCCGCCTCTACCTACTCGTATCCAGACAGGGATGTATTTTCTTGATAACCCACTTACTCAATACTCACCAAAACTTAGGGACGTTTTTATTGTACTTAATCTTGTATCTAAGGCTATACTAGGGTTTTCTAATCCTAATCCCAAAAATAACCAAACCTATCCTTTGATACGAACTATGACAACCCTGCTTTTTATTACAATTTAAACATGATTTATTACATAAAACATCACTTGATACAAAAAAGAAGATCGAGAGGTTTAGTTTATTTAGGGCTTAGGATCATTACATAAAAACTTAAAACATGAAATACAACATCTTTATTGAAAAATTCCTTTACATGACCACTACATTCTTTCGTACTTAGCATTGCATGGGATAACCTGAGGACATGCAAAATAAAAGGGTGAGCTATAAAGCCCAGTAAGGGAGTACACATGGAATAAAATGAGGAGTAAAATACATGTTAGACAATAGGCATATCAATAGAGCATAACAAAAACATGAACATAAAGGCATGATAAAACATGATAATCATAACATGGAAATGTGGCAACAACACTTAACATGGAATTAGCATGAGCCAAGGATCATTACACATGAAGCATGAGTAAATACTCATTGCACATAAAGCACGAGTAAAACCTCATTGCACTTGAATTAGCATGAGTCAACACTCATTGCACATGACGTATCATGATACTATACTTTACCCAATGCAATGGAGCGCTATAAGGGCACACCCTTCTTAAACATTTCATTTCATGCATAAGTGTGCCCCATGGATCATAAAACATGGATTCATAAAACATAATAATTTATTCCACGATAAAGGAATGTATAATTCATAAATAAAAATTTATAATCAATATGTAAATGTGAATAAAGGTGAATAACCTTGATGGAGAAATGGGCATGGTATTCACTACACACTGACATTGGCTTAGAAAATCAGTGCGATTTCGGCAGCATAACAGCGTGACATAAGAATTCGTAAAAATGGTTGATGAGAGAGAAAATGGTTCCTCATCATATTTACATGTAATGGACAGTAAGGGGGTCATATAGATACATGTCCCAATAATTGTAGTGGAACTTAGATTCATGATACAAAAGTATTGCTTGAATGTAAAAGAGGAGAGAGAAGTTACTTTCGAAATTTCGGTATAGTAACGGGTGTACATGGGAGGAATTTAATGAGAGATAAAGGGGTCTCACATCATTCAAAAATAAAGGGGAAAGTATGAGTGAGGTGAAAAACCATACCCAAACATTCATAATTGAAATTAAAAGGAAAAAACAACTTAAATAAAATTGGACAAAAATGAGAAAGGAAGAAAAACCCTTACTTGGAAGTGTGCTTCCAAAGGCTAGAGAGAGGCTTGTGAGAGTCTTCTTAGGAGATTGGGGAACCTTGGGAGGATTCTGGAGAGAGTTGGGCAGAGGTTTGATGAACTCCAAAGGCTTTGAGTGATGAGGAAGTGCGATCTTGGGTGGGTTTATATAGGAAAGGTGAGGGAATTCTTTATTATTTAGGTTTGGGACCCCTTATATTAAATTAATCCAAACCACAAACCATCCCATGGTTTTTGCCCATGGTTTTTGGAAAAGGGAAGAGGAAAATAATATTTTATAAGTCCATGGTCCGAACTTCTTAAAATATTAGGGTTTATTATGTGGAGGTGAGTCACACTCCCATTGAAATTAATTTAAAAAGACAAGGTGTTTAATAAGTCTTGAGGGGTCCATTAATGCTTTGAAAAGTAATCCAAACAAACCCAAAATCACATTATTTCAATGGTAAAACATATATTGGACAAACATAAATATTATAGTATTTTATTACATCACTATTGGGTCATTATGATGTCATAAAACACATTATATATTTAAATAGTATTTAATTTTTACTCAAAAATTTGACTGTATCAGAAAATTATGAAAAATTCACCATTGGATAATTTTGACATCCTGATTAAAAAAATAACATTTATTTTATCTAAATATTTTTCTAAATATGTTAATTTTCAGTTTTAAAATAAAAACTGACATTTATAAAAAATTCATGGGTTTTGACAAAAATGACTTTCAAACCTTAATAAAAATTATAATTGCATTCATAAAATTACATGATAATTTATATATAATAAAATTAATCTAATATTAACAATAATTATATTTTATTAAAATATTATTTAATTAAAAAATCCCTTAATTTAATAAAATAGAATGCTTAATTAAATAATAACTAAAAACCACATTTTCACTTTAAAAACTATTTACAATGTATCGATAATGACAAGAAATCATATTCCTAATTATATAAAAAAAATGTACATGAACATAGTACTATAGATTATTTACATAACACCTTAAAACAACTGCATAAGACCTAAGGGTAAGGTGTGCGATAGTGACAAACTCTTGTGGTGGCTCGGATAACATCGCTCGAGTGGTAATTTCTATCAACTTCCACTTCTCCCGTAGACGGTCCTGTTCGAGCTTGACATGGTGAAGGTCAGCTTGGGATTGGTCCAGAGTGAAGCCCAAGGATGTCACCTCTTTTCCGAGCTCTGATAAATGGGATTCCTATGGGCCAATTCTACTGGATGAGGCCATACTTCCTTTTTCTAAGTAAAATTGGATGAGTTAAAGCCCAATATTTATACTAATCATGTGATCACTATTCAACGACTATAAAAGTAACGGTCACAATTCTTATCATAAAACCAATGAAGTTGACATTTTATAAAAACATTTTATATAAAGAGACATTTAATAAGATCAAGAGGGATTTTACATTAATGAAACTTTGGGTCGTTACAAGAAGAATATGTAATCAAATATTTTTGATTTTTTAGGTTTTGAACTTGGCCAGGAGTATTTTAAAATAATTTTAAGGTATTATTTGATTTGAACTTTAAGTGTTATTGTTTAGGATTTAGAGATTAATGTATTATTTAGTTATATAAAAGTATATTCATATTTTATTTGGGTATTGTGACAACTTGTGCTAACCATATTCAGTTTTATTAAATATCTATAGATAGAAGTAATAATTTACCATCCCTTTTTTAGGATGCCATGATCTATTAAACGTTAATTATAGTGCTTAATGCATGAAAAATTCATCAAGATATTTATCATTTAGAATGTGAGATAAAGAAGAAGTGGAAAACTGATCGAAACATAACTAAGGGATGAAATTGTTCTTATGAAAATAAAATGAATAAATTATATATTATTTTTTTCTATAACTTGATGAAAAAATAATTATTCAACTCAAGTAAGAGGAAGATAAATATATTGAGTTTTATAAGGAAAATAGAGATCAACTATCAACTTATACTTTTGTAAAATCAGTATTAGTCTTATAATGGTACATACATTATTTTAGAAATATTTATTTAAGAAATATTAAGTTTCCTAGTAGTAACTTTGAAATTAATTATGTACATCATAGATTTTAGCTTTGTGAAGATGAATTCATTTGGGTGAGAATAAATTCAAATTATTAGCATGAATTTTTTATAAGAGGTGGAGAATATATAACCCCAATATTTCAATATAGATTTCAATTTTAAATAATATTATATTTGATAGCATATGATACATGCAACAATGAAATAAAATGAGTAAAAAAATTATAAAATAAAACTTTAGTAAAAAGAATGATAATGATCAATTATTATACTTAAATTGTATTATTTTTTTACTAATGAAAATTGATGTTTATAAAATAAATAATTAATGTTATATGATTAAAATAATTTAATGTTAAAAAGATGTATTTTTCCAAGATTTTTTCAAGTGTTGTTTGTTTTAACAAATTGTTCAATTTTAAAGGAATTAAATGTATGAACTAATAAACTGACACTCAAATAATTATAAATTGATATAAAATAATATTATGATCACGTGAAGTTTAAAAAGGTTATTTTTTTATAAAATAAAATAAAATTTTATTTTTTTTATTTTCATTTAAAAGATAAATTTATGAATTTTATAAATTAAATTAAATTTTTTATTAATCATATCAAAATTATCTTAGGGTGAAATTTTGATATTTTTATAAAATAGTTTACTTTTTGGGTGAATGGTGAAAACTAACAATTTCACAAATATAATAAATTTTATGACATTATCATGATACAAGAATGAATTGAAGGACTATGAAACCTTTTTTATAAAAAAATATTTAATAAGTAATATAATTTATTTAAAAATATAATGTATAATATACAAAACCATGTTTATCAATTTTGGAAATCTAAGTGATATTTTTATTCAAATAAAAACTATTTTTTTATTCTATTTTAATCAAGTAATCAAGAGGTTAATTTTAGTTTTTGAATAGTTTTAAATTGAAATAAGTTAAATTTTATTAAATATATCCAATTAATTCCATTTTAATTAACATTATACATGATTTTTAGTATAAAATAATTCTCTTTCTTAAAAAGGGATTTTTTCTAAAATGGGTTTCATTGTGTTTTGAGAACTTATATTAAAAATAAATTTTACCAATTATAAAAATTTAATTTTTAGAAAATGGATTCCATATTTTTAATTAGTATGTTTTAATTTGTTAATTATTATAATTTAATTTTTATTCACAATGAATAGTTACCATGGTAAAAGCATGTCACCGTGGTAATGGTTAAAAGGGTTAACGTGGGAGGAGGGGGGGGGGGTGTTAAACAAGTGATAAGGATTAAAATATCTCTAAAACTTATATAAATATGTTTTTTGGCTGTATTTACATCTTAAATTATCCTATAGTTTAAATTAGCTCAATGTTTAAAGATAAATATATTTTTTATATTTTAAATTTTTTAAAATTTACAAAGGTGTCACTCCCCTCAATTATAAATGCAACCTATTCTCCTAACTTATAAACACACCAAATCTCCATTATATAAATAAAATCTCTAATTAAATACCCAAAAGCACCCTCATACATGAATTAAAAGTTTGTTTCTTCTCAAATGACCCATATTTTATGGATTAAGGTTTAATACAAATCAAGTTATCCAAGGAGGAGGAATAAGACTTAAACAGATTCTTTTAGGTTTATTTATTATTCTACCTCATTAAAATATTTTTAACCATTATATTATAATAAAATCAGTATATTTAATATAATTAAATTTTATTATCTTTATTTAATAACTATATTCTACCTCTTTCCATCTAATGAGAAATGAAAACATTGAACATGCATATGTACAAACTGCTATCTCCATGAAGCGTTATATTTCATTTTTCATCACTGCCTCACAAGGATATGTATAAATATGTAATTAAAAAATACATGTGATATTTATGAATTAATTATTATTATATAAATATAATTTATTATCTATACTCTTATCCTCATATACCTTGAAAAACAGAAATTTCGCTTGTGATTACGTGTGGAATACTACCTACACAAAGAGTCATAATTCATTTTTCATCACTGCCTCACAAGGATGATCATAATGATAAATTTAATAAATAAATATGAAATTTATTATATGATTATGATTATTTACTTTTAATTATTTATCTACCTTATTTTCTTTTCATCCATTAAGAAAATGAAAATGTTGTTCATGTGTACGTGGAGACTACCGCCTCTATGAAATATGTATCTCATTTTCTTCAAAACTATTTACATATATGGTTATAAAAAATTATTTAATGTATAAATATTATATAAATTAAATTATTTAAATTATAGTGGTAGTCAAATCCTAAACAATGTGTAAGAATTAAAACCTCCGAATTAAAACATGCATGAGAAAAAGAATAGTCAACACCTAAATAATTGATTTTAATAAAGAATTATGAGTAAATAGGTAGAAATAATTTATTAATAAATGATATATAGAATATATATATAAGTATTAATATAATATAGATGAATAATAAATATCAATTTATTATATACGAGGTTGGAACATGTCCAACCAAGTAGGAATCCAAGGAAAGAGTTTCTCTTCTCAAACTTTCTTCTTGGGACATGTTTTGAATTACAGACCTATTTTCATCAGATAGTTTATATGATAAATATTAGAATTATTATATCATAATCCACTATTTAATCATGGTAATTAATGTTCCATTTAAATTTCTCTATTTCAAGAGGTTTTGATTCAAGTGTTATAAAATCCATAAGGATTCTTGGTCTTAATTGTGATTTCTTGAGA
Organism: Viscum album; assembly: GCA_963277665.1. NCBI lineage: Eukaryota > Viridiplantae > Streptophyta > Magnoliopsida > Santalales > Viscaceae > Viscum > Viscum album. The sequence continues at coordinate 1,645,171,106 of OY728131.1, read as the reverse complement.
CATGTTTCATATTCCACACCATGTTTTCTTTTTTTATGGATTAATTAATTCCCCATGAATATATTTTGAAATAATATTTTATTTAATTAATTTTATTTATAAAAACATATCATATTTTAACTTTTTTTGTTCTTTGATTCAGAAGTTACCAAAGTTGTTAGAGTTTATATTTCAATATCACTTTTAATCATGATTATTTATGGTTGAATATAAATAAGAGAAATTATATGATATTTATACTTTAAGACCCATATATCTTATTCTTCTATAGTTTTTATAAGGATTATTCTTTTTAATTTTTTTCTTTTTGGTAATAAATACCACTGAAACAAATTTTATTATAAAATTCAACCTTATTTCTCATTTTTAGTTGGGTATATTTATTTTCCATATTCATATTTTTTTTTGATTCAAGTATGTTAATTTATATAATTAAATTATATATCATGTTCAAATTTAGGAAACTTTAACTTTCTATTCAAAACATTTAAGGAATCTTTGTAACATGTTTTGAAACAAGTCATTTTTAACCTTTTTTTACAAAATTGTGAAATTATCTATTTTTAAAAGTTTTATGCATGAATATATTAGTAAGGACCTGTATTTTTTCAAACCAAAATTTTGTGTAGAAATTTTAATTTTTTCTATCAGATGCTTGTAAAGGGTAAAATGGTCTTTTTTTCCTCTATCATGTTATCTCCAATAATTTTTTTGACCACTCTATTGGTACCATAATAGAGTTTTTACCATATTACATGATTTTGGAACATATCTGAGATGTTCTAATTTTAGGAGAATAATTAATATTTAATATTAAATAAATAATTTATTCGCACAGGTTTTTTTAGACACAACTTTTGAATGAAGCATTAGTTTGAGATTATATCTCCTCCATTAAGTCCAAATTGAAGAATTTTTTCTAGTTATACATAAACCTGAGTTGGTCGTCGGGGATATTCCAAACCCCATTTTCTTTTTCCATTTCTTTTTCTTTTCTTTTTTATTCCTTTTATTTTTCTATTTTTTTTCATATTTTCCTCCAACATCTCAAAAATATGGATAGGTATCCTCCTTCACATGAATGAGAGAGAGAATTAGATAGGGATAGAGATATAAGGATATAGAATGGAAGAAGGGTAACACCACAGATCTCAAGATGTTCTCGATCATTGTGTGGAAACCACACACTATATAAATGGGTGAAGATTTGGCAGATTCCACCCAAAGGTAGGCCATTTTTATGTTTTTTTTGATATATCCCAATATATTTTAAATTTTAAAGTTTTAATCCCCTTATATGCTTTCTCATGACCACTCGTGGTATGATCTATTGTTTGTGGGGAGAAACAGGGGTTTCAGGTGTTTTAGAGGGTTTATGCTTGGGAGAACTCATCTACACAACATGTGGTTCAGGGAACACATGTCGTGTGTTCTTCCTGTTTGGGGAAGATGATATTCTCAAAGTACATTCCATGTATGAGTTATACACGCTGGGTACCGGGACTCAACTGTGTATCCAATTACCCAACTAGATTACTTGTGTTAGGGAAAAAATCCTTGTAAAGCACACAACTAGACCCCATGTGGGTCTCACGCCTGGTAGAAGTACAAAAACACGACCCATACATGGTTAGGAAACGTCAGGTACATGGGAAGGTACCTTGGGTAGGGTGCACACTATGTACCCATCTTACACACCGTGTACTAGGGTGTTTACATGCCAAGTCTGACCAGAGTACATGCCTGGGTGGGGTTTTGGGAGTACACACCATGTGCTTAGGAAGACACATTGTGTACTACCCCATTTTCAACCCTCTGTGTTTTTTGTATCTTTTCACCTAGGAGTCATAATTTAACCCATGAGTAGTCCATTCTAAGTATTGTTTCATGTAAATCATGATGGTAAGACCTGTGGGGTGGTTTGGGGACTCCAAGGATGATTTTTAATATTTCATCTAAATAGAGAGGTTATTTATCTAGTAATTGAATCCATTTGTCTCTTGAGATAGAGACTTGAAATGAGAATGATAGTTTGTGTGTTTAAACTGACCTATTTTGAGACTTGATTTGAGATTGGACATGAGTCGTCTCCCTAACCAATTTTCTGTAGCTTTTCCCTTGAGGATGTGTCACTTTTGAGATGCGACCTTCTGTACTAAGAGGTTGTGAGTCTAGTTGTTTCTGAGGATCCCCTATAAGACACATCTTCTTATGTTTTGATGTAGAGGATCCCATGTGCGATGCATTTTTTACTTCATAATGTGTTGTGAAGGTCTCGTGTAGGATGCCCCTTTTTTATGTACTGTTCAAGGATCCCCTATAGGATGCCTCAGTATTTATTCCCATTCAAGGATCCCCTTTATTATTCCTCTCTTTACCTTTTTTAGTATGTATCCCTAGAAAGATATAGTACGTCGGGTTTGGGTAGATATGGTAGTGGGTGGCACCTTAGAACCTTCTCCAAACATGTAATCCCATGGGGCCATGGAAGTAGTATTGGGTTTAGGCATTCTGCCACCCTCACTCTTTTGTTTATGCTTTCACATATTTATTACTGATGAAATATTGATTACTAGAGGTGATTCCTAGTTGATGGCTATTGAGGCTGATGTGAAGCATATTTCTTTCCCTTTGGGATACCCAGATGTGCTTTCCTGTGATTTGGATTTTGATCCATGTTATTGTTTATTTATTTTTATACCCATAGGTACTAACTGGGACTTGACTATTGATCCTTTATGTATTCTGATTATTATATTATTGGGATTTACAAAGGAATTTTCCTGGTATTTGGATATTAATCCTATGATTATGATATATGGGCATGGTGTCCCTAGTAATGATAATCATGGATGATTCCACTCTCCCAAGTGATGAGGATGATTCTTCTCTCCTCTTTTTTATATTTTATGAGGATGATTATGATCTCCTCGATCTAATTATACTCATGGATGATTACACTCTCCTGAGGAATAGAGATGAATCCACTCTCCTTGATTGGTTACTTGACCATGGTACTGGGCATGCAATCTCACATCATTGTATACTCATAATGATTACACTCTTCTAGATGATAGGGATGATTCCAATTTCCATTATTAGAGACTCCAGGGATGGGCATGGCATCTCACCAGTGAGTTATCCTTCCAAATTTCATGAGGATCGTAACCTTAAATATTATCTAAGTTATGAATGTCATGAACACCTATAAACTGGGACCTAGGGACCAGACATTGGATTGGATTTACATTGAATGAGTATCAGGGAGTCTAGATCAATGAACATTTATATGATGTTCAGATATACTTCCTCAGATTCTACTATTACTGTGATTGGAGGTGAGTACAGGTGAACCCAAGGTTAAGATGAGTATCCCCTTATGATGATGTAACTTTCTCGGAGTCACTTATAATGTTGTATAAAGTAGGTATATGTTGATTGAGATTACATACCCAGAGATCAACTTAATTATACACAACTTGAGTGAAAATGTATCCATATCAATTCCCTTGTATAATATTTCTAGGCGATCGGGATTAAAGAACCAAGGATATTTGAATGTTTGTTTTTATGTTATTTCATTAACCTTACTCATTAATATTCATATTTATGTATATATGTATAGGTATGAGACTATACATTTATAAACATATAAATATGGAAATCCATGGTGGTACTTTTATAGTATACTAGGATTACAGGCCTAAGGTTCGACTGTGGTTTCACTTTATTGGCTTTACTTATCATTTCAATTAGGACTCAGCTAGGCTAAGAATTTTTCTTTTGCATTCTCTTATAGAAGTTTGTTTTATAGGTTCATAGTTAGGGTGGCCTGTGAAAATTATTTCTCACCCATACATGTGAATCTTGGTATACATGTAGACCATATATTTGATTTTCAGGTTGGTTATAGTTTCATGGTGGATAGGGTCGAGGCCCAGTGTTTCATGATTGAATGGAGCCACTCATGTGGGTTATTCTGATCTGGCTGGTGTAGTTCAACAGTGTTTGGAGACTGGGTATGTGGTCTAGCTCAGAGTTAGTAGTTGATCCATGTACTTTTATTTTAGTTTCTTTTCTATACTATATATGTATAGTTATCCTAATGGGTGACCAATATTGTATATATGACATAGCTGTTTGAGATTTTATAGCATTTTCATTTATTATTACAACATGTACTTTTTTAGTTTATTTACTTCTTACAAACTCTATTTATTTATTATTGTGTGCGATACTTAGGTATCTATACTATTTGATTACTCTAATATGAGGGTATATTCTCCCCATTATCACACTCTTGGCTCTCGCTTCTAGTCAAAAACCTCTGGAATATGGGGTGGCAAGCTTGAGGCCTTATAACAAACCAGCTCAGAGCACTAGTTTAGTGGCATTCAGGTTGAGATGTTAAAAATTGGTATCAAATATATTCTTTTACCAGTCTTTACTATTTTGGATATGGTTTAAAACAATATTAGGAATGTGTAGGAGCATGTTATGGATATTAGACTATTGCATCGAGAACACTTGTTCCGGTTAGAAGTCCGGGTTGCTAGGGTTTGGGATTACTATTTTGATCTACAATTTTATAGTTGTATATTATTTTTTCCTTGATAGATGCACATGTTGTGTGGATGTGATGATTTATTATAGGTTCTTGGTCATTTGAAAGAGTCCAGATATGGACTTTACTCTTGGTCGACAAAGGAAAGAGGCATCCCATACATCATATTTGGCATGTAGTATTCACATCATATAGGCCTACAAGTGTGTGATTTTACAGATGAATGAGGCCTATTTAATTGGTCCTACTTACATGTATATATTTCATTCTAATGGTTGGTTATGTGGATCTAATTTGAGTCATTTTTGTGAGGTTTATGATTCAGTACTCATGCACAGGAGGTATAGTGACACTAGTAGGTTTATATGTAACATGATTCCCTTATATTTTACCCCTTTTAGGGTGTTTTTTTAGGTTGTAGTTATCTAGTTGGATCACTGAGTATGATGCCGATGGATACTAGGACTTTTCTTGTGAACTGGTCTTCTAGGGGGTATTACTGTAGATAGAATTCTAGTGAGCTTCATTTCAGTCTCTCTTCAATGTTAATATCATGAACTCTAGGGAGAAATTTCTTATGAGGATTATTGATGAGGACCAAGACCTTATATGAATTTTTTTCTACAATTTTTACCCTCATATGTCATTGTGATCTTTAACCTCTTTGGAGATATTTGATATTTTGGGTGAGGTAATTAAACCTTTTCCCCATTTTATGAGACTTGATCTGTAGGGATAGGTGGGAGACCTAGAGGCCCTTAATTTTGAATCAGACCCTTATAGGCCGATGTCTGTTTAGTTCAAGGGAAACCTATGTGAGCGAGGTTTTCCTAGGTTTATTAATGCCTTTTATGGTTGTGATCTTGTTTATTTGTTTGTTTTGAGATCAAAGCATGATAGGTGCTTAGGTTTTTGTGTTATAGGAATGTTGATGCCTTTAGATTTTGATGAAGTACCTAGGGTTATTTGGTTTTAAGACTATATTTTATGGGTATGACTATTCAGGTGCCTAGCTTGGTCGATCAGTGTTTACACTATTTCTAATTTAGTCATAGAACATGTAGATTCTCATGATTGGAACAACCTTGGGTGACATGCAGTCATAGAAAAAATCACAGCATAGTTTAGGTTCTAAATTTTGAAGAGGAATTCCAAGGAAGATTATGTCTTAATGAGACCGATGTGTTATGTATCATGGTCATATTATCCTTATAATGGATGAATTTATGAAGGATGAGTTAGGTGATAAAGGTATACACTGGTTTCATGTGGTACCATTTGAATTGTAATCAGTTAGTGGATAGGTGCGAGCTGAGGAGCGATGATTTCAATACATTCCATAGCCTAGGTTTCAGAGGAGTTGTGGTTAAATAATGAAGGTCCCTATGTGGTATAAGAGACATTGATAATTAATGGGGTACCATAATATGGTTTATCTATGTCTGAATCCTAGTTAGGTATTGATAGAATGATGAGTGTGGCTTGAAGAGAGCTATATATGCCTTTTGATGGAATCTTAGTGTACTCCTGATTTGAGACGATCATGCTCTATATTGAATTTGTCTTGTGTATAATGAGAAAGAATCATACCTATACTGAGCTTATTTTATTTTAAATTTATTCCCTAGTTGAGGAAGGAAACCTATTGAGGTTATGCTTAAGGCACGGTATAAGGTAATCGAAATGGTGGGGAGTACACCATTGGCCATATGAGGGTGGTGACCCTTGTTTTAGTAAAAATCTGGTGTTTTTTGTGAGCCATTGGGCTCAAAGTTTAGTTTATGATGACTTTAAGGGTATTCCAATGGTTGAGAATACCCAATAGGCCATAAATGATTGTCTCCCATGTAGAAGACATTTATTGACTCTATGGGACTAGTCGTTGGACAACGAAGATATATTATAGTGTAGATGGCCGGGTTGAGATCATGGAAAATGGTATTAACACTAGGATTTTAGGGGATAATAAGGTTTGTGGTGGGGAGATTTTAAGGTCCCCTATTTTTCCAAAATGAGATTTTGAACAGAAATTTGAATTTTTTCTTTCTAATGCTTGTAAGGGGTAAAAGGGTCTTTTCCCCTAGAAAATAATTTTAGATAATTTTACTACCCACTATGTTGATAATAGAATAGGTATTTTACCCTTGGATAGAAGTTTGGTAGATATCTAAGCCGTTTTAATTTTATCATACTAACTAATAATTAATATTTAATAAATTAAATGTTAATTTCTTCACGCAGGTTTTTTCGGTCATATATTTTTAACGGAGCGTCAGTTAGAGATTTCGTCTTCGCTATTAATTATTAAACTAGGATTTTTTCCTAGGTGATGAATAAAATTGAGTTTGGCACTGAGGCTAACCTGGACCCCTTTTTCTTTTCCCTTTTCTTTTGCTTTTATTTTTTCTTTATTTTCTTTTTCTCTTTTTATTTTGTTTTTTCCTCCAAAATTCTCATGCATGCAGCTGGGGTTCATCCTTAATGTGGCCGAGAGAGAGAAAAAGAGAGGGAGTTATAAATATATAGAGATAGAGAGAGGAATAATGGTATCACTGTGGAACTTGGGATGTGCCTCATCATCATGTGGTAATCATAAACCGCATAAAAAGGTGAAGCTTTGGCAGGTTCTTCCCAAATGTAGTCTATTTTTATGTTTTTTCCATATAACCCCATATATTTTCCATTTTCAAGTTTTAATACCCTTATATTCTTGTTCATTACCCCTCATGGTTTGATCTATTGTTTTAGGGGAGAAAATAGGGGTTTTAAGCATTTTGGAGGGCTTCTGTTTGGGAAAACCCATATACATAACATGTGGTTCAGAGAACACATGCCAAGTGTTCTTACTATTTGGGGAAGATGATATTCATGAAGTACACACCGTGTATGGGATATACACGCCATGTATGGGTTATACCCGCCATGTATAGGGAGTCATTAGTGTAACAAAGTACCCGACCAGACTTCCCGTGTAAGGGGAACATGGCATGTAAAGTACATGGCCATACCCCGTGTGGGTCACACGCCATGTAGAAGTACATAGCCCGGACAAATTCATGGCCAGTACAGGTGAGGGAAACGAGCAGGTACCCTATTTTGGGTGTATTCCATATACCCATCTTATACTTTGTGTACTTGGGTGTTTACATGCCAGGTCCAACCAGAGTACATGCCTAGGTGGTGATTCTGGAGTACACACCATGTCTTTATAGAGACATGTTGTGTACTGCCCCTTTTTCAACCCTCTTTGGGGTTTTCATATATTTTTATATAGGAGTCATAATTAGACCCATGATTAGTCCATTTTGATTATCATTTCATGTAGAGCACAATGGTATGGCCTATGGGGTGGTTTGGGGATTCCTGGGAGGATTTTCAATCATTTATCTAAATTGAGAGGTTATTCCTCTAGTAATTGAATCTAGTTGTCTCATGAGATAGATACTTGGAATTAGAAAAATAGTTTGGGTGTTCAGACTAACCTAGTTTTTGAATTGATATGAGATGGGCCATGAGCCCTCTCCCAGACCGATTCCTTGAAGATTTCCCCATAAGGATGTCTCCCTTATGAGATGTGACTTTTTTCCTTAAGAGGTTGTGAGTAAAGTTGTTTCTGAGGATCCCTTGTAGGATACCACTTCTTATGTAATGAACTAAATTGATATAAATAAATTTCCCCTTTTGATTTAATTAAATGTATTATTATATTATATGGTCATACAAATCACATATAATTATTTTATTTTATTATACCCATTTGGATTTAAAAGACTATTAAGTATCTTTACCATTGATAATATAGTCATTGAACAATGATCACATGATTAGTATAAATATAGGGTTTTAACAAATCTAATTGACACAAAAAATGGATGTGATGACCTCAACCAATATGATTGTACCCTATAAATCCCATTTATCAGATCTTCTAAGGGAGATAACATTTTTGGACTTTTCTCTTCACCAAACCCAAGATAAGATACAACAACTAAAGCATGAGTGAAACCATTTATGCGATACATTCAACCTCATTGAGACCACGACCCAAATAATATTCATTGAACCACCCCATGAAAGTCCCACCATCGCACACCTTACTCTTAAGGTGTTTTATGGTGTATTAAAGTGATATGTATCAAGACCCTAAAAATATTAATATGTACTTTTTTTGTATGTGATAATGAATATATTTTAATCCTATTATTGTTACTTTGTAAATGATTTTTATTTTGATACAATAAATCCCAAATTGTATTTTTGGTTAATATAAAAATTCAATTAAAAAATTTATGAATTAATAATTTTTTGAAATAAATAATATTTCAATATTATTAAATAATTTTTATCATATATAAATGATCAAATAATTTTTTTATAAATTCAAATGTAATTTTTATAAGGGTTTGAGAAATGTTATCATCAAAAAACCCAACGTTTATTAATATAGGTTGATTTTATTTTAAAAGTGAAAATTCACTTATTTATAAAATTATTGATAAAAAATGAATATTATTTTTGGAATTATAATTTTGAAATTATCCAATGGTTAAATTTTCATAATTTTCTAAGATAGTTGAATTTGTAGGTAAAAAATTAATATCGTATAAATATAATTTGTGTTTTATGACATCATAATGACCCAAAAGTGATGTAACAATTACTATAAATGTTATGCATGACCCAATATATTTTTTATATTAAAATAATTTGATTTTATGTTTATTTTATTTATTTTTTAAATCCATTATGAATCCTCCAAAACCTATAATATATTTTATAGTTTTAAAATTCTTTCTTTTAGAGTGTGACTCACGTCCACATAAGAAAGGGGATTATTTTAATAAGTTACGACCTTAAACTTATAAAATAATTAGAACCAATCTATTTTGGTAGAAACCATGGGAAAAAACCATGGTATGGTTTGTGGTTTTGGATATGTTATTTTGTAGAGTCCAAAACCTATATAATAAAGAAATCCCCCTCTTTTCCTATATAAACCCACCTAATATACTATTTTCTACAATAAAAATACTTATAGAATGACCATAATATTACCTAAACTCTCTAGAGTCCTCCTAAGGTTCCTCAATGCTCTCAATAATCCCCTCCTATGCTTTTGAAGTCACACACTCAAGTAAGGGATCCTCACCTTCCTCTCCTCCTTTCAAATTCAAGCACCTTCTTTGAAATTAGTTATTTTAATTTAAATTATTTATATTTTAATTCATTTAAAATCATTCCCTTATTGTACCATTGATTTTATTTGAATGATAGATCATTTATCCTCCCTCATTTGGACCCTTACCAAAGCTGTTACTATGCCGAAATTCCGCAAGGAATCCTCAACTTCTCTTTTTTATTCAAGTTTCTTTATGAACTTATGCATTATATTTAAATTTAATAATATTGGGAAATGTATTTAAATATATCTGTTTCTTACCATGTTATGTCAAAATTATTATATATCCCTTTCTCTCTCATCAACCTTTTTTATGAATTTTTAAGTAACACTATTATGCTGTCGAAATTTCACAACGATTTTCTATGCCAAAACAATTGTGTAGTGAATACCATACCCATTTTAATATCAAGGGTATTCAACTTTATGAACATATACTTATTTATTGGGGAGTTGAATTTATTTATTTCACATTTCTTAATCATGGAATAAATTATTAGGATGAATGAATCCATGTTGTATGATCCATGTAGCACACTTAAGCATGAGAAGCAAATGAATATGATGGGTATACTCAGGTAGTGATCTAATGAATTGGGTAATGATTAGTATCATGATACATAACATTGGGACATGGAGTGAACTTGATTCCTTTATGGTTCTTTTTCTACCAGGATTTCATGGTAGGTTTATCTTTGACCTATTTTTATGATTCATTGTTTCTAAGTTGTTTCCAAATTTCCCATGTTATGTTTATCATGATCTATCATGCCTTATTATTCATGTTCCTTTTATTACTAATTAATATTACAATTTTATAATATGTAATACTTATTCCATTCTTATTCCCTTATTGGGATTTATATCTTACCCCTTTTCTTATGTATGTTCCTAGGTTATCCTATGTAGTTTTAAGTTCGAAGGAGTATTTTGAGCATGCTAAAAAAGTTTTCAATAAAGATGTTGTATTCCCTATTTTATGTTGTTATGTAATGTACCTAATTCCAAAATACACTAGAATACTCAATCATTAAGTTTGTATTAAGCATAGTCTTATGTAATAACTAATGTATTAATGTTAAATAAAGAGAAGGCATATTATAGTTGGTATTAGAAGAAAAGTTTAGTTATTTTTGATATTTTGATTAGAAAACTCTAGAGAAATCCTTAGGAATAATAATAAACATAAGAAAAAATCACTAAATTTTTGTTAGTATAGAGTAATTGGTTTATTAAGAAAATAAAACTCTGTATAGATGCTATAAGTAGACGTGGTTCTAGCACAAATGTGCATATGAGTAAAAACTCTGAAAAGGTGTTTTGAATTTAACTCAAGGTAACTTGGTACATGAAAATGAGCCTTATTGTGCACCTAGATTGAAACTCCTAGGGACATGATTTGGTAAATTCACAATCTCATTATGAAACAATATTAACAGAACAAAAAATCCTATAAGAATATATGTTAGGAAATAGATCATGGATAATATAGATTGAATCCTAGAAATTAATAAGTTAGGAAAATAAATGTAATTTACAAGTTATCCCGTTAATTTAATTGGATTCCCCTTCATGTGTTTAATATTTTAAAAATACTCATCCATAATTTTCCATTTATTCTAAGAAATGATTAGAAATAGGAGGAATCTGGTAAACAATCGATGTGACAGACAATGTGATGACTACCCCAATAAGATTCCCATCCCGATGGGAGAAGGAATCAAAAAATTTATGACAATACTCTCTAATATGAATCAAGTTTTGAATAGAAACTTGGATAAAGAGGATCACCCAAAACCCCCTAAGAGAGAACATGCTGCTAATGAGAGCTTCATAAGACAAAGGAATCCTACTTTCAATTGATCATATAATACCTTAATTGCAAAACAATATATCAACTACATTGAGAAGATATTCCCCATCCTTCAATGTTCCGAACAAGAGAAGGTTATTATATCTATTTATCATATGTATGGAGAATCCGATCAGTGGTTTAAATTGATTAAAAACATAAATCAGGAGGAAGGGATCGAAGCAATGGAGTGGAAGAAATTACATAAAATGTTTTTTGATAAATATTTTCTGTGAACTCTCCAAATTAAAATTTAAAGGTATTTTCTCACCCTCAAGAAAAATGATGATGAATATATTGGGGAATATGAGACAAAATCCCCAATACTTGCATGATACACCTCGGGCTTTGTCATTACCCCCGATTTCAAGGTTGACAACTTCCTTGGTGGGATAAAACCTATTCTATGAAAATCCCTGGCAATCTGTGACTTTGATAGCTATGAGAAAATTATATGATGTTCCCTCAAAGTCAAAATAGAGATCGGAAAACCCAAAGGGTATCATAAGGATAGGAATAAAAATGTGGATTTAAATTCGGGTAGTCCTATGGAGATATCTAATGGTACCATGAAATTTCAATGACCCACTTATCAATGGTATGGGAAGAAGCACCCTGAAAATTTTCTAGTGGGAATGAAGAAATTATTTAGGTTTGGGAAGGAAGGAAACCTAGATAACAATTGCTGATATGATAAACCCAATAATGCAACAGAGTAAAGAAATGCTCTGGTCAACCCTCAATGAATTTTCCATTGCTTCAACTGCAAGTAACTAGGGAACTTTTTAAACCAATTCCCTAAGCCAAGGGTTTTTGGAGACAACCAATGACCTCCAAGGTAGTAAGGGTGAGATTTTTTCATCACTAACACTGAAGTGGATCCCAATAACGATGTGGTGATATGTATGATACTTATTCATTTAAGAATATTGAAGGTAATTTTTTATTCTATTTCTACACATTCCTTCATATCATGAAAATTTATTATAACTATTCAAAGACCACCATAAATAATTCAAGTATAGATGTTGGTGAAAATAAAAAATGTGGAAATTATTTCATCCCATATATATAACTCTTCCTCTAACATAATTTGTGGGATGAAATTTCCTACAAATCTTGTCATACTTCCTTTAGTGGACTTTGATGAAATTATAGGCATGTATTATCTTTACCTATATAGAGATAACATAAATTTCTGTGTGAAGGAAATCAATCTATGTATGGTAAATCGAACCTTGATTCTATAAAATTGTAAGGAGGAGGATGAATATTATTTAACACCATCATCTCAAGTATGGATATTATTTCCCTATGAGTAAGTGTATTTAGCTAAAATGATTTAATCCAAGGAATGAACTATCCTTGAAGACATTCCATTTTTTAGGGAATATACTAATGTGTTTCTTGAGGAATTTCCTGGTCTTACACTTAGTTGAAAGGTTTAATTTTCAATAGATATTATACCTAGTAAATTTCCATTATCCAAGACTCTATATATAATGGCTATTGTGGAACTTGAGGAGATAAAGAAACAACTATAAAAGAATATGGATAAAGGGTTCATATGTCCAAGTGATTCACTATGGGGTGAACCAATCCTCTTCATCAAGAAGAAGTATGGGTCATTGTGCCTTTTCATTGATTATCACGAGCTCAATAAGATCATGATAAAGAACAAGTATCCTATGACTTGGATTAATGACTTTTTTGATCAGCTATGGGAAACAAAATACTTCTCCAAGTTGGATCTTCAGTCAGGATATTATTAAGTAAGGGTTAAGAAGGAAGATATCCCCAAGATCACTTTTTGTATAAGGCATGAGAACTATGATTTCATAGTAATTTCATTCAGAATCACTAATAATCTAGAAATATTAATAGAATTGATGAATAGAGTCTTTAGATATTACCTAGAAAAAATTGTGGTAGTATTTATAAATGATATTCTAATATACTCCAAAATAAATGAGGACTATGAAGAGAATCTAAGCACTATTCTAAAGAATCTATGAAAGTAGAATCTTTATACCAAGTAAAAAAATGTGATATCTAGTTAAAAGAAGTATATTTCTTGGGGGAATATCATTAAAATCAATGGAATATCTATGGACCCTTCAAAGAAAAAAGCAATTGAAGAATTTCCAAGGGAAACATATGTGATAGATATCCATAGTTTCCTTGGGTTAGTTGGGTATTATAACTTATTTTTGAGAAGTTTATCATGATTTTCTAATCCTCTTACCAAGATAACTTGGAAGGGATTTAGGTTTTCTTGGAATGATGAATGTGAATATAACTTCATGGACTTAAAAAGGAGGATTGTCACTACGTTTGTGCTCACACTACCCAAAAGTGGAGAAATCTTTATAGTATTCATTGATGCTATGAAGAAGGTATTGGGATGTGTGTCAATGAAGAATGAAAATTTCATAACCAATTCTTTAAGGTAGTTGACTTTCATGAGAAAAACTATCCCACACATGATATGAAGTTAGAAGCTATGATATTTTCATTGAGAATATGGAGAAAATATCACAATGGGTAGAAGTGTGAGATATATATGGATCACAAACATCTCAATTATTTATTCACATAGAAAGAGATGAATATGAACCAAAGAAGTGTAGGATCGAAATATGATGAAGATTCTCAATATACAAGAGGGGGGGGGGGTGAATTTTATCCTTTAAAAATTCTTTTGGAACTTTTAAAGTTGATGTAAAACTATCTATTATTTAACAAAGTTAAACAAGGTAAACTCACAAATCCTCTTGGTTCTAAAAACTTTCTAGATTCCGTAAATATGGTTCCAAAAATGAAACTTAAGAAAAGTTTACAAGGGAAAATATTATAACTTAAAGCATATAGAATCTTACTAATCAGAGTACAAGTACAAGAAAGTATAATATAGTTATACTTTATTTATTAATAAAATGCAGTGGAAAAATAAACTTGAAATGATACAAGTAACAAGTATAGAATCTTTTAACCCAAAGACAAGGGTATCCAAAAACCTTGGATAAAGGTACCTTGATTTATACTTTCAAGAAAGTATATCTTACCCACACCAGGGTAAGCCCTCGATAGGAATATCAGAGTCTGTCTTGCTATCCCTACAAGCCCTCGAACTTCAAGCTAGTCGGCACCTCTGTCTTCTTTATCAAGGAAGTCCTTGAACTTTAAGGTAGTTATCTCCTCTATCTTCCTATCCTTAGAAGCCCTCAAATGTACTCAACAAAATTCATAGTAGCACGAAGCAAGCTGAACAATATGTATAATACACACAAAGCATGAGATTATCTCTCTCTCTAGAAATCAATTCAACAACATGTGGTATCTACAGTTGTACAAAATTAAGTTGTTTATGTACTTTTTGAGATCATTCAAATGATCTCCTATTTATAGGCACTTCTTCAATAGTCAGATCCCTCCTCCAATGGTCATATTTTTCCTTCAATTGTTTCCACACTTGGTGTAGATTAGATCGGTGTTTTGATAATCTTAAAACAATCTCCTCTTTTCCAAATTAAAGGGTGGAACACCTTGTGCGAGCTTTATCAAACCATGATCCCCTTCTCATCAAGATGGAGAAAGGTTCGGTGAACAACCAGAGGTTTTTCTATTCCAATCAATGGAAATCAGACGATAGTTTCCGCTTAGCGGTGCTTTCGTCTTGGGCGAAGCCCATGCAGGATAGGCGTTGGATGGGTTTGCACAGTAAACTACGAAGGCTTAAGGAAGACTTACAAAATTGGTTCATCAACAAACCCAATTTTTCGACCAATTTAGATGAGATTAAAGATGAAATTGAGCATCTTGAGAGAAGGCTAGAGGATTCATGGGATGAGGACAACTTTGGCACTCTTTTTGAAAAGAGAAACCTCCTTGCTGTCCTACTCTTGGAGCAAGAAAGAGCTGTCCGATAGAAATCCCGAGCTACTTGGATTAGAGAGGGGGATAGAAACACGACCTTTTTTCAAGTTTGCATCAAATAAAGGAGGCGTACAACTGTTCCCAATATCCAAATGGGTGATGGGTCTTTTACCCAAGATATTGAGGTCGTGGGAGGTATGACCTTTGATTATTTAAAAATGTTGCTGGCTGATCCTAACCCATATATGCAGGAAGTCTATCCATCTGAACAAACTGACTTGTTTAGCTTCTTGTCCAGGGTGGTGTCCAGTGAGGTGAATATGGATTTGGAAAAAACACCGGATATTAATGAGATTTGGGAGGCAGTTAAGGCCCTTAATGCTGAAAGTTCCCCTGGGCCAGATGGCTTTCCAGGATCCTTCTACATCAGTTTTTGGGAGTTGGTTAAAGGGGAGGTCGTTGAGGCCATACAGGACTTTTTTAGTGGGGGACACCTACCTAGGGTGGCTTGCGTGTCGACACTTATTCTCATTCCAAAAGTGAAATATCCTTCTTTGCTCAATCAATATAGAGCAATTAGTATGTGTAACTTCCCGTTCAAGATCCTGGCAAGCATTCTCAACAGAAGGCTAGTGGTTTATCTTCCCCAATGGGTCTCTGAAAACCAACAAGGTTTTATCAAAGGGAGATCTACTCAATTGGCCATCTCCATGGTACATGAATTGGTGGGGTATATCAACATCAAGTCACCCAAATCCAATGTGGTGATTAAAGTGGATATGCACAAAGCCTACGATAAAATGGAATGGATCTTTATCATTAAAGTGTTGGGGAATATGGGCTTTTCTAGAGGGGCTGTGGAATTACTGTTTAGAATTTTCAGCTCTCCCTAGTTGGTTATTTCTTTCATGGGAAAGTAGTGTGGGTTTTTCAAGCCCAACCATGGACTGTGATAGGGAGATCCCCTCTCTCCCAGCCTCTTCAGTTTGGTGCAGGACGTCCTTAGAAGATATATCTAGGGGAAAGCTCTTAGTGGAAGCCTCCCTCCTTACCGTGGTAGATCCAATACCAACGGTATCTCACATATCTTTTTTTTCTGATGACATGCTATTTTTCTTGAATGGTAATAGGCATACCATTAGAAAATTTAACAGGGTAATGGAAACTTACTGCAAGTGGAGTGGCCAGATCATCAATAGAGAGAAAAGTAGCGTGTTTATCTCGAAATGGTGTTCAGACAATAGGGGGAAAAAGATTACGGATGTGCAGGGCATGCAGAAAAAGTCTTTTCCTATGGAATATTTAGGAGCTCATATTGTGCCAGGAAGGGTTCAGATTCACCACTTTGATGGGATAGTTGGGAAAATTACAACCCATATTAAAAATTGGAAGAACGGATTCTTGTATTTTGGGGGGTACATCACGTTGGTTAATTGTGTCTTGTCCTCAATCCCCATGCACGTGCTTTCAGTGCTTAATGCTCTAAAGGAAGTTATGAACAATATTGAAAAGGTGCTGACACGCTTCATATGGGACTCACACAATGAAGGCAGACTTCACTGGACTTCATGGGACATGATGGCTAGGGAGATTTCTGATGGTGGTATTAATATCCGAAGTGTCAAAGGGGAAATTTTGGGCATGCAAGCTAAACATGCGTGGGATTTTCTGGAAAACAAATCGATGTGGGCAGGATTTATCAGTAATCGCTATAGCAAACAGATGGACAGTGGCAGAGGGACTTCATCGCGACTCTGGCTTATGATTTCTAAAAATTTACTAGTGATCTGCATGAATTCCAGGTGGCTTGTGGGTTGTGGGAAAATTAATTTCTAGAAGGAGAACTGGGTTGGCTCACCACTGGGGTTCCCAGGATGTCCGGCCCTGATGATCTCATTTTCTTAGGCAAGCAATTGCAGGACATTTATTCAGGCCATCCTCACACCCGACCAGCTGAAGGTGTTTGACGACATCACCTTGAACGAGGAACCAGAAAAGCTCATATTTATGGGGTCGGCTTTGGGAACCTTTTCTGCTAAGGGGTACCGCTCAGTGTGTTCGGCCCATGGAATTCCTGACTGATGGAGTGGAACGGTTTGGTGCGGTGACCTTCTGGTGAAATAAAACTTCCTTTTTTGGCATCTTCGGAACAACGCTATCCCAATAGACAAACAAGTGAGTAACAAAGGGATATCTTTGGCATCGAAATGTCTTTGTTGTATTGCTTCCAAGGAGGAATCTTTCGATCATCTGTTCTTTGCCAGTGACTGGGTGGCTACAGTCTGAAGTTACCTGGGCGAGGCTTTCGGGTGGGGAAGTCGGGCAGCCACACTTTCCACGTTTCTCCAACTTTGGTTCTTGGGTTCTGAAGATAACACTTCAGAGAAGAAGGCACGAGCAGTGTTGTTTGTTGTGGGCAGTTGGAGCATCTGGAATACCCGAAACCAAAGCCGTCACAAGGACACGTCCTGCTCGCGCCTGGCCATGATGGTTAGAACCAGGTGCATCGTGGTCTAAATGGTTTCTCTAATCAAAGGATGGACGAATATTCCTACACTAAGAGTTTTCAGGGCAGGTAATTCTGCTGCTCACACCTTAGAGGATGCTAAAAGGCGAGGCATATGGGTGAAGTGGAATCCTCCGAGCATTGGGTTGAAGCTGAACGTGGACGGGTCATGTGTGTCTAGTTTTATGAGGGGCGGGGGAGTGGTTCGTGATCTCCAAGGGGCAGTGATTCTAGCCTTTAGTGATGGCTTTGGAGTGGGAGATTCCCTCATGGAGGAAGCTTCCGCAATGCTGAAAGGTATCGAGATTTGTCACTCGCACAACATTAAGTTAGAATCGATCGAGACCGATTCAACTATCCTCCATGGTTCTCTGTAGGGGAAGTTCCAAATCCCTTGGACCATTGTCTACATAATTCGTAAGTGCAAAAGTCTATTGGATCCACATGTGATTATTAGTCACACATGGAGAGAGGGGAACATGGTGGCTGACTTCCTCGCCTCAAAAATTACTAATGGTGATCGTAATTTTTTGTTTTCCAGGCTGGGGTCTCTTCCACATGCATGTGGTAACTTTGTTAGGGCAGATGCATTGGGTCTCAAATACTTTAGACCTCCTTAGGTTTGTTCTGTGTAAGGATTTTCCCATATTGAAATAATAATAAAAAGTTATTGTTGGATGGATGGAATCTGAATTCTAAGGAATTCAGAACCTGAATTCTAAGGAATTAAGAACCCGAATTCTAAGGAATTCGGAACCTGAATCCTAAGTAATTAGTAACTTAAATTATAAGGAATTAGGAACCTGAATTCTAAGTAATTCGGAACCTGAATCTCATAGAATTCAGAATCTAAATTTTAGAGAATTCAGAATCTGAATTTCAGAGAATTCAGAATCTGAATTTCAGAGAATTTGGAATCTGAATTCAGAACCTAAAAATAGAATACTTTTTATCTAAGTATTTATAGAATTACAAGGTTTTAGAAATGAAACTGAATTATGAAATTATACCTAAAAGGAGTTAGATTTTGTGAAACTAAATCATAAAAAATGAAAACAAAGATAGGGGAAAATTTCCTTAGGGAAGGAAAAGTTTCCTTATTAAAGAGAATCATCAGGGAAATAAAATTTTCCTTGAGAAAGGCTATTTGTGATTTTTAAAACATGAAGGAATGGAAAAGTTATAAGGAAGCCTTATTGACTCAACAATATCCCCCTTTTTGGAAATCACAAACATCCTTACTAAAAAGAATATAAGTACTTATCAATTGTATGGACTTGAAAATAAAAACCTATCTTCCTTTACTTATGGATCATAGTGAATATGACTAACTCCCCCTTAGGATTTTGAATCACTAAGGATTGTATTCTTGACTTCCTAAATGATATTTTACATTTTCTTGCATACAAAAATATTCATGATAAAAAATTTCCCTTATATGAACTCCACTTTAGAGAAATTTCTTCTTTACTTAGTATTATTTTTTTACATTCCTTTCTTCCCATTTTTGATTTTTAAAAAGGAATAAAGGGAATGAAAAAGAAAATATAGTACCTAAAATATTAGTAGTAAACAACCAATAATATGACGTGCAATAAAAATTTCATTAGGATTTGAAAGAATTTGTACAACAGGGAAGTACAACAAAATATTGGATTTGGAAAATATTATGCTTCTTTCTTCTTCGGAATAAGATTCTTCAAAATGGTTTTCAACTTCTTTATCTCTTTGTGATCCTCCTTTGCACGTTTGAGAAGCTGATCCTGATCTTCACTTTTATTTTCTAGGGATTTAATTTTTCCTTCCTGAGCCTTAAGCATATCAGCCTAAGCCTTCAGGGCTACTTCTTGTTTAGAAAGTTTTTCCTCAAGTTCGATTCTAAGATCCCTTTACCTCTTCCAACTCTGAGAAAATGAATATAATTTACCATTTATATATTTCACTTCTTGCTTATGAGTAGTTTCTTCAAGAGATATATTTTCTTAAAAAGACTTGGTGAGATCTTTGAACTTAGCATCTTCAGTTTCAAAAGCATCCTTGACATTTTCTTGAAACACATCAAGAATTCTCATCCTTCAACAGTATTCCTTGACCAATTAGTCATATTCTTGAAAGATCTTTTATGGGCTTCATAATTAATGAATTTTTTTTTGAAATCAGCCTCAAGTTTGACACACTTATACATCACCATGGA
Source organism: Viscum album (assembly GCA_963277665.1). Taxonomy (NCBI): domain Eukaryota; kingdom Viridiplantae; phylum Streptophyta; class Magnoliopsida; order Santalales; family Viscaceae; genus Viscum; species Viscum album. The sequence goes on along the minus strand of OY728131.1, from coordinate 1,645,150,935 downwards.
TACTGAATCTATTTTGTGATTTAAGGAATGCTAAATCATCTGACATCTTGAGTCTATTACCGGAAACAATGGAATAAAATCAACCAGCTTCTTCAAAGACTAAACAACAAAGTCATGGAACAAAGAAAAGTATTTCGTACCTTAAAGTTCAGCTGGTATTCCACCTTTTCTGGATTAGTAAAGGTTCTAAGTTCATTATCATGAATCTTATAGCCTCCATTTAACATAATGTAGTTGTCTACACCCATGTTTATCACAAAGGTATTCATACGATCTCTCCAATACTCATAGTCATTTCCATCAAAGATTGGTGGTCTTGTAGGATTAATATTTTCAATTTAACCAACATTCATTCATTCCATCTAAATGAAAATATATTTCCACAAAAAATTGTGAGTGATAAAAGTTTGTATACAAGGATAAAAAATACTATGCAAGGAAAATATTAAGAATAATTAAAACTTGAGCAAGAAAAATTATATGTGAATATAGTTATTTCAGATACCTCCTTTGATACCAATTGTAGGATCAAAATATGATTAAGATGCTCAATATACAAGGGGGGGGGGGAGGGGTGAATTGTATTATTTAAAAATTATTTTGGAACTTTTAAAGTTGATATAAAAATTTCTATTGTTTAATAAAGATAAATAAGTTAAATTCACAAAATCTCTTAGTTCTACAATCTTTCTAGATTCCAGAAATATGGTTTCATAAATTAAACATAATAAAAGTTTACAAGGGAAAAGATTCTACCTTAAAGCGTATAGAATCTTACTAATCCGAGTACAAGTACACTAAAGTATAAGATAGTTATAATTTACTTATTAATCAAATGCAGTGGAAAAATAAACATGAAATGATACAAGTAACAAGTATAGAATTTTTAACCCAAAGAGTAGGGTATCCAACAACCTTGGATAAAGGTCCCTTGATTTATACTTTCATGAAATTCTATTTTACCCACACTAGGGTAAGCCCTCAATAGGAATATCAAAGTCTGTCTTTCTATCCCTACAAGCCCTCGAACTTCAAGGTAGTCGGAACCTCTGTCTTCCTTATCAAGGAAGTCCTTGAACTTTAAGGTAGTCGGAACCTCTTTCTTCCTATCCCTAGATGCCCTCGAATGTACTCAACAACATTCAGAGTCACACGAAACAAGATGAACAAGATGTTCAGTACGCACAAAGAATAAGAGTCTCTCTCTCTCTAGAAATCACTTCAATAGCATGTGGTCTCTAGAGTTGTATAATAATCAGTTGTTTAAATTATTTTTGAGATTTTTCAAATGAGATCATATTTATAGGTACTTATTCAATAGTTGGCTCCCTCCTCCAATGGTCATATTTTTCCTTGAATATTGGTGGGACCTGTACACATGTCACTCAAATAACGGTTTTTTAGAAACAGAATGCACGACATCATTTCATAACTATAACATGAGTAAGTAAAATATGGTTGCTCCAGAAAATTTATTTTCTAGAGTCTAAGGAAAAATAAAGTTCAAAGTCTAAGAAAATAAACATTTAGAGTCTATATTACAAGGATATTCGGATTCTATTTTTCAAGGATTTTAGAATCTGAATTATATAGTTTTAGGGGTCTGAATTCTAAGGAATTTAGAACCTGAATCCTAAGGAATTCGAAATCTTAATTCTAAGGAATTCGGAACATGAATTATAAAGAATTAGGAACCTGAATTATATGGAATTCCGAACCTGAATTCTAAGGAATTAGGAACTTAAATTCTAAGGAATTTGGAACCTGAATTCTATGGAATTCAGAACCTGAATTCTAAGTAATTCAGAACATGAATTCTAAAGAATTCGAAACCATAATTATAAGGAATTTGGAACCTGAATTATAAGGAATTAGGAACCTGAATTCTAAGGAATTAGGAACCTGAATTCTATGGAATTTGGAACCTGAATTCTAAATAATTTCGAACCTAAATTCTAAGGAATTCCGAACCTAAATTATAAGGAATTCGGAACCTAAATTATAAGGAATTCATAACCTAGATTTCATAGAATTAATAAGTTGAATTTCAGAGAATTAAAAATCTTAATTTCAGATAATTTGGAATATGAATTTCAAAGAAATTTGAATCTGAATTTCAGAGAATTCAGAATCTGAATTTTAGAGAATTTAGAATCTGAATTCAGAACCTGAAAACAGAATACTTTATATCTAAGTATTTATAGGATTCTGAGGTTTTAGAAATGAAATAAAATTATACACTTAGATATAAAAGAGTTATATTTAGTGAAACTAAACAATGAACAATTAAAACAAAGATAGGGGAAAATTTCCTTGGGGAAGGAAAAGTTTCCTTATTAAAGAGAATCATCAGGGAAATAATATTTTCCTTAAGAAAGGATGTTTGAGATTTTAAAAACATGAATGAATGGAAAAGTCATAATTAAACCTTATTGACTAAACAAGAATATGGTTAGATCTGATAAAGGACTGTGAATGATCAATCCACTACCATCATGGTAAATAAAATAAAGTGGCAGATGATCTAAGTAAAAAAGATCCAATATCTTTATCAATGATGTAAATTGAGAAGGATCCAATCTTCCAAGACCTATAAAGGATATAAATGGGAATCATAAAGGAAGAAACATCATCAATCCTTTCACAATTGATTGCTCAACCATCTCTTTTGGAAAGGTTAAAGGATGCTCAAAAAAATTATGTGTAAATTCAGACGAAGTAAGAAGCCATGAGAAAGGGGAATTACTCAGAGTTTAAAATTGATGAAGAAGGAATTGTGAGATTTTGGTGAATACTATTTGTTCCATTAAATCCCGAGTTAAGGAAGGAGCTGTTGGATAATGCACATAGTTCAACTTTCTCCATTCAACAAGGAAGCACAAATATGTATCAAGATCTCTATGAGAACTATTGGTAGGTAAATATGAAAAGGATATATCTGAATGTACATAAAATTGATAGGTATTACATAAAGTGATGGATTAAAGGAATAAGTCTAAGGGGATGATGAAATTGTTATGCTTACCAACATGAAAATGGGATAAAATCACCATGGACTTTGTCACCAAACTTACAAAGACATCCAGGGGAAACAATGTTATATGGGTTATTATGGATCATCTTACAATGAAATATCACTTTATTTCAATTCGAGATGACTTTTATGGAGTACCAATGTCAATTATAAGAGAACTGGTAAGGATTCATGGATTAACACTATCAATTATATCCAATCGAGATCCATGATTCACCTCCAAGTTCTGGAAAAGTATCCAACATGCTCTAAACATTGAGCTGAAATTCAGAACGACCTATCATCCTCAAACTAATGGACAATATGAGAGGACTATTTAGACACTGGAAGACATGTTGTAAGCATGTTCTATGGACTTGAAAGAATATGGAGACCAACATCCTCCTATGTTCGAGTTCTCATACAAAAAAAATTTCCACTCAATAGTATAAATGGATACATATAAAGACCTTTATGGTAAGAGGTGAAGAACACCTACATGTTGGGATGAAGTTGTGAAATGAAAACTTCTAGGTCTTGAAATATTTGAGGAAATGGTGGAAAAAGTTAAGACCATTCAACATCACATCAAGGATGCTCCGAGTCGAAAAAAGTGCTATGGTGAAAATTATCAACAAGAACCAGAGTTTGATGTTGAAGACATGGTATTCCTCTGCATATCTCTATAATATAAAGTGATGAGATTCGGGAAGAATGGAAATCTTAGTCTAAGATACATTGACTAATTTTTATCCTTGATCACATCAGAACAGTGTCTAATCCACTAGTGGAAAAAATGTTTAACACGTTGGAATTTTTCACGTCAGTTCTATATAACCGACATGCAAAGCTGTAAAAATAAATTTATCACGTCGGTTATTGTATAACTGATGTGATAAATCAATGAGAATAAATTTTTTACGTTGGTTATTTTATAATTGACATAAAAAATACTGATATTATCTTTATCATGTCGGTTATTTTACAACTGACATGAAATATCAAATCTGGGCACTTTATCACGTCTTTTATAAAATAATCGATGTGATAAAGGAAATATCGGCAATTTATCATGTCAGTTATCAAATGAACCGATGTGATAAAGCACCATTTATAATGTGGGTTATAAAATAATCGATGTGATAAATTATTTTCTACGTCAGTTATTAAATAAATGATGTTATAAACATAAAAAAAGTATTTTATCACGTTGGTTATTAAATAACCGACATGATAAAGCTATTAAATGATTTATCAAGCCCCATATTCAATCATTATATTTTATTTGATCAGGCGACCTATGACTCGTCTCTCTTGTGTGAAAAAAAGTAGAACGGATTTTTTGAAGTCATTCCCTCCAGCCTCGTTTTTCCAACATCATTCATTATCTTTATTATCATCAGATCTATCAGGTCGAATTGCAACAATCAAGTAAGCCTCACATTGATCGGTTTCTGTTTTTATATTTCGTGATGCCCTAAACTAATTTTTTGAGATTTTATTTTTCTATCTTTGTTCTTACAATCATGGTAAGTTTCATAGTGTTAATTTATACTATGATAAATTATTTTGGGGTAAAATAAAGCATGGAAGTGATATCATGAAAGTTGACGGTTTTTTTGTGTGTTCTATCATGTGTGTGTGCGCATACAAGGGGTGTACAAGGTGGTGGGGGGCTGTCCAAGTGGGTGGGGGTGTCCAAGGGGGGATATCCAGGGGGTGGGGGTGTCCAGGGGGTGTCAAAGGGGGTGGGGGAGGTGTCCAGGGGGGTGCGAGGGTTATCCAAGGTGGTTGGGGGTGTCCAAGAGGGTGTGTGTGTGTGTGTGTGGGGGGGGGGGGGGGGTCTAGGGGGTGAGGGGGCTATCCAAGGGGGTAGGGGGTGTCCAAGGGTGTGGGGGGAGGGGAGGATCCTGGGGGTGAGTGGGATGTCCAAGGGTGTAGGGGGTGGGGGTGTCTAGGGGGGCGGGGGGTTGTCCAGAGGGGTGGGGGATATCTAGGGGGGGGGGATGTCTAGAGCAGTGGGGGGCTGTCCAGGGGGTGGGGAGGCTGTCTAGAGAGTTAGGGGATATCTAGGGGTAGGGGGGCTATACAGAGGGGTGTGAGGGCTGTCTAGGGGGTGGTGGTGTCTGGGGGGGGGGGGGGGTGTCCAGGGGGTGGGGGTGGTGTCCAGGGGTGAGGGGGCTTTCTAATGGGGTAGGGGTGTCTAGGGGTGGGGGGGGGGGGGTGTCGAGGGGGTGTCCAAGGGGGTAGGGGGTGGGGATGGTGTCTATGGGGGTGGGGGGGTGTCCACAGGGTGGGGGTGGTGTCTAGGGGGTGAGTGGGCTGTCCAAGGGGGTATGGGGTGTCCAGGGGGTGGGTGGTTGGGTGGGTGGGTGGGGGGGGGGGGGGTGGGTGTCCAAGGAGGTGGTGGGGTTCAGGGGGTGTCCAGGGGGGAGAGGGGGCTTTCTAAGAGGGTGGGGGTGGGGGGGTGGTGTTCAGGGGGTGAGGGGGTTGTCCATGGGGTGGGGGTGTCTAGGGGAGGGGGTTGTCTAAAGGGGTTGGGGGGTTGTCCAGGGGGTGGGGGTGGGGGGGCTGTCCAAGGGGTGGTGATGTCCAGGGGGTGGTGTCTGGGGGGGGGGGTGAGGGGGATTTCCAAGGGGGTGGGAGTGTCCATGGGGGGTGGGGGTGGTGTCCAGGGGGGGATTGGGCTATCTAGGGGGTTGGGGGTGTCCGGGGGGGGGGGGGGTGTCCAGGGGGGTGTCTAATGGGGTAGGGGGTGGGGGTGGTTTCTAGGGGGTGAGGGGGCTTTCCAAAGGGGGTAGGGGTGTCTAGAGGGTGGGGGTGGTGTCCAGGGGGTGAGGGGGCTGTCTAGGGAGGTGTCCAAGGGGGTAGGGGATGGGGTGGTGTCTAGGGGGTGAGTGGACTATCCAAGAGGTAGGGGTATCTAGGGGGTGGGGTGGGGGTGTCTAGGGGGTGGGGGTGTTGTTTAGGGGGTGGGGTGCCTGTCTAGGGTGGTGGTGGTGTCTATGGGGTGTCCACGGGGGGTGGGGGTGGTGTCTAATGGGTTAGGGGGTTGGAGAACCCCCTCACCCCCTAAAAACCACTCCCACACCCCCTAGACACCCCACCCACATGGACACCCCCACCCTTGGACATGCCCCCACCCCCCTGAACACCCCCTACCCCCTTGGTCACCCTGGATAGCCCCCTACCCTTGTGGATTGACCCTACCCCATTGGACATCCCCCACCACCCCTGGATATCCCCTACCCCCTTGGACACTCCTTGGTATATATATATCACAACTTTTTATTTAAAACCATTAGAATATTTTAACTTCAGGTAGTCTATACCAACAGTTCCTGTAGAACCGTTGGTATAAGGCTATTGCAACTAACATCTTGCCAACAGTGTGTGAAACCATTAGGGTATTCTGACCCAACAGTTTTAGGGGTTATCCCATTGGTTTAAAATATTTGGGATATGTTTAATTTTCATTAGTGAATATATACATATTTTAATATTTATACTTCATATTTATTTTTTACGGAAGGGTGAATTTGGTATCCAGTTGCACTAGGATGTATTCTTTGTGCAACTTAAGAAGAAGGGATCCAAGATGCATTTAAAATATTATATATAACTATATTATATTTTTAAAATCATTTTCATGCATATTGTTTTTTCAAATACGCACCCCCATGGACACCCCCACCCCCATGGAAACCCCCCCTGGATAGGCCTCCATCCCCCTGGACACCCCTACCCCGTGGAAACCCTAGACAGCCTCTTACCCCCATGGACAACCCCTACCTCCTTGGACATCCCCCACCACCCATGGAAATCCCCTAACTCCCTAGACACCCCCTTGGTATATATATATATCCCAACAGTTTCATTGAAACTGTTGTAATATTTTATTTTCAGGTAGTCTATACCAACGGTACCTGTAGAATTATTGGTATAGGGATATTTTAATGACCATCTTTCCAACAGTGTGTGAAAAAATTGGGGAATTCTATCCCAACGGTTTCAGGGGCTATCCCAATGGTTTCAAATTGTTGGGATATGTGTAATTTTTAGTAGTGAATTTATACATATTTTAATATTTATACTTCATATTTCTTTTTTATAGAAGGGTGAATTTGGTATCCAATTTCACCAGGATGTATTATTTATGTACCATAAAAATAAAGGATCCAAGATGAATTTAAAACTGTTATATCTAACTACATTTTCTTTTTAAAATCATTTTCATGCATATTTTTTCCCAAATACGCATAGATTTTTTTTATATTTCAAAATTTTTTTACATTAAAATTATTATATTTTTCATATAAATATATATTTGTCTTATCTTAACAAGATGTATAATTTTGATATTTGTTTTAGGTAATAATGAGTCAAAGTTGGATTACAACACATCGAATGATTAATGAATATGAGTAAGGTGTTGATTCCTTTTTGGAATTTTCTAAAGGAAATGTTCAAAGCAATGAAATTTTTTCTTTCCATGCCTGAAATGTTTGAATATGATGAAGTTGAAAAGTAGAGAGATCAAAGATCATCTGATTTTTCAAGATTTTAATCCGAGTTACAACCCTTCGATTTGGCATGGTGAAGCTGAAAAAAATTTCATATCTACTGATGATGATGATTTTCAAGATGGTAACTCTGATGGAATTGAAGAAATGATCCATGATATTACAGTAGAACAAATTGAGATAGAACTGATAGCTGTCCGTCTATATGGTGATGCTGAAAAACCATTGTATCCTAGTTGTATGGATTTTACGGTTTTTTCAGTGGTGTTAAGATTGATTAACCTGAAGGAAAAACATGGATGGAGTGATAAATTTTTTACAGATCTACTAAAATTGTTTAAAGACATTCTTACAAAAGACAATGATTTTCTAGATTCACATTATAAGGCCAAGAAAATATTATGCCTGATGGGATTGGGATACAAGAAAATACATGCCTGTCTGAATGAATGTATGATATATAGGAAGGAATATGAATTTCTATCAGAGTGTCCTAAATGTGGGACATCATAGTATAAGTTGAAATAAAAATCACAGGATGATGTAGAGATTACAAAGATATCTTCCAAGGTATTTTGTTATCTTCCTATAATTCATCATTTGAAAAATTTATTTTCTAATTCACATGATGCAAAAAGGTTAATATGGCATGCTGATGAGTGGATATGTGATGGAAAAATACATCATCCAGCTGATTGTACACAATGGAAGAAAATTGATGAGAAATATCCTATATTTGGAAATGAAATTAGAAATCTCAGACTAGGGTTGTGCACAGATGGAATGAATCCATACCGAACCCTCAGTAGCAAACATAGTTCATGGCCTATTTTATTGGTAATTTACAACCTCTATCTTGAATTTTTTATGAAGAAAAAATATTTCATGTTGAGTATAATGATATCTGGTCCAAAGAAACCTGGAAATGATATTGATGTTTTCATGTCACCATTGATTGATGATTTGAAACTTTTATGGGAGGATGATATTATGGTGTATGATTCTTATAAAATGGAATATTTTCAACTGCCTTCAGTGCTTATGTTCACTATAAATGACTTCCCAACACATGAAAATTTGTCTGGATATAGTGTTAACGGTCATAAAGCATTTTCAATTTTCGAATAATAGACTTCATATTGTCAATTACATCATGGGAGGAAAAGAGTGCACATGAGTAATAGAAATTTTTTGCCTATGGATCACTCTTATAGAAGACTAAAAAAGGAATTCAATGGCTCATAATAATTTGATATTGATCCAAAACCTTTATCCCCTGATGTGTATTTTGAGAGGGTGGAAAACCTTTATGTGACATTGGGAAAGACACTGAAATATGGTAATGATAGACATATTTGGAAGAAAAGGTCAATATTTTTTGAGCTACCATATTAGAGATATCATGAAGTGAAACATAATATTGATGTCATGCACGTGGAGAATAATATATTCTACAATTTTATTGGAACATTGTTAGATATTAAAGGAAAGTCAAAAGATGGGTTGAATGCAAGATTAGAATTACTATCAATGGGAATACGTTTGGAGTTAGATCCCACTCCCAATGGAAGACAGACATTTCTTCCCCTGGATTATCATACATTATCCAATAGGGAAGAAATTATCTTTTGTCAGCATCTTCATGATATCAAAGTGCCTCAAGGTTATTCTTAAAATGTAAATTTTTTGTCTTTTTTAAGTATTTGAAGTTGATAGGTATGAAATCTCATGATTTTCACATCATAATGCAACAACTTCTACCAGTTGCATTGCGTGGAATATTTCCCACCCCCTAGACTGTCCCCAACCCTCTGAAGTTGATAGGTATAAAATCTCATGTTTAGTTGCTAGTCCATGTTTGAATGTGATAACATGGTCCGATTATGATATTAATGGATATACATTTCATACAAAATCTCAGGACAACAGAAGTGCAATTCAGAATAGTGGTGTATTGGTGTTTACAAAAGCAATGAATTTTTTGAGTTTTAAAGACAAAAATCTAATTTTTTGCATCAACTGAATATTATGGATTCATTGAAGAAATATGGGAGGTTGATTAATTTAAAATTAAAGTTCATGTTTTTAACTACAAATGGTTTATCAGTAACAACAATTTTAGGAACGATCAATTTGGAATGATAGTTGTTAATCTAAATTGATTGGAAGACACAACAAATTCTTTTATAATAGAAACACATGAAAAACAGATTTTCTATGTAGTTGATCAATCAGATATGCAGTGTTTTGTTTTTTTAAAAGGGGAAAACAATATGTTGGTGGGAAACAACTTGATAAAGATGATGATTTATGTGAGATCCCTAATTCCATGGAAATATTAGCAGAACATAATGATGAGCATGTTGAAGACATGGTTTGTGCCATAAGGAATGATCATGACGAAATAATTTGGGAAAACAATCCATTTTTACATTTTTAATATTACAGGTAACATATGTTTATTTCTTGTTTACATTTATTATTTTCATAAAATGTTAGATATTGCAATTTTTTTCTTTATTAAAACGCATATTAAAACAAATAAGTAGAAGGTTTTGTTTATTTTAATTTTTTTATTTTAGTTTATAATTTTTACCATTAAATAAATTATATATCTATTATTTTAGTTGAATGACAATTACTTTACCATGTTTACCATGTTTACCATGTCTACCATAGTTTACCATATTTTACCTTTATGTAACTTATATATTTATTGATTTTGTTGAATGAATATTACACTGACATTTTTACCATGTTTACCATCTTTACCATTTTTTAACATGCTTACCATAATAATCATGTTTACTATTATGTAACTTAGTTCAATTTTCTATTTTCTATTTAAATTAGTGTTGTAGTATTTGAATTTGTATATTTATAAACTAATGTTTTATTTTTTTGATTTGAAGGATAATGAAAGATCATTCAGTTGATCAACCACATGATTCTGGAGATGAGAATAATGATCATAACTCTGGGAAGGAACATTAACATGCTCCACTTAATGTTTCCCAATCTTCCTCATGTGCTCCCAAAATGACAAAGAAGATTTCAAGAGTTGGTAAACATGGGTGCACATGTTTACCAAAATTATCCCTTACCCATACACAAGACCAAAGGATACTCATTGAGTTTGATGAGAATGATATTCCTAGAGGTCCAAATGAAAAATATTTTAAGATTTTTGTATCAACTCAGGGTAAGAGAAAAGTAAGCATTTTGTATGATTATTGTAGATTTGTGGACAAAGTGATAATATCACAGTTGTGGGAGAAGATTTTGGTATGATCTTTTTCTATTTTTTCCTATTATTTAAATGTTTATAGTATAATATGTTTTACCTCTTCTTTATCAGATGAAATTTGATATTCCTGACACCGGAGGAGTCAGAAAGAAATTCTTATCAATGGCTGCTCGAAGATGGGGGGATTTCAAATCAACCCTCCCATCTGATTTCATTTTTGGTCATATGAGTCGAGATAATACATTTCATATATATCCTTTCATAGATCAAGACACATGGAGACATTTTGCTGAAAGTAGAAGAAAAGATTCATTTTTGGTAAGGGAAATGTAAACTTTTATAAGCTTTCTAATATAAATGATCTTATTAATGTTTTGTTAATGATTTATTATTCTTAATTTAGAGAAAACAAGGAAATTTCATTAGGAGATCCAATCTAAAAATGTATACTCTCATAGTTTATCTCAGAGAGGGTATGCATTATTGAAAAAACAAATGATGGCAGAAAAATTAAAAAACTGAGAGCGGAGTCTTCAAGATCTGGAGAGGTTGCCCCTCAATCCCCTCCATCTAGACATGAAAAAATGGAAGAGATCTCAGATGGAAAAAAGGGCAATATCTTTCGAAATATTTGAGAATCATAGCTAAGAGGATTATAAGATATTTATTTTATTTATTTAAGTTAACTATATTCTTTATATAATTTGAATCATTACAGAAATGTTCAATTAATTAATACCAGATTCTATTGAGGAGCAGAGCTCATAGGGGGTATTTACAGCTGCTGGGAGGCAAGATATTTTATCTACAACATTGGGAAATCCCAAACATCCTGGTCGTGTATGATGATATCCAATGAGTGTATCAGTAAGAAAAGTGTTTCCACATTCTTCAACTTCTTCCATTGAGGGTGTTTATAAAAAAATAGAATCCTTGGAGACTGAAGTTCATAATATTAATGAAACTATGGAGCAAAAGATTAGAGTGTCAGTACAGTCTATGTTTGAACACATGAAAAGACAATTTTAGACTATACCTCTCACTCCTCCAACTCCCCCTACAGACCCCATTATTTATCCTTCTCCTCTGCTAGTATCTCCCACTCCCCCACCTCTGCATGCATACCCCTTTTTTATCCTACTCCTCTGCCACAACTTCCTACTTATTGTGAGTTATATGTTGATGATCCTTAACATCATATAGTTTCATATGGGCTGGTATATTGTATAGGAGATGAAGTTCATCATCAATAGTTAGAGGTAGAGAATCATAGGGTCGCTGTACATGATATTATAGATAGATCAGCTCGAGTACCATTACCTACAGATGAGGTGATGATAGTTGGACATAGTATCAACCATTTTTTAATTTGGCCATCCAGACTTCTGCGACTCATTACCATAGAGGTATGTATGTTATATCTTCTATTTATTTTTCTATTAAGGTTGTTTTGACATTTGAAAACTAATATATTTTTCTATTTATTTTTATATGAATACTTCAAAGGTAAAGAAATAATGTATAGACATTAACAAATACAAATGGTTATGACATCACATACAGATTATAGTAGTCTTGACAGATTGTCAACATATTTAAATTTGTTGGCGGATCATTATGAGTTTCCAATAGAAGCTCATGTTTGTGGATGTGCAATAAATGTGGGGATTCTGAAAAATGATATCATGGAGCTTGTTACTAGAGATATGTTAGGCACCAGCGTGGTGAAATTTTTTTCCATGTAAGTCTTAACACCTTTACCTACGTTATATTTATTAAAAATGTATACTTATGTCTGTTTTGTATTAGGTATCTTTATAACATGTGTGAGAAGAATGAACAGACAAATGTATATGGATTCATGGACCCACATTTGATTTCCCCTGAAGCACATGCATTGGATGAGGAACAAATAATGCTTTATATTGATGAAATATTTGAACAAAATATAATCCCACAGTGTTTGATGATGCCTTTTTATGAGAGGTATGAAAAATATCTCTGGAAAAGAGCTCATTATAATTTATCATAAAAAACCACTAACCTTAAATTTTATTTTATCAGTGATCATTTGATGTTAGGTGTTTTTTCCCAAGGGAGAAAACACTTTATGGGATATGCTATATCCAGGGCGATGTGCGGGAAATTTTTAAGAATATGTTGGAAAAGTATGTTTCAATTTCTTAATAGTTGTATATATTATAATGAATTTTAAATTTACACCATTCATATTATTTTCTAGTAGGGGATGGGTCTACTTTCGAAGAAAAAAAAAGAAAAGGAGTGCCAAGATCAAATATGTAAAAGTAAAGGTAAATATCCATTTATAATTTTTACTTTTTGATGTATTACAAAAAAATAATATTTTGAATTTAAATTCATTTAAACAGAATTGTCATGAACAATAAGGTTTCATCGAATGTGTATATTATATGTTATGATTTATGTATGAAATAATTATAACTGGAACACTTGTAAACTTTGACCTGATAATTTTTCCTTTTAAAATTTTCTATAATATTTCATTTGATTTATTCAGTATACATGTTAACTACTATACTTTTAATTTGTAGCTATTTGATGACTCTGAACCCAATATTTCTCAAGAGGTCAAACACTTACAGGTGGAATGGTCAAATTATTTTATAGGTTTGATTAAATTCTTGTTTGTTTGTAGTGTAAAATGTAATTTTGAATATTCTCATTATAATTGTGTATTTGGTACTCGTTTAGGTTGGATTTAGGTTTTTTAGTTGGCATTGTATGTTTTGAATGTTATATATGTGAATGTTTAATTTTTCTCTACTTCTTGTTTTGGTATAGTTCTGATGGTTTTTCTGGTATGGATTCTGGTCTGGGGGGGGGGATTCCATGGGTGTGTGTGTGGGGGGGGGGGGGTGTCCAGTGGGGGGGGGGGGGTTACAGGGTGTCCATGGGGGTGGGATGGTGTCCAGGAGGGTGGGAGGGTTGTCTAGGGGAGTGGGGGATGTCCAGGGGAGTGGGGGGTGTCCAGTGGGGTGGGGGGAGGGGGTGGTTCCAGTGGTGTGGGAGGGCTGTTGAGTGGGGTGGGGGGTTTCCAGGTTGTCCATGGGAATGTGAGGGTGTCCAGGAGGGTAGGAGGGCTATCTGGGGGGGGGTGTCGAGGGGTGGGGGTGGGGGGTTCAGGGGTGTGGGAGGGATGTCTAGTGGGGTGGGGGTATATAGGGTGTCCATGGGGGTGTGAGGGTGTCTAGGAGGGTGGGATGGCTATCCAGGGGAGTGGGCGGGGGGGGGGGGGGGTCCAGGAGGATGGGGGGGGGGGGTGTCTTGGGTGTATCCAAGGGTTTGGGGGGGGGGTTCATGGGTGTGGGAGGGCTTTCCAGTGAGGTGTGGGGGTGTCCATGGGGTGGGAAGGTGTCCATGAGGGTGGGAGGGCTGTCGATGGGGGTGGGGGGCTGTCCAGGAGGGGGGGCTGTCTAGGGGGTGTCCAGTGGGGTGGGAGGGGGGTTTACAGGGGTGTGGGAGGGCTATACAGTGAGGGGGGGGGGGGGGGGGTCCAGGGTGTCCATGTGGGTGGGAGGGTGTCCAGGAGGGTGGGTGGGCTATCCAGGAGAATGGGGGGATGTCCAAAAGGGTGGGAGGGGGGGCTGTCCAGGGGGTATCCAGGGGTGTGGGGGTGTACAGTGGGGTGGGGGGGGGCGTCAGGGGTGTGGGGGGGCTGTCCAGTGGGGTGGGGTGGGGGGTGTCTAGGGTGTCTACTGGGGGTGGGAGGGTGTCCAAGAGTGTGGGATGGATGTCCAAGGGGGTGGGGGTTGTCCAGGAGGGTGGGGGCTGTCTAGGGGGTGTCCAGGGGTGTGTGTGTGGGGGGTGGGTGTCTAGGGTGTCCATGAGGGGTGGGAGGGTGTCCGGGAGGGTGGGAGGGATGTCCAAGGGGGTGGGGGATGTCCAAGAGGGTGGGGGGTGTCCAGGGGTGTGTGGGGGGGGGGGGGGTGTTTAGGGTGTCCATGAGGGGTGGGAGGGTGTCCAAGAGGGTGGGAGGGATGTCCAAGGGGGTGGGGGATGTCCAGGACGGTGGGAACTATCCAGGGGGTGTCCAAGGGTGTGTGTGTGGGGGGGGGGGGTCTGGTGGTGGTGGTGGGGGGGGGGGGGGGTTAGGGGTGTGGGGGGGCTGTCTAGTGGGGGGTTTGTGTGTGTGTGTGTGTGTGTGCGGGGGGGGGGGGGGTGTCCATGGGGGTGGGAGGGTGTCCCGGAGGGTGGGAGGGCTATCCAGAGGAGTGGGGGGATGTGCAAGAGGGTGGGGGGGGAGGTGTTGTCCAGGGTGTATCCAGGGGTGTGGGGGGTGTCTAGTGGGGTGGGAGGTATCCATGGGGGGTGGGGGTGGGGGGGGGGGTTTAGGGGCGTGGGAGGGTTGTCTAGTGGTTTGGGGGTTTTCTAGGGTGTCCATTTGGGTGGGAGGGTGTCTAGGAGGGTGGGAGGGCTGTCCAGGGGGTGGGGGGATCTCCAAGGGGTGTCCATGTGTGTGTGTGTGGTGGGGGGGGGGGTCCAGGGGTGTGAGAGGGCTATCCAGTGGTGTGGGGGGTGTCCTGGATGTCCATGGTGGTGGGAGGGTGTCCATGAGGGTGGGAGGGCTATCCAGGGGAGTGGGGGGTTGTCCAGGTGGGTGGGGTGGTTGTCCAGGTGTGTGTGTGTGGGGGGGGGGGGGTGTCCAAGGTGTCCATTGGGGTGGGAGGGTGTCCAGGAGGGTGGGAGGGATGTCCAGGGTAGTGGGGGCTGTCCAAGAGGGTGTGGGGGGGGGAGGGGGGGGGGCTGTACAGGGCTGTCTAGTGGGGTGGGGGGTTTCTAGGGGTGTGAGAGGGATGTCCATTGGGGTTGGTTGTGGTGGTGGTGGTGGGGGGGGGGGGTTTCCATGGGGGTGGGGGGTGTCCAAGAGGGTGGGAGGGATGTCTCGGGGAGTGGGGGGATATCCAGGAGGGGGGAGGGGTTGTACAGGGGGTCTCCAGGGGTGCAGGGGTGTCCAGGGGGTGGGGGGGGGGTTCAGGGGTATGGGAGGGCTGCCCAGTGGGGTGGGGGGGGGGGTGTCTAGGGTGTCCATGGGGGTGGGGTGGGGTGTCCAATGGGGAGGGGGAGGGGGGGGGGGGCTCAAGGGTGTGGGAGGTCTATCTAGTGGGGTGGGGGGGGGGTGTCTAGGGTGTCCATGGGGGTGGGAGGGTGTCCAGGAGGGTGGGAGTGCTTTCCAGAGGAGTGGGAGATGTCTTGGAGGGTGGGGGGGGGGGCTGTCCAGGGGGTTTCTAGGGGTGGGGGGGGGGGGTATCCAGGGGTGGGGGGTTTCTAGGGGTGCGAGAGGGGTTTCTAGTGGGTGGGGGGGGAGTCCGTGGTGTCCATGGGGGTGGGAGGGTGTCCAGGACGGTGGGAGGGCTGTCCAGGGGGTGGGAGGTTGTCCAGGAGGGGGGTGTCCAGGGTTGTGGGGGGGGGGGGTCCAGTGGGGTGGGTGAGTGGGGGGGGGGGTTCCTGGGGTGTGGGAGGGATATCTAGTGGGGTGGGGGTGGGGGGGGGGGGTTTGTTGGTATGGTTTTGGTCTGTTTCAGGTCTTCTTTGGCAGGGCATAGTTGTGGTTGAACGGTTTTATTAATTTTTTTTTGTTTTTACATTGGTTACTTTATAACCGACGTAAAAAATGTATGAGAATGGGTTTTAATGTCAGTTATTTGAAAACAAACATAACAAATGCATGGGAATGGGTTTCTATGTCAGTTATTACATAACCGATATAATAAATGGAATAGAATAGTTTTTTATGTTAGTTATTTTATAATTGATGCAGTATATATGTTTTCACATCGGTTATTATTTAACCGACAGGAAAAACGCTTGGTTGACTGGTTTATAACATCGTTTATGAAAATGAATGATGTGATAAACTCTTCAAAGGAATAGTTTATTACATAGGTTATTATATAGTAGATGAGAAAAAGTATATACCACGTCGATTATTTAAAAACTGACATAATAAATTAGGACTTCGAAGCATTTTTTAGGTCGTTTTTTGAGGAACCGACATGAAAAACACTTCATATATTTGTTTTTTTACATCGGTTTTAAAATAACCAATGAAAAAAACAATGTTTATAACATATCATGTCCAGGGGGTGTCTAGGGGTGGGGGGGTCTGGGGTGTCCATGGGGGTGGGAGGGTGTCCAGGAGGGTGGGAGGGCTGTCCAGGGGGTGGGAGGCTATCCAGGAGGGGGGGGACTATCCAGGGTTGTGGGGGGGGGGGTGTCCAGTGGGGTAGGTGAGTGGGGGGGGGGGGTTCCTGGGGTGTGGGAGGGATATCCAGTGGGGTGGGTGGGGGGGGGGGGGGGTTGGTTGGTCTGGTTTTGGTCTGTTTCAGGTCTTCTTTGGTAGGGCATAGTTGTGGTTGAACGGTTTTATTAATTTTTTTTGTTTTTACATCGGTTACTTTATAACCGACGTAAAAAATGCATGAGAATGGGTTCTAATGTCAGTTATTTGAAAACAAACATAACAAATGCATGGGAATGGGTTTCTATGTCAGTTATTACATAACCGATATAATAAATGGAATCGAATAGTTTTTTTATGTTAGTTATTTTATAATTGATGCACTATATATGTTTTCACATCGGTTATTATTTAACCGACGGGAAAAATGCTTGGCAGATTGGTTTATAACATCGTTTATGAAAATGAACGATGTGATAAACTCTTCAAAGGCATAGTTTAGTACATAGGTTATTATATAGTAGATGAGAAAAAGTATATACCACATCGGTTATTTAAAAACTGATGTAATAAATCACGACTTCGAAGCATTTTCTAGGTCGGTTTTTGAGGAACCGACATGAAAAACACTTTAGATATTTGTTTTTTTACATCGGTTTTAAAATAACCAATGTAAAAAACAATGCTTATAACATATCCTGTAATAACTTAGGACAAAAGATGATGTAAAAATTAAAAAATAACCACCGTAAAAAACGTTTTCTTCACATGTGATCAACTAGAACTCCAACCAAAATTATCTCAAGTATATTATATATTCCATGTATCTCTCTTGAGGAAGTATATACTGGACCTCTCACATGTACTCAATCTAGAGGTAGTACCATTGGAGAACGACCCTTCCAATGAGGAGAATTTGGTGAAGATCTTAGATCATTGAGAACAAGTTATACGAAATAAGACAATGCACCTTGTCAAAGTACTGTGGAGAAACTAAAAGTTTGAAGAAGCAATATTAGAACTAGAGGTGGTGATGAAGTAGAGTTACCCTCATTTGTTTTATTGTAGGAAATGAAAATTTCAAGGGTAAAATTTCTTAATGGGGGAAGATTTTATCGACCTGAATTGTTATAAATAAAAATTTATCTTTTTATTTAATTAAATATCTTATTAGATAATATGGTTATAGAAAACACATTCAATTATTTTATTTTATTATATTCAATTGGATTTAAAAGTCTATTAAGTATCTCTACCGTTGATAATATATTCTTTGAATAGTGATCACATGATTATTACAAATATAGGATTTTAACAAATCCAATTGACATAGAAAAGGGAAGTGATGGCCTCAACCAGTAGGATCATACCCTACAAAGCCCATGTATCAGTACTTCCAAGGGAGATAGAATTTTTGGGATATTTCCTTGACCAATCTTAAGATGAGATCCAAAATCTTAAGCATGATAATAACCATTTATGGGAGAATTTCAAGCTCATCGAGATCATGACCCAAACCATGTTCGTTTAACCACCCAATGGAAGTCCCACCATCGTGCACCATACTCTTAGAGAGTTTTCTGGTGCATTAAAGGGATATTTATAAATACCCTATCAATATGAATATGTATTTTTTTTATATAATGATGAATATATTTTCATCCTATTATCATTACTTTGTAAATGATTTTTATTTTGATATAATAAAGCACAAATTGTATTTTTGGTTAATATCAAAATTAAATTAATGAATAAATAGATTTTTAAAATAAATAATATTTTTAATATTATTAATTTTTTTTATATATAAATGATCATATAATTTTTATGAAGTCAAATGAAATTTTTATAAGGGTTCAAAAACTGTTATTATCATAAAACCCAGTGTTTATTAATAATTGTCATTTTTATTTTGAAAGTAAAAATTCAAATATTTATGAAATTATGTAGATAAAATGAATATTATTTTTGGAATAATAATGTATAAATTATCCAAAGTTTAATTTTTCATAATTTTCTGAGATAGTTGAATTTTTGGGTAAAAATTAAATAACGTATAAATATAATGTGTGTTTTATGACATCATAATGACTCATAAGTGATGTAATAACTACTATAAATGAGATCCACGAACAAATATATGTTTCAAATTTAAAATAATGTGATTTTAAGTTTATTTGATTTATTTTTGAAAGCCATTATGAATCGTCCAAAACCTATAATATATTTGAAGGTTTTAAAATACTCTATTTAAGAGTGCAACTCACCTCCACATAATAAAGGGAATTATTTTAATATGTTTTTCTCATAGAATTATAAAATAATTATAACCATTCCATTTTTTTAGAAACCATTGGAAAAAACCATGGTATGGTTTTTGGTTTTGGATATTTTAGTATGTAAATTCCAAAACCTAAATAATAAAGAAACCCCCTCTTTCTTTATATAAACCCACCCAATATCCCATTTATCTTCACTCAAACTCTTTGGACCGTGACCATACTATACCCTACACTATCTATAGTCCTCCCAAGGTTCCCCCAAGCTCTTAATAATCTCCTAACAATATTTTTAAGTCACACAATCAAGTAATGGATCCTCACCTTCCTCTCCTCCATTCAAATTCAAGAACTTTTTTTGAAATTAGTTATTTTAATTTCAATTGGTTATATTTTATTTCATTTATAATCATTACCTTACTATAAAATTGATTTTATTTGAATTAGGGATCATTTATACTCCCTCATTTGGACCCTCACCTAAGTCGTTACTATGCCAAAACCCCGTAAGGGATCCTCACCTTATCTTATTTATTCAAGTTTTGTTATGAACTTACATTCAATTTTAATTTACAAAGGTTGGGACATGTACTTAGATGTCTCTATTACTGAAAATTTTATTTCCAAATTATGAGACACCCCTTTCACTCTTATAAAACATTTTTATAAATTTTTAAGTAGCATTGTTATGCTATCAAAATTTCACCTTGATTTTAGATTCCTAAACAATTATGTAGTGAATGCGTTACCCATTTTTCTATCAAGTGTATTCACCTTTATGAACATTTAATTATTTATTTGGTACTTAAATGTATTTATTCTACATTACTTGATCTTGGATTAAATTATGAGGATGGATGAATCCATGTTTTTGGATCAATTTGGCTCTTTTAAGCATGACAATGAAATGAATATGATGGGTGTGCTCAGATAGAGCTCTAATGCATTGGGTAATGTTTAGTACCATGATACGTAATGTTGGGATAGGGAGTGAAGCTGATTCCCTTATGGTTATTTTTCCACCAGGATGTCTTGGAAGGTTTATCCTTGACCTATGTTTATTATTCAGTGTTTTAAGTTGTTGCCACATTTCCCATGTTATGATTATCATGCTATATCATGCCTTATTATTTAGGTTACTTTTATTCCTATTTGATATGCCTATTGTATAATATGTATAAATTATACCATTTTTATTCCCCTACTGGGATTTATAGCTCACTCATTTTCTTATGTATGTCCCTAGGTTATCCCATGCAGTTTTATGTTCGTACGAGAATTTTGAGCATGTTAAAGAAGTTTTCAATAAGGATGTTGTATTCCTTATTTTATATTGTTATGTAATGTACCTAATTATCAAATACACTATAGTTCTCGATCATCCTAGTTGTATTAAGTGCAGTCTTAAGTAATAAATAAATTATTAATGTGAAATAAAGAGAAGGTTTGTTATATCTTACGTTTCGACCTAGAGGATCCCATGCATGATTCCTTTTTTCATTCATACTGTGTTGTGAGGGTCTCATGTAGGATGCCCCTTTTTATATATACCATTTTCGAATACCCTATAGGATGCTTCATTCCTTCTTACCATTTGAGGATCCCCTTTAGGATTCCTCCCTTTACTTTTGTTGCCAAGGATCCCTAGTAGTATTCCTTTTCTGATGCATATATTCGAGGATCCCAAGTAGGATTCTTATCTGTATTTCACTTGAGGGACCAAGTGGGTACCCAAATGTTTGACTAAACCCATCATAGTATGTTGTGTTTGGGTACAGATGGTATTATGTGTCACCTTATAACCCTGTTGAAGCTCCTTTTCGTCACATTTTCCAAATGAATAGAAAGGGAAATGACTTAGCACAAATTGATTCATCCTTTGAAGAAAATATCAAAAATCGACAAAGGGATGAACAAGGAGAACATTGCCCATAGGTTGCGCAAGTTCCCTCATAGTCGTTCAAGTCCACTTGCGTAATGCATGATGGTCACACAAGTGACTTGCGCGACCTAAGTGATAACCGTCCAGGGTCTTCTCCTACCAATAAATAGACCCTGTGGGCCCCCCATTTGAGAGAGGATTTTTTCCAGAAACTCAGATTTGAGCTCCTGACGCCCTAGTCTCTTATCAAAGCTTTTGAAACACTTCTAAGGTAATTTATTACCTGGAATGGAAGATCTAAAGATGGGGAGGAAGGAATAAGTGTGGAAACTCATCAACACCTGCGCGCCTGAGTGGCCAGCCCTTAAGGGAAATGGCCACACTTGCGCGACTCCTTCCTCCTTCAATAGAACTTGCGCGCCCCTCTTCTGGAAGAACCTCAAGATGATTATAAAGGCTTTAACCAAGAGTCGCTTAAGTATTTCCCTTCTGGTTAACCATTGCACATGTACCCATGTGTCGCGCAGGCATACCTGTGTGACCAGGACTTGCGCACCCACGCAGTACCTGCACGCCTGCCAGGACTTGCGTGCCCCTGCCTTTTTTGGGTGCCCTTCTTACCCATTTCACCTCTATTAAGCCATTCAACCTCTCCTATTCAAGATTAAATCTTCAAGACACTCTTCAAAGAAATTTATGGCATTATTTCTTGATTTGTATTCCTTATCTGAAAGGAACTCTATGGAATATATCTCAAAACCTAGTGATTTACACATCTTTATGTCACTAAAGATTGAGATTTCATTAATTAAACCTCATCCTTTACGATGAGAGAACTAATTAACCTAGGCCTCCTTTTCAGGAGTAAGCCCCAGTCCTATAATTTGGGCATCCTCCTCAGGAGTAATCCCCAATCACCTAACCTGTGCATCCTCTTCAAGAGTAAGCCCCAACCATAATTTCCTTAACCTGGGCCTCCTTTTCTGGAGTAAGCCCCAGTACCCTAATTTGGGCATCCTCCTTAGAAGTAATCCCCAAGTCCCTTAAATTTGGGAATCCTCCTTAGGATTAATCCCCAACCATAATTCTCAAATCTGGGCATCCTCCTTAGGAGTAAGCCCCAAGTCCCATAAATTTTCAAGTCTCTTAACCTGGGCCTCCTTTTTAGGAGTAAGCCCCAGTCTTAATTTCTCTTAACCAGTCCTAATTTACCTTTGATCTGAGATTCCTTCTCAGGAGTAAAAAACCAATCATAAGTCCTCTCTTAATTTGGGCCTCCTTTTTAGGAGTAAGCCCCAAGTTAGAGTATTCAAATCTCCGTGAAGCACATATACCTTTTTGGACCCTGTTCCGGGATTTCTTCCCTGAAGTAAATCCTAATCTTCATTTATCTGGGAAATCATACATACATAATCCCCACATTATTTCTTATGATTGCATCATTCATGGCACAATTGTCTGATTTTTACCAATAACTCTTGTTTCTCACACCGAGCATGACTCACGTGAGCTTATATTGTAAAAGTAATTATGACATCCTTCTTTGAGCCATCAATCATAAACATCATACCCCCTTACTCGAACTATGTGGGTTCTGATTCCTTTTCTAAATAAAGGATACATAGGTAGCCCATCTGCGGGTTCGATCCCAACTCTGAAATAATTCATGTCCTTCTGAATGACAATAAACTTCAAGTGCCCCAATGAGTGGATTTAAAACTAGTATAGTCATCATAAGGACCAAGATACTTTTACGTATCAAAGGACACCATTGAATAAGAATATATAACAAATACAGATGATTCTTTATCAGTGAAGAACCTCGAATACATATAAAAGATTATTTAAATTTCCTACATATAGATCATTGATTGTCAGATCTAAAGGAAAACTCATTTTATATTTGGTAATGTAATAAGGATTCATGAACATAACTTAAATCTATAAAGAGAGTCCCGGAGTAGACAATAATTCCCCTTAAAAAGGTGTGATGAGTCCGACATCCCATCCTCTCGACCAATGAAAATTCCTAAGCCTTATCAGCCCATAAACTAATGAGCACCTACCTTTGGAAAGTAGGTCTGAATGGATGTGGAATAATTGGATGTTTCCGGTTCTATGAACAAAACCGTTATAAACCGATTAGAATATTTGAACCTCCCATCAAAAGAGGTCATCCCCAAAATCCGAGGGAAAAAAATGGTGAACCCAACGTGAATCCTTAACCATGTTAAAATGATGTTTTACCTATTCGTTAGGACCCTATTTAAAACTCAATAAGAGAGCCAAAAAAAACAATCATTGAAATATGTGCTCATCCAAAAGATATAGTGGATAAATGTATCTTGATTACATCTATTATATCAAACAGGCACTCTTTTCCAAGATATTCTGCATTTCTAGAATGGACACTCTCAAGTTCACACCTGTGAATACTGCTGCTACTCCTTCTGGATCATCGTCCGCTCTAAGGACGATATCACCTACTCAGTATCTTCAACGCTGTGTATCAAAAGCGCTGGTTAAGGAGTACTGTCAACACGATACCATCCCAACTCTGGAGGCTTCCCGACAAGCCCTCTAAGTGAACAACTCACACCGGTCATCCAGACAACGATGACCAGTGATCAAGAAGCAGGCGGTGCTGACTACCGTCTCCAACTGTTTCGAGTCGTTTTCCTCAGAATGCAATCACCATTCGCTCCCTTATTCTGGGGAGGTGAATGAGAAGGTCCCTCAGGGCCTTAATTAAAACAGACAGGATTCCTTCCTGAGGGCTCCCACCAATAATCACCACCAGACTCGTGCGGCAGTGCGCCCTCAACATGATGAGGGTACCGACTCTAGGAGTTCGGCTCAGGTTCCTCGAACCCAAGCAGGCAAGACGAATCTCTAGAGGTGAATTCCGGTTAACAGTGAGCAGGTTATCATCTCTGCAATCTCCGGAGAAGTCCACCAACCTAACTTGGTGGCATGCAATGAGAAGGTACACACACCTGCCCGTTTTAATTCCGTTGTCTAGCAGACTAGTCTGGCAGCATCACGCCAATCCCGCTAGGCAATTCCGGCGAAGTAATATAGGCAGGAACATACACTTTTTTATACATCATCAGCTAGTTAGTAGGCTCGTCTAACTACATATGATGGATCTCGTCAACTACGTTCGGAGAAGTGTAATCAGCAGGCACATACACCTGCTAGTACTAATCAAGCCTACCAACATTCTCACTTGGTATCATTCAGAGAAGTTAGTCGGAAAGCCCCGACAAAAAATAGGAGGCAGACTCAACTCTCTGCCCCCACACTTGAGTACTATCAGGATTCACTGAAAGGAAAAGGAGGACAGGAGAAGGCACATACACCTACTCCAAGCCCGTAATGGATGTATATTCCCGTTCCGGCAGCTGAAGTCACCAAGAATATTCTATCAATGGTGAAAGAGACAAAGTAAATACCTGCTCATATTCTAGATGCCTGCCAGAATATTATAACAACTTCAGCGGCATCTCAGGGAAAGACACATAAATATATCCCTACCAGTGGAGTGACACATCAACAATTCACTCCAGAACAGACACACACATATGTTCCAGTCCAAGAGGGCTATGGGGCATACTCCCCCATATCATACGGACAACCAAGTCAGGTGCGTACACCAGATTTGAGTGGAGATCATCATCTTAACCTGGCCATCTTTCTTGATCAGGCATATACACCTACTCAGAGCAACCACTTTCGTCAACAAGTGGTTTCCAAGGTGAGTAAGAAGGCGTCTAAGAAGAAGACCCGCCCAGCACAGTCAAGAGATCAAGAGCCAATCTGTAACAAGGCCTTGCTCAATGCTGGAGTTCTTGAAGCCCTCAGACAATTATCTATTGAAATTCAAGATTCTACTCCCTCATTTCCCAATAGTGGGAACATTTATTCCGAAGGTCTTCAACATACACTTCCTCATGAAGGCTTGCTTCATGACAATTCGGTCGATCTCGAAGTTTCATCTTCAGATGAGAGCCACAGGAACCCTCTGTGTGGTTAGAAGACCAAGGAGAAAGAGATCTCATCATTTTCCGTAACCCATTATGGTGGTCCTCCCCATGATGATGAATTTCGCTGCGAAAGTCCTCTCCAGAGTAGTGATGCCCATTTCCCGGAAAATGCTCCAGTGGACAATGTAGTTCCGAGAAAGACCTCTTATCTTGAGGCACTTGCAAATGCGAAACCAATCATGTCTGAAGCTTCATCGCTAGCAGGTGAAATACTTTCTCAATCAGAAGATAGCCCAGGGTGTAGGTCATTCTCCGAACCACCCCTAAGTCATGCATCTTCTATTTTGATCAATGATTTCTCTACCAATCATGTTGAATCCAATGATGCAACAAGGAAACACCAACTTTGGTCAAATCAGGTAGACGAATCTTCATCAAATGATAAAGAGGAAATGTTGAACATGAGAAAACAACTGGCGAAAGGTGAAGTTCCAGTCATGTTTTGGCTTCTGGCTGACTCTCAGTATGACATTCCAGAAATGTTGATGGAAGATGAAATTCATGATATTTGTATCAATATATGGAAAAATCTTTGTCAGTTGAAAAAAGAAAGTATTATGTTATGATGAATATGCAAATCATATTAAGATAATAGAAGGGTTACAACGTCAGATTGATTTGGTGTCTCTATCAGTCTCTCAATATCTGAAGGCTGAAAAGAAGCAGAGAGCCCTTCAACGTTCATGCTTTGTCGCATTAAGAATATTGCGTCAGTTAATTGACAATGCCCCATCTGGTATTCGTGTTAGAGGATGGGGTGTTCATGGAGCACTGCATTTCATGGTGCTCTCCAGTCAGAAATTCCCACCGAAAATGGTATCATGAAATGTTATTTCCCATGGATGACTATATTCAATGGGCTTTGTTTGTAATCAAAATCTTTCCCAAGAATAGGCTTCAACTAGTTCCTCTCAAAATCAAGAATACAGAGAACAAGTTGTTGAATTACTCTTGCATCAAGAAAACGAGAATATTGAACAGACCTCTCATTTGGAGCAAGCACATCACTAAGTGAAAGAAGTGTCAGAAATCATCCAACGGTCTTTTGAACTGGGTGATAAAAGTGGATACAGGTTAATGCATCCAGCTAATTTCCGGACTAAGGTTCGCAAGATCAGGATATCTTTTAAGAAAGTCTCAGACATAGCATGTCAAGAGCCACCCCATCTCGCTAGACTGGGGACTCTTTTAAACCAACCCTCGGAATCAACAAATAAGATTCGAGGAGTTGAGAAGGAACATCCCCAGTCCACTGGACTGAGGACTTTTTCAAATCATCAATCCCCTCCTCAGATAAAGTCAGTTTTTTCTCTATTGGGGAAGAAGCCTCAAGAGGAATGAAGAGCCAAATTATCAGGAGATTCCCTCCAAATTATGGTTCATTAAGAAGTTCCTGAGGGATCGAATCAACAAAAGGCAATGTCTCATCAAAGACATGGAAGAAGACAATATCACAGAAATGCTGATAGAAGGGATGCGATGAGTTATGCATCAATCAATGTCATCAATTCCATTGTTGCTGATCCACCAGATGTGGCTCACTCAGGGGACTCAGATGAAGAGGTTCCTGCTCAAGAAGATGTACGCACCGACACAAATGAAGAAGGTGTGCGTACACGAAGTCAAAGGATTACTCAAAACCTAGGTAATCCTTCGAGTAAACCACTTACCCCTATCTGAAAAGGATCCAACAAAGGGAAGGGAAAGAACCAGGTTACATATCCTTCCTCTGGAGAAGGTCAATCGCTCTCACTAGAGAAAAGATTTTCACAATAGGAGGAAGAAATGAAGGAATTAAGAAGGTTGAATGCAAAACTACTTCAGAGTAGTCTTCTTCTTAAGCATGCTAGAGTCAGTCAGCCAAAGGAATTTGTTGTAGCTACTGAGATGGATCAAGAATATCCTCCTCTATCAGTACACCCTCACAGGTCTAATCCTACGGGTCAAGTGAAACAACAGTTGGTAGTGCTACCATCAGTTGCAGCACCAATCACCACATCTGTCCAAGTTCCAGTCATTGCACCTACCCAAGTCCAAGTTCAACCGGATGTTTCTCAAAAGTTAATATCTAATATTGAGTCATTAACATCTCGGTTAGAAACTATTGAAGGGAAACATGTGAAAGTTCAACCAGAAAAAAAAGTTTACCCTGAATGGGTAGATTCAATCTCTCCTCCATCCAGTTTTGGGAACCCTGTATTCACTATTTTCAATGGATCAGGCGATCCTGAACAACATTTGACGCATTATGTGTCTTGTTGTGATCCTATGATGGGAACTCTGGAGCAGTAAGAAGCAGTGAAACTCAGATGCTTCGTGCGAACCTTGAAAGGACCATATTTTGTCTGGTATACAAGCTTGCAATCCTGGTCATTATCGGATGGGAGGATCTTTGCCAAAAATTCCTCCTTCAGTTCAGCTCAACTTTTCCAAAGACAAAAGTTTTCAATATTACAAACTGCAAGCAAAGGGAGAATGAAAGGGTCTCTGATTTCATTTCTCGATGGAAGGGATTAACATATTCCTTGAGATTAGCACTCACTCAAGAAGAATTATTGCCAATCTGTGTGGAAAATCTGCGTGACGAATTATGCACACTGTTAATCTCTGTGAAATACACAGGAGGGTTTCGAGACCTTACTTCAATCGCTCAGTAGATTGAATATTCCCTTATACAGGCTAAGGCTAAATCTCATGTAATTCCATCAGATATAGGAAGGAGAATGGGTAAAGCAGAAACTGCTACAGTTATGCTCAAACAAGCACCTATACCTGTTTCTACCTCAAAACCTTCATCTTCTCAAAGGGCTCCACCTTCTCAACACCAACAACAAAGGTCGTTTCGTCCATACGATCAAAGAGATCAAAGACGAAAACAATTTGAGGATCTGAAGAGCAAAACATACTCTTTCCAAAATGAACAAGTTCCTGGTTATTTCATTTTGGCTCTGGAAAACAATTTGGTTCAATTGCCAATGCCCAAGAGGCCAAACAAAAAAGGAGATGAAGACCGTCCCAATTATTGACCTTTTCCTCAAATGTTGGGGCATCCCATCCAGGAGTGTTTTTTATTCAAATACCTCCTGCAAAAGATGGTCAACTCGGGATAAGTCAAACTGAAAGGTTCTTCAGCTCATGTAGCATGTGTTATTGCTACAGTTCAAGAGGAGAAAGGTGAATGGAAAGAAGTCAAAAGAAAAAATGAACAGAAGTATGATGATTGGATGGTCATAAATACAATCAATCGAACTCATGCTATTTTGTGAACACAATTAAAGAAACCAATTGTGTCTTCTGCCATGAATGTTGCGGCAAAACCCTCTTTGTCATAGGGAAAGTCCTCAAAGAAACGGCATGATTCAAAGAAAGAAAAAGAATCAGAAGAAGATGAATATGTGTCAAATCCTAAGTTGTCTTTGACTTTGGCGGACTTCATGCCATCTACTTCAAATCCACGGGCACCACCCCACCAAACGGCATAGCCTAAACAGGCTAATCAGGCAGAGTCTTCATCAGACAAAGAGTTAATCTTTGGTTCTGTTAATATGATTCAATTAACAGATCCATATACCAGTCACAGTTTTGATTTCAATGAGCCTGAATTCTTTGTATCAAATAGGGGAATCAGAGGAAGTTCTAGGGGATCAGGATACAGGGGGAGATATGGATCTTTCAGAAGCCACTATTCCAATTCTACCCCTGCTAGAACTGTGTACGCAACAGAAACTCTTGGTAGAGCCCTTCAGTAAGCTTAGCAAGAACAAGCAAGTTCTTCTACCAATAGAAAATTCGGCCCTGGCATAGTTATTTTGGAAGACCGGTTGAAGGTTCCATCTTCTTCCTCTCAGCAAGTAAATGGATCTAATCGGTCTAATTTTCCAAAACTAGGAATATTTCCAACTCCTATCCCGATACAAGATGCATCAACTTCCAAAGAATCTGCTTCCAAGGTACCTGCTAAACCACATATTCCTATTGGGAAATGCAGACATCTAGATCAAAAGTATGATATATTGAAACACTTGGCCCATGTACCAGCCAAGTTATCAATTCTGGATGCTTTGAATCTGTCAAAAGATCTTTGGGAAGCACTCATCAAGGCTTTGTCAAGTCCTCAGGAGTTTGAAACTGAAATTGTTGCAGCTGAAGTCTATCACATAGAGAATAATGGTGCAGAATTCCATGAAATAATATCTTTTACTGATGAAGATGAAGATGATGTTGTGCATGGACATATTAGACCATTGTACTTGTCTGGAAAGGTCAATGGTGTAGACTTCCGAAGAACTTTCATTGACAATGGTTCAGGAGTCAACCTCATTCCCATTCATACACTTCGTCGATTGGGCCTCACGGAATCTGATTTATCTCCTTCTACCATGATGTTACAAGGATATGATTAAAATGAAAAAGAACCACTGAGCGATGTTACACTCAGAACTCAGTTTTGAGATCTTATATCCAATTCATATTTCATGGATGATGATCAAGACTCAGCCTTCAACATCTTGCTTGGAAGACCCTGGATACATCAACATGCAGCTATCCCTTCATCATACCATCAATGTCTCAAATATTGTTTCGATGGTCAAGTTGGGACATTATATGGTGATAAGGCCCCGTTCAAGACATGTGAGTCACAATACATTGAGGCGGAATTCTATCACATGAAGGGAAGGGAGAAATCCACAACAAAGGATATTACCACAGTTAATGCTTCATATGGTTTGGAGAAAATTTTAGTAAATCCATTTACACATGTGAGTACAGATTATGTGTTTCCTATCAGTCAAATTGACAAGATAGACCCAAATCAAAATACTCTTATGGAAAGATCCATAATGTCAATTACGGAAATCGAGCCAGACAACATGGGAGAAATTGGTAATCTACCAAGCAGTGATGAAAGCACAGATGGTGACGTCTTCATTTCATCTGCTGAAATACAACAAGTCTATGCTTCGACAATTAGGCCAGAAGAAGTTATAGAAACATCGGAGGTGAACAATGATGTCGATTCTCAATCCATCATCTCCTCTTTATTACCCAAAGAAGACCCTTCATCATTAATCAGGTCGGAAATGGAAGCTTCATCTTCAAGATATGAAAATTTTGACATCACTTCGGTTCATGAAAATTCTACTTTATCATCTACTATGAAAGTAGAAATGGAAGAAATAATACATGATGAAGAAGAAGAGGAAAATCTCAGAGATGCTCCTCCAGCATTTGAAGAGGGTATCTCTACCACTGTGGATGAACTCAGAGAAATAAATCTAGGTACAAAAGAAGATCCACGCCCCACTTTAATCAGCGCAGACTTGAATCTTGAAGAGCAAGAGATGTATATTTATTTTCTAAAGAAAAATAGAGATATATTTTCCTAGAACTATACAGAAATTCCCGGGCATGATCCTGATGTTTCTACTCATCATTTGGGTTTAACATAAGAACATCGAGGATTTAAGCAAGCTGCGATAAGAACACACCCAACTTATGCTTCCAAAATTGAAGCTGAAGTGGATAAGATTATTAAAGCTAACTTCTTCAGAGAAGTTAAATATCCCAAGTGGTTGGCTAATATTGTCCCTGTAAAGAAGAAGAACGGACAAATTAGAGTTTTCATCGATTTAAGAGATCTTAATCGGCATTGTCCTAAGGATTATTTCCCAGTTCCGATTACAGAACTTTTAATTGATGCAACAGCTAGCTATGAAGCACATTCCTTCATGGATGGATATTCCGGATATAATCAGATCCGAATGGCCCCAGAAGAAGAGGAATCTACAGCCTTCAGAGCCCCTCAGGGTGTGTTTTGCTACCGAGTAATGCCCTTTGGCTTAAAGAATGCAGGTGCAACTTATCAGCATGCCATGCATCGTATCTTTAAACCCTTCTTAGGGAAGTTTGTTGAATGCTATGTAGATGATTTGGTAGTTAAATCCAAACAATGTTCTAATCACTTGGATGATTTGGAAGTCATATTCCGCAAACTTCGACAACATAATTTGAAGATGAACCCCTTAAAATGTGCTTTTGGGGTAACCTCAGGAAAATGTCTCAGCTTTGTTGTATGCCATCGTGGTATTGAAGTCGATCCTGAGAAGACCAATTCAATCCTTGGTATTCCACCTCCTCAAAATTTGAATGAATTAATAGGACTTCAAGGACACTTATCCTATATTCGGCGTTTCATCGCCAATTTAGCAGGAAAAAGTTTACCCATCACCAAATTGATGAAGAAGAGAGTTACTTACCAGTGGACTGAAGAATGTCAAGAAGCATTCGATATTCTCAAGAAACACCTCTTGAGTCCACCGGTACTCATACCAACTGTAGAAGGAAGACCACTTATCCTCTACGTGATAGCTCTAGAGCAATCATTGGGTGCCTTTCTTGCTCAAAAGAATGATGCTGGGAATGAAAATAGCCTCTACTATCTTTGTTGAACCATGATTTAAGCAGAAACCCAATATTCAAGTATTGAGAAGTGCTGCCTGGCATTAATCTTTGCAGTTCAGAAGTTGAGACACTACCTGAAACATCACGAGGTCCAATTGGTATCTCGCAATAACATGCTCAAATTTATCCTTAGTCGTCCAATGCTTATAGGATGTCTGGCAAGGTGGGCAGTTATTTTGCAGCAATTCGACATTCAGTATGTGTCTCAAAAGGCGTTAAAGGGATAAGCTCTGGCTGATTTCCTAGCTAAACACCCTTCAGTGGAAGACACATCTTCAGATATTGAACTCCCTAATGAGGAAGTATTCTCTATTCAAGAAAGTCCTCAGGCATGGGAAATGTATTTTGATGGTGCTTCCAGAAGTCCAATAGGAAGGAAAATGGAAAATCCTAAATTCAAAAAAGTTGGCTTAGTAATTGTCCTCATTTCTCCAGAAAAGGCAGTGTTACCTTATTCCTTCTTATTGTGGGAAGGTGGTACCAATAATGAAGTAGAATACCAATCTCTCATCGTAGGCTTGGAATTAGCACTTCAAGCACAAGTGAATCACTTAAAGGTGAAAGGTGATTCAGACCTGGTAATCAAACAAGTCAATGTGGATTATGCCATCAGAAAAGAAGAACTAAACCCTTTGTATGATTACATCAGAGAGTTAATGGCAGAATTCCCTTTGGAACCGACATTTTCTTATGTCCCAAGATCATAAAATGCTCAAGCTGATGCACTGGCTAATATTTCCATAGCTCTGGCAGATCCAAATCGGTACGAGACAACCATCAGTATTGCCCACCGTCGTGCAATTTCACCTTATGTTTGAATCAGAATAGAGAAAATTAATGAAATTTGTCCCATTCCTAAACCGTATGGTCATACTACAGGATGGATGTCACCTATCGGAAAATACCTTCAAAATGGAACACTTCCACCTGATAGAGTTGAGAAAGAACAAATCCAGAGACGTGTGGTCAATTTTACACTTTATGATAGCCCAGATAACCTAGAGAGAATTCTCTACAAACGTGGTTTTGATGGAGTTCTCTTCAGATGCATTTATGGTGAAGAGACAATGGATTTAATGAAAGAAGTGCATGCAGGAGTCTGTGGTTCCCACCAGTCTGTACATAGAATGTCTGATCAGATTTGAAGTCTTGGATACTTTTGGCCTTCAATGACACGAGATTGTGTCGATTTCACAAAGAAGTGTCATTCATGCCAAGTCCACTCCAACTTCATTCATCAGCCTCTAGAGTTGCTTCATACAGCTAAATAATCATGGCCATTTGCCACATGGGGAATGGATGTGGTGGGACCTTACCCTTCGGCTACGGCCAAGCAGTTTAAGTACATTCTTACTGCTACTAACTTCTTTTCCAAATGGTCAGGGGAAATACCTCTCAAGGAAGTCAGTTATAAATGCGTTGTTAGCTTCATCAAGTCTAACAGCATTGCCAGATTTGGTGTCCCTCATAACATATTGACAGAAAATGGCACCAACATCTGTTCATCCGAGGTGAAGAAGTTGTATAAAAAATAAAACATCAAATCCAACCATTCATCTTGGTATCATGCAGCGGCCAACGACTAGATATAAGCCTTTAACAAGACTCTTTCAATTATACTGAAAAAGATGGCGGATAAAGATAAGAGGTCATGGCCTTATAAACTCTTTCATCCTTTATGGGCTTATCAGACTACCACCCACACTGCAACTCGGTCAACTCCATATTCATTGGTATATGGAATAGAAGTCGTCTTTCCCATTGAAGTTCAACTACCCTCTCTCAGAGTTTCCATTTGTGATCAATCATCTACAAATGAACACTCTCAAAAATGATTGAATGAGTTGGAACAGTTAGATGAGAAAATATTGTGCACTTTGCACCACATGGAAGTCTATCAGAATCGAATAATACGAGATTTTAACAAAAAAGCCCATATTCGTTCATTCACTCAGGGAGAATTGGTATTAGTTCTCAGAACTCCAATGATACTAGGAAAGAAACCTCCCAAGTTTGATCCAAAATGTTAAGGACCTTATTCAATACATAGGGTCTACTCCAATGGAGCTTATTCATTAATCTCGATAGATGGAGAACTCATCACTACTCCAACCAATGCCAGATTTGGGAAGAAGTATTTTGTATAAAAACAAAACCTCTTTCATCCTTGCTATATGACGTTAAGCTATACAGCAACAGTCCATACATATGACCTTAAACTGCCCCTCTTTCATCCTTTCTATATGACGTTAAACTATACAGCAACGATCTATACATATGACCTTAAACTGTCCCTATTTCTTCCTTGCTCTATGATGTTAAACTATACAGCAACGGTTCATACATATGAACTTAAACTATTTGTATTAATTTCGTCCCACACGACGTTAAACTATGAAAAAAAAATTCCCTAATTTGTCCTCACTGCATGACATTAAACTGAAAAGTCCCTCTTTCATCCTTGCTATATGACGTTAAACTATACAGCAACGGTCCATACATATGACCTTAAACTGTTTGTATTAATTTCGTCCCACACGACGTTAAACTATGAAAACAAAATTCCCTAATTTGTCTGCACTGCATGACAGTAAACTGAAAAGTCCCTCTTTCGTCCTTGCTATATGATATTAAACGATACATCAATGGTCCATACATATGACCTTAAACTATTTGTATTAATTTCGTCCCACACGACATTAAACTGTGAAACATTTCCCTAAATGGTCCAGTATGACCTTAAACTGCAACTAGGTCCTGTATGACCTTAAACTGCATCATCAACGGTCCATGAATATGACCCTAAACTATTTGAGAGTCCCTTACGTCCAGCAAGACGTTAAACTGTGATGTCCTAACTACATGACGCTAAACTGTATAGGAGTCCCTTACGTCCAGCAAGACGTTAAACTACATAATCATCAAATGTCCTGTATGACCTTAAACTACACTTTTGTCCAGCATGACATTAAATTGCACCATCCACGGTCCATGCATATGACCTTAAACTATTCGCACTTTCGTCCAACATGATGCTAAACTGTGAAAAAAATCCCCAATGCGTCCAACATGATGTTAAATGGTGTACTCTTTTGTCCTCACTGCATGACATTAAACTGCACAGTCCCCCTTTCATCCAACATGATGCTAAACTATATTGTCCCCATCGTCCTAACTACATGACGCTAAACTGTATAAAAAGTCTGTGATATGTCCAACATGACATTAAACTGTACTTTGTCCCTGCTACATGACACTAAACTGTGCAACACCAATAGTCCTAACTGTAAGACTTTAAACTGCATAGTCCCTTTATATGTCCTGCATGACATTAAACTATGCATCGTTAAGGTTGTTGTTACCTCTTGTTTCTCACACCGAGTATGAATCACGTGATCTTAGAGCAAACCTCAACCATAACACTCTCTTTGGTCCGCTAACCATGTGTAAGTCCAAACAACATCATTCTTTAGGTCATTGTCCCCAATAACAACTTGATCATTAATTCATTCTTTAATTTAACTACACGGACTTTGATCCTTGCCTTCTAGGATGTGTATGTAGGTAACCTTCCAAGGTTCAATCCCAAAACCAATCTCTTCACGTCAGTTTATCTCCATCTCATACGATGTTAATTCATGAAACCACCCTTAGAATCAATATCTTTACATTGGTTCACTTTCATCCTTACTATACGACGTTAAACTATACAACACTTTTGTCCAGTATGACAATAAACTACAATATTCTTTGATACCCTCACCTGGGAGGGAACCATTATTTACATTGATTTTTCAATCATGTTTTATTTAAAAGACTACGTGCATACATGGCAGCACCCAAACCTTTTATCTTGGGTTAAACCATCATTTTACTAAAGTCCCCTTTCACCCTTCACATGTACGAACCAAATTTGTACAAAGGGTATTTCTAGAACTACGTGGGCTTGATTCCCATCCTTATGGGATACGTAGGAATGTTTGAGTGTCCCTCGAATCCAGCCCCAAGTCATTGGGCCTAACCCCAAATTCCACTTTCAGTCCCTTGGCTGAAAAGTCCCCATGAAAAAACACACTATGTATTTCTTACAATGGTCCAAGCTCTATGACCCTAAACTAAGATCTCTAATCCTTTTGTCCCACATGATGTTAAAATGTAATTTAAGAACTACGTATGAGCTTGATTCACATCCTTATGGGATACGTAGTGAAGTCCAACATTTCAATTTAGGACCCAGCCACAACATGATTATGGTTAGCATTGATCTGTGTATCTCTATATACATTGAACAATACCCATATTTATGTGTCAAAATCCTAACCTTAAATATTTTTAGATCTTCATAAACCCTTTTCATGACTTCTAGGTCACAAAAATGTCAAACTTCTGAGAATTGTTTTTCCTGACTATGCAGCACGTGCCCATGGGCAGCCTTGCATAAACAATCTACTTAACAGACTTGTTAGCCAAAAGATACTATTTATTTGACTATTCATCCAATTCCCTTAGGTGGCCCTGTATAATTCAACCCTCTAACGGGTTTGTCGGATAGTGGTAACTTCATTCTTGGAAAGAATGCCTCTTTTTTCCTTATTTGTCTTAAATTACAGTATGTAAGGATCCGCAAAAACAACCATCCTTAACATATTTCTCCCATATCCTTTTTTTCATGATATGAAAGTATTCAAGTCTATGGTTTATATTCTCCTTCCCTACGTTTGGGTCAGACCTTCACAGGAGTGATATTCATCCATTTCTTCAATAATCTTGTTTGGAAATATCTTCTCCATATTTAAGTACCTCTTTCCATACCGAAAACTCTATACTTTGGAAGATTGGAATCTCCATAAAATTTCACTGGCTTTTAGCACTAGGAAAGTAAATTTCTGAGAGGTCTTTTTCCTGACTATGCATCACGTGCCCATAGGCGGCCATGCATAAATAGTCTACATAACAGACTTGTTAGCCAAAAGATACCATTTATTTGACTATGCAGCCAATTCCCTTAGGTGGCCCTTCATAATTCAACCCCCTAAAAGGTTTGTTAAATAATGGTAACTTCATTATTTAGAATTACTTCTTCTAATGACTTTTAGCTCTTTTTCATATCATTCCTCAGATTCAAATATTCTTAAGTGATAGTTTACATTTTTTTTCTTTTCCCTCATACTTGAGTATGGTACTTTGTTTTCAGATGAATTGTCAAGGAATTTAGTCAATTTTAATTCATTTTGGTCAAATCTATTTGGACCTTAAACATTAGCCTTTGTATGTCTGACATTCATGACTTTAAACTGCCAGATTTCTTTTGATTCTCAATTTCCTCAGAGTCAAATCCACATTTCTCTTAGATCCAACTTTGAGGGGGGACTTTTGTTGACGCTCTTTTTCGTCACATTGTCCAAAGGAATGAAAAGGGAAATGAATTAGCACAAATTGATTCATCCTTTGAAGAAAATAGAAAAAATCGACAAAGGGATGAACAAGGGGAACATTGCCCATAGGTCGCGGAAGTTCCCTCATAGTCGCGCAAGTCCACTTGCGCGACGCATGATGGTCGCGCAAGTGACTTGCGCGACCTAAGTGATAACCGCCCGGGGTCTTCTCCTGCCTATAAATAGACCCTGTGGACCCCCCATTTGAGAGAGTATTTTTTTTCCAAAAACTCATATTTGAGCTCCCGACGCCCTAGTCTCTTCTCAAAGCTTCCAAAACACTTCTAAGGTAATTTATTACCTAGAAAAGAAGATCTAAAGAGGGGGAGGAATGCCTAAGTGTTGAAACTCATCAACACTTGCATGCCTAAGTGGCCAGCCCTTAAGGGAAATGGCCACACTTGTGAGACTCCTTCCTCCTTCAATAGAACTTGCGCACCCCTCTTCTGGAAGAACCTCAAGATGATTCTAAAGGCTTTAACCAAGAGTCGATCAACTATTTCCCTACTGGTTAACCGTCGCGCAAGTACCCATGTGTTGCGCAGGTATACCTGTGCGACCGGGACTTGCGCGCCCATGCAGTACCTGCACGACTGCCAGGACTTGCGCGCCCCTGCCTTTTTGGGTGCCCTTCTTGCCCATTTCACCCCTCTTAAGACATTCCACCTCTCCTATTCAAGATTCAATATTCAAGACACTCTTCAAAGCCATTTATGGCATGATTTCTTGATTTGGATTCCATATCTGATAGGAACTCTGTGGAATATCTCTCAAAACCTAGCGATTTACACATCTTTATGTCACTAAAGATTGAGATTTAATTAATTCAACCTCATCCTTTACGATGAGATAACTCATTAACCTGGGCCTCCTTTTCAGGAGTAAGCCTCAGTCCTCTAATTTGGGAATCCTACTCAGGAGTAAGCCCCAATCCTCTAACCTGTGCATCCTCCTCAGGAGTACGCCCTAACCATAATTTCCTTAACCTGGGCCTCCTTTTCAGGAGTAAGCCCCAGTCCCCTAATTTCGGCATCCTCCTTAGGAGTAAGCCCCAAGTCCCTTAAATTTGGGCATCCTACTTAGGAGTAAGCCCCAACCATAATTCTAAAATCTAGGAATCCTCCTTAGGAGTAAGCCCAAATTCCCTTAAATTTTCAAGTCTCTTAACCTGGGCCTCCTTTTCAGGAGTAAGCCCCAGTCTTAATTTCTTTTAACCAGTCCTAATTTACCTTTGATCTGGGATTCCTTATCTGGAGTAAAAAAATAATCATAAGTCCTATCCTAATTTGGGCCTCCTTTTTCAGGAGTAAGCCCCAATTTAGAGTATTAAAATCTCCATGAAGCACATATACCTTTGTGGACCCTGTTCCTGGATTTCTTCCCTGAAGTAAATACTAATCTTCATTTATCTGGGCAGTCAGACAGACATAAGCCCCACATTATTTATTATGATTTCATCTTTCATGGCACAATTGTCTGATTTTTACCAATACCTCTTGTTTCTCACACCGAGCATGAATCACGTGAGCATAGAGTGTAAAAGTAATTATGACATCCTTCTTTGATCCATCAATCATAAACATCATACCCCCTTACTCAAACTACGTGGGTTGTGATTCCTTTTCTAAACAAAGGATACGTAGGTAGCCCATCTGCGGGTTCGATCCCAACTCTGAAATAATTCATTTCCTTCTGAATGAAAATTAACTTAAAGTGCCCCACTGAGTGGCTTTAAAACCAGTATAGTCATCATAAGGACCAAGAGACTTTTACGTATCAAAGGACACCATTGACTAAGAATCTCTAACAAATACAGACGATTCTTTATCAGTGAAGAACCTCAAATACATATAAAAGATTCTCTAAATTTCCTACATACCGATCATTTATTGTCAGATCTAAAGGAAAACTCATTTTATATTTGGTAATGTAATAAGGATTCACGAACATAACTTAAATATATAAAGAGATTCCAAGTGTAGATAATAATTCCCCTAAAAAAGGTGTGATGATTCCGACCTCTCATCCTCTCGACCAATGAAAATTCCTAAGCCTTATCAGTCCATAAACTAATGAGTAGCTACCATTCGAAAGTAGGTCCGAATGGATGTGGAATCATTGGATGTTTCTGGTTCTACGAACAAACCCGTTAGAAACCGATCAGAATGTTTGAACCTCCCATCAAAACAGGTCATCCCCGAAATCCGAGGGAAACAAACCCATTCTAAACTTTTAAGACTATGGATCTATGAAGGTAGTGTTGGGTTTAGGCATTCAACCAACCTTATACATGTTTTTTGGTTTCACATGTTTATTACTGATTCCAGGAAGATTACTAGAGGTGATTCCTGGTTAGTGGTTATTGATCCTAATGCGAGGAATGTTTCTTTCCCTTTGGGATACCCATATGTTCTTTCCTGGGATTTGGATTTTGATCCATGTTATTTTTTTATTTATTTGTATTCCCAGAGGTACTACATGCAACCTAGATTTTGAGCCTTTATGTATTATGATTATTATATTATTAGGATATCCAATGGTGTTTTTTTGATATCCATATATTGAGCCTATGACTATGATATATGGGAATGGAATACCTAGTAATGATACTCATGGATGATTTCTCTCTACTAAGTGAAGAGGATGATTCCACTATCCTATGGTTTATATGTGGTGAGGATAATTATGCTCTCCTTGATATTATTATACTCATGGATGATTACGCTCTCATGAGAGATAAAGACAATTCATCTCTCCTTGATCAGTTACTTGACCATGGTGTTGGGCATGGAATCTCACATCATTAGATACCTAGAATGATTACACTCTTCTAGATGATAGGGATGATTCCTATCTCCCTTATTAAAGACTCTAGGGGTAGGCATGGCATATCACTGGTGGGTTCTCCTTCTGGATCGCCTAAGGGGTAGACCCTTAGGTATTATCTGGGTTATGAATGTCGTGACTACCTATGGATTGGGACCTAGAGATAAGACATCGGAATATATTTACATGGAATGATTAGAATGACATCTATATCAGTGATCATTTACAGTATGTCTAGATGTACTTCCCTATAATCCATTGTTATAATTATTAGAGGAGAGTAAGGGTAAACCTAGGGTTATAACGAGTACCCCTTATGGCGATTTAGCTTTCTTATAGACATTTTTGGCATTGGATAAAGTATGTATATGGAAATTGAGATTATAGATCTAGATATTGACTTAATTACACATGGCATGAGTGGCATGACTTTCATATTAATTACCTTTCATAAGATGTCCATTTGATCGGGATTAGGAACCCAAGGATCAAATGCTGTTTGGTTTTATGTTGTTTCATTCACCTTACTCATTAATATTCATATTTATGTATATATGTATAGGTATGAGACTATACATGTATACTCATATAGATTTGGACATCCATGGTGGCAATTTACCAGTTTATCCAGATTCCGGACCTGGGGTTCGACTGTGGTTTCACGTTATTGGACTTACTTATCTTTTTAGTTGTGTCTTTTCAAGGGTGAAATGTTTTCGTTTTTTTAACTTATGACAATATTTTTTATAGGTTTATCATTGGGGTGGACTAATGAGATTATTTCTCACCCCTGCACATGAAACATGGTGTACATGTAGACCTTATGTCTGCTTTTTTAGGTTGAACACAATTTCATGGTGGATAGGACCAAGACCCAATGTTTCATGATCGAGTATAGCCTCTCATGTGGGTTCTTCAGATCAGGTTGGTGTAGTTAGATAATGTCTGAAGACTGGGTATGTAGTCTAGATCAGAGTTAGTAGTCAATCCCTGTACTTTTATTTCAGTTTCTTTTGTTCTCCTGTATCTATATGGTTATCCCAGTGGGTGGCCATTGTTGTATGTATGACATAGATGTTTGATATTTTATATAATTTTCATTTATTATTACAACATGTTATTTTTTAGTTTATTTAATGGTTATATACTCTATTTATTTACTATGGTGTATGATACTTAGATTTTTATGCTATCTTCTTACTCTAATATTAGGGAATAGTATCCCCACTATCACACCCTAGGCCCTCATTGGTAGTCTAAAACCTATAACATATGGGGAGGTGCGCTTGAAGCCTCATAATGAGCTGGATTAGAGCACCAATTTAATGGCATCTGGGTTAGGAAATTAGAAGATTTTCCCGCCACCATGACCCTTATTCATTA
The DNA here is from genome assembly GCA_963277665.1 of Viscum album. Classification (NCBI taxonomy): domain Eukaryota; kingdom Viridiplantae; phylum Streptophyta; class Magnoliopsida; order Santalales; family Viscaceae; genus Viscum; species Viscum album. Next base: position 1,645,109,619 of record OY728131.1, on the reverse strand, counting down.
TTTATATTATTTTACATGTTTTGATGGTTTTACAAAGTAATATTTATTCCCATTATTCTATTATTTTTTTTGAATTTAAAAGTTATTATTTTCATAGAAGTTTTGAAAAGGGACTTCACTCCACTTATGTATATTTTATTTTCTTAGTATAGTTTATATTCAAGATTTCATTATTGAAAATTATTTTAAAAATAATGTTTTAAAATGATTCTTGACCCCTCATGAAAAGGGTTTTGAAAATGTTTTATAACTTCATTTTTTCAACAATGTTACAAAATCTTTAAGTAATTATTTTTAAAAGTTTTTCTTCCATTATCCTATCTATTTACCAAGGGAATTATCTTTACTATAATTCCTTCATTTTGTAGGAGTTTATATAGTTCTTCATTTACATGTTATTTATTTTCGTGGATGTACTCTACATCATTTATTTTATTGAGTTATCCATATACCCATTACTTTATATGATCCAAACACTCTATTTTACCTAAATCGGATTGGGGGTGTTTATCAAGAAAGATAACTCATTTATTGAATAGGGAAACATTGAAAATTTATATACTTGTTATATATATATTATTGAATAGTAAGGTAGGTTGATTATGTATCAGGAAAATATAGACATTTTGTATCATAGTTATTCAATACAAATGTTTATTACAAAAGTATGTTGATTTTGTATTCTATTTCTTTCATATGGTGAATACATTAGAATTATAATGTGATAGGTGGGGATCAATATTAGATAGAACCTAAATGCTTTGATAGGTATTATAAGACAAAATAGCTTGGGTATTTGGCATATATATTACCTATTTATTTACGATTTATTGGTTGATAATCCAAGATGCTATGTATGATGCCTTGGTTGGTAGGCCTCCATGATATGATTAATATACATAACATTATGAATTCCATCATTATGAAATTAGTTATTATTGTCCATGTGATTACTATATTGATATTATCCAGGAATTAATTTCATGCTTAAGTTATTGATTAAATTGAATATGAATTGATTATCCACTTTTCAATATTGTTTATACCTTATGTATTCATGATAGCTTCTATTAGATGATTTCCCTTACTCAAAATTTGAGATCACCCTTCATTATTTTTCAATTTAACTAGGTTATGAATAAGATTAATACATATGATATATTTACATGGGTATAATTTATAGAGTATTTTTGTGAGATATGTTAAAGTCTTATTATGGAATAAGAAAAATATGGATATAGTGTAAAAAATGTTCATTGAGTGAGAAAGATATGGGTTGTTTTACGTAATTATTTTCATAATTTGCTAATTTTCTAAACTTAAAAAGGTTTTGGGTATATAAGTGACTCAATCATTTCTTTTATGTTGTAATTATGTAGGGTCAAAATTGGGTCACCTGAGTTGTTATCAAAACTACTATGTAATTATTATGTTTTTAGCACTAGATCTGGGTGTATGGGTCTGAGATACAACAAGATGATTATAGAGTACATATATTCTATACCTAAGGATAATTAAAAATGCATTGAGGCTATTTTGAATTGTGTAATGGTCCTTATAACCATTCAAGTGTTTGTCCATGTTGGTCACTGCTCGTGTAAGGTTATTCTAATATCACGTGAGTGTTATAAAAGTTCATATAAATTTAACGATCATGTAAAGTTAAAATCGAATTCACATAAGTGTGAATTGAGAATTTTATATGGGTTATTCTACTTCACCTATCTTGCAAAGGGTTGTTTATGGATCATCTATGGTTAGATCCCAGCTTGTGTGAGGGGTCTTTCCTATAAGAAATAGGAAAAAACATCATGTCATGGTGTTTAGCATGGAATCTAAATTTAATTAGTGGAGTTTCATGAAGGTCAATATGCCAAAGCAGTGACCATTTTTCAAGGTGTGGTGGATGGTGGTATTTAGGAGTTTCTCCTATGAGAAATGAGAAGTGTGAGATGGTGGGGAGGTGGTGAATTGTGAGATGTGTCGAGAAATAGGTGAGTTAATAAGGTGAGTTGGAGAATGGAAAACTGGGTCTCATAACTTTATGTTTTTGGGTGTGGCGAGGTGAAATAATGAGGGGATTTTCATTACACTATGGTTGAAATAAACCAGTTTGGGTTGACACAATCTGTCACCATACTCAACTCACCACAAGGCCTAAAGCACCTCCCTAATCACCAAAGGCTGCTGACAGGCATTAGGGCATAACATATAACTATTGGGGAATGGTTTAACCTCATGGAAATCCAATATGACACATCCATGAGTTGGGAATACCTACTAAAAAATAAGAAAAATTAACATATATTAATTTAAAAACATAACATACACTACATGACTAAAAATAGATATCATAAACAACACCACTTCACAATTTATAAATGATAGATATACATGATATTTATTAGTCAATGAAAAAAAAATATTAGAATAGGGACAAGGGAAAAGAGCTGATAAATAACATCCCAAATGATACAAAATCCAAAAAATGCTCAATATTAGCTAAAATCCATGAGACAATCATCTCTACCATCCTAAAGTAACCAAAAAAATAGTAATAAAGAAGACCCACCAAACAACATGGTGCCTTTGACTTTACCCATATCCTACAAAACCAAGTCCGCATACACCCAAAAGGATATGAAGGGTGTGAATAAAAATTATATTAAGATACCACCATGAATCTACATAATGGATTTATCTATGAGAAAATAGATATAGTTTGAAATCCATATTTAAAATAATATTACTTTGAAACATTTTTTTAGAAATTCTTTTGGCATTCTAAAAAAACCATGTTTCACAAAAACGAGTGAACAAGGATCAAATAAAATTAAGTAAAGCCACATGGAATAAACGTACTGACATCGTCTAAAAAATACCATAATCATAATAATAAATAACATCAAACATCCAAAAAAGGGTTTTTAGCATGAACACATGATAATCAAAATCAAACAAGGAACAAAAAATAAGAATCATGGGATTTAACTAACGGTATAAAGTAATAATTAATCTAAGACATAGTTTACTATTCGGATATTTGAGTCTAATAAGTTTGAAAGCTCTTTTGGTCTTCCATGAGCCCTAAATTCTTATATATATGCTCTTAGACCACATGGGAAATATACTATTCATGGGTGCTCTTGGTACAAATGAGAAAATCTCTTCCATGGACTCACTCGATCCCTTGGTTCACATCCCCTAACTATTTCATAATATTGGATAAGGGTCTATGTCACCACACACACACCCAAGGTCTCCTATGTTTCAATCATTTACAAATAGATAAATCCATAATAAGTGCCAATTTAATAAATCAAACATGACCATAATAATCAAACACCAATCAAGAGGTAAAACCTTTTAAAAACCACATTTTTAAATCCATTTTGAACCATAAATCCTCCTTGAGTAATTTTATCAAACACATTACATTCATACAAACCAATTCCTTTTGAAAATCCACTTTAAACCATAAAATTTCCTAAAAAAATTCATGAATCACAAAAAAAATGAAAAAACCATCATTATCAACATAACTTAAAGGAAATTTAATGAATAAAAAAAAAGGTATCAATAAATAAAGGCAATCCATGGAAAAGAATCCTTAAATAGAGACACTGAATGTGTATCCTTCATGAGATACCTCTAGAATTGAGTAAGAGGAGTCCTTACAAACCAAAAACACCAACAAAAAACCTAAATCACACATAAAAATAATTATATTCATCTATAAGGAATTATAAGGTTTAAAAAATCCATGAAAATGTAATAAAAAAGGTGGAACAATGGTTGACAATGAATAAATCAAGAAGAAATAAGATCACTTTAAGATAAACCACTAAGATACAAGGAGAAATCACCAAGGGAATAGAGGAGGGAGAGCTCCAAGATAGGGGGATATGCACATGAATAGAGAGGAAGAGGGGTGAATTTAGGAAAAATTATATAAGGTAATTTAAGTAAAAGTACCAAATTTTAATGATTTAGAGAACCCACATGGTTTGGATTTAAGATTTGGAAAACTATGCACCAAACATGATGGAGTCACTATCTCTCCAAAAAAAGGCCAAAAAATTCCTATAATCTTATTCATGGTAAGAAAAACAATGTGAAACCACACTTACCCAGAAAAATCTCTTGCATGGTTAGCTGAAGGGTAACTACAAACCATGCTCCATGGATTATCTCTCTAAAAATAGAGGAATTTTTCCTACAACTCTGAAGAACTCAAAAAATAAATAAATAATAAAATAAAACCCAAAATAAGACATACTAGTGACCCAAAAAGTGTCACAATTCTCCCCACTATATCTCTTTATTCTCCTAAAAAGTAATCAAGAATCTATAGAAGAAAATAGGTGAGTCTCATTCTACATCACGAAATCTTCCTACTATCATGTCTTATTGCTATCAATACTATGCTGCCGAATTACAAATACTGGTGGGATCAATTTCCCATAGAGAACCTTATTATAATAATCTAGTATATAAATAGGCTTCTCCATAATGATTATGTCATGTACCACCACCAAATACTTCCACTCTACCAAATGAGATAAGTCCAGATGGTACATCTTCATCTAGGATATGTAAAATAAACCCTGAATCAAGGTCAAATATGGTGGAAAGTCCAACTGATGGTATACCTTCCCAATATTCTCTACAATCTAAAATGTCACGACATAATGAAATTACAAATTCCCTTACTTTCCCAAGTTATTAAGACCTATTCGAACTGATACCTAAAGAAACACCTGATTACTGACCTCAAACTCCAAAGGCTGATGATGAATATATGCATATTATTTCTAGAAACTTTGAGCCATCAATAAACTATTCTAAACCATAATCACTTTGTCTATCATCTCTTGGATGATGGTTAGTACCAATAAGGAATGCTCACCCAACTTAGTCCAACATAACAGAGACTGAAAAAGTTATCATAAAATTCTTCAAAAGAACCCATCTTGATTAATATATGATAAATGTTGTTACATTCAAATTCTACCAATAAAATATTCCCCTCTCATGAACCTCATAAGTCAATAATTCATGATTTAAGCATATATCCTCAAGATTTCAGTTGACCCACTCAATTTAATAATCCATCTATGGGTGATACACTATGCTCCACTTCATCCAGGTTCCCATGGATTCCTAGAGACCCTTCAAAAACCGAGAATTAAAATGGGTGTCCTAGACAAAAAAATATCACTGAGGGCACCCCATAAAGCCTAATGATATCTCATACATATAGGTTCTCGAGTTCCTCCATCTTCGCCAGCTCTTTAATGGGTATAAAATATACTTATTTAGTAAAATTATCCACGAACACCCAAATAATTTCCATCCCACTAGGAGTACCATGTAGACCAATCATAATTTCCATGGAGATATAATCCAACTTCCATACTATAATGGGAAAATTTTGAAGCAAAATAGTCAGTCTCGGATGATCGACTTTGATCCTATGGTTAATAAAATATTGGGAAACAAAATTTGCAACTGACTACCTCATCCCGGGATACCAGTACCAGGTTTTTAAAGTACTAAACACCTTAGTATACCTAGTATGAAAATACTAACTAGAATAATTCTCATTGTGTATCACCTCCTACCTCAAGGTCAAAAAACTACCAACCACTTCTTCATGAAGAATGTACCATTTGGGGATAGATACTGATCACCTGAGGTCACCCCACCATTTAAATCTCTTCTAATCTGCTATAAGTTGGTGTAGGATTCCTAATCACACCAAACCTAATCGTTAAGAGAGAGTTTTACCTAAACACTAGTCAAGAACACTCACTCTCCACACTCCCTAACTTCCAAACTTAGATCTGTAAACAAACTCATCAAACTCCACATATCTATATATTTTCTCACTGTTTAGATTGATAATTTTCTGATCAAAGTATTAGTGACTATTTCCCCTTATTGAGGGTTTGGGTTATATCAAAATCAAATGTTATAAGATATTCAACCTAGTTTTTCTACTAGAGGTTCATGTAATGTCCTAGGTTTTTACCTGAGTGAGACTCAAATCAATTTGGAATTTTAAAGTCCTGATACCTTTATAGGAGAAAAATAGTCTTTTTACCCTCTCTATTGACGCAAGAAAAATTTTATGAGTGTTTCAATGGTTCTTTAATATGACTTATACCCCCTGGTTAAGCCAGTGTGGAAATGTGAGTGATCTGTGTCCTCAAAAGCAATATAACAAAAAAATATTATATTCATTTTATTCCACATGTGAGTTTTTCTAATAAAATTATTTTATATATTAAATGGATTCTTAGATAAGGAAACCGAGACAATGGTGAAATTTAAATAATGGTATTTATTTTGGGAATGATGTAATTTTTTTTCACATTGGGATTCAATTTTATGCGCAATCGCAGGATGAATTAAAATTAATAAATTAAATAATCAATTTAGTTTGTTTAAATTTAAATTTAAATAAAATAATCTGCACACACATATATATATATATGCATCTATTAGGTGAATTTATAGGTTTAGTTTCATAAACCTAGATAATCATGCGATATGGGGATATATATCCGAGTGGATTAGAAATTTGTGGTTGAAATCAGTATTTTGGATCGACATCAATTGATCAAAGATATTCATGGAGATGACGAAAAATGAAGAATAATTATCAACAGCATCACTTAAGAATGATTTATCCACCAATGATCGATCCATCATTGAGGTAGGTATTTTTTTAGAATTTTTATTTTTTTAAATTATTTTTATCTAGATTTAATTATTCCTTAAATTAATTTCAAATTTAATAATTTCATGATCTTGTCAACTTATGGATTTTATTTTAATATGTTAATTGAGTTAGTTGGTATTAAACAATGTGATTATTTCTTGTTTCTATTGTATTTCACCTCCATAAATTATGACCGATCAAAAATGGTCTTCATCTTTTAATTTTATTGTGTTTTCTTTGACTTCCCTCTCCATTCATTATGTGTTCACTATCAACATTTTTTCTTGACTAGTGATTCAATTGTTTCTTTGATCTGATACCACTACCAATTAAATATCATATATGTGATCCTTGGGTTGTGTTTGATATTGAGAATAAAGATTTCAAGATGGTGGATTGTGGGAGGTTGATGGGATTGTGGTTTTTTCTGTTCGGTAGTGCACACGATAGTGGAATCACGACGAAAATTAATTCCTTCAATGATCGATGGATGAAATAATTTTTTGATGATTCTAGATCTATAGAATACATGTTTAGTGTATAATTTGTGTCTGTAAATAATGAATTGTAGAAATATAGTGAATATAGTGGAAGGATATTTGCAAGTCGGGACATAGTGACAATGTGGGGAGTCATGAAAAATTTGACTTTCCGTTGAAGGATTCTTATAATCTAGATTCTGGTGGAGGAATAGTAATAGTAAATATGAATTCAAATGTTTCAGATATATTTTATAGTATATTTTAAGGAAGTAGTTATGAAATTGGATGATTCATCATAGGTCAGAGGAATTGTAAATTTCTTAAATACATTCTGTGTATTTTGGAAGAACACACATCATGTAACCCCTTTATATATAAAGATAGGGTTTTAATCGGAGTTAAGTATTACAAGACCATGTGATTAACATACATATTGTGTGACCCCTATATAGATAGCTTAGTGTGTACCAAGAGTGAATGCCTAGGGACCCATGTGGACACACACACCATGTTTTCTAGGACACATCCTATGTACTCTTAGAGGTACATAACATGTGTAGATTAGGTACATGCTGAGTATCTCCATAAACATGAAATGATTATTAAACCATCTACATTCCATGTAGTTGGGAAGATATATCCCATGTAGGGTGTTAGATCATGACTAGGTGGTTGAATTATGATAACACATCATGTACCCCTTGGACATGCCGTGAACCACTCCTTGTACTGGGTTAGTTCATTAAGACATGGATTTTCCCCTCATAATTCCTCGGTGGAATTGGTATCTCACCAATTGGGATTGAGATCATCATGGGGATTCAATATTTCTCCCATGTGAGTATGGGGTTGGAATCCTATACCTGTGAAATAAGATAGAGTTGGTATTTCACTCACATGAATGGGGAATGGATCCTCTATATGTGGATTTGATTTTTCACCCGTCCATATATCACATACGGGATACAGATCCTCCACTAGAGTTGTTATTTCCCACATAGTCATGAGGCAGGGGTCCCCCAACATCATTTAAGGGAATGAACACATTGGTTTCTGGAGACTTCTCGATCAAGATCTGGGAATGTAAAGATCATTTTACTAGATGTAATGTATGGGACCTTACTTAATTACTTGTGATTACTTATAAACCTAGTGATTTGCTTTGAGATGAGATGTTATATATGACTATTTACCTAAATACCATAGACTCCTCAGTGTTTCGATAAAAACCATATACTTGTGTATATTGTATTCTTAGGATTGGAACTATAATTTCCAAGACTTATCAGCATCCTTAAGACTTTTAGTGATGAGTATTTCTAGATTAATCATCTTGAATTCCTTTTGGATACTACTTAGTATCAGGAATCATGACATGTCTTATTTTTCTATTTTTCATTACTATCCTCTTCCTGGACACCTCTAGCACTAGGAGTCAAGTCAATTATTTATCCTCGTCCACTTTATGGTTTTGGGGGGTGTATTACTGATTATTTTTATACTCACACCTTAATGGTCCTTGAGCCTACATGTGTAGTGTGGGTGAAGATGATGTATAGGTAAAAGATAGATTTAGGAGAGACAAGTTAATGTAACTCATTTGGAATTAATGCATGAAGACCTCGAGGGTGAGATGTTGGCCTTGTATTAATGGTACCATGAGATGATGGTAGTAGGAGTTGTTTGTGTTTGGAAATAGCATGAAGTGAGGGCCTCTTCACCTTTATTGGTTGAAAATTTTCCTTTTTGTCCATTGAGAATTCATTTCCCCCCTTTATATATATTTTATTATTCATATTGGTTATCTTGTAGATCTCAGTGGATGTCTCATGCATGTGTTACATTCAGTGTAGTTGATATTCTATATATGTCATATTTATATTGATGGTATTTATTGCACTGGAGATATGTATATGCTGCAGTTCATAATAGGATAAATCCTACCATATGTGTGATATTCCTACTTGGTTATTGTCTCTAACCCCTATCTTATTGGAGGTGATCATTGTGTTTCACTTTCAGCATACCTCCAGCTTGAATGGGGCACTAGTAGGCCAGGACCTGATAAGGTGGAATAAATGAAGGTCTTTCCTAGGGGAAAAGATAATATTTCATATTCATGTGAGGATTGGATTGGGAACTTAAATAAATGGTGTTACGGGGGTCTTGAGTGTGGTTATCAGAACAAGGAAACTAGTATAGGTGCAGTAGCTAACATATCCTTTCTCTAGGACTTTGATAGCCTGTTATTTGACCCATAACCCTAAGATATATGGTTATAGGTAGAAGTAGTGGGTACATGTATCATATATCTATCAGTTGTGATCTTCCATATTCTTATTTTTTTAACTCATCCATATTTTCTCAAACATTATGAGTTATACCAATTGATTGTAGGGTTCTACCTGTTGATAGCTAGTTTTTATGGAGGTGGGGACATGATGATATCATTCCTATAGTTGGCCCTCTTAGTACCTCATAGTAGGAAATGAGGAATTGATTATTGAGACTTATATGAGAGGTGTTCTTGTCACATTATTTGATGTGGAAACTTTTCCATTTATATTGATGTGAATCTTTCTCATGGAGCATATGGTAGTTTACATTATTTTGGATGAGACTACTAGTAAATGTTTTACACTAAATGTGTACAACAAAGAGGCCTCATGATATTTTGTTGAAAGACTAACAATTTTATGATATGGGATCAACTAGAGTTTGGGAATCACTTCTTTATCTAGTTCAAAATTATACTTCCAGATCTCAGTTCATGTATTTAAATTTTTTACAATACCAAGAGTTATTAGTGGATGGTGTACTTATTTAACTCACAATGAATCTAATCTGCCATGGTTGAAGTTTGAGATCTTGTTTGGGATAGATTTCTCATCAGATGACACTTAACCATTTTCAATGTGGCATGATCATGTTAAGTACATGTCAGAGCATGCATGCTTTGTGAGGTATTTTCCAAACTTATTATACATATTAGTTTTTTGTAATTGGTAATTTGGGAGGACCCTAGATGAAGAGTATTTGGGATATGGTTGATATTTCTTATGATGATACCTATGCCAGATTCACCTAATTTATAATTTTAATATTTTAAATATTGGTAGAAGTACACCATATATGTGACAGTGGGTCATTTTTCATTTAAAGACAGCTAGATTGGTGTTGTAGATGGGTTTTCCACATCATGGATGGTAGATTGAGGAATATACTTATTATACACCTTTATGTTTTAAAAGAGGTTTTAGTGGATACCAACATGATGTATTGAAGATCTAGGTTATAGATATCATGTGTAGTGGATAATTATGATGGGTTGGAAAATGATGTGAACCAGAGTGAAAATCATGTCCGTTTCCTCATTAAACCACACATTGTTTTTTTACAGGAACACACACTATTAACCTAGTGCTGTATATTCATAAGTTTGATATTCTAGTGAAAAAAATAAAAATCTTAGTTAGTTATAAATTTCCTAGTGTTGTTGAGTGTTTTCTAATCATTCTTTTAGTAGAGTGAGTTTAACTCTAACGGAGGATGATGAATTTTTGGATGTTCCTCGGTAACAGAGAAGAATAATGAGGATACCCAACTTGGTAAGTTTTGGTTACTATTATAGGTATCATCATGGGTTTGATAATATCATGGAAATGAATGTTCTTTCTGTAGCAGTGAGTAAGACCCATCAAACGTGGCTAGTAGAGCCAACCCGATGGATGTTGAGTTAGATTCTACTTAGTTTATGGGTATAGGTTTATGAACTAGGTATGTGTGAAAGATAAAACCTATGAATATTAAGGAATGTATGAATAATTTGGAGGGGTGACATATGATTGAACCTTCGTAAGAAGCTAGTGTATGCATGGAACTGTATGCTGGGAATGGTAAATGCATTTTTGGAGTAGTGATTTAGTGGACCAAATCTCTCCTTGATATGATTCATGGTGGTTCCTATCAGTACTTCAAATTTATTATGGTTTGAAACTAAAATTAATGGAATATATTGGGACTTCAATAAATGAGTCCATATAGGATAAGGATATAGAAGTAGTGTAGCTATGGCATTGAAGTTGGCATTCATTGGAAAATTACTCTATGTATGAGGAGTGATGGAATCATGAGATCAATTTTCTTTAAGTGGTTTTTTATAGAATGAAAGGGGATATGTTTCTCACCTTCGATTGATAGTGGTTTCCAGGCATGTTTCTTTTGTGTGAAAGATTCTATAAGAATGATATAAACTAGTTCTCCTATGTGAATGAGTGTTCTAAGATGGAAAAAATAAGGGATTTACTTGAAAGTGGGAATAACTTCATCTACTTCCTTAGGAGGAAAAATATTCTTCCCTAGTTCATGTAATGGGTATTTATATAGACTTCCTATTAAGAGACCAATCTTTTCAGATATGGTCATTAATGAATCGTGACTACTGGTTATGTTTAGATATATCTATACCTTTGATAACATGGTTTATATAGCAGTTGATGTTATCTTGGGGGTTTTTTGTTGGTTATTTCTCATTAAAACTATTCTTTAGGTATAGAGATTAAAGAGAAGGGTTATCTGAATGGTCAAGAAAATTTTATTTAGATGGTGGCATATTGGGTCACCCGACAAGCAATGAAGTGGTGTTGATCAGTTAGTTGTGGTAGTTGTTATGATTGATGTTCTAATCGATATCTTCCAAAAATGAGCAATGATAGCCCTATCAAAATATATTTGACTGAGAATGTAAGTTGGTTGAATATCATGATGTGAATGGAAAAAAACCCCAGGAATGCTGGTATTAAAGATTGAATGGAAGGCTCATGTTTCCCCTAAGATACAAGCTGTATATGTTGGATCATGTGCCTTGTTGATAGTTTATGGTAGAGGTTTTTGATGAAAATCCTAAAAATATTACTAACTTGCAACTTTTCAGATGCTATCATGTAAATTTATTTAAGTTCCTTGTACATATATATGACATATATGGGTTTACCTCTATAAAAATCATTTGGAACACTCTTTAAAAGGTGGAGAGAAGGCCCCTCATACTAGGGTTGATCTTTTCAGTGATAATTTTGGGGTTAAAGTCAAAGAATTGTGAGAATTATCTCATCCATTGAGTATGAAAAAATATAAAATGAAATGCATCAGACAAGTAAATCATGGATTGGATGAATGCACAACCATGTTTCTTCATTCCTAAAAATAGTCATATTCCAGTATATTAACAGATGAAGGAAGGTTTTCTCCTTCCTGAATAATGGTTTAATGATTTCTCTTAGAGTTCACAACTCAAAGGTGAAGTTATTTTGAGTGATGGTATATAGATTTATCCCAAGTTCAATACCAATAATTGATTATCTTCAGCCTCAGTTGTTAAGTTTTTTGGAGTGAAAAGTCTTAAGGTAAAGAGAATTTAATTTCCTCAGTTTTTACCCAACTGAGGCTCAACATGATTTTCAGTTTTAAAGTCCTAAGACATTCCTAGGAAAAAATGGTATTTTTATCTATCTATTAACCCTATAATTTTTATGGGTTATTTTGGTTCTATAATATGGGATTTACCCCCAGGTTAAGGCAGTTTGGAAATGAGAGTTCTCAATGACCTCATAAATAATAAAATAAAACTATTATATTATTTTTATTCTTAATGTGATTGTTTCTTATAAAATAATTATATCTCTTAAAAAATTATCAGATGAGGAAACTGTGACCACGATTGAATTTGAAATATGGGCTTTACCTTGGGTATGATGTAAGTTCCTTTCATATAAATCAGCTGGATGATGTTAAGTCATGTAAAGAATCAAAATGAATAAATTAAATAATTAATTTATTTGGTTTTAATTTGTTGATGACCTAATCTACTTATATGTAAGACTCTATTAGATGAATCTGTAGGGTTATCCATATAATCCTAGAGAATTTTTATATATGGGGAGAAGGCTCTTGATGGTGTAAATGTTTGTGGAAGAACTTGGGATTGCGGATCAACTTCAATTAATCATGGATATTCATGGAACCAATCACAAACATAGTAGAATTGTCAACCACATCACTTGATAATGATTTCTCCACCAACTATCTTTCCATCCTTGAGGTAGATATTTTTTTATAATTTCCATGTTCTTTATATTCCAATGAATCTAGATATAATTATTTCTTAAATTAAATTTGAATTCAAGAATTGTACAACCCCATCAACTTCCTGATTTTATTTTAATAAGTGAATTGTGTTTTTGACAGTTAATATTGAGATTATTTATTATTTAATTTAGATTTATCCATATTATATGAATATTTATTATTCATGGTCTTCATAATTACAAATTATTGTGTTTTCTTGGATTTAAACCTCCATTCTTTACATGTTTTTCATTAAAATTCATTCTCATTCGGCAATGTGATTTTCTCCAGAGTCTGATAATACTATCAATTGAATAAAAAATCTATAATCCTTGGATTGTAATTAATATTAAGGATGCAGATATAGTGATAACGAAACATGGGAATATTATGGGATTATGGTGTTTTCTATTTAGTGGTGTACATAATAGTGGAATTGAAATGGGAATTCATTCCTTCGATGATCGGAGAAAAGAATCATTTTCCAATGATATTGGATTCATGGAATCCATTTTTAATGTAGGATCTATTCCTTTCAATTATGAATCTTGTAAATCCAATGAAGATTGGGGAAGGCTGCTCACAAGCTAGGATGTACAGACAATGTGAGGAGGCACTAGGAATTTAACTTTCCATTGAAGGATGGATATAATCTAGTTTTAGTGGAAACAAAATCACCTTTAACATGATTTGGGTGTTTTAGATGGATTGTGAAATATAATACAAGGGTGATGAAATCATTATATGCATCACAAGTTGGGAACTTTAGAAATTTTCCAACTAATTATCATGTGTTTTGGAAGAACACACATCATGTAACACCTTTATATGTGACACTTGAGTTTTGGCTGTAGTTATGAATCACATGGCTATGCGACTAACATAAACACCATGTGAACCCTACCAAGATATCTCAGCATATACTAGGAGTACATTCCTAGGGACCCATATAGACCCAAACACCATGTGTTCTAGGACACACCCTATGTACCCTCATAGGTATATGATATGGAATGATGAGGTATATGATGAGTACCTCTGTAGACATGGTACACCATGCGACCTCTCTACTTTATGTGTGGTTTTATAGAGATATACCATGTTTGGTGGAAGAGCATGACCATGAGACTGACTTATAATAACATGTCATATACCTCTAGGACACACCATGTACTTCTACTTGGGTTGGGTTAGTTCTTTCAAACATGAATTTTCCCCTCATAATTCCCATGTGGAGTTAGCATCTCACCTATTAGGGCTATGATCCTCTAGGGGAGTCATCATTTCTCCCATGTGAGTATGATATTGGGATCATCTACCTTTGAAATTAGGTAGAGTCATTATTTCACCCAAATGTATGAGGAATGGATATTATATATCTAGTGTTAGTATTACACCCATATATATATCTTGGATGAGATAGGGATCCTCTACTCGAGTCATTTTTTCACCCAAAGTCATGGGGAAGGGATCCTATAACATCATCTGAGGGAATTAATGTGTTTGTTTCTTGAGACTTCTTGATAAAGATCTAGAAATAAAGAGATAATTTGAATGGATTTATAGTCTATGAACTTACTAGATGACTTTTGATTCCTCAAAACCCCATTGATTTCTTTTTGAGATGGTATATTACATCTGACTATCGACTTCTGGCTTATGTACTTCTAAGTGTTCTGAGCACCAAAAGCTACTAATGCATATTGAATTTTAAATATTAGATATTTTATGGCAATGAATTATTAGTGTACTAAAGTATTCTAGTTTTGATCATATCTAGATTATTCTTATTTACTTAATTTCATCTACTCCTCAGAGTTAGGAATCATGAGTTGAATTGGTTTTTTATTTATTATCATTATCTTGCTTATTGAAACATCCTATGTTAGGATTAAAGTCGATTGTTACTTCATTATCCCTTTATGGTTTTTTGGTAATCTTACTTTATATGTTTATAATCACCCCTTCATGGGCCTTTTTTCTACACACGTTGTGTTAGTGTAGATAGATTATATGTTAGAGATGGATTTAGGAGAGAAGGGTTAATGTATATCATTAAAAGTTGATTCCTAGAAACCATGGGATATATGGTGTTGGATTAGCATTGGTGGTACCAACAGAATATGGTAACATGATCTATTTTTGTTTAGAAACAACTTCTAGTGAGGGATTATATTACTTGGATGGTTCAAAGTTTTATTGTATGGATATTGGGTGTTTATTTTCCCCCGTTATATATATTTTATTATTTGTATTGATTATCCTGTAGATCTTATTATATGTCTCATTCATATGCTACATCCATATTAGTTGATCTTCTATATATATCCTATTAATACTAATAATATTTTTTTACATTTTAGATATGTATCTATTGAAGGTCACGATAGGACAAGGCCTCCTATGTTTTTTATATGCTTACTTAGTGCTAGCCACTAGCCTATGACCTATTGGATTAGAGATTAGAGTGTCCCTTCCAAAATGCTGCCAACTTGAGTGGGGATTTGGTAGGTTAGGATGAGATATTTCATTCCCCTCTTGGTGAAAATATACTTCAGGATCTTATTATCTGAATAAGCTGTAAACCTCACCTCAAAGTTTTAATGAATCCAAGTATTCAATGGAAGCATCAAAACTACCAACTCCAAGTCATGGGTGGAGTGATTTTTTTCACATGTGCATAGATTATGAGAGACATATGCCACCACATTATCAACCTGCATCAACACACACCCCATCCCCATACTATAGGCATCACAATACATTACATATCATTTTATATGCTCATGATAAACAAAACACTATAGATGATTTCAACCAAACATGAAAATACTCAAAATAAATCTAGAACTTATCACTTTACGTAAAATCCACCCCTTTCCAAGTCAAAGCTATCAAGTGTGAATCTATCTTGGAGAAATACCAAACAAAGTTCATGTAATAACCGACCAAGCCCAAAAAGATCCTGATCTTAGACACATTATTAGGATGCTCCTAAGACATGACCACATGGATATTTCTGGGATCAACTGAAATCCCTTCCTCAAAAATCATATGGACCAATAAATTGAAAGTTAAAAAGATTATAATACAATTAATTCTCCTTTACGGTTCCAAAAAAATAACCTCTAGATGGTCTATATATCCCCCTCAATCTTGGAATACCCCAAGATATCATCCACAGACATGAACATGAATGATTCCAAAAAGAAATTAAATTTTAGGTTCATCAAATCCATAAAGACCATAAGATAATTGGTAATAACAAATAGAATAACCAAATACCCAAAATTACGATATTGTATCCCAAAGGTGGTATTAGGAATATCCTCTTCCTGGACCCTTAATTGATTGTAACCAAAACCCAGGTTAATTTTAAAAAACCATTTTTATCTATTGATTTGATAAAAATTCATCAATTCAAAATAATGGGTATTTGTTCTTAATGGTAACCTGATTCGACTTGTGATAATTTATGAAAACTCTGCTAATTTCATCTTCATTCTTTGTAAAAAGTATTGGTGATTCCCATAGTGATGCACTTAGATGAGTAAACCATTTTTTTAAAATCCACTAATAGAGACTTAAAATATTTTTAATTTGTAGGATCTATAGGGTAAAATGGTAAAGAAACATGGATCATTCTAGGGATCCATTTGATAGTGAACTTGACCACCCACTAAGGTGGAAAACTAGGAAAATTATCCAAAAACACCTCAGGGTACCAGTACACTACCACTAGAAGATGACCACCTGATTCATACTCTACAAAATTAAATAACAACCTAGCTATTATGTATGAATTTAATCCCACATCCATAAAAATGTGTCCTAGTATCCTTGAACATATACCCCACTCAACCTGGAAGACATGAGTGTTCCATAAAGAGATTAAAACTAGAAACTATGATGATAAAAATCAATTTGAGCTTTTAAAACTAATAATCTCATCCATACAAATGATGAGATAAAAAACATATAGGTTTAATGAAAGGAAATCCCACAAAACTTCTATTTCAATAACTAAAACACAATACCGTAGGCACATAAAAAATTTCACTTCTTTATTCCAAATGGGGTGAGTAGATCCATCATAAATGGAATCAACTCCACTCATATACCCAAAGTATCAAGAAAATTTAACAATATAAAATAATGAGAGTCAATCTTATCAAACAAATCTAAATCTATATAATAAGAAATGAACATAGTACCTATCATGGAGGTAATCCCAAATTCGGAGTCGTCAGGTTCCATATTCATTGCATAATGACATCCTGACTAAGGCTTGACCCAAAACTTATTATTTGAATGAGATTACCATTTATCATGATGGAGAGATCCCACAACCATTAAATAATTATATCAATCCTAAAAACCATTGAAAAACATAGAACTAACTACACTCTTTTATGAGAGAGTCTTCCAAATGCACTGAATATAACCTGAACACCCACACTAATGGTATGTACTCAGATCCTCTGGGAAGTCATGTTTGGTATGGACAAAATTCCCACATTTATAAAAATTCACTAGCTTATTTCCTAAGGAAGAACTCTGGATTTCCATAATTAATAAAGAAACCCCACTAAGACCCATCTTCCTTTCCAAATTTTCCTTAGCCATAATCACTTTATCTACCACCTTGGTATAATTTAGCTAGAAAAGGAGGATTAACATCATCCTAAAAATGAAATTTAAACCCATTTCAAAATGTTGAGCCTTAATATAGTCATTCATGACGAGATTAAGAGATAAATGAAAAAACATAGAAAACTAAGTAGTGTACTCCATCACTGAATAGTCTCCTTTCTCTATAGTCATTAATTCTTGATCCTTCACCACCCTTAGTGTCTTAGGATAAAAATATTGATTTAAAGCCTTCTTGAAGGTGGTCTAGGTGATATTCCCATGAAACTTCACTTTCACTATGAATTACCACCACTTTCTACCCAGCCCTTCTAATTTGTATGTGGATAAGAAAACTTTATAGGTCTTAGGGGTATTTAAGAAAAGAAAGATATACTCAATCCTTTTGATCTATTCCATAGGATCTTGGGTTCCCTTATCACCCAAAAAACAGGTGGGTTCTTCTTGGTGAACTATTGGGCATGGTCCACCATCCATGCCTCACCTCTTTCATTAACTTAGACCAAGTATTAAATAGTTTAGTTCACTAATTCCACTAATATAGGATCCAATAGGGTGTTCTTTTGTGACCAATGATCTGAATCTCACTCCATTCAGTTAGAAGAGGCATTTCTAGGAGGAATTTTCTACAAAATATGAAAGAAAACTCATTTAGTACACAATTCAGTCAAAATTATAATAATTAAAACACAAAACCCCTTCCAATAAACCATAAACAATAAAAATTAGCTTTAAAAAATTACAACCAAAGAAGGGGTGAAAACATTAAAATTTTAAACATTCTTCCATTATGAATGGTTTGGGTGTATGGTCTGAAAAACCATGCACTAACCATGTAAGACAACACTAGTATAATTGTAAACCTAGCCACATGGGCTTCTCATGGTTAATAATAATTACATGCCTAAACTGTGAACCTCTAATTTTCTTCCCCATTTCACCCCAAAACTCAAAATTTCTCTAAACAACTCAGGGTTTATTCTCAAAACTCATAATAAATGATAAAGGACACCAATTATGACAAAAAAAATCTAGAAACAAGTTTAAATTCAATAAAAAAGACTCTTAAAAACCCATGGAAACTCATGGTTTATCTTGATGGAGAGATGACTAAACACTCATTTTCACCCACCTCTCAAGCCACAAAAATCTTATATTCTATATACCACTGACCCCCCAAATAACAAGAGATAACCAATACCAGTTTAGATGGGTTTTCTTAGGCCGACCTGACCTGTCACTCGACCCATATAGACATAATTCCCAAAAGACATTCCTGATCATCAAAGGTTGGCAATAAACACCAAGTAATCATAGAACACCATTGGGAAATAGTTTTACCCCTTCAAAATCTAGAAAAACCTATCCATAAATTGTATATCACCACTAAAAAAATAAGAAACATCAACATATTTAAGTATTCAAATTAATCCTATAGATCAATAATAGAAACACAAAACATAAATAAAACCACTTCATAATTTTTAAATGATACACATACATGATATCTATTAGTCAATATAAACAAGAAAAAAATAGGTACAAGGAAAAATAGGATGATACGTAACATCCCAAATGATAAAAAATCCCTAAAATGCTCTTCATGAGTTAAACTCCATGAAACCATACTCTCCACTATCCCTAACTAAATACATATGACGATGATCAAGAAAATCCACCAAAGGGCATGGTACCCTTTACTTTACCCGTGTCTTGAAAAAACAAGTCTACATACACCCATAGACATATGAAATATATGAGGAAAAATCTCAATAATATACTACCATGAATCAATAGAATACATTTATCCATGGAAACCAATAACTCGAGTTTGAAATCCATATTTAAAATTATTACACTTTGAAAAGATTTATTAAGAAATTCATTTGGTTTTATAAACAAACCATATTTCAGAAACATTAGTGAACAAGGATAAAATAAAAGGATATGAATCCACATAACATAAATATACCCAACTCATCCAAACATGACATAAAAATTAGTATAAACACTATTAAATATCCAAAAAATGTTTTTTTGTGTGTAAATAGATGGACATAAAAATCAAACTAGTCACACACAATAAGCATCATGGGTTATAACCACAGAATTGAGTATAAATTAGTCTAAGACATGTTTCATTAGTCAGCTAAGAAAGTACATTAAGTTAGAAATCTCTATCACTCTTACCTGAGCCCTACATTATTCTATGTATTCTCTCGAACTATAGGAAACATAATTTTCATTGGTTCTCTTAGTTCACATGAGAAACACTCTTCCATAGGCTCACTTAGTCCCTTGGTTAACATCCCCTAGCTAGTACACAACACCGGATAAGGATTTAATTGTATATGTCACCACACACACACCCAAGGTCTTCCATGTTCCAGATATTTCCAAACACATAAATCTATAATAGGTACCAATTTCATAATCCACACATACCCATAATAATTAAACAAAAATCATAAGGTAGATGTACTTCCCCGACCCCAGAAGCTTAGATCTAGTGCATTATTTTATTACATTGGCATAGATACAAGTGTCAAATCCTAAATGACTGATCAGTTTAGTAGTCTTGGAAAATAGATTTCATACATGAACCTTACATTAAAATTTCAAACATAAAATACAATAATAATAATACTTTTATAATTCCATTATTATCCTAGATTAACCCTACATATTAGTCATAATACACATCTTGACATCCTAGGAAAAAAAACACAAGAAAGGGGTGATCTCAGATGCTCATTAAGGGTAAATAATATAGTGGAACCCATCATAAAAAAACACAAAATTTTAAGGCAAGGTATAAAAATGAAAACTCAAGACCTTTAAACATAATCTTGAGTATAATATATCAAGAATAAATCCAATAATTCCATATAAACATTCACATGGATATTATACTAGACTAATAATGACATGTAATATTAATAACTAATCACATAATGAGGGAATGCATAATGTGGGACATATATAACATACCGTCAAGGTTTGTGCCATGTCACCATATAATAATAGGTAAAAACCGGGTCTAGTTTGTGACATGATACCTACCAATGCATTGGGGGGGGATATAGCAGGCCCCGACCAACACTTACCAATTCTAATGCATTCTTCATAAGAAAAGAGAAAAAAAAAACAAAACCAACATAAACAGTCATATTAAAACTAGTAAATGAAATGTTAATACATTAATAATAAAACATGAATGGTATCAAAATATCAAATACACAATAAAAAATATCATAGAAAATTAAATTAAATATGATAAATGGTATCATAATAGAAAAAAATAAGTCAAACATAAGATCCAACAAAGGATGTTGACATAGATTAAAATACTCTAACAAAATCATTAAAAATTTATTGAGAAAATTAACATTTTTAACATAGAAATAATTATTCGAAATATGATAGTTTATAAAAGAATAAATTAAAAAAGAATAGGTTTTTGAATCAAAGTGTCCCATACCACTTTGAAAAATTTGAGAGAAATTCTAAAATTAACATTTTAAAATATTCTTGTCCTTATAAATAAATCCATAAAACCTATTTTGAAAACATGGACATGAATGAGAATGATTTAGAAGAATAAATCTTAAAAACATTTAAAAAATGTTTTAGTTAAATATTCCCTTAAATAAAACCTTTAAAAGAATCCCATTGAAAACATTTTAAAGAAACATGAACATGGATGATAAATATTTCCCAGTAAATACTTACATATAAACAATCTTGGATAATAATGAAATTATAAAATTAACCCTTACCTTAGGTTTGATTCCCTCTATATGTGTAAGAAAATTCTTTATAGTGTTTTTAAACATATTATTAACTTATTAAAAAATCATAATAATATTTATTATATCATATATGATTCATTTATGACTTTATATTACCTATTTATTAACAAATATTAGTTAAATAAAAGTTTTATGTAGTAACCGCTTTGTTTATCATACATGTTTTGACTCGTTATTCCTGATACTATTACTTAGATCATGAATTAATTACATAAAGAATGTACAAAATGATTTATATATCATATATATCTAGTATATAAATATATATAAAATAAATATATATGAAATGGAAAACACCGTTCATGGAGACGGTATGTTATACGTACGCATGGACTCTGTTTCTGTTTTCTTATCATATTGAATGGAATAAAGTAAATGAAATATATGTATATATATTATTCAAATAGAATTATTATGTCATATATTTCATATTTATTCATTACATACATTTTTATAATCATTCTTGAATGGTAATATGAAAGATGAATCTCATCGTGTCGTGGAGATGGTAGGCTGTATGTACGCACGAGCGACGATATCATTTCCTTATTGGTAAAAGGGTAAGGAATTTGATGGTATTATAATTATAAAGAATAAATATCATTTAATATTAATTATTTATATCAATTATATCCTTCATTATACCCATCCAACTAAAGTAGCGATGAAAAACATATGACACCACAATGTGGAGACGGTAAGTCGAACTTACACACGCTTGGTGATATTGTTTTTCATAGGATAGGTAAAATAAGGAATATGGTTGTCCCACAATCATAATAAAATATAAGTATATATATGAAAATGGACTTATTAATTTAGTTTTTAAACAAAATATGAATAGGAAATATAAGAAGAAATAATTTGGAAGGAGTCAGTAAAGACGATTACCTCTTCTTTAGTGAACCTACTTTGGATCTCCTCTTAGGGACACTAGGGTTGGTATTTTGAGGATACCATAACCTATAGGATATGAATAAGGAATTTTATAAGTGAAAATTTTAGGGTTTGGTTGATCAATAATATTTAATGTGGTGTGAGTAAGTGAGAGAGGTGGTTCTTTTTAATAAGAGAGGGGAAGGGCACACTTGGAATCCCTTAAAATATTAAATTAATATAAATTAATTATAAATTAAAAATGGAACCAAAGTGAGTTATTTAAAATTTAATATTTTTATGGGTTTAAATTCTCTCAACCAATAGTTTTTATACATATTTAGGATATATTTTAACACTTTTCTTTTGGATTTGACCCTAAATTAATTTCTTGAACTCTTACTATGACAACATGTGTTTTTATTAATCAAGGGTTAATATAGTTACTATAAAAAGCCTAAAAAAACCCAAAATGGATCATTAATGACATATTTAACCTTATTATAGTTATTTTTAATAATTTTATATTTTTTTAATTTTATATCATTTAATAAAATATAATTTATTTTAATTTTCATTTATGTTAATTTTGATAATATTCATTATTTTTCTTTTTAAAAATATCATAACAACATGATAAATTCAATTAAACACTTATAATATATTGATCACATCTTTAAGATATCTATAAAATTTTTGGAAGTCATTAATTATGTCAATTTATATTTATTTTAATATTTTTAATATCATTTATTTGATGTTTCTATTGATTAAACAATTGTTGCAAAATTATTATACAAGACTTTAATTAAATTTTCTATTTTATAAAAATTAAAATAAAATTTTCAATATGTATATGAATTTATTATTTTTAAAATTAATATTTATATTCTAATTTATCTTCTATATAACCCTATATTAAAAATTATTTGTTATTAAAAATATGAGTATGGAATTTTTAACTTATCTTTAAATAAAATATAATAAATGTCATATTCTTACCCAAGTGGAATAAAAATATTATAATTTCTGAATAAGGTTGATTTTGGTATAAATAAAATGATATCAGGAAAAGTGTTATGGTAATTACATAATATTATAATATTATTTGTAACTTTAATTACTCGATTTACCCTTAACTGTGTTAAATAAAATAATAAAGTTACTATTATCCAAAAAATTAAGTTGATCCCATTAGAATATAAATATTATAATTATTAAAACTTTCTATGTCCATTTTTCCAAATTCAATCCCCATAAGTAGCTAAATTAAATTTAACACTAATCCCAGAGATGTGGTGAGAAGTAAAAGAAAATGTTCAAAAGTTCAATTGGTTTTTATATCTAATTTAAATATAAAAATGTTTCCAATAACCTAAATTGGATTAATATATATATTATTAATATATTTTTAATTTAAAAATAAATTTAAAGTATAATAATTATTTAAATGAAAAGTGATTTTTTAACTAAAATGCATTTTTTTACTATTCATCAAAAAATGAAACTTCTCAGAAAAACAAAAAATTCACCCTAATATAATTTTAAAATTATGAATTAAAATAAGAATATTATTTTCTCATATAAAAATTCTAAAAGTGTAAAAAAAATAGATTTTAAATGGGTTCTCCATTATAAGGAGGTAAAATTACCATTTTTGAAAAATACTTCTTTTATGTGAAAAATTGGGGTTGTTCTTGTATCATGTCTAGAAAACATATAATATGAATGTTAAAATTATATGGAATATGTATAAGTTACTTTTAATTCCATATATTTCAATTTTTAGGTTTTATTATATTAAATAATAATATTTTAATAAGATACTCTTGTTTAGTGAAACTAGATCTTGAATATAATGCAAGCTTTCAAAGAAAGTCGCTCTTGTGTGTAATACAAGTTAACTCAGTGTTTCATTCATTACAAGCTATAAGATATATTAAATTTATTTAAAATAAAAATATTGTAAATTCTTGGTGTGTTATAGTAAAAACTTCTTAAAAACCCCTTTTAAAATCCATTTAAAACTATAAATCCTCTATGAGGCATTTTATCAAAAAAAAAATTAATGCATACAAACTGATTTCTTTTGAAAATACACATCAAAACATTAAATTTCCAACATATTTCATGAATCACTATAAAAATGGATAAAAAATCATTATAAAAAAATCTAAAAGAAATTTAATGAATAAAAACAAAAAAGGAATTAATAACCAAATGTGAGCCATGGAAAATCACCTTTAAATAGAGAAAGATACCTTTAAATTAAATGCGAGCACACTCTATTTAAAAAATACCACTATAATTGAATAGGAGGAGTCCTTAAAAACCTAAAACTGCAAGAAAAAACATAATTTCCCTGTCCAAAACCCTTTTATTCGACTACTAGGCATGATAGGGTTTCACAACTCTATAAAAATGTAAGAATAAAGGAGGAACAAGGGAAGAGTATGGAGAAATTAAGAAGAAACTTGATTAACTCAAACTAAACCACCAATATTTATGGATAAATCACCAAGTGAATGAATGAAGTAGATATCCATGATGTGCGGGAGGATATACATGAGAATAAGGAGAAAGTGGGGGTGGATTTTAGGTAAATATAGTAAAGTAATTTAAGTAAAATCGTGAAATTTTAATGAGATGGACAACCCACATAGTTTAGACACATGGTTTGGAAAATTGTTCTCAAACCACGTGGAAGTCATTGAATTCAAAAAACAAGGCCTTATAGTTCATATAAACTTCCACATGATTTGAAAAATCATTTGGAGATAGTAGGAAACCACACTATCCCCCAAAAACCTCTCTTGAATGGTGAGATGGATGGTTACTCTTAACAGTGCACCAAGGCCTTTCTCTACAAAAACTTCGGCTTTGACCCTGAAACTCCTAGGGAATCCAAGAATAAATTAATAAAAAAATAAAAATCAAAGTAAGATGTACCCTTTACTTGATAGTTTTCATAGTGTTGGAATGTTTGGCGTTTGTTTAAGCATCCAAAATGGAGATCATGACTTCACCCCATCATAGATCATTTTTAGGTGGTTGTATGGTGGGAGAAAATAGTGAGTAAAATTTATCTATTCCATGGGGGAGAATATAATGGAAATTAAACAATATTTTAAGTTAAAAAAGACCATTGAGGGGGGGGGGGTATCATTCTTTAAAGTGAGGATTTCATATCTCATTTGACTGAGGACAATACTAACTTTTTGAATTCCACTACTCTATAGTTAGGGCTTGTTCAATTTACTTTATAAATAGGGTTAGTAATTATCATTGGTTGGACTTTTTATCATCCCCTTGAGCCCTGATCAAATCTGGGGTCTTTCTTAGAGGTGTTTATCCACCCTTTTAAGGATCCTAACCTTCTCAATTCAGGGATATTAGACCCTCCTTTGATTTGATATATCTATACATCTCTATCCCTTGTTTCTTATCATTATTTCTCTTTATAGGATGAAATAAAATTTTATGTATAGTTTCTATGAATATTTATTGATATATTGATGATGGATGTGGTCTTATAGGCTTGAGGAAGTTTCTTGTGGCTTCATTGGTTCCTAGGTTCAATTCCATTATCATAGAATATCTTGAATTTTAGAGGTAGGTGATTTCCAGACTTATCTTATATCTTATAGAATAATATTCTTGATTTTAACTACCATGATTCCTTCTATGCATAAAATCATGTCCTTTATCTATGTTGATTAATTTTTCTTAGTATGTATTCTTGGCTTCTAGAAAGAGGTAATATTATATAGGAAACACACATCAATAAAGAATTAAATTAATAAGGGAATGATAAACCAAGAAGTAATAAATTTAGAACTAAAAAATGGAACATTTCTTGTGCTTTATAATTACATCATTATTGTATGTATTTTAAATATTATTAATTATA
The DNA here is from genome assembly GCA_963277665.1 of Viscum album. NCBI lineage: Eukaryota > Viridiplantae > Streptophyta > Magnoliopsida > Santalales > Viscaceae > Viscum > Viscum album. Next base: position 1,645,083,036 of record OY728131.1, on the reverse strand, counting down.
TTATCTATTATGGTTCTAATATTTTTGTTATAATGAACCTTGACACCCTTCTAAAAAAATAATCACTTTAATATGGTGATAAAAGATATTAGAATTATATGCTCCTCGCTATGTGTTCACCCTTATTGAATGGTGATTATTTTAAGGATTTATTACTGTGAAAATCACTGGATAATTCTTCACCTATATAATTGGATACCTCTCTAAGGCTGGTAATATAGTATTAAATTCCTCAAATATAGGAATTGAGAATTTTTTTGATGTTTTTAGGGTGTGGTGATGTGTTTTCTTATAAAAATTACTATGGTCATTTATTAATGATAATGGTAATTTGGATGGGTAGTGGGAATATATAATTGATAGTGATAACGTTAAAATTTTAATATACTATGAGATAATGAAGGGATAATGCAAAAAATGGGAATGTAATGGGTATGATAAAAACAAAAGATAATTTATTTTTAGAACAATACTTAATGACTTTGGAAATGAATATTAAATGCGAGGGATGAGAGTTTAATGGTATATTGATACATTATTGGTAGTTATGAAATGAGTGCAATTTTAAGGAGAGTGGGATATAATAATTTGTTAATGATATAAGTGTTAATTAATCATGGATGTATAATCAATTTAACGAGGAATAAATTGTATATAAAAAGAGGATTAATGGATTGATGGATAGGTCGTCTATTTCGGTGAGAATAAATATGGGATGAATTTGAATATTTTTTGTGGTTGGAACATAAATATTGTAGTTTTAAATTAAAATGAACCTCAATATGTTAATGATCATTTAATAAGTTTGGATTTAATGAATGAATAATAAATCCAATGTGGCTAGAAATTAATAAATTATGGGGGTGGAAGTAATATAAAAATAGTTGAAACTATTGTTTTTTGTGGTTCCATTTACTAAATAATTAGTTGGTATATTGGTTCACGCCCAAATTTACCCAAGAGAAGAAGGGTAGAACGGTCCTTGTAGTGTAGCTTGGGTTGTCGATTCCACAGAGACCTAAGAAGATACCTAAGATACACAACCTAAGGAATGGATTTTTGACTATGAAGTGGCCAACTTGGATTTGTTTTTAAGTGTTTTGGGAGAAGTCTAATAAGCTTAGTTGAGTTCAATTATAATGAAATGGGTTGATCTTAGGGTTACGCTTGGGTGGGTTGAATGCATTTTATTTCTTTAGACAAATTTTTGGTTTTATTAATTCTTGATGAAACCATACTTAAAAATAAAACTACCTTCATCATTTTCTGGTTAGATACTAACTAAACTCAATTACTAGTCACCAACACACTTAGAGAACCATATTAATGATCTCTCCAAGGTATATGGTCAATTTAGTAATTGGAATTAGCTTTTTCAAACACAGTGAAGATGAGGAGCGAAAATAATTAAAGAATGGAAGTCTTGAATTATTTAACCAATTAACAACAATTAGTGCATTAAATAACATTCAATCCAGCCTTTACATCTTCCTAAGATCAACCCATTAAAGGGTTAGCCCTCCATTTATGATATACTATCAATGGTGGGCGGAAGACGGCTTACAAGAATTGAATTGAAGAGATTAAAACCGCGGAAATAACGAGCACTCCTCCATGTGTGTGAATGGAATTCACACCTATGTGTGAACTATATCACCAACACACAGAGTTATCACTGTTCTTTTGTGATTTTATAGATTTAAGTATAGAAATTGGAAGAAGTTAAGAGAATTAATTGGATTAAGAACTTAGAAATACAAAAAGAAACTTACATGGGGAAATGAAAGCATTACAACGAAAATTGAGCATAATAACATTACATCAAGGAAGGTATGAGTTCCTCCTCACCACCACTGCCTTAAATAGGCAAATTTGGATCCTTAGGCAGAGCTCCAACAGTCCAAGTCATCCCAATCAATGAGGGTAGGCATAGGTGGTGGAAAGTAGGTGGAGAGGAGACTTCTCCACCCTTGACCCGAGATGGCATCCAGCTTGCATCCACTTGACAGATCCATTTCAAAGTCCATCTAGATGGCCGATTTGGAGTGGGACATAGAAGCCAAAAATGAAGCCCCGGACGTCTTATAACCGCCGGTAAAATATCATCCCAATTTAATTTGTGGTTCGGGAGATATGGAAGATTCATTGGGCTGACATTCTGGGCCGCAGATTCTGGCCCAGATTCTGATCTTCCAATTGGGCTGCCTTGATCACCATCATGGAGACCGAATTAGCACTTTGGCCTGAATAATTATTTGTTCCCCTGTATTGCTTCTATAATCACAAGAAATTTGGGCTTCATTGGTCCAGTATTGTGGGACCCACATCCTCAACAGTGGGCTGATGTCCAATCTGCCTTCACCAGAATTGTCTCCTTTCATCACCAAATATCTTCATCATCCTTTATGAATATTTCCTTGCTCCCTGAATGAGAAACATTTAAATTTGAAGTGAAGATACATTTCCAAAAATATAATATTAAAACATGAATAATTACATTCAATAAAATCAGATGAGTCATTGGGCCTAAATTGGTGTACATTAGGCATGAAGTGCACAATTGATGAGAGTGGATGTTTAAAATTAAAATGCACTAACTCAGGCCCATATGATCAAAAATGAACTTTTAATCCCAATAAAATGTAATTATAAAATGTTTTTTTATTGTCTAATCACACCCCCCAACTTGAGATTTTCTAGTCCCGAGCAAATAACTCAAAGATTATGAAAATCAAATTCCCTTTTCCAAAAACATTTTAATAAACAATGCTCACCAAAATACCTCATACCAAAAAAATTATGCATCCCATCAAAATCATTTAATACAATGTAGGTTCTAAAGCATAACCCAAGCCCAATACCATTCTTCTGATCAAATTCAATGCCACATTTCATCCAATTACAATTAATCATGATGATGTGTTGTGTGTCACAATAGACACGGGGGTTCATTTTTATTCAAGGGGGAAAAGATGGAAGCGCTAGGTGGAATCACATTTTAATATTAATATGAGTATTCATTTTTTTTTGCAATTTTTCCATGGTTATTGAAATTGAATTCAAATGAGTCAACTCTTTTAGAGAGACTTTGCCGATGACTCCCAAGCTCAAAGGCCTTAGGGCACCAAGTGAAGCCCACATACTCGGGCATCATCTCGAGTTAACTCATTCAAAAACAAATTCGAATTTCCACAAATAGAGATAAAATTCCCAACTTTGGGCCAGAAAACTATGGAGTCACGATCCCCAAGTGCCGAAAGCCACACATTAAGTCATTTGCAAATTTAACACCTCTTTTTATATATATATATTTTTAAAATACTCATATTAAATTTAAAATGATCACCAAAACTATGCTATTTATTATGGGACCCCAAGAATTCAAATTAATACCCCACAATCCAATGGACGTGCATTGTGATTTTTTTTATAAAAATTGGATGAAAATGTAACAGTGAAAAATCACATTAGACAGCCACACTTTCCAAAATTTTATGCTCATGAACTTAAACATGTATTAAAATCAGAATCAAGGAATACAAAATTATTTAATATTCAGTTTTCAAGGTTTGCAATGTGTAATAACATGTTCAAGGTTAAGGAAAATTTTCATTCAATTAACATGCACATTTTATTGCTCTATGTGATTGATTTTTATTTTCACCTCCCCCAACATAATATAACACTGTCCCCAGTGTTTAAAGAAAATATAATTTAGAAGGGGTAGAGGCAAAGAATAAGAGCATAGAACAATTTCACCTGATATTTGATGTTGAAGTTTGTGATGCTCTCATTTAATCCCTTGGTCTCCATGTCACTTGAAGAATCCTCACGGTAGTGTACGCTTGTACTCTTATTATTTCCCTGAAAATCCATCAAACTTGGCATCCCCTGAATCTCAAAAACCAACATAGTTAGACACAATGGAAACCCCTTGAGGTTCCCTTTTCTAAAAACAAACAACAATAAAATAAAAAAATAAAAAATAAAATAAAAATAAAGACAAAACATACTTGTTAATTTTGAAACTCCAACGATCGACACTCATAACAGGTAATAATTTTTTTTAAAAAATTATGTATATATACAAAAATTTAAAATATAAGTATATATATATAGAAGATAGAATAAGGAAGCACCAACCACCGTAGTTCAGTGGTAGGAGTGCGCCCCTGTCTCTCTTCGGTCCCGGGTTCGAGTCCCGCGGCTTCGCCGGCCGTGACGGGGTTTAACCCATGTCCTACGACGTTTCACTTTTTTTTTTACATTTTTTTTTGTTTTGTTTTGTTTTGTTTTTTTTAATAATAAAAATAAATAAAAAATAAAAACTTACAAACACCTATATTGTTGATACATTGTCTTCTTTTTAATTTCTGGGTAAGATAATACTCAGGGATCACACCGCGTGACACGGATGAATACGACACTCCCCTTTCATACCCATCCATACTCATAAGAGAAGAAAAGGTCAACAATATGAGGTAAAATTATATCAAATTGTTTTGCTAAAAAAAATTGATTAAAACAATAAAGTGATTGTAAATTTAAAAATCATGGGTTGCCTCCCATTCAACGCTTTGTTTAACGTCGTTAGCTCGACTTAAACCCCTTATTGATTAATTGTTGTTTTTTTTCATCAAAGGTAGGTTCACTCAGGTCTTCATCAACTTCATGTTTTTGGAATGGTTCTATGAATGGTTTGACTCTATAACCATTAACTTTAAATATTTGACCATTGGTGGGATCTTGAATTTCAACAGCCCCATGGGGGTACACCTTATGCACTATGTATGGACCGGACCATCTAGACCTGAACTTTCCCGGGTGCAAATGAAGTTTAGAACTATACAAAAGCACAGGTTTCCCTGGTTCAATGTGTTTAGTTTTAAGATTCCTAGACTGGTAGGCTTGAACTCTAGATTTATTGATTCTTTAATTTTCATAAGCCTCCATCCTAAGTTCCTCAAGCTCATTTAGATCCAATTTCCTCTTTATTCCGGCCAAAGAAATGTCAAAGTTCATTTTTTTGATTGCCCAAAAGGCCTTATGCTCAATCTCCACTGGAAAATGGAATGCTTTACCATAAACCAACCTATATGGGGACATTCCTAGGATGGGTTTAAATGCTTTTTGATATGCCCAAAGAGAATTTAAGAGTTTGCTCGACCAATCTTTCCTAGATGGATTAACAGTTTTCTCAAGAATTTTTTTGATTTCTCGATTGGCTAACTCAGCTTGACCATTGGTTTGTGGGTGGTAAGTGGTGGACACTTTGTGAGAAATTCCATACTTCTCCCTGAGCGATGAGAATGGGCAATTAAAGAAATGAGTTCCACGATCACTAATGATAGCCCTAGGAATCCCAAATCTAGAGAAGATGTTTTCTTTAAGGAATCTAATCACAGTTTGATGGTCATTGGATTTTGTAGGAATGGACTCAACCCATTTTGAGACATAATCGACAGCCAAGAGAATGTAAAGATATCCCCTAGAGTTTGGTAAGGGACCCATGAAATCAATTCCCCAACAGTCAAAGATTTCAACCACTAATATTGGAGTGAGAGGCATTTGATTCCTTTTTGTGATGGACCCTACTTGTTGACACCTAGGACAGCTTTGAAAAAATGTGTAGGAGTACCTTGAGAGGGTGGGCCAAAAGAGACCACATTGAAGAACCTTGGCAGAAGTTTTCTTAGAGGAAAAGTGACCTCCACAAGCCTCACTATGACAGAACATTAGGATGGACTCTTGTTCGGATTCTGGCACACACCTCCTAATGACTTGGTCAGGACAGAACTTATAGAGGTATGGATCATCAAACACATAATGCTTGACATCAAAAAGAAATTTTCTTCTAGCTTGGGTCCCTAAGAATTTTGGAATGAGCCCTGAAACTAAGAAGTCGGCTATGTCAGCATACCAAGGGAGATCACTCACAGAATAGAGGTTCTCATCGGGAAATGAATCAGACACAGAAAGGTGATGTGAGTTGTCTTTGAATTCCAACCTAGAGAGGTGATCAGCTACAACATTCTCGACACCTTTTTTTATCCTTAATGGTTAAATCGACCTCTTGAAGATAAAGGACCCACCTAATCAATCTAGCCTTGGCATCTTGTTTTTGGAAGAGATAATTTAGAGCTGAATGGTCGGTGAATACAATGATGGGTGATCCTAAGAGGTAGGACCTGAATTTCTCTAAGGCAAACACAACAGCAAGTAACTCCTTTTCAGTGGTGGTGTAATTGATTTGGGAATCATTTAAGGATTTTCTTGCATAAGAAATGACATATGTAGTTTTATCACACCGTTGTCCTAACACAGCTCCTACAACAAAGTCACTGGCATCACACATGAGTTCGAAAGGAAGGTCCCAGTTTGGAGATTTCATAATGGGAGGAGAGGTGAGAGCGGATTTAAGGGTTGAAAATGAACCCTCACAGCTTTCTGTCCAAACAAATGGAGCATCCTTTACTAGGAGAGCACAAAGAGGACGAGAGATTGAACTAAATTCCTTAATGAATCTTCTATAGAAACCAGCATGTCCTAAGAAGGAACTCACTACCTTAACAGTTCTGGGTGATGGAAGGTGACGAATGATGTCAACCTTTGCTTTATCAACTTCAATTCCCCGACCCGAGACTATATGGCCAAGGACTAACCCCTCTTTTACCATGAAATGGCATTTTTCCCAGTTTAGGACCAGATTCTTTTCTTCACATCTTGACAAAACTCTCTCCACATTCCTTAGACATCCCTCAAATGTATCCCCAAAGACAGAGAAGTCATCCATGAAGACCTCTAGAAAATCCCCTACCATATCTGAGAAGATTCCCATCATGCACCGCTGGAAGGTTCCAGGGGCATTGCATAACCCGAATGGCATGCATTTGAAGGAAAAGGTACCGAATAGACAGGTGAAGGTTGTCTTCCCTTGATCCTCCAAGGAGACCTCGATTTGATTGTACCCTGAGTACCCATCTAGGAAGCAATAGAATTGATGACCCGCCACTCGCTCGAGGAATTGATCAATAAACGGCAAGGGAAAATGGTCCTTCTTGGTGAATGAGTTTAGTTTCCTATAGTCAATGCAGACCCTCCATCCACTACTCACCCTTGTTGGAAAAATCTCTCCATCCTCAGTGGTTATCACTGTGATTCCAGCCTTTTTTGGAACCACTTGGATTGGGCTCACCCATTCACTCTCAGCTATGGGATATATGATACCAGCTTTCAACAATTTCAGAAGTTCCTTCCTTACTACCTCCATGAGATTAGGATTGAATCACCGTTGAGGTTGACGACATGGATTTGAATCAGATTCTAGAACAATCCTATGAGTCCCGATAAGTGGGCTAATCCCAGGAATATCAGAAAGGGTCCAACCAATGGCTTTCTTATGCTTCCTAAGGACATCTAGAAGCATCCTCTCATGATTGGCTTCAAGAGAAGAAGAAATGACAATCGGATGTGTTTGATTTTCCCCTAGGAAGGCATACTTGAAGGAAGTAGGAAGTTCCTTCAATTCAAGATCAGGTTGGTTCAGAATTTCAGCAGAAGATTGGGGCATTGGATCAAGATCAAATTTGTTTCCTAGATTTTCAGATTGAATTGATTCCCCATGTGTAGAAGTTTCAGCCACAAGATTGTATTGACCTGGGTTAGGGAAGGTAGTTTGAGTTGTCTCCATGAATGTGGTTTCCTGAAAGGTTTCACTGATTGTTGGTCCTAAGACATCATCATAGGAGCAATTTGAAAATGATTCAAGCCAAGGAGATAAACTTCCTTCATGTGAACAAAGGAAATCAATCTCATCCTGACTTAAACATCCATCAAATATTTCTTGATGTTCTATGGATTCATTTTCAATGATTCCTAACATGTTTACTTCATGAATTTCCTCGTCGTCTCCTATTTGTGAGCTTGCATTATAGATGTTCAAGTCTAGACTCATGTTCCCAAAGGTGATGGTCATGTTCCCATTTCGGACTCGGATAAAAGATTTGATTGTTGCAAGGAAAGGATGGCCAAGAATGATTAGAGTTTGCTCCCTAGGACCTAAGCTTGGATGATTGTCAAGGACAATGAAGTTAGCAGGGTAAATGAAATTCTCAACTTTCACTAAAACATCCTTTGAGATCCCCTTAGGAACCCGAACACTGCGATCAGCGAGTTGAAGAGTGACAGATGTGGGTTGGAGTTCTTCGAGCCCTAATTGACAATACATGGCATAAAAAATGAGGTTTACTCTGGCACCTAGGTCACACAAGTCCTTGACAACTTTTTTCTCTCCTAGTTCAACATTGATGTAAGGGCAACCCGGGTCTTTCATCTTTGGAGGAATGGTCCCTTGAATGGTGGTACTCACATTAGCAGCCAAAAGGACTTGGTTTTTATGTAAAAATTTCCTTTTAAAAGTGCACAAGTCCTTAAGGTACTTTGAGTAGGCTGGTATGGTTTGTATTGCATTGAGGAGTGGAATGTTCATCTTTACTTGAGAGAAGATTTCTCTCAAGGTTTCACTCAGTTCAGGCTTGGATTTCCCCCTCATGCGTTGAGGGAAGGGAGCAGGTTGTTTGAGTGTTTGGTGTGGTTGTGGTCATTATCATCCTCATTGGTTTTTTCAGAATATGTGGGCTGTTCTTCATCATTTTGAAGTGATGTTGAATCTTTTAATAGTTCTGAAATGGTTTGTTCAGGTTTTTCAATTGATTTACCACTTCTTAAGACTGTCACTGCTTTCAATTGTTCATGATTTGATTGAGTGCAACTTGACTCTCCCCTTGTTGTTTGTTGTGGAATGGCTTGGTTAGGCATGGGTGCCTTCCCAGTTTTGATTGTTTGAAGTTCTTGTTTAAGGGAAGAGACTTCCGAGTTCATCCTTTCCATTTGTTTGCAAAGTTGTTCTAGTAGGCTTTGTGGAACAGTTTGGGTTGGTGCTTGAGTAGGTTGGTTTATCCCTGGGGGATATTTTGAAGGTGGAATGGTTTGTTGAAAATGGACTGGTGGCTGTTGGTATTGGATAGGTTGGGTTTGAAACTGATTATGGGTTTGGTAGTTCTGTTGAGGGTAAGGATTTTGCCCTTGTGGTTGGCTATGTTGTTGGTTATCCTTCCATCGGAAGCCTGGGTGGTCATTGTACCTTGGATTGAAGGTGTTTTGGTATTGGGGCTTTTGAAAGTTTAGGGCATTGAATTCCACTGGGGGTCCTCCTAGAAGAACATCCTTGATGTATGGAATGGTTGGGAAGTTGTCTGTTTTATGGTCATGTTTGTCACAAATTGTGCAAACAAGGTCTACATTTTGGATTTCATGGACTTTCCTAAGGTCTATCTTTTCACCTTCCTAGAGAGTGCTACGAGTTTAGCCCTAAGGCTTTCCTCTTCTCTAAGTGTATGAATTCCAGTGGTTCTTTGTGGCTTTTCATAATAAGGTGAAGTTCCCCAAGTTTGGTTTTGTTCAGCCAGACTTTCCAGATACTCGTAAGCATCATTTGAGGCCTTGTTTTTAAAAGTTCCATTACACATCATGTCAATGAATTGTTTATTACCCGGACCCCACCCTTCATAGAAAATTCTCACTTGTTCAGGTATGGAAAACCCATGGTGTGGAACCATGTTTAGGGTGTCTTTGAACCTCTCCCATGTTTCATAAAATGACTCTCCCTCTTTTTCAAAAAAGTTTTGGATGCTCTTTTTAAGTGCAATTTTTTGTGATGAGGGAAGTATTTTTTGTAGAATTCTCTTTGCTGTTGGTCCCAAGAGTGGATTGATGCAGGTCTCAAGTTGTTTAGCCAATTTTTATCTCGATCCTTTAATGAAAAGGGAAAGAGCCTCATCTTAGAGGATTCTAGTTGATGTGGGGGACACATGGTTTCTACAATGTCATTGAACTCTTTGACATGAAGGTATGGCATTTCTGACTCCATCCCATGAAAGGTTGGAAGGTGGTTTAGGACATGGGGTTTGAATATGTAGTTGGTGTCTCCTATGGAATTTTGTCTAATGCATGAGGGGGCATTGGTCCAAGCTGGATTGAGGTAGTCGTTCATGGTTTGATCGACTACATTCCCTAAGTTTGGAGCTTCTTGGTTTTGGTTTCCCATTTGATTCCCCCCAGGGTTTACAATTTGATTTTGTGGATGACCCTCCATTGGACTTGTTTCAAGTTCTAACTTTAGGGTTTCAAGAATATTTGGATCTGATTTAAACAATCCCCTAGGTGCACTTGACTCTCCTATCCTAGGACATTCCACCCTAACTAGTCTGTTTGAGAAATCGCGGGTGTAGGCGGACATGCGCCAAAAAAAAAGCGAGAAAGCGACAAGATAAGAGATCTTGGGTGAGAGTAGAAGAATGGAGGTGAGGAAAGAAGGTTTTTTTGGATATAAGGTACTTACTTGGTCCCCATAAATGATGCCAAAATTTGGTTCACGCCCAAATTTACCCAAGAGAAGAAGGGTAGAATGGTCCTTGTAGTGTAGCTTAGGTTTTCGATTCCACAGAGACCTAAGAAGATACCTAAGATACACAACCTAAGGAATGGATTTTTGGCTATGAAGTGGCCAATTTGGATTTGTTTTTAAGTGTTTTGGGAGAAGACTAATAAGCTTAGTTGAGTTCAATTATAATGAAATGGGTTGATCTTAGGGTTACGCTTGGGTGGGTTGAATGCATTTTATTTCTTTAGACAAATTTTTGGTTTTATTAATTCTTGATGAAACCATTCTTCAAAATAACACTACCTTCATCATTTTCTGGTTAGATAATAACTAAACTCAATTACTAGTCACCAACACACTTAGATAACCATATTCATGATCTCTCCAAGGTATATGGTCAATTTAGAAATTGGAATTAGCTTTTTCAAACACAGTAAAGATGAGGAGCGAAAATAATTAATGAATGGAAGTCTTGAATTATTTAACAAATTAACAACAATTAGTGCATTAAATAACATTAAAACCAGCCTTTTCATCTTCCTAAGATCAACCCATTAAAGGGTTAGCCCTCCATTTATGATATACTATCAATGGTGGGCGGAAGACGGCTTACAAGAATTGAATTGAAGAGATTAAAACCGCGGAAAAAACGAGCACTCCTCCATGTGTGTGAATGGAATTCACACCTATATGTGAAATATATCACCAACACACAGAGTTATCACTGTGCTTTTGTGATTTTATAGATTTAAGTATAGAAATTGGAAGAAGATAAGAGAAGTAATTGGATTAAGAACTTAGAAATACAAAAAGAAACTTACATGGGGAAATGAAAGCATTACAACGAAAATTGAGCATAATAACATTACATTAAGGAAGGTATGAGTTCCTCCTCACCACCACTGCCTTAAATAGGCAAATTTGGATCCTTAGGCCGAGCTACAACAGTCCAAGTCATCCCAATCAATGAGGGTAGGCATAGGTGGTGGAAAGTAGGTGGAGAGGAGACTTCTCCACCCTTGACCCGAGATGGCATCCAGCTTGCATCCACTTGACGGATCCGTTTCAAAATCCTTCTAGATGGCCGATTTGGAGTGGGCCATAGAAGCCAAAAATAAATCCCCGGATGTTTTATAACCTCCTGTAAAATATCAGCCTAATTTAATATGTGGTTCGGGATATATGGAAGATTCATTGGGCTGGCATTCTGGGCCGCAGATTCTGGCCCAGATTCTGATCTTCCAATTGGGATGCCTTGATCACCATCATGGAGACCGAATTAGCACTTTGGCCTGAATAATGATTTGTTCCCCTTTATGTCTTCTATCATAAAAAGAAATTTGGGCTTCATTGGTCCAGTATTGTGGGACCCACATCCTCAACAGTGGGTTGATGTCCAATCTGCCTTCACCAGAATTGTCTCCTTTCATCACCAAATATCTTCATCATCCTTTATGAATATTTCCTTGCTCCTTGAATGAGAAACATTTAAATTTGAAGTGAAGATACATTTAAAAAAATATAATATTAAAACATGAATAATTACATTCAATAAAATCAGATGAGTCATTGGGCCTAAATTGGTGTACATTAGGCATGAAGTGCACAATTGATGAGAGTAGATGTTTAAAATTAAAATGTACTAACTCAGGCCCATATGATAAAAAATGAACTTTTAATCCAAATAAAATGTAATTATAAAATGTGTTTTTATTGTCTAATCACACCCCCCAACTTGATATTTTCTAGTCCCGAGCAAATAACTCAAAGATTATGAAAATCAAATTCCCTTTTCCAAAAACATTTTAATAAACAATGCTCACCAAAATACCTCATACCAAAAAAATTATGCATCCCATCAAAATCATTTAATACAATGTAGGTTCTAAAGCATAACCCAAGCCCAAGACCATTCTTCTGACCAAATTCAATGCCATATTTCATCCAATTACAATTAATCATGATGATGTGTTGTGTGTCACAATAGACATGGGGGTTCATTTTTATTCAAGGGGGAAAAGATGGAAGCGCTAGGTGGAATCACATTTTAATATTAATATGAGTATTCATTTTTTTTGCAATGTTGCCATGGTTATTGAAATTGAATTCAAATGAGTCAGCTCTTGTAGCGAGACTTTGCCGATGACTCCTAGGCTCAAAGGCCTTAGGGCACCAAGTGAAGCCCACATACTCGGGCATCATCTCGAGTTAACTCATTCAAAAACAAATTCGAATTTCCACAAATAGAGATAAAATTCCCAACTCTGGGCCAGAAAACTATGGAGTCACGATCCCCAAGTGCCTAAAGCCACACATTAAGTCATTTCATTGCTCTATGCGCAAATTTATTGTTGTTTTTTTTGTGTCTTTTTTACACCTCTTTTTTTTTATATATATTTTTTAAAATACTCATATTAAATTTAAAATGATCACCAAAACTATGATATTTATTATGGGACCCCAAGAATTCAAATTAATACCCCACAATCCAACGGACGTGCATTGTGATTTTTTTTATAAAAATTGGATGAAAATGTAACAGTGAAAAATCACATTAGACAGCCACACTTTCCAAAATTTTATGCTCATGAACTTAAACATGTATTAAAAACAGAATCAAGGAATACAAAATTATTTAATATTCAGTTTTCAAGGTTTGCAATGTGTAATAACATGTTCAAGGTTAAGGAAAATTTTCATTCAATTAACATGCACATTTTATTGCTCTATGTGATTGATTTTTATTTTCACCTCCCCCCAACATAATATAACACTGTCCCCAGTGTTTAAAGAAAATATAATTTAGAAGGGGTATAGGAAAAGAATAGGAGCATAGAACAATTTCACCTGATATTTGATGTTGAAGTTTGTGATGCTCTCATTTAATCCCTTGGTCTCCATGTCACTTGAAGAATCCTCACGGTAGTGTACGCTTGTACTCTTATGATTTCCCTGAAAATCCATCAAACTTGGCATCCCCTGAATCTCAAAAACCAACATAGTTAGACACAATGGAAACCCCTTGAGGTTCCCTTTTCTAAAAATAAACAACAATAAAATAAAAAAATAAAAAATAAAATAAAAATAAAGACAAAACATACTTGTTAATTTTGAAACTCCAACGATCGACACTCATAACAAGTAATAATTTTTTTTTAAAAAAAATTATGTATATATAAAAAAATTCATAATATAAGTATATATATATAGAAGATAGAATAAGGAAGCACCAACCACCGTAGTTCAGTGGTAGGCGTGCGCCCCTGTCTCCCTTCGGTCCCGGGTTCGAGTCCCGCGGCTTCGCCGGCCGTGACGGGGTTTGACCCACGTCCTATGACGTGTCACTTTTTTTTTACATTTTTTTTGTTTTTTCGTTTTGTTTTTTTAATAATAAAAATAAATAAAAAATAAAAACTTACAAACACCTATATTGTTGATACATTGTCTTCTTTTTAATTTCTGGGTAAGATAATACTCAGGGATCACATCGCCTGACACAGATGAATACGACACTCCCCTTTCATACCCATCCATACTCATAAGAGAAGAACAGGTCAACAATATGAGGTAAAATTATATCAAATTGTTTTGCTAAAAAAAATTGATTAAAACAATAAAGTGATTGTAAATTTAAAAATCATGGGTTGCCTCCCATTCAACGCTTTGTTTAACGTCGTTAGCTCGACTTAAACCCCTTATTGATTAATTGTTTTTTTTTCATCAAAGTTAGGTTCACTCAGGTCTTCATCAACTTCATGTTTTTGGAATGGTTCTATGAATGGTTTGACTCTATAACCATTAACTTTAAATATTTGACCATTGATGGGATCTTGAATTTCAACAGCCCCATGGGGGTACACCTTATGCACTATGTATGGACCGGACCATCTAGACCTCAACTTTCCCAGGTGCAAATGAAGTTTAGAACTATACAAAAGCACAGTTTTCCCTGGTTCAATGTGTTTAGTTTTAATATTCCTAGACTGGTAGTCTTGAACTCTAGCTTTATTGATTCTTGAATTTTCATAAGCCTCCATCCTAAGTTCCTCAAGCTCATTTAGATCCAATTTCCTCTTTATTCCGGCCAAAGAAATGTCAAAGTTCATTTTTTTGATTGCCCAAAAGGCCTTATGCTCAATCTCCACTGGAAAATGGCATGCTTTACCATAAACCAACCTATATGGGGACATTCCTAGGATGGTTTTAAATGCTGTTTGATATGCCCAATGAGCATCTAAGAGTTTGCTCGACCAATTTTTCCTAGATGGATTAACAGTTTTCTCAAGAATTTGTTTGATTTCTCGATTGGCTAACTCAGCTTGACCATTGGTTTGTGGGTGGTAAGCGGTGGACACTTTGTGAGAAATTCCATACTTCTCCATGAGCGATGAGAATGGGCGATTGCAGAAATGAGTTCCACGATCACTAATGATAGCCCTAGGAATCCCAAATCTAGAGAAGATGTTTTCTTTAAGGAATCTAATCACAGTTTGATGGTCATTGGATTTTGTAGGAATGGCCTCAACCCATTTTGAGACATAATCGACAGCCAAGAGAATGTAAAGATATCCCCTAGAGTTTGGGAAGGGACCCATGAAATCAATTCCCCAACAGTCAAAGATTTCAACCACTAATATTGGAGTGAGAGGAATTTGATTCCTTTTTGTGATGGACCCTACTCGTTGACACCTAGGATAGATTTGAAAAAATGTGTAGGAGTCCCTTGAGAGGGTGGGCCAAAAGAGACCACATTGAAGAACCTTGGCAGAAGTTTTCTTAGAGTAAAAGTGACCTCCACAAGCCTCACTATGACAGAACATTAGGATGGACTCTTGTTCGGATTCTGGCACACACCTCCTAATGACTTGGTCAGGATAGAACTTATAGAGGTATGGATCATCAAACACATAATTCTTGACATCAGAAAGAAATTTTCTTCTAGCTTGGGTCCCTAAGAATTTTGGAATGACCCCTGAAACTAAGAAGTTGGCTATGTCAGCATACCAAGGGCAATCACTCACAGAATAGAGGTTCTCATTGGGAAATGAATCAGACACAGAAAGGTGATGTGAGTTGTCTTTGAATTCCAACCTAGAGAGGTGATCAGCTACAACATTCTCGACACCTTTTTTATCCTTAATGGTTAAATCGAACTCTTGAAGAAGAAGGACCCACCTAATCAATCTAGCCTTGGCATCTTGTTTTTGGAAGAGATATTTTAGAGCTGAATGGTCAGTGAATACAATGATGGGTGATCCTAAGAGGTAGGACCTGAATTTCTCTAAGGAAAACACAACAGCAAGTAACTCCTTTTCAGTGGTGTTTTAATTGATTTGGGCATCATTTAAGGATTTTCTTGCATAATAAATGACATGTGGAGTTTTATAACACCGTTGTCCTAACACAGCTCCTACAGCAAAGTCACTGGCATCACACATGAGTTCTAAAGGAAGGTCCCAGTTTGGAGATTTCATAATGGGAGGAGAGGTGAGAGTAGATTTAAGGGTTGAAAATGAACCCTCACAGCTTTCTGTCCAAACAAATGGAGCATCCTTTACTAGGAGAGCACAAAGAGGACGAGAGAGTGAACTAAATTCCTTAATGAATCTTCTATAGAAACCAGCATGTCCTAAGAAGGACCTCACTTCCTTAACAGTTCTGGGTGATGGAAGGTGATGAATGATGTCAACCTTTTCTTTATCAACTTAAATTCCCCTACCCGAGACTATATGGCGAAGGACTAACCCCTCTTTTACCATGAAATGGAATTTTTCCCAGTTTAGGACCAGATTATTTTCTTCACATCTTGACAAAACTCTCTCCACATTCCTAAGACATCCCTCAAATGTATCCCCAAAGACAGAGAAGTCATCCATGAAGACCTCTAGAAAATCCCCTACCATATCTGAGAAGATTCCCATCATGCACCGCTGGAAGGTTCCAGGGGCATTGCATAACCCGAACGACATGCGTTTGAAGGCAAAGGTACCGAATGGACAGGTGAAGGTTGTCTTCCCTTGATCCTCCAAGGAGACCTCGATTTGATTGTACCATGAGTACCCATCTAGGAAGCAATAGAATTGATGACCCTCCACTCGCTCGAGGACTTGATCAATAAAGGGCAAGGGAAAATGGTCCTTCTTGGTGAATGAGTTTAGTTTACTATAGTCAATGCAGACCCTCCATCCACTACTCACCCTTGTTGGAAAAATCTCTCCATCCTCAGTGGTTATCACTGTGATTCCAGCCTTTTTTGGAACCACTTGGATTGGGATCACCCATTCACTCTCAGCTATGGGATATATGATACCAGCTTTCAACAATTTCAAAAGTTCCTTCCTTACTACCTCCATGAGATTAGGATTGAGTCGCCGTTGAGGTTGACGACATGGCTTTGAATCAGATTCTAGAACAATCCTATGAGTCCCGATAAGTGGTCTAATCCCAGGAATATCAGAAAGGGTCCAACCAATGGCTTTCTTATGCTTCCTAAGGACATCTAGAAGCATCCTCTCATGATTGGCTTCAAGAGAAGAAGAAATGACAATCAGATGTGTTTGATTTTCCCTTAGGAAGGCATACTTGAGGGAAGTAGGAAGTTCCTTCAATTCAAGATCAGGTTGGTTCAGAATTTCAGCAGAATATTGGGGCATTGGATCAAGATCAAATTTGTTTCCTAGATTTTCAGATTGAATTGATTCCCCATGTGTAGAAGTTTCAGCCACACGATTGTATTGACCTGGGTTAGGGAAGGGAGTTTGAGTTGTCTCCATGAATGTGGTTTCCTGAAAGGTTTCACTGATTGTTGGTCCTAAGACATCATCATAGGAGCAATTTGAAAATGATTCGAGCCAAGGAGATAAACTTCCTTCATGTGAACAAAGGAAATCAATCTCATCATGACTTAAACATCCATCAAATATTTCTTGATGTTCTATGGATTCATTTTCAATGCTTCCTAACATTTTTACTTCATGAATGTCCTCGTCGTCTCCTATTTGTGAGCTTGCATTATAGATGTTCAAGTCTAGACTCATGTTCCCAAAGGTGATGGTCATGTTCCCATTTCATACTCGGATAAAAGAGTTGATTGTTGCAAGGAAAGGACGGCCAAGAATGATTGGAGTTTTCTCCCTAGGACCTAAGCTTGGATGATTGTCAAGGACAATTAAGTCAGCATGGTAAATGAAATTCTCAACTTTCACTAAAACATCCTTTAAGATCCCCTTAGGAACCCGAACACTGCGATCAGCGAGTTGAAGAGTGACAGATGTGGGTTGGAGTTCTTCGAGCCCTAAGTGACAATACATGGCATAAAAAATGAGGTTTACACTGGCACCTAGGTCACACAAGGCCTTGACAACTTTTTTCTCTCCTAGTTCAACATTGATGTAAGGGAAACCCGGGTCTTTCATCTTTGGAGGAATGGTCCCTTGAATGGTGGTACTCACATTAGCGGCCAAAAGGACTTGGTTTTTATGTAAAAATTTCCTTTTAAAAGTGCACAAGTCCTTAAGGTACTTTGAGTAGGCTGGTATGGTTTGTATTGCATCGAGGATTGGAATGTTCATCTTTACTTGAGAGAAGATTTCTCTCAAGGTTTCACTCAGTTCAGGCTTGGATTTCCCCCTCATGCGTTGAGGGAAGGGAGAAGGTTGTTTGAGTGTTTGGTGTGGTTGTGGTTCCTTCTCATTCTCATTGATTTTTTCAGAATATGTGGGTTTTTCTTCATCATTTTGAAGTGATGTTGAATCTTTTAATAGTTCTGAAATGGTTTGTTCAGGTTTTTCAATTGATTTCCCACTTCTTAAGACTATCACTGCTTTCAATTGTTCATGATTTGATTGAGTGAAACTTGACTCTCCCCTTGTTGTTTGTTGTGGAATGGCTTGGGTAGGCATGGGTGCCTTCCCAGTTTTGATTGTTTGAAGTTCTTGTTTAAGTGAAGAGACTTCCGAGTTCATCCTTTCCATTTGTTTTCAAAGTTGTTCTAGTAGGATTTGTGGAACAGTTTGGGTTGGTGCTTGAGTAGGTTGGTTTATCCCTGGGGGATATTTTGAAGGTGGAATGGTTTGTTGAAAATGGACTGGTGGCTGTTGGTATTGGATAGGTTGGGTTTGAAACTGATTATGGGTTTGGTAGTTCTGTTGAGGGTAAGGATTTTGCCCTTGTGGTTGGCTATGTTGTTGGTTATCCTTCCATCGGAAGCCCGGATGGTCATTGTACCTTGGATTGAAGGTGTTTTGGTATTGGGGATTTTGAAGGTTTAGGGCATTGACTTCCGCTGGGGGTCCTCCTAGAAGAACATCCTTGATGGATGGAATGGTTGGGCAGTTGTCTGTTTTATGGTCATGTTTGTCACAAATTGTGCAAACAAGGTCTACATTTTGGATTTCATGGACTTTCCTAAGGTCTATCTCTTCAACCTTCCTAGAGAGTGCTGCGAGTTTAGCCCTAAGGCTTTCCTCTTCTCTAAGTGTATGAATTCAAGTGGTTCTTTGTGGCTTTTCAGAATAAGGTGAAGTTCCCCAAGTTTGGTTTTGTTCAGCCAGACTTTCCAGATACTCGTAAGCATCATTTGGGGCCTTGTTTTTAAAAGTTCCATTACACATCATGTCAATGAATTGTTTATTACCCGGACCCAACCCTTCATAGAAAATTCTCACTTGTTCAGGTATGGAAAACCCATGGTGTGGAACCATGTTTAGGGTGTCTTTGAACCTCTCCCATGTTTCATAAAATGACTCTCCCTCTTTTTCAAAAAAGTTTTGGATGCCCTTTTTAAGTGCAATTGTTTTGTGATGAGGGAAGTATTTTTTGTAGAATTATCTTTGCAGTTGGTCCCAAGAGTGGATTGATGCAGGTCTCAAGTTTTTTAGCCAATTTTTAGCTTGATCCTTTAATTAAAAGAGAAATATCCTCATCTTAGCGGATTTTAGTTGATGTGGGGGACACATGGTTTCAACACTTTCATTGAACTCTTTGACATGAAGGTATGGCATTTCTGACTCCATCCCATGAAAGGTTGGAAGGTTGTTTAGGACATGGGGTTTGAATATGTAGTTGGTGTATCCTATGGAATTGTGTCTAATGCATGAGGGGGCATTGGTCCAAGCTGGAGTGAGGTAGTCGTTCATGGTTTGATCGACTACATTCCCTAAGTTTGGAGCTTCTTGGTTTTGGTTTCCCATTTATTCCCCCCAGGGTTTACAATTTGATTTTTTGGATGACCCTCCATTGGACTTGTTTCAAGTTATGACTTTGGGGTTTCAAGAATATTTGGATCTGATTTAAACAATCCCCTAGGTGCACTTGACTCCTCTATCCCAGGACTTTCCACCCTAACTAGTCTGTTTGAGAAATCGCGGGTGTAGGCGGACATGCGCCAAAAAAAAGCGAGAAAGGGAGAAGATAAGAGATCTTGGGTGAGAGTAGAAGAATGGAGGTGAGGAAAGAAGGTTTTTTTTGGATATAAGGTACTTACTTGGTCCCCGGAAACAGCGCCAAAATTTGGTTCACGCCCAAATTTACCCAAGAGAAGAAGGGTAGAACAGTCCTTGTAGTGTAGCTTGGGTTGTCGATTCCACAGAGACCTAAGAAGATACCTAAGATACACAACCTAAGGAATGGATTTTTGGATATGAAGTGGCCAACTTGGATTTTTTTAAGTGTTTTGGGAGAATATTAATAATATTAGTTGAGTTCAGTTATAATGAAATGGGTTGATCTTAGGGTTACGCTTGGGTGAGTTGAATGCATTTTATTTCTTTAGACAAATTTTTGGTTTTATTAATTCTTGATGAAACCATTCTTCAAAATAACACTAACTTCATCATTTTCGGGTTAGATACTAACTAAACTCAATTACTAGTCACAAAAACACTTATAGAACCATATTCATGATCTCTCCAAGGTATATGGTCAGTTTAGTAATTGGAATTATCTTTTTCAAACACAGTGAAGATGAGGAGCGAAAATAATTAAAGAATGGAAGTCTTGAATTATTTAACCAATTAAAAACAATTAGTGCATTAAATAACATTCAATACAGCCTTTTCATCTTCCTAAGATCAACCCATTAAAGGGTTAGACCTCCATTTATGATATACTATCAATGGTGGGCGGAAGACGGCTTACAAGAATTGAATTGAAGAGATTAAAACCACGGAAATAACGAGCACTCCTCCATGTGTGTGAATGGAATTCACACCTATGTGTGAACTATATCACCAACACACAGAGTTATCACTGTGATTTTGTGATTTTATATATTTTAGTATAGAAATTGGAAGAAGAGAAGAGAAGTAATTGGATTAAGAACTTAGAAATACAAAAAGAAACTTACATGGGGAAATGGAAGCATTACAACGAAAATTGAGCATAATAACATTACATCAAGGAAGGTATGAGTTCCTCCTCACCACCACTGCCTTAAATAGGAAAATTTGGATCCTTATGCCGAGCTCCAACAGTCCAAGTCATCCCAATCAATGAGGGTAGGCATAGGTGGTGGAAAGTAGGTGGAGAGGAGACTTCTCCACCCTTGACCTGAGATGGCATCCAGCTTGCATCCACTTGACAGATATGCTTCAAAGTCCTTCTAGATGGCCGATTTGGAGTGGGCCATAGAAGACAAAAATGAATCCCCGGATGTCTTATAACCACCTGTAAAATATCAGACCAATGTAATTTGTGGTTCGGGAGATATGGAAGATTCATTGTGATGACATTCTGGGCCGCAGATTCTGGCCCAGATTCTGATCTTCCATTTGGGCTGCCTTGATCACCATCATGGAAACCGAAGTAGCACTTTGTCCTGAAGAATGATTTGTTCCGCTGTATGTCTTCTATCATCACAAGAAATTTGGGCTTCATTGTTCTAGTATTGTGGGACCCACATCCTCAACAGTGGGTTGATGTCCAATCTGCCTTCACCAGAATTGTCTCCTTTCATCCCCAAATATCTTCATCATCCTTTATGAATCTTTCCTTGCTCCCTGAATGAGAAACATTTAAATTTGAAGTGAAGATAAATTTCCAAAAAATGTAATATTAAAACATGAATAATTACATTCAATAAAATCAGATGAGTCATTGGGCCTAAATTGGTGTACATTAGGCATGAAGTGCACAATTGATGAGAGTGGATGTTTAAAATTAAAATGTACTAACTCAGGCCCATATGATCAAAAATGAACTTTTAATCCCAATAAAATGTAATTATAAAATGTGTTTTTATTGTCTAATCATATATTATTGTGGTTTTTATTTTGTGAAACAAGTTTCTTAATATATGGTAGTTATATTATGGGTGGAATTATCGGAGTAATTATGGGATGATGTTGATGTTTTATGGTGGGGTTCATTCATGGTATGAGGAGGGTATATGGGTGTTTTTTACATGTTCACAACACCCTTCTTTGATTTTTATGATATGGTGATGATGTCATAGTTGGCGATGATGCCTAATAATGCTACAATTGGTGGAGATGCCTAATGGTGGTATACAGTTGGTTATGGTAACTAAGAGTGGTGGTTCATAGATGGGGGATATACCTGAAAGTAGGATGGAATGAGTTTAATGTTCATCATGTTTATATTATCCCATTAACTTATAGATATTAAATGGATGAATATGAATATATGTTCTGGTGTTTTGGAAAATAATTCTTTTTTGATTGTGTAATAGATTGATAATCATGATATTTTGCTAGTTTTGTCTACTTCTTACATTCATGATCAGTTGGTGAGGGGAGTAACAATCAGATCACAACTGGTTTGAGTGGGAGTAGACTCTGAACTGACTGTTAGGAGATATGAAATGATGTATGGTCCTAGAGAAGTAAATTTTCTGGTAATGGTTGTAGGATTATGGTTTTCTTGGATTACCATGATGTGAGGCGCTTGGTAAAATATACCGTGGAAGTGGAAATAATGTTGTGGATTTTCATGTCAGTATTATATTTATTTATACACATTCTTGTTTATATTACAAATTTTTTATTTATGGTTTCAATATTTATTATTCATACATATTTATTACATAAAGATATTGATTTTTTAGAAGGATGGTCTTAATGAGTACACACAAGTTCTCACCCCACAAGAGTTTTCTAAGTGTTTACAAGATAATATGATGGATATTGGAGATGTTTTCTGGGTATCTTGGATAGATTTATTAGATATCCTGGAGATTAAGTAATTTTTATACATTAATTCTCTTATTGATGTATATTTGAAATGTTAGTTCCATTTGGGATGTGGGAATTTATTTATGGAATGAAAATCCTTTGGTTCTAATTGGTGGATCTCTTCTTATCACATGAATTTAAGTTCTTTATTGACGGTAATGCCTCTAATTTCATGTTTTATACTCGTAGTTCTAGTTTCTAACCTGTGGTCTATTAGAGGCAGGATTTTGGGGTCATTCCCTCTCTTCATCGCTTGTTCAGGAGAGGTACTAGTGGGGGGGGGGGGTGATAAAGTGGTATCAAAGTTGATGGTTACGATATATGGTTAATATTGAAGTTAGGAACACATAATTACTATATTATATTAGTAGGGAAGAAGTGAAACTTGATCCTAATATGTGATGTAGACCAAAGAGACCATATAGGACATAGATATTTAGTCCCCCAAGATCCTACATAAAAACATTGATAACCTAATGAAATGTTTTAGTGAATTTTTATCCATTATAGGGTAGAATTAATTGGGAGGTACATGCATCATTATCATTAGTTTCATTGCAATTTTAATTCTATATATTATTTTTGTTCCTATGATTATACTACTATGTTGTAGTTATCGATGATTTGTATTCTTCTTGCTAAATTGATTATATAAACTTAAAAAAATGAGTAAAATGGTAAATGACTAGAGTATATTGATTAACTATGGCCTTATTGGAACTTGTAATGTGTCTTCCCCATGCTTTCTACAACATAAATTTCCCTAAATTGATTTTCTTTTCCATTGTTGAAGTATGTAACATGCTGATTTGTTTCCGTGATGTTTAAAGTTATTAGTCATTCATTCTAAGAATGTCTTTTTGCAATAAATTAATAATTTTTAGAACCATTATAAACTATGTTTTTCCTTAATAAATTCCATGTTAATATATTGAAATGAATAGTTTGGATCCATGCATATAAGTGTTTTAAATTATATACAAGTTTTTGTTCCATTTATCACCTTCCACCCATGATATTTAAAATTAATATGTTATAAATTTATTATAAGCCTAGATTTTTATTATCAATTATGTAATTCTATAAATATGACAATCATTTTTGGTGATAACCCCTTTAAAAACATGAGAAATTGTATATAAATAAAACTTGCCTCTTCTTTTCAATAATGGATAACATTTTGTGATGATAAATTATTCATGTCTAAAATATAAAATCATGTTTCCATTCTATGTATAATTATTTAAATACAAATGATCACGTGTAAGAGTAAAATATATACTTTTTAATTATAGTAAGAATGTGTAAGAATGAAGTATGTTTGTGTGATTTGTAATATAAACCTCAATATATATTCACTTAAACTGGCTATGTGTTGAAAAAGTTATACTAAAATATTAAATAAAATATTTTCATGTCTTGTACCTTGAAATAATGTTTCATATGAAGTATATGATAAAAGAACCTTTAAATTTTGAATGACTAACATGAATATTCAAAGTAATTTTAGTATGATTAAATTTTTTAATCTGAAATCATGTTACATGTGTGGTAGAATGTTTAAAGAATATTTTCTTAATAATGAAAAAATGATGCATGGGAACACAACATGTGTGGTTTTCCTCCATAATTTAGGATCATGTTAATGTTATTTAACTCTAATAATGATGAATTTAAAATTTTGGGTGATGTTTATGATGCGTTAAATGATGATTTCATCCATAAGTTGGTGAATCATTTTACTATCAACTTCTTTACTAAATGATAAACCTAAAAATATAAAGGATGTATAGAATGATGTTTTCTAAAAATGAATATATGCTCTATAATTCCAATATGTTTTTATAAATTTATCATTAAGTGATTATTTTTTATGGGATTCCTTGCGATTATGTTACATTTTTGATGTGACTATATTGATAAATCCCATCCCATAAAAGGATTAACTCATAAATATGAAAATAAAAATTATTTCTTAAACAAACATAAATTTGTTAATAATTTCCTTATTTATACCCTTAATTATTATTAAAAGAAAATGAAAAAGTGGTGATTGATTTATGTGTTTGTTGAAATTGTTTGTGTTACATTTTCTAAAATTTTATGGTTTGAAATTAGACTTATTGAGGCTAAATAAGAAATTGGGATGTGTTGGGTAGTGGGGATATGTTTTTCTATTATGGGATGGATTGGAAGATATGGGTGATGTGGTAGAGGAAGTATGTTATTTTTTTGATGGGGTATGGTGATGTGTCAATGTAGGATGTTGTTTGGGTGAGTTGGTCAGAAAAGGGTAGTGTGTGAGTCAACGTGTCCTTATGAAATGTCATTTTTACTCTATGGTGATTGATGTTATTGTGTAGATTATGATAAAAATTTCATTTTTTGAACTAAATTCATACCTTTGAAACAATATTAGGATGTTAGGAATGGGAAATAGAAGAAACAATCATGGGATAAAGCCTTACTAAAATTTCAGTGGAATAAAGTATTGATGTTTTTTGGTGGAGCCTATATCCTAGATATTGAGTATTGGATAGTGTAATTTGAGGAAACCATTGGGTTGGTGAAGTCTCTAGATCAGTTATATGTCTCATTGGTAGCTTCCTTGTTTCAGAAAGCTGCCCAAATATAGTAGAAGATGAAGTGAGGTGACCCAAAAGAGATGTCTTGGGAGGGATTTATTGAATTATTCAAGAATGATTTATGATTATAAGTGAAGATGTGTGTAAATATTAGATATATTTTAGATATTTGGTAGGGTTTTGTGAGTGTGTGTATCTTTGGGATCTATTTATTAGTATTGGATAACTTCTTTTACATTTCTTGTTTGATGAGAGAGAATGGTCACAACAGTCCGAGTCTTCCTTGAGGATGATGTTTTAGTAATATGGCATGCCTCTACAACTAATGTAATGGGAATTGGTGATAGATCAAGTAAAGATTATTGAGAGGGAATTATTAGGGATATGGAGTTTTGGTGAGGACCACTCTAGAGAGGTTGGGAAGGTTGAGATGAATGCTTTGATTTACTAGGCTCAATGTTCATGGATGGGGAGAGTGAGGTTATCCTCTAAATATATAACATAAATTAGTTTTCTGGGATTGAGTAACTTGAGGTTCCCTTTGTTTGGATAGTTTATTTGTTTATGATTTAAATGTTGTGGGGTCATCATTAGTAAGACTACTTAAATATTTCACATGCGTCTTAGTCTTCACTGGAAATTTAAACATAGTAATGTTGTGGGTGAACCTACTCATTTAACCGAATCCTTTTGGTTGAATTGAAATCATTTTAAAGTGTGTGTTGATTTTGATTTAAAAGTTAAAGCAATTTTTTTGGAAGTGCTTTGAAACTATTTTCTTAAAAGGGGTTTTAAATAGACAAATAAGCTATTTTCAAATGGGCAACTACTTTTTGAAACATGTTTAAGGTGAAAAGAGTAACTTATGGAAAACTAGTTATGAGCTAGGGTGGTTAGTTATATGTTTGGATCTCTTTTGTAAAATCATTCTTGTTTAATTGGTATCATTTCTAAGAGTGTGGTTTGGATGTTTATGTCATGGGTTTTAGGAATTTTTCTTCTTGTGTGGTGGCTGTATTTGATTTACAACAAGATCTTTTAGAGGTATCTCACAAGGTGGGTTTTTGGACTACACCTTTTTCTTTTAGTGATATTTTTGATTATTTAGGATGAAAATAATTTTATATATATCTAATATACGGTCCCATAATTTTCTTAATCCCTATTTCTTAGTCATCTTGGATGTTGGGGTGTTTCCCTAAGTGATTATGAGGTTAGAGTGTTTTTTTTCATTTTAAATGTTTTTTTTTTCAATTTATAAAAGTAATTTTAATGTTGTAAAAGTGAAAATAGAATTAAAATAAACATTTAATGTGATTCAACTATTTTAAAATTAATTTTTTAATTTTAAAAATAACCTCTAAGTTCTCAATAAAATCCTATGTTTTGAGTTTGATCAAATTATGAATAGTTTTACAGTGTTGGTGATTTTTTGTGTATGGGTCATTGTTTTTTCATTTTGTTTAAACCTACACATAATTCCTCTCATATAATTAAAGGCCATCTGACATACATTAAGGTCATCCTAACTTTCATATGGGTCTTTCTAATCATTTAAGGTTCATTCTATATGTGTCATCGCTTGCATAAGGGTATTCCCATCTCACATAAGGGTCTTGGAAGTTCACATAATGGTCGAGATCATGTAAAGGTAAACCAAACTTCATGTATGTGTGATTTGATCTTCACATATGGGTCACTCGATTTTACCTGGATTGTTTAAGGTTAGTTTCTATCTTTTTTAAGGGTAAATACTTGCTCATGTGTGGGGTCCTTCCTATGAGAAATGGGGTTGACCATTGGGATGTGGTTTAAGATGTGGAATATTGATTTCTTTGGTAGAGTTGCGTGAAGGACACCACATTGTAGCGGTTTTAATTTTTCAAGCTGTGGAGGTTGATGGTGTTTAGGAGTTTAACCATCAAGAAATGAGGAGCTTAAAATGATGCAGAAGTGAGCTGTGGAGAGCTATGTCAAGTAGGAGATAAAATGAGTAGGTGAGTTAGAAAATGGCTAGTTGGGTATCAATAGGCTATGTTCTTGGGTGTGGTGAGGTGAAATGGTGAGTGAATTTTCCCTCCATCAGGTTGACCACATAGTGTTTATCTAGGTATCCAAAATAGAGAGAAAAACTTCACGATGCTATAAATTAGGTAATGGTGGTTTTTATAGGTTAAAATGGTGAGTTATATTTCTCTATGATATGAGGGAACTTGTAGTGGTGGTCAGACATACTTTTAAGTGGTCAAAATGACCAAAGATAAAAAGGGAAGTTGTTTGTTTTAGAAAGTGAGGATTTAGGATCTTGTTTGACCAAGACTATTATAAACATTTTGAATTCCTCTACACTATGTTGAAGGATTATTTGGTTTCATCTATAAATAGGGTAGGTTATTCTCATTGGTTAGACTTTTTTATCTTCCCCTTGAGAATTAGATGAACCTAGGGTGTCTCTTAGAGGAATTTGTCTTTACTTTTAAGTACACTAACTCTCTTGATTAATTTTTTTAGAACATTCTTTTTTGAATCATCTTTCTATATTCCTCTATTGGTTATTTTCATTATTTCTATCTAGAGGATGAAATCAATTTTTTTGTGTAGTTTTTGTGGATCACGATTGATTTCTTGATGATGGATGTGGTGTTGTAAGATTGATGGAGTTTTTATTTCTTCATTGGTGCTTGATTTTAGTTCTATTTTCACAGAGTATCCCAACTTCTTAAGGTCATGAATTTTTGGTCTTATTTATTATATTTGGGATTGATATTATTGATTTTACCTATTGTGATTCATTTTATACATACAATAATGTTCTCCCTCTGTGTTGAGTGATGTTGGTTAATAAGAATTATTAGTTTGAGTGAAGAGGGAATAATATATGGGAAACACACATTAATGAAGAATAAAATTAGTAAGGGAATGATAAACTGTGAAGTAGAACTTCAGAGCTAAAAAGTGAAATTTCATGTACTCTATAATTCCATTACTGTTGATTTTTTATTTATTATTAATTGTTTCATCTATTGTGGTTATAATATTATTTTTATAATAAAACTTAACACACAACTAATCAATTAATTACTTGAATATGGTGACAAAAGAGGTTAGACTTCAATTAAACTTCTATGTTTTCACCCTTATGGAATGATGATTGTTGTTATGGATTTTTTTATGCTAAAATCACTCAAGTATTTTTTACCTCTATAATCATGTAACTCTTTAAAGTTGGTAACACATAATGAAATTCTTGGAATCTAGGAATTTAAAATTATTGTGATGTTTTGATATTGTGGTGATGTGTTTTCCTATAAACATGATTAAGGTGCTTTATGAGAGATAATGGAAATTTTTAAAGGAATTTGTAATATATAATTTATTTTGATATTGTGAAATGTTTAATACACCTTAAGATAATAAAGGGATGTTGAGAAAATAAAAAGGAAATGGGTAAGTTAAAAACTAGAGAACAATTATTTCTAGTGTAACTCTTAATGAATTATGTAACAAATATGAAATAATAGGGATGGGTGTTTAATGGTCTATTAATAAATTATTGATAGTTATGAATTTAATGGAACATGACTGGTATAAATAATTTGAAATGTGAAGGAGAGTGGGCTCTGATAAATTTTCAATAATCTAAGTTTGAATTAATCATGGTTTTAATAATCTATTTTTTGATGAATAAATATCCCATAAAAGGGTGATTGATGGATGAATGAGTTTACCATAGCGGTGAGCATAAATATGGGTTGAATATAAATATTGTATATAATTATAATGTAAAAATTAAATACTAGAATTAAAATAAATCCCAAAATGTTAGTGATTATTGAAATAATATATATTTATTGAATGAATAAAAAATTTAATGATGTTGGGATTATTAAATGATCAGGGTTGAAGTAATATATAAATAGACATGATTATTATTTATTTGGTTCCCTAACCTAAAGCATTTGTTGCATCATTATTGTAGCTGCCATATTGAGAAACATGTTTCATGATATATGGTTGTTATATCATGATTTTACTTATAATTTTAATTATAGGGAGATTATGATGTTTCATAATGGGGGTATTTCATGGTAGGGGGCATTAGGTTGATCATCCACATGTTCGTCAAACCATACTATGATGGTTATAATATGTTCTTGATGGACCAGTTAGTGGTGATTCTTAGTAATGGAATAGTTGGTTGCGATGGATGATGATGAAATAAAATGTCTTGTGGTAATTGGTGTTAGTTTTCCATAGGTGGTATATGTTTTTGTAAGGGGGATGTGATGAAGTTTTTAACACCCTGAGATTTTGTGAAATATTTTTTTCAAAGAAATTAAATTTGTTTGAAGTCTTGCATTGCACGCTACACCATGTTATGATTTATTTATATGCAACACCAAGTTATTATGAAAATAAACACAACACTTATATTATATTAAGGTACACACAACATCATTTTTGGATTTTGTAACAAAAAATTCATAGTTCCTTTGATATCTTGTAGTACACATAAGACCGAGTTTTCGCAAGCTAAAATATACTATTAATATTTTTATTAAAATATTAATATAGTTACCACCTTTCCATTAAAATAGAATTTATGAATTATATTAAATAAATTATGAAAATATGGTATAAAAATTTATATAATTCAATACTTTGGTAATTAATTAGTTTTAAATTAATGAAAAAACTATTTGAAAATAAAGAAATTCTTTTTCTAAGAAAACTATTTTTCTATGTACAAACACGTTCTATATCAATAAATTAAAAAAATAGACTTTTGATAAATTTTATAAATACAATTTATATATATTAAATTTTTAAAACCCATCTGATAGATTTTATCATTATAATATAAGAATAAATCTAAGTTTATGAATTAAAAGATGTATTTTTCTAAAAGGTAATTTTAACATCTGTTAATGGAGAACCTATTTTAAATCTAAATTTTAAGACTCTCATTTTTTTATTTGAAAAACTAAACTTAATTTTTGAAATAGGAATATCAAAATTTACTTTGGGTGAATTTTTCATATTTTTATGAGAAGTTTCATTTTTTGATGAATAGTGAAAAATACTGAATTTTAATTGAAAACTATATTTTCGTCTAATTTATTTATGTGGTTAATTTATATTTTAAATTGTTTTTAAAGTATAATTATTTAAATTATAATTAAATTAATCCAATTTAGTTCATTTTAATCAATTTCACATTTAAATTGGTTATAAAAACATTTCAAACTTTTGAACCTTTTCACTGTAAAGACATGTTGTTTCGTCCCATCCGAGAGATTGATTTTAAATGAAATACATCCCTTATGTGATTACAATTTGGAGATATGGATTCCATATTTTTAATCCACATAATTTCTAATTTTTAATATGTTAAAATTTCTTTTTTACCAAACATATTGGTGAAATTAATTAAAATTAATTACAATGACTAAGGTTTAAATGAGTTTACTTAGTGGTTAAACATTAAACTTAAGGGGTCAAATCACCTAGAAACATGTAAGAAACCAATTTCATGGATACATGACGAACATTTACCCTATAGTATAAAAAATGAAACATTATTTGAGGAAAATTATGTAAGGGAGACCTCTCAATAGTGGTTTTCTTTTTGTTTTTACAATAATGTCACCCCTCCTCCACTATAAAAGGGAACTCACCCCCTCACTTTTTCACACCTCTAAATCCTTTTGTATCATTAAAAAAATTATAAAATGTGATCCCAAATTACCTCATATCAAACTATAAGCCTCATTTTGTGAATAAATCTAACCAAGGAACCCCTTTGGGGAAAATAACAAAGAGTTACCCAAAGAAGAGGTAACACCCTTAAACACACAATTTTATTTTATTTCTTTATCCAACCCATAAATAATTATTATTTCATGATGATATAATAAAATTTGTATAATAAATATACTTAGGTGATTTTATGTTAAGTCTATGACCTAAAATCACACAAACATTCATTAAATGGGATGCACAATCATCGTTCTTATGCACGGTAGACTATCGCCTCACGAACCAACGTCGTTTGTTCTTCCATTACCAACTCTAAAGGTTGGTAATAATGATATAATTACTATTTTTATACCATATATAGGTTATTTATTATTTATTTATGATTTTTTAGTTATTATATAACACATAAGTTCATGCTTTCCATTTTTTGGAAATACGATAACATCATTTGTGGACGTGCAGACTACCGCCTCCTCCAAGAGATGTGATTCATTCACAATTTACATGAAATGTATTAAAGATTATTTCATTAAAAATATGGGATATTTATAACATAATAATTCTACTATAATGATAATATATATATACACATTATTTACTTTTCTTTATTTCAATACGATAAGAAAATGGAAACAATGTTCATGCATACGTATGACATACCATCTTCATGAATGGTGTATCTCATGTTTTTCAATGTTTTATATTTAATTATAAATAATTATGTAATGAATATATATTATATTTATATAATGGTTTAAAATTTTTAAATAAGTAAATAATTATAAAATAAAGTGGATAAAAAATAACAAGTCAAAACATATATGAAAAACAAAGTGGATATTACCCGAAACGTAACTTTAACATGGAATTGTTAATAAATGGGTAATATAAAGTCATAAAAAAATCATATATGGTATGGTAAATAATGATATTTTTTTAAGATATATAATAAACCTATATTTAATATACAAGAGGTTTGAAAATGCACAAATAAATTCAATACATAAGGTAAGATAATTTCATCTCACTTTCTTATATTCGCGAGATACATGCCATATTCACCACCCATTTCTTTTATTTGGTGTATATACTTAAATAATATATTTTAAATCATGAATTAACTTTATTTAATGATATTTAAAGTTTCAGTTGATGTTATTATTTCATTTGGATCATGATTCAAAATTTACTCAAGTAGTAAGGGGATTTCTAATCTCACTTTTATTTCTGTGAGACTTATGCCTTATTCACCACTAATTTATTTTGTGTGGTGTATATAATTAACCTGAATGTATTATATAATTATTATCCTTATATTTATGGGTATTTACATATCCATTTTTTATATCTATTTCATGTGGTTATACAGTTCAAAAGTTACCAAATCGGTAAACTAATTTTGTCTCAATTTTCCTTTTTTGAGACACATGTTTTGCTATGAACTTATATTATTTTATGAGGTGTTTATACTTAAATTTTATATATTATATCATTAATATAATTATTTTCATGATATTTTAATCTTAATTCAATTTCATTCTCTCATGGGAATTATGATTCAAAGTTACTAAAGTGGTATGAGGATATTGCTACAATCTCATCATTTATCAGGATTGTTTATGATTATAATTCCATTGATGAAATATTATGATCCATAAAATCTCATGAATTTTCTCCTCCTATGTTTATTCATGAAATATTCATGTATTGGTACCATTTTTATACTATTTGGTACCTAATATAATTTTTAAAATGTTTTTAATAAAATCGGTCTTCATTTATCTCTTTGATAAGAAATTTGTTTTCTTCTAAAATCATATTTTCTGAAAATGTTTTTAAATTATATTTCACGTTTATATTTAAATAAAAATGATTAAAATTATATTAAAATTATCTTTTATATGTTTTAAAATATATTTTCAGATAATTTGTTTTCAAAAATTATTCATGTTTTAAAAAGAAATTTTCAAAGAAGAAAGGATATTTTCCTCAAGAAATGTTTTTAAAAGACATTTCAAAATTATTTCCATCTAATATGACATCTTTTTTTGTTAATCATTCCATTATATTGATATGATCCAAGGGAACCATTCATATTATTTCTCTTAATGGTTTATGTTTTGATGGCATGGTGTATATGATACCTATTTCTCTTCCACGAGTTATATCCTGATGAAACCCATTTATTTTCATATGATATGCTCTGATTAAATGATTATGAAACCTACCTCCTTTCCACAGGTTATGATATGATGACACTTTTATGATACCCATTTCATTTCATGGGTCATGTTATGATATTTATGAAACCCATCTATTTATATGGGTCATGATATGATGATTGTTTATGATATTGTGTCACACATATGTTTGATTTCATTATGAGATGGGTGAGACTTATATCTTCCTCTAATGAATTAGGTAAAGATTTATATCTCATGAGATATAGATGGATACAAATAGGAATTAACTCAGTTTAGTAAAGGAATTTTTCTATTAAGATGGTCTTGGTATTGAACCTTGACAACTAATATGGTTTTGGGAGTGAACCCATTCCACCAATATGGCCTTGTAATGAATCATTAAATACCATGGAAATAATTTTATATACTTATGTGTCTACTACAATTTAATTTCTTATCACTATGTTATACTATCATGAAATAAACTCTTTTATTTCCTTACAATTCATGTCTTTATGAACTAAAAATATTTATTCTATGATTCATGTTTATGATCTTTGATATTTTGGGTATGATCTTATAATTTTATGACCATGTTATTATACCCTTATGTTCATGTTATTCTTATGTATCTCCTTTGCTTATCCTTACCAAGCATCTGATCTGACCCTTTCTTATGGTTCCATTTCCTAGGTTTCTAAGAGAGGTTTTTAAGTAGGAGTACTAAAGGGGAAGATCTTTATAGGATATATTGACAATATATCACCAAGATAAAAGATTATTTTTCCAATTTTTCAAAAACACTAAACTATTATAGTCCTTAGGCACATACTTTTTTAATGTGATGAAAGTTCATATAAAATGATGTAATATCCATGTATGTTAATATTGGGTCACTATAATGTTGATGTATGAAACTCCTCAAGATTTTAGTATCAATTTTCAATTAAATGAATACCATGTTGAAAAAATTATTTAATATATAACTCTTAACCAAAACAAACCAATTTTTTTTAAAAGTAAATGTAACTGTTAAATTTGTGGGTATAAAAAGAGGTATCTGAATTATGAAATATAAGTATAAATAAAAAATTAAAGTTCATTTTTTATACTAATAAATTGATAAAATTTATTTAGTGTAGCTAAATAAAAAATAAGACCATTTTATGATTAGAAATATATTTTTTTAAAAATTGGATTTTATGCAATTAATTTTAAGAATAAAAATATATAATGGATAAATAAGGATAAAATATGTTTTTCACATGAAAAATATATAAAAAACAATTTAATTAGTAATTTATAATAAATAATAACAAGAAAAATTAATTTTTTAAAAGGTTAATCTCCTATAAAAATGATTTTTTATTATATTTTGTATTTTTGTTTAAAAGTTAAATTCCTAAATTATAGACTTTGAATTTTAAAAAATGAACTTAATTCTGGATTCATCATATTATTATTATCTTATGATGAATTTTTGGTATTTTTCGAAAAATATTTATTTTTAGGTGAATAGTAAAAAATATCATTTTTAAAAATACCATGACTTTTAAGACATAATTATGATATAATATAAGGAAAAAACCTTAAACAAACCATAAATTGAATGTTTAGAATATAATTCCCTTTATATTATTTAAATGATCTTTTCAGGATTTGAGTTCTGTAGAATTAGGTCATAACTCTTACATAACAAACCCATACATTATAAGTTAAAAACTTCATCTTAGTATCTATTTTCCCTCAATATAAGAATTTTAAAATAAACCAAGTTTTACATTCATGAAAAATATTTATGATTTTAAACATGACTTATTATTTGTTCTTAATCATCCTTAAAACCTATGAAAAAATTTTAAAAGTTTTGGATGAACAAAAAAATCTCAATAAGGGACATAAAAATAAGAAAGAAACCCATTATTACATTTTAAAACCATGATATTATAAATTATAGTTTTCCTTTGACTTAATAAACATTGATCTCAAATAATTATTTACTTACACATGAAATCATCTTTTCTTCCCAAAGTTTTTTATAAAACACTTTATAAGAAAATATAATGGAAAAATCATAACCATGGGGGTTTCATTGAAAACATGATAACCCTTGGAATATTTTTTCTTAAAAACATATACTTTTTCGTTAAAAGGGAATAATCATTAATTTAAAAAAAATATAAATAACTTAACTTTTTAAAATCAAATGATTTCCATGAAAAATCATTAATAAGTATAAAAAATTCATGTATGTTCCTAAGGAAAACATATTTATATAGCCCTTATAATAAACCTTACAAGTATAATAACTAATACAATCAAATTCCATCATAATTATTTAGATAATATAATCATTACCCAATGCATTAGAGATATATATCGAGATCACCCATCATTATGAGCTATATCATTATCACCTATCATTATGAGCTATATTGGGATCACATAATAAGAAATTTCCGAGGACCACATCATGAGTAAAGTATTATAATATTTCACTTTTCATTATAAATCCCTTGAAAAAATCTTTTGAAACCATATGAAAAACTATTTCAGATATAGAAATACCCTTTCCTTTTATATAATTATTATTTAATCATAAATATTATATTATTTATTTAAATACACTCATATATAACATCCATGTGATGTGCTCATAAAAACGAATCACATGACCTTATGGAGGTGGTAATCCACATGTACGTAAGAACAACATTGTGATTTTTATATGGTTGGAAATATAAGAAAATAGATGATATATTATATTTATATAATGATACATATTTCATTAATATCATATATATACATTAAATCAATCACTATAACCATTTGTGAGAGGTGGTGATGGAAAATGAATTACATCGGCTCGTGAGACAGCAGTCCGCTGTACACACAAACAACATTTTCATTTCCCACTTAAGTGAATATGGATAGGGATATAAGTTATGACATTAACATAATTAAATATAATTATATTAGATATAAAAATGTTATTATATTATCATGGATGAATAATATTTGAACGACATAGAAGAAGAAACAAAACTAAAACATTCAGTTAAAAGCTTTACCCTTCTTCGGAAAACCTCATTTTCATTACACTTTAAGCCCTATAAGATTGGTATCATACCCAAAATAATAATTATAGTACATGGTGAGGGATTTTAGGAAATAAGTTGGGTAGATATTTTCTAATATATCGTACCCAATTTTTTTTATGAAGAGAGGATAGGAGGTGCCCTTTTATAAGTGAGGGAAATGACATTCTAGAATTTTCTTATAGTATTATATTAATATAAATTAATTTTCTTGTTAAAGTAGATAAAAATTTATTTAAATTGAATATAGAATGATAAAGGGTCTAAATATTACCATAAAATAAATTTTTTTACAAGTATATATTACATTTTTACCCTTTTCTATTCGTTTTAACCCTATTAACCCTTTTGACAATTACAGTGATATCAAAGTATCTTACTCTTTAGTGGTAAAGAAAAATACTATAAAAGGAAAAATGACGGATAAACGGATCATGGTTGATATTTTAAACCATATAATATTTAATTTGGATGAATATGCAATTTTTATGAATTTTCAATCATTTAATAAAATATTTTTTATTATAAAATATTATTAATTTCACTTTTTGAACTATTCATTTATGTTGAATTTAAAGTAATAAAGATAATAAGGGAATTAGAATATAAAATATTCACACATATCTAATATATTATATTTATCTATAACATTCATGGGACACTGTAACTCACCCAAATAAAATTATTAACTTGATTTTTCTCTTAGCTTGCACAAGTATTGTGTCAACGTTGTGTAAGAATTTAGGGTAATTTTTTCATCACTAAAATTAAAGAAATTAATATAATATAAATAATTATCTATATTTAAAATAAAAATTTATAATAAAACTTATCCCGTTTACTTATGTAATTTTTTTTGATATATTAAAGCCACAAGATTGACATTATAGAATATTCTTTACTTAAAATAATATAAATGTCATTATCAAGGGGAAAGGGAAAGAAAATTCCATATATTAATTTTTTTTATTTATATGCTATATTTTTTCTCATAAAATGAAATAAATTTTAGTGATTTAATGAACTTAAATCTTTATCACAATATTTTTAACCCTAATGAACTCATTTTACCTTCATTGTGTTAACAAAAATTTACCATGATTACTAATCATAATGACTAAAAATAAAAGAGATATATTTTTAAAAAATTTATATCATGACTATAAATATGGGATAAAATTTTCAATATTCAATTTATATAATTTGAATAATTAAATTTAAAATTAAACTCGCAAAATGTGATGAAAAATGATTTTTCAGAAAAAAAAACATTTTTAAGTATTAAAATTTTTTTATACCAAATTCAGGTATAAAATTAATTCCAAAGACCACAATTGAATTTTTATAATAAAAAATAACTCGTAAAATTTTAAAAATAATCAAAAAAATAGAACTTTATTTTGTAAATACTTGAAAGGAAAATATAATTTTTAATAAAAATCTACATTTTCACTATTCATTGAAAAATATTTTTTTTATTCTTAATAATTCATCATAAGCTAGTTTTGAAATACTAAATTAAAAAATAAAGTTAATTTTTTAAATTTAAAATTATATAATTTGAAAAAATATCTTTTAAATAGAACAATATAATGCATTAAAATCCAATTTCTTTAGAAATAAATATTTTTCTCTTTTGATTAAAGAATTACATAATATTATTATAATGAATATAACTCTATAAAATCTATTCATTGAATGTTAATAAGAAATGAAAATGAATTATATTAATATTAGCTGGGTTGTTACATTATTTCCATATTTTTGAAATATCATCGTTATAATTTTATTCATTACTTAATGAGGTGGGGATATATTTACTTCATAACATTTTCTAATTCCCATGTTGGTTCTTTGATAATATGGGTTTTCCAAAAAACCTTCACATAGATATTCACCCTATTTAATAACACCTGCTCCCTATGGTCAAGAATCTAAACAGGAAATTCCTCAAATGAAAGGTTTTCTTCTATCTAAACTAATTTAAGTATCAAAACATGAGATGCATTTGGATAAACTCGGAGTAAATAATACTTAGTAAGCAACTGATCTAGCTTTATACAGGATTTCATATGGTCTAGTGAACCACATACTTGGTTTACCTTTTTTTTAGTAAAATGCATAATGATTTTAATGTAGATAATCTAATAAAAACATTATCAACCAACTCAAAAGAAATATATTTTATAAAACCTATATATTTTAAAATAACACCATATTCAATAGTGTATACAATACATAACACCAAGCTTAAACAAACCACAAAATATTATTATTCAAATATAACCATTATAATATAGACATTAAATTGGTGAGTATGAATATTATTAAACACATTATGATATATTTATAAAGTTCACACTTAATACAAATTTATGGATTTTTACATAGTAAATAAGCACTCAATTTTTTCTTTAAAAAAAGCGCTCAATTTTTAGTAAAGACTTTTTATTCTTCAAAAAATACGTTTTCTTCAAAAATGTTTTTTATTATTTTTTGTGAGTAAATATTATTATTAAATTTTGGAAATTTTATAATTTTTTTTATAAAAATATTATCATTTAATAAATAATAAATAAAAATTATCTTAGGGTAATTTTTTTGTATCTTTCTCAAATGATTGATTTTTCAGTGAATAGTGAAAAATACCGATTTTTGAAAAACTTTAATTTATTTTAATTAAAAAATACCCATAATGTTTTTAATTTGATAATAAATTAATATAATTAACCATTATTTTTAAATAATATAATTAATTATATAGAAATCAATAACAAAAATTATTTTTGTATAAGTTCATTTTTGGGCTTAAAAATACATTTTTTCTAAAAACTATTTTCCATTAAGTTTTACGCATTTATATTAAAAGCAATTTATATAAATTTTAGGAATTTAATTTGATGAAATTTAATTTAGTTTTTATTCATAAAATGAAAATTTTCCTAGAATGAATTTTTGACATTTTCCCAATGAAGTTAAATTTTTGAGAATAATAAAAAATATAACCCATAAAGTTAGTCAGAGGCCAACCTCCGACCATTTATTAAAATAAAAGAAAAGTTCAGTACACAAGAACACAATCCCAAAAACATCAAGTAGAAACCATAAGAACCATACCCATCACCACACCCATGATAGAAATATTTCTCTGTAGTGGCCAATTCCCATTTCGAACTTTCATAATGCTTTAGGATTTTGGCATAATTCCTCCTCAAATTCAACAGCTCCAAAGAAATAAATGCATTAGGAGATTTCATACATTTATTTAGACCCTCCCCACCTCCCTTTATTATAGATGACCTAGTGGACATCAACTTTGGAAAACTGGAGTAATCTTTCCTCAGTCACCTTCGTGGTGAGGCAATCCTTGCCTCCTGGTTCTCAAATACCTTCACCTTCCCCTTGTACAATGTTGCTATACGAGGGCCTTGAAAATCCACCATTATTTTCTTTATAACTCTCATAAATCTTCCCCATTTCCTAGGGATAACCACATTTTGATATGGTGCTGACTGATTCTGCTGAAACTGAGCATTAGAATCAATTAATGCTAAGCATTGCGACTATTCAACTATTTCATGATATTCATGAAATACCATCCTCATTTATTCATTTGCATCAGTAATATTTTGAGATCCAGTTTCCGTATTGGCACCAGTATTTTCTGGGTTAGTCACCTCTTCATCATCTTGTTCCAAACCCTGAAAACAGTTTCTTGTAGGAAGTGTAATGAAGACCCCTCCATCATCCTTATTCCGACAAATTTTATCATCACATCCTTCTAACACCCCCATAGAAGGGACATATTTCACTACAAGACCTGTTTTCTACACTACCACAGGATGCACCCCCTCAACCCTACTGCTAATAGCCAACTCACCTCCAACACTAGAGCCACATTTATCATCCTTTTGCATCCCACTATCCCAAACCTACAGATCAATAAACAATGATTGATTATTGGTTTCCACCCAGACCAAGCATGTAGGATTCTTCCCAATAGTATGGTCAATACTTCCAGCCTGCTGATCCCCCACTTCCTTACTCAGATCCAAATAAGCCTCCACCTCTTGATGATTTACAGCAAAATCTTGGACCAGACCAGCATTAAACCTAGCACTCACTACTAATGCATTTCGGTTTGAGAAGCCATCATTCCTCTACACTTGTAGAACACCACCATTCTGTGTAACCCCTGAGACCTCAGTAGCTCCTGGAGGGCCTGCCAAGTCTTGTCTCAACCTATTAAAGATTTCAGTGACACTCGGTTCAGGAGGCAACACCCCTGCCTGATTTTTCTTAACCACTACATCTACAGGAACATCATTCGCAACAATTTCAACTCACCTAATCCCACACTAGAAATTAACCTTCGGTAACTTTATACTCCAAACAACGGGACCAACTGAGGCCCGAGTCGTCTGAACATTCCCAGCACCCAAGTGTCTCAAACCCCTTCACCTGCAAACTTCTAAATTATGCCCCAGTTTCTTGCACGAGGAATAGAACTCATTCCATGACTCAAACACCACGTACATATTGTGACGAAACTCCTCACCCATAGAAATATTTCAAAAAATATAAATTATAATTTATTTCATAATTAATATGAAAATAATTTTCAACGCCGACATAGTGCTTGCACAATGTCGAAAAAGTAAAATTTGGTGTCCTAATGATGATAATTGAGAATGAAAAATAATTTGCCTCATTTTTTAGTAAATATTTTGTATAAATGATTTTTTTTATTGAATTTTTTGAAATTTTTTGTTATATAACGAAAATATTATACAAATTCTTGTGAAATGTTTACATAAGGAGAAAAAAGTAAAAAATAACACATTAAATATATTGTCATGATATGAATGAGAATATATATTCCATATGAATCAATGTATATGATAAAATGTTTTATAATAAAATTTTTAATGTTAATAATTTATTTTTAATGTTTAAAATTATTATAATTGTCTAAATCACTTACACCGCGATGACACAATGTATATAAAAGCACTAAAATAATTAAATAAATAATTTTAAAAATATTTAAATTAATAAAATTTAGATATAATTGGATATAACATTAATTTTATAGATATTTAGGTTGTTTAATTTTTGTTTTAAGATATTATATTTTAATTTGGTAGTTTTCATGATGTTTTCAAAGTCAAAATAAATTAATAGTGTCAAAAAAAGAATTATTAATATTTTATGAAAAACAATTGTTTATTAAATTTTTTAAAAATCATAAAAATATTTAAGGAGTAATATTAGTAATATATAAATTATATTATTTCATTATTTTTCCATTTATTTTCAAATTATTACCTTATAAGTAAAATTATAACCCTTTAAGGTTGAAATAGTTGTTACCATGGTTATGGTTAAAATTTTTTAACGAGGGGGTTAAACCAAAAGATAAAGTTTAAAATACCACTTAAACCTGTAAAAAATTTATTTCTTTAATATATCTAATCCATATAATATATTATATTTTAAATTATGGCCACATAGTGCATCTTTTACATGAATATAAATTTATTATATTCAAATATTTTCCATTAATTCTATGTGTGTCCTTTCGTTCACTATAAAAAAACCACTTCTCCTTTATTATATACAATACATAGGGCCTATTAGATAAATAAAAAAGTACAAAAAACTCTTATAAACATAATTATCCATGTTATGGAGGTTCTGCTCTTCCAAAAAGACCAACCATTGGTCCCTTAAGAGAATATCTAAAGGAGCTCTTTTGAAGAAGAGACAATCATCTTTACCGACTCTTTAAAGTTTATTTCTTTTTAAAAATACTTTAAATATATTGTATCTATATGAAAATAATAAATAAAAAATCATAAATATACTGATATTTTATTATGATTATAGAACAACCATTTTATATCCATTTTCCATCATATGAAAAATGAATACATCGCTTATGCATACC
Organism: Viscum album; assembly: GCA_963277665.1. Lineage (NCBI taxonomy): Eukaryota > Viridiplantae > Streptophyta > Magnoliopsida > Santalales > Viscaceae > Viscum > Viscum album. The sequence goes on along the minus strand of OY728131.1, from coordinate 1,645,040,828 downwards.
TACGACTTACCGACTCTATATAGTGGTGAAATTTTTTTCTCATCACGACTTTACTTGAATGGTTATAGATACATAAATAATGAATATATATAATATTTATTACATAAATATTATTATTTCAATATAATATCATATATACCTTTTATCCTTCCGATCTATTGGAAAATGATAAGGTAGCTCGTGCGTACGTATGAGCTATAACCACCGTAAAGCGATGTGATCCATTTTTCATTTATTCTTTACATAAATAGTAATAAGGGTGAATTTGATGAATATATATATGATATTTATATCATTATTAAAATTATATATATTATTTAACCATGATCAGAGTAAAAGGACCACAACCACTAAACCAAAACATAAATGAAAAATGAAACAATTATCAACCAAAGCGATGATTTTAATAAATAATTGTTAATAAATGTGTGAAAAAGGTTATAAATAAATAATATATTATATGATATATATGAGTATGATTATGGAATATATATATATATATATAATAAATATTTATTTATTATATAGAAGGTTTAAACATATATGAAAGAATTCGAACGTGAGGTAAGGGTTCTTCATCTCAAATTGTCCTCTCTAGGATATATGTTAGGTTATACACTAATATTATTTTATGAGTTGTATCTACTATACATTTGATATGTTATATCAAGAATATATTTATATTCATGGTATTTAATGTTTTATTTTATGTTATTTATTTTATAGGGGTTATGATTTGAAAGTTACCAAAGTGGTAAGCAGTTTCTTAACTCAATTTCCATTCATTGGGTTATAATTCTAGTTCATTGAATTTGTTATTCCATGTTTATGCATGAAATGAATTATGATTTTATTATTTTTTATTTCCAATTGTTTTTTTAGATTTATATTTTTCACACATAATCAATTCATTTATTAATTCTCACCTCAATGATTTGTTCTTTTTAAGATATTTCTTAAACCAATTTCCATTCATTAGGTTATACTTCTACTTAATTGACTATATTATGACATGATTATATGTGAAATTATATATTATTTCATTATTTTTCATATAAACTTAAATTTTTTGGATTTTAAACTTTTTAAACATAAATACTTCATTGATTTATTCTTACTTCAGTGATACTATTTTTAAGGTATTTCATCTTAATTTCTACTCCATTATAACATATTTGGTATTATGTGCCTATTTATTTTTTATGATGTATATAATACCCCTTTTATGTATTTAACATGAATATATATTTATTAATGATGATTAATTATTCAATTTAATTTACTTTTTCAAGAGAAATGTTTAAAAGAAAAGTTGATCTTATTTTTCTTATTGACCAGGTGTATTTTTCATTCATATACATATTTTTAAAAATTATTTTAAAAAAGTATTTTTTATTAATAAAATAATTTATTAAGAAAATTTTAAGTTATACTTGACTTTTTTAAATAGTTTTAAATGAATATTTTTAATGTTTTCCTAAAAGTTTCATTTTCAACTTTCTTTATAAAAAGTTAAAATAAATGCTTTCTTTTTTTAAGTATATGATGTTAACAGAATATCCTGCTTCCATAACCATTTTACACCCATAATATTCTTATATAATATTATAGTGATTTTTTAAATATTTTTTTATGAAAAATTATCTTAAATGTTTCATTTCAATTTTTTATATACTTTAAAATTATTTATTTTACTACGTAATATAATTTTACGATGGTCATCTCTCATCTATTGATTAATCTTGTGATCAATATCTTTTTATTGAAATGATCAATTTATTGTGATCATTTGACATTATATTTATATTAAATATCTATATTTTTTGTATCATGGATATGATTTTTTCTTAAACTATATACAATTTCTACACATGGTTTTTTAGTTTTAAAGTTATTTGATTGACTGGGGAAATATTTATATTTTTTTATTCAATATATATTTTTGTTGATATGAAATATTTTTTATGAATTAAATTGATCATTAAATATATGAGGAATTCATTGGACATGCAGTGAGGGGTGGGGATTGAAATTATATAACCCCTAAATGTATTGATAGGTCTCATGAGACAAATCATTTGGCCAAAATTATTTAATGGAGTTTTATTATATATCTACACATAGTTTAAAATATCATGGAATTATGTCACAATGATAAGTTTCAGATGTCTGACATTATGAATTCTATCATTATAAAATCCATTATTAATGTCCATGCTAGTATATTAAATAATATAAATGGATAAGTTTTATGTTTATTTGATTATTTATATGGAATCATTTGATCTTTATTTACTCTAGCCATATTATTCTACATACTTAAGTTATTGATAAAATGGAATGTGATTTCAGTTATTTACCTTTCTATATCGATTATGTATTATTTTCTCATGATTTATTCTACTGTATGTAACCCTTACAAAGGATATGTGCTCACCCTTGTTTTTTTCCTTTCCCTAGGATATGAATAATTAATCATTGAATGATTTCAAGGATGAAAAATATTTACTTTCACTATGTTTTATATTTTATGCTTTGAAATGTAATATGAGATTCAAGTATGTATCTAGTTTACCAAGATTACTAAACTATTTTGTCCTTTTGTATGAGATATCTTATCTTTAATGCTAATGTAATAAAGTAACCAAACTCTAGGAAACTGGGGTAGGGGTCTTTACTTTTGGTATTAGAGGAAGTTTAATAGAAACATTGTGAACTATATTTAATAAAACATAGATTAAGGAGCATTACCCTATGATATACTCTGAGGATATTTCCTAAAGACATTAATTCTAGGGTTCAGATGATTATAGTTTAATATTTTTAGGTACCATCATTTTTTAATAAGTATAAAGATGATTGTAAGTTTAAAGGAATAGATACCCCTTATGAGGCTTTATGATATTCAAGTACTTTGGATACATTTATTGAGTTTTAATAGTTATTTGAGGTATATATAACCCTTATGTATAACTTATATTTCAGTGAGAAGGTTATTTGAGGAATAATAATTTTATATTTTATGGTAATATGTTTAAAGTTATTAATAAACATTATGTTTAATATGATCGTTGATGTTAACGTAATAACAGTCAATTGAGATTATTTGATTTAATGAAAAAAAATAAACTGTATAGAAAAAATTTGTTGTTAAAAATTGATTTTTTGATTAATGTTAATTTTAAGGATGTTCATAACATTTTTCAGAACATTATATGAATTATATTAATCTAGTTTTAAGAAAAGGATAACCTATAGTCTGAGTGATAATCTGTTGCATCTGGAAGGGATGCAGGACTTGAAACCATAACCAAAGGGTGATAAGGGTATAATACCTACCACTGGACTACATGATGTCTTGGTCAGTATGATTTTTTTACTTAAATGATTTGAATAATAAATATTTAGTCGATTTTATAAGCATATTATAGGATCAAATCATTATTTAATATTTGGGATTTTAAGGATATTAGTTATATTCAAAGAGATGTTTTATTGGGTTGAGGTATATATAACTCTTAGGTTTAATGTAAATGAGTATTTGGGAAGAAAGATGTTATGTTTTTTGGATATTCAAGATGAAGGTTATGAGATAAAATTTGAGGTTAAAAAATTATTTGATGTTGATATCATTGAGGTTATTTGGGATATAAGGTTATTTATTTGAGGAATGGTCTATGTTAAACCTTTGATTTTATTGTTTAATCTCAGAGATTAATATATTATTTATTTATATGAAGGTTTATTAATTTTGGGTATTATATTTGATTGTGATAAACATTTTTTATTTTGTTAAATACATGAGGAATGACTTGTTATTATTTTATGGGTTATGTGATTTTTTAGAAGTTTATTTTAGTGCTTTAGGTATGAGAAATTCATCTTGAATACTCATCATTTATAGAAAAAAAAATGATATTATAGTGGAAACAGTTTAATGGATGAAACTATACTTTTACCTTTATTTTCTATGAGTCAATGGTCTTTTCACCCATAATATATTTATAGTTTTGTGGTATTTAACCTTATTCTGACCGTGTTCTCTATCACTCACTATTAGTCCATGGATGTTAGTTTTATCCTCCGTGTCTATATTTTTACTTCCCACTAAGGTTCTCCTATTTTAATACCTTGTTTTATGTTATTCTAGACTAACTTCATTGTAACAACCCAAAATTTTATCAATATAATTTCTCTTATTATAATTATGTTATATGGTATAAAACACATACATATAATAGATATTCATATAATAACTTTATTCTCCTAAATGAAGAATTAAATAAGTAATATTCATAGAAATTAAAGAACCTATACCGATGGAATAATAACATAACCATTGGAATAGTAACTTGGCCATTGGGAATAGTAATCCAACCAATAGAATAGTAACCTCACCTATGAAAGTATAAATAAATTTTTTTCATCTTATAAATGATAATATGATATAATTATATCATATAATATGTAAATACATGTTTTAAAAATGATAAATTAAGTGTTGATATTTTTTAAAAAACATAAATGTTTATCTGCAATTTTATAATTAATATAATGATTTTGAAAAATTATTTTCATAAAATAGACTAAAAAATTAATATTTGTTTGTCTTATTGTTATAATATAATTTTATAAAACCTTAATTATTTTTTAAAAGTTTCATAAAACTAGTAATAATTTTAAAATCAGTATTTTTTTTGAATAAATGATTATTTTAATTAAAAATAAAAATTATAAAAATTAGATTTTTGTTCATAAAATGGTGTTCATTTTTTAATTCTAATCATTGATAAATACTTAATGTTTTTTTTATTTTTCCAAAAATTGCTGAATTTTTGGGGAATAGTGAAATAGAGTAATTTACGATATTTAACAAATACAAGAATTATTGAGTCATAAATGATATATGGATGATGTAACACCATAATCTCAAAAATATGTATTTATTTAATCTATTTTTTATAAGGTTAAAACTATTTATAGTCTTGATCTAGAATAATAAAATAATAAATAAAATATTAAATAAAATAATCAACAAGCACCCCTCTCTTCACCTATAAATACCATCCATCCCCACCTCTTCTCCCCACACCATCAAAGATTTAAATCCTATAAAAATTATTTCCAATAATCTTCCCAAGACTCTAAACAATTTCTAGGAGCCTTTGGTCTCAGAAAAATACTAAATCCAATTTCCCTAAGGAGGTTTTCAAGGAGAATAATTTCAAGAGGTAAAATCCTCTTCGGTTTTCTTTTAATTCCTTTTCATTTTATTTTAATTTCTTATTATCTCCTCACCTAAACTTATCCAAGTGTAATGATAACTAAATTATCTTATATATACTTTAATTTTATTATGTTAATGTAATTATCCATCATCAAACCTATAAAACCATGTGATTTTGTGAAATATAGTTTTTCAAATTAATTTAATCTTTTTGATATTTTTTATTTCACTCAACACTAAATATAGTTTTTTATATATTAAAGCACTATTTTTATATTTCATGAACTACATGAAAGGATGATATTAGATTTCGTAACACACAACACTATGTTTTTTTTCTGTTATAAAAAATGTTGGGTTCCTTTGATAGTTTACATAACATTCAAGGCCAAGTTTTTACTAAACTACAATATACTATTAATAATATTATTAAAATATTATTATAACTACCATAAAGTTATTAGAATGGAAGTTATGAATATGATTGAATATATTGTTAAAATATTATTTAAAAATGTATATAAAATTATTCATTTGTTCATTAATTTGTATAAGTAAATGTAAGAACTATTTGAAAGTAAATAAATTGTTTTTCTAAGAAAACTATTTTACTATGTACAAACTCGATTTTATCTAAATATATTAAAAAAACTTTTGATTAATTTTTTAAATAAAATTTATATATAATATATTCAATTAATATTTTTTCTACTTATCTAATGTATTTTATTGTTATAAGATAAGAAAAAATTAAATTTTATGAATAAAAGGTATATTTTTCTAAAAAGTAATTTTTATACCTTTTAATGGATATCCCTTTTTAAATACAATTTTTGGAACTTTTATTGATTTTATATGTTAATATAAACTTCATATTTTAAATTAGAATATAAAAATTAGCTTAGGGTGATTTTTTGGTATTTTTCCGTGACGTTTCTTTTTTTGATGAATTGTAAAAAATACTAGATTTTAATTCAAAACTACTTTTTATCTAATTTATTTGGTTAAAAAATATTTTTAATTTGTGTTCATGTTTAATTATATAAATTTTAAATCAATTAATCCAATTTAGGTAATTATAATAAATCTCAATTTGAAATTAGATATAAAAAATTACCATACTTTTAAACATTTTTACTTTAAAAACCTGCTTTATCGTCCTATCTGCGGGAATACATTTAAATTAATTTCTTCAAATTCTATGATTTGAATATATAAAAATATATTAAATATTTTTAATAATAATATTATATAATTTTAATTAATTTCAAATTATTTTTTGATCATAATATTAGTGAAAGTATTTAAAATTAGTTACAATGATTAAGAGGAAGATTAGCATAACAAGGGACTAAACCTTACACTTAATGGAAAAAATGACCTATAAACCTATCCAAAATCCATTTTATGGCCATAATTAGACCTTATAATACCTGAGATATAATTTTTTTTAATTATTGGACCCACTTTTCATAGGAAAAACATGGGTGTAATTACTTTTTAAAAAATGTACAAGAATGTTACTCCTCCACAATAAAAGGCACTCACCCCTCACACTTATCCACAACTCTAAAGCCCTCTATTTCACCCAAAATACAATCAAATAAGCTCTAAAAATCCCTAAATTCCTTCTTAAAGCATCCATTTGGGCATAAATTCATCCAAGTAATCCCTTTTGTGCAAAGAAAAAGGAGTTACCCAAATAGGAGGTAACATCCTTCCTCATGATCCTTTCTTTTATTTTCTATCTAAACCACCTCAATTATTTTTATTACATACTTATATAATATCAAAATTATATTAAATATACTTAATTTTTTTTATTCTATGTTTTAGACCTGAAATTACACACACTTTCATGTAATGGGTAATGAACTTACAGTTTTTGTGTTTGGCGAACTACCGCCTCACAAAATGAGGATGTTAATTTTTATTTTACCACATATCATGGTTGAAAATTATGATGGATAATGTATTATTATATTTTATATATGATAATTATGGTTTATTTATTCTTCTATAATTATTATATAACATATACCTTTATTCTTTCTATTTTTTGTAAATACGATAATTTCATTTGGGGAAGTGTGGACTAGTGCCTCCTTAAAATAATGTGATTCATTCACACCTTACATAAAATGTATTATGGTTTAATTTCATGAAAATATATGATATATATGAAAAAATAATTATACTAGAATTATAATATATATATAAACACACACATATATTCCATTTACTTTCTTTTTTTCAATACGATAATAAAACGGAAACAACGTTCTTGCGTACGTATGACCAACCGTCTCCATGAATGGTGTATTCCATTTAACACTTCTATAAAATATATATTATTATAAATACATATATACTGAATATATATGATATTTATTACATATTTTACATTCTAGAAATAATTAAATTATGATCTAATTAAGAGGATCAAGAATAACAAGTCAAAATATATACAAAAAATAAAGAATGTATTACCTAAAACATAACATTAATATGGAGTTGTTAATAAACATGTAATATAAAGTCATAAAAAAATCATATATTGTATTTGATATAATAATATGGTTCTTTTTTATATTTATAATAAAATTATATATATTATACAATATTTTTGAACATTTACAAAGAAAGTCAAGACAAAAGGTAAGTGAATTTCATCTCACTTTTTATTTCTGTGAGATACATGACTTATTCACAAGTAATTTCTTTTATGGTGGTTATACTACCCATGGATGAATTATTTGAGTCTTATACTTAAATTTCTGGGTATTTACATATCCATTTGATGATATTTCTTTCATGGGGTTTTTTCTTCAAAATTTACCAAATCGGTAAAGTAATTTTGTCTCAATTTTCCTTCTTTGAGACACATGACATGTTATGCACCTATATTTTTCAATTAGGTGTATATGCTATCTTTTGAAATGTTATATCATGAATATAATTATTTTATTAACAGTTTAATCTTCATTTAATGATGTTATTTCCATTTTATTATGATTTAAAGTTACTAAAGTGGTAAGGTTTTATCGCTTCAATCTCACCATTTATCAATATTATGTATGATTATGCTTTTTTTAATGAAATATTATAATACATATATCGAGATATTTCATTAATTTTATTAACCTATATATATTTATGTCATATCAAATAATGGTACCATTTTATACTCTTTTTTATATATGATAATCAAGATATTTTTTATAAAAATCTGACTTTATTTCCCCTTTCAATTTGAAATCAGTGTTCTTTCAAAACCATGTTTTCTAAAAAAATGTTAATATTATCTTATTATTGGTAAATAAAATTTTGACCAATATATTAAATTTTTCTTAAAGTTTATTAAAATGAATCTTCTTATTATTTTTTGATCAGGACACTTTTCTAAACTTTTAAGGAATAAAAGGAATGTTTGGCATGTACGAACTTAACCAGTATTATGATTGTAATTTCCTTGATGTTTCTTTATAATGTTTAAAATGTTATTTTTTAAAGAATTTTTTTCTTCATATTATGAAAATTTATTTATTTTAAAATGGTTTTCAAATAGAAAGGGTTTTCAAAAATTGTTTTATGCTTAAAAAGTATTTTAAATTATTTTCAAAGCATACTTTATATGTTATCAAAAGTTTTTTTTCAAAGAAAATTATATCAATGTTCTCAAAGATTATTTTAAATGCTTTCAAATTATTTTTAAAAAAATGATTTTCATAAATTTTTCAAGTTTCTTTTATAAATTTTCAATGAAAATGGGTTTCAAAATATTTTCAAGCCTTTATAAGTTTACAAAGCTATTTTAAAAGAAAAATGTTTTTAAAATGATTTATGTTTTAAAAAGAGTTTTCCAAAGAGACAAATATAATTATCTCAAGAAATTTTTAAAATAAAATTTTAAATATTTCTTAATAAGAAAAGTAATTTTGAAATGGTTTTACGAAAAGGTTTTTTAAATAAAGGCTATTTTACTTAATAAATTTTTCAATTAATATTTCAAAATAATTATCCATATAATATGTCATACTTTGTTATAGTTTAATAATTATTGGGGACAAGATCTAATAATACCATTTGTATTATTTATTTAATGGTTTATGTTTTAATATCATGATTTTAATTACACCCCTTTATCTTGCAAAAGTTATATTATTTTGAAACCTGCTTATTTTCATGGGTTATTATTTGATGAAATGATTATGAAACATATATATTTGAAATAGGTTATGATGTGATGAAATGTTTGTAATACCAATTTATTTTCAAGGGTGATAATATGATGTTTATGAAACCCATTTATTTTTATAGGTTATTATATGATGAAAGTATTATTATCTTATGGAACATGTATGAATGATTTTATTGTGTTATGAGTGGGACCTATATCTACATACAATTCATTGGGTAAAGATTTATATCTGATTTGATAATTATGGAAATCAAGTGGATGATCTTGATCCACTATGTGAAGATGGAGAAACTCGATCAACTATGGGAAGATGGAGAAACCCAATCTACTACGGGAAGATGGGTAAACCCAATACACTATAGAAAGATGGGGAAACCTATCCATTAAAAGGAAAGTACTATGATTGGGGATGATGGTATGTCCCACACAATATGTGTAGTCCCCATGAAGTTACTTCATAAGTTTTTCACAATGAGACTTGACTTATAGAGAAAGATATTACACGTTTATGTGTTTGATAAAACAATATATGTCTTTGGCCTATTACATGATCACGCGGTTCATGTTCTTGATTATATTATGATTCATGTCTTATGAAGTACCAATATTTCTTCCATGTCTCATTTTTCAGATCTTTGATAAGCAGGGTATGATCTTAGAATGTTTTTCTAATGTTCTAATACTCTTATATCCATTTTATGATTTTGTATTTACTTTATTTACCTTTACTAAGCATTCGAGCTCAACACTTTATTATGTTTCCTTTCCCCAGGTTATGAAGAAATATTTTTAATTATAATTACTAATGTGGAAGATCTTTGTGGGAAGCATTAAATATTTTTCACGGAGTTAGAATATTTTTATTTCAAGCCTCCAAATGCACTAAAATAATATAGTCTTTGGGTGTTTGTTTTTGTAATGTACCAAGTATTCCCAAAAAAATTATGTAATGTATTTTTAATTTAATCTTGGGTTTTTATAAATCCTATTTCCCTATCCTTTTGTTCTCTAAAAATGAAAACATCATCAGTGAGGTGTTGATTTATCACCTTCGTAGACTAATTTTTTTATTGCCTTCAAGTCTAGTCATAAAACCATGATAATGGTTGAAAAAAATTGTAAAATTTATGTTATAAACATTTTTATGTTTTATAACTAATATATATACAATATATTAAATAATAAAACAAAAATAGTTCATGATGAATGAAAACTGCCAAAGTAATCCGAACATTTATCATTAACATTTTATCTAATAAATAAACCACATATCTGGAAACAAAATAATATACAAGACCAATTAATCTTCTAGAAGTTAACTAATAACATATAATTTCAATTATTGAGAGTTGTTATCATCTTACATGGACTTATATACTTGTATAAAAGATAACCAATCATGAAAACCAGAAAAAGAACACTCTCAGGACGATGAAATTGAAATATATTACTTGTAATAATGGCCATAAATAAATGTAATAATATTAAAATAAATAAAATACATGTATAAGAGGTTATGTATTTTTTAATTATTGAATATAATTTTATTATTCAGGATATTAAAGTTAAGAAATCATTCAGACATAAGGTAAGGGGATTCTCAAACCCAACTCCCTTTCTTTAGGTTATCACTGTTTCTTTCCAAATTTTTGTGTAGATATTTACTTCTATGTTCCTTATATATAATTTATTTGTTTTTACCATTTATTTTCAGGGATATACGTGTTTCAAATCTAGTTTTATGATAAATAGAAATATTTCCCAAAAGAATTCTTCTTTCCAAAACACATTTTGACTCTTCTTGAGTTGTTTCTTCTTCACCCAAGAATGATGAATCATAAAAAAATGTTTTTTTCAGTTATAATTTTGGAATACAAAAGTTTATTCATGAATTTATTCTTTATGAAATGAAACACATTCCTTTCCATGGGTTATTTTATATCTATGATTGATATAAGTTCTAAGTGGCATGTATGATTATGTAAATGTTATGATGTGACGGCTACAATCTGAATTATATATCACTATAATGCATTGGGTAATGTGATATATCTCATCAGATAATATGAAATATGCATGAAAATGATACTATCTTGTTTCACAATGATGATGTTATGATTATGCACAGATGTCATGTATGAACTTGATACTAGCTTTCTTCACAACTATGTCTGGTATTTAACCACTAAGACATGATGTTTCATTTTTATACTTTTCCAGATTCCATGACTTTATCTAATGCATCTTCTCATTATTATAATGATTATCCCATGCTTATTTTATGATGATGATTATTATACTCCCCAAATTTATATTGATTTATGTTCTTATCTATCCTCTTATTGGGGTTTTAGATTACCCATTTCTTTGATGTATATCCTCATGTGATTTATTATATTAAGGAGTACACGAGGGCTAATAAGAATCTAGATATGAATGAATTAAATAATGTTTATGTTTTATTATGTAAATGTTATATATGGTCCTAATTTTTCCAAGCCACTAAACTGTTGTTCCTAATTTTGTAATTATTTTAAGTTGTTTATATCTAAAATAATGTAATACGCATATAAGAAAATTAGGGTCTCTATAGTTGGTATTAGAGTATGGTTTAGTTAATTTGGGAATTAGGATTAGAGAAAATTACTGAAAACCCTTATTATGAGACTAAGTAATTTTAAGAACTGAAGAATATTTGTTTAAGAAAAAATCTAAAAATAGGGATCGCATAATATATTCTTTTAGAGTCAATTTCAAAAAGGAATAAATTATTTATTCATGACTTGTTCAGTTTTTATTTTTTCAAACATTTTCTATTTTTGAAAATGGTTGGAACTAGGAGAAACCAGGCCAACAAGCATTGTGAGGGACAACACATCGATTACTCAAACGATATCCCTAATGCCTTATGAGGTGGAGTTAAAAATTTCATGGTGATGCTTACCCAGTTTTCTGAGGATATGAGCAAAAACCCAAATAATGTGTAATTTACTATTACCCCTAATAGGGAGAAATTTACCATCAATTATTTTATGTGTAAATATCCACTGACATTTAGTGGATCTTTTGATCCACTAATCAAGTAATAACGCTTCAACTCAATGGAGAAGATCTTTTCTGTGATTCACTATTATGATATATAGAAGAAGACTCTAGAAATTTATAATTTAGATAGAGATGCCAACTAATTATGGGATTTGATTAAGAACACCAAGCTAAAGGATGAAATTGAAGAGATAGAGTGAGAAGAATTTATGAAAATATTTCTTAATAAGTATTTCCCTAAAACTCTTCAAACAAATATAGAGAGAGAATTCATATATCTGAAGTAAAAGGAAGGTGAATCTATCATGTCTCACAAAGAAAAAAATTACAAGGCTTGAAAGGTATGCCTCATGTTTTATTATCAATAATGATAGAAAAATAGATAGATTCTTTAGTGGTTTAAAACCACACCTTTAAAAGGCTTGAGAAATTAGAGACATTATGAGTTATAAAAAAGTTGTCAATGTGATATCAAAGTGAATATAGAGTTTAAATAATTATCCCATGGATATGGAGATATGAAATTAATGATGGAGTTTCAATATGGAGGATCTAATGACAAAGGTGGAAAGAAATATCAATGACTCACATGTCAAAAATGTGGGAAGAAGCATCATGGGAATTATCTAAAATGGAATTGGAAATTATACATGTGTGGAAGAGAAGGACACCATAATCATTAATGTCAAAGAGATATAAGAAATCTAGAAAATGTGGTATAGGAAAAGAGAGTACCACCCATGGTTCAATGTTTCAAATATTGGGAGCAATGGAACTATGCAAGCTAGTGCACTAAACCTCTACTCATTAAGGGTAATTATATTCAGTAACCACCAAATAATAAATATAAAGGGAAATATTATACCATCACTATTACTAAGGTGTATATTGACAATAATTTGGTGACCATTACACATGTTATTCATTCAATAATAGAGAATGTACTATTTGATTATGTTTTTATGAACTCTTTCATATCTTGTAAGTTTTGTAGAACTATTCAAACACCACCTCAAAATATGGAGGTTGAGGTTTCTATGAGAACAAAAGATTGGGAAATTATTTTATCCAAAATAATTAAATAATACCTGGTTAATGTTTATGGACTGAACCTCCTAGATAATCTAATCTTACTTTCGTTAGTAGACTTTGATACTATATTGGGCGTGGATTGGATATCTTTATACAAAGTTAACATCAACTGTCTGGAAAGGGAGATCACTCTTCACATCCTGAGGAATCATAAAATATTATAAAAGTGTAAGGAGGAGGATGAATATCCTTTATATTTTTCATCTCAATTGTGGATATTATTTTCTTATGAGCAAGAATATCTAGCTCAAATGATTGAATCAAAGGAGAGAATCATGCTTGAAGACATGCCCATTGTGAGGAACTACACTAATGTATTCCCCAAAGAATTGTAGGGTCTTACTCTTATCCGAGATGCCGAGTTCTCAATTGAATTTATTCCTAGATCCTTGAATATATCAAATACACCTTATATAATAGCCACCATTGAGTTTTAGGAACTAAAGAAGAAATTATAAGAGATTTTGGAAAATGGGTTTATATGATTAAGTGCTTCACCATGGGGTGCGCCAGTCTTCTTCATCAAGAAGAAGGATGGATCTATGTTCCTCTAAATTTATTATTGTGGAATAAAAAAATTCATGATAAAGAAAATGTATCCTCTTCCATTTATAGATGATTTTTCAATAAACTGTGTATCGGGCTATGTATTTTTCTAAGGTGGAACTTTGGTTAAGATATCACTAATTAAAGGAGAGGAAGTAGATATTGAAAAGACTACCTTTTTAATGAGTTTTAAAAACTATGAGTTCATAGTGATGACTTTAGGACTCACTAATTCTATAAAAATGATCATGGACTTAATGAATAGAGTCTTTATAGATTACCTCAAAAAATTTGTGGTAGTCTTCATTAATGAAATTTTGATATACTCCAAGAGAAAGGAGGAACAAGAAGAGAATTTTAATACTATACTAAATACCATGTGAATAGGGAAGCTATATTAAAAGTATAATAAATGTGAGTTATGTATGGAGGAAGTATCATTCTTGGGGCATGTCATGACTAGAAAATGACTATTTTTGGACCCTTCCAAGACAAAGGAAATTGAAGAGTTGCCCATGACAACATCTGTAATGGAGATATGTAGTTTTATTGGTCTACATGGGTATTAAAAATGATTTGTGAAGAACTTATCATGATGTTCAAACCCAGTAATCAAGCTTAATTGGAAGGGATAAAGGTTTTTTAGACTAGTGAATGTGAAGACAACTTCAAAAAGTTGAAATAATGACATATAAATACACTAGTACTCACAGTAGTGATAAGTGGGGAACTCTTTGTGGTATACAATAATGATTCAAATAAGGTATTAGGCTATATACAGACAAAAAATGATAAATTGATAGCATATTCTTCAAGATAGATAAAAATTCATGAATAAAACTATCCCACACATGGTTTGGAGTTGGCGGATGTGATCTTCACTTTATGAATCCAGTGAAATTATCTCTATGGGGATATGTATGAGATATATAATGATCATAAGATCCTAAAATATATATTCACATAAAAGGATATTGATATTTTCCAGAAAATATGGTTGGAGCTCATCAAGGATTACGACTGCTCAATCCATTGCCATCCTAGTAAGGCAAATAAAGTGGTGGATGATATAATCAGAAAGGATCCCACAATATTATCAATTATGGGAATGTAGAAGGATACAATATTCTTAGATTTAAAAATAATAGAAATGGGAACCATTAAGGGAGTAAATTCACTAATCATTTCTAAAATTATTTCTCAACCATCCCTCATGGAGAAAAAAAAAGGATGCTCAAAGAAATGATGTGGAAATTTAGAAGAATGGAGAATCTATCAAAAAAGATAAATAATTAGAGTTCATAATTTTTTAGGAAGAAGTTATAAGGTTTGGGTCATGATAATGTGTATCATTCAATCCATAGATAAAAAAAGAGATTCTAAATGATACACATAGCTCAACCTTATTTATTTCCCCAGGGAACACAAGGATTTATCAGGATCTTTAAGAGAATTATTGGTGGGACAATATGAAGAATGAGATAATAGAATATATATCAATGTGCTTGGTTTTTCAGAAAGTGAATGCTGAAAGTAAAAATTCTAAGGGGATGATGTAACTATTACCCATACCATCCTGGAAATGGGAAAACATCACCAATGAATTTCTCACCATACTTAAGAAGACATCCATCAGAAAAAATTCTATATGGGTTATTGTGGATTGTCTTATAAATACAGATCACTTTATTGAAATTTGATAAGACTTATCATTAGATAAAATTAAAATGATATAAATTATAGAAGTTGTTTGGCTGAGTGGTGTACGACTATCGATTATATCCGATCGAGATTTGAGATTGACCGCCAAGTTCTAGAAAAGTCTCCAACATGCTCTAAATAATGAGTTGAAATTTAGTATGGATTATCATCCTCAAACTAATGTATAATCTGAGAAGACTATTCAAACAATAGAATACATATTGAAAGCATGTTATTTGGACTTTAAAGGAGGATGGGACTAACATATACCTTTGGTTGAGTTCTATTACAACTACAATTTCCACTTGATCATCCAAATGACTACATATGAAGCCCTTTATGGGAAAAGATTCTGAACACCAGCATGATGTGATATAGTCAATGAACATAATCTTCAAGGACATAAATTATTCAAAGAAATGGTAGAGAAGGTGAAAAAAATTCAATATCACAATAAGGAAAACCAAATTCGATAGAAGAGATATGTAAAAAATAATCGATAATACCCCGAGTTTAAGGTTGGGTACATGGTATTCCTCCAAAAATCTCCATGGAAGGGAATCATGAGATTTGGGAATAAGGGAAAGCTAAGTCCTAGGTACATCAGCCCCTTTTATATTATTGATCGTGCTAGAGATATGACCTATCAACTAGCATTTACAACTAACTAGTCTCAGGTACATGATTTATTCCAAGTGTCCCTATTGATGAAGTATATACCATATCTATCACATTTTCCAAATTCAGAGGTGGTACGTTTGAAAAAATGATATCTCTTGTGAGGAGAATCTAGTGAGGATATTGGACCATAGAGATAAAGTTCTATGTAAAAATAATAATCACCTGGTAAAAGTTCTATGGTGAAAACATAAGTACTAAGAGGTAACATGAGAATTGGATGAATAAATGAAGGATAAGTACCCTTATCTGTTCTCATCTTAGTATTTAAAATGAAATTTCATGGAAAAAAATTCAAAATGGGGGAACAATGTAATGACCCAAACTTTTATCAATATAATTTCCCTTATTATAATATTTTTATATGGTATAAAACACATAAATAGCATAGAAATCCAAATAAAAATTTTATTCTCATAAATAAAGAATAAAATAAGTGATATTCATAGAAATTAAGGAACCTATACCAATGAAATAGTAACTTGACCCTTGGGATAGTAACATGACCATTAAGAATAGTAATCTAGCCAATAGAATAAAAACCTAACCTATTAAAGTATGAATAAAATTCACGCATCTTATAAATTATAATATAATATAATTATATCATAGTGCATGTAAATAAATGTTTTAAAAATGATAAATTAATTATTGGTATTTAAAAAAAACATAAATCTTTATCTATAATTTTATAATTTATATATTTATTTAAAAGAAAATTTATTTTCATAAAATAGATTCACAAATTAATACTTTGTTTCATTATGATTATAAGTTAATTTTATGAGACCATAATTATTTTTTCAAAGTGTCATAAAATCAGTTATATTTATAAAATCATTATTTTTTTTGAAATAAATGATGATTTTAATTAAAAATTAAATTAATCATATTTATATTTTTTTCATAAAATTTATTTTTTCTTTAATTATACATATTTATAAATATTTAGGTATATTTTTTTTGGATTATTAAGAAATAGTTGAATTTTTGGTAAATAGTGAAATACTGTATTTTATGATATTTAACAAATACATGAATTATTAAGTCATAGATGATGTATGACTGAGGTAAGACAATAATATCAATCAATAATTCATTATTTAATATATTTAGTGATAATGTTCAAACTATTTATATTCTTGAGTAAAAAAAATAAAAAAATAAAAAAAATAATAAAAAAACACCCCTCTCCTCCCCTATAAACACCACCCCTCACAACCTCTTCTCATCACACGTTCCAAGCTTTTAGGAATATCCAAATTATACCCAATACTCTTACCAAGACTCTATCCCACATCTAAGAGCCTCTGGTATTAACAAAATACCAAATTCAATTACTCTAAGGAGGTTCTCAAGGAGAAGAAGTTCATGAGGTAAAATCCCCTTCTGTTTTATTTTAATTTCTTTTCATTTTATTTTATTTTATTATTATATCATCACCTACACTTTTCCATGTGGAATGATAAATAAAATATCTTTTATATAATGTGATTATATTATGTTAATGGAATAATCCATCATTGAAACTCTTCTCCTCTCTTTTTTCTTATAAAAATGAAAACACCACCTGTGAGGTGTTGATTTAACACCTTTTAGGATGAAAAGTTTTCATTTTACTTTATCTCATTCAATGATGGTCATAAAACCATTATAATGGTTTAAAAATATTGTAAAATTTATGTTATAAATTTTTTTTTGTTCTGGAACTGACATAAAAACAAAATATAAAATAATAAAACAAAACTACTTCATGGTGAACAAAAAATCACCAAATTAATCTAAACGATTATCATTATCTTTTTGTCAAATAAACTATCCTCATATATAGAAATGGAATAATATATAAGAAAAATTAATATTTTTAAAGTTCACTAATAACATATAATTTAAATTTTGGAGAGTTATTCTCATCTTACATGAACTTATAAACTTATATACAAATGAACTGATCATGAAAACCAAGAAATGAACACTCTCAGAATGACATAATTGAAATATATAACTCATCATAATGTCCATAAATGAACTTGATAAAATTAAAATAAATAAAATTAATCTATAATAGGTTATAGATTTAGTAATTAATTAATCTAATTTTATTATCCATGATATTAAAGTGAATAAATCATTCAAACCTAAGGTAAAGAGATTCTGAAACCCAACTACCTTTATTTGGGTTATCACTCTTTCATTACAATGTTTTCTGTGTATATTTCCATAAATGTTCTATATATACAATTTATTTTTTATTAAATATTTTTTTAGGATATACATATTTCAAATCTGGTTTTATGACAAGTACAATTATTTTTCAAAAGAACTCTTCTTTCCAAAACACAATTTTACTCCTCTTGAGTTGTCTCTTCTTTGATCAAGAATGACGAATCTTATACAAAAAATGTTTTTCCTTTCTCATTTTTGAATCACAAAGTTTATTCATGAATATATTCTTTATTAAATGAAACCCATTCCTTTTCATAGTTTATTTTATGTCCATGATTTATATACTCTCTAAGTGGAATGCATGATTTTTTAAATGTTATGATGCAACAGATGCATTTAGAATTATATAGCGCTCCAATGCATGGGTAATGTGATTTATCTCATGAGATAATGTGAAATATACATGAATATATGCTATCTATTTTTCATAGTGATGATTTTATTATTATGTAAATATGTTATGTGCGAACATGATTTTATCTTTTTTCACAACCATTTGTGGTATTTGAACACTAAGACATGATGTTTAATTTTTATGCATTGCCACATTCCACGCCTTTATCTAATATATCCAATCATGATTATGATGATGATAAAATAGTTATGTTGTGATGATTATTATTATGATAACCAATTTTATATTGATTCATGTTCTTATATATCCTCTTATTGAGATTTTAGCTCACCCCTTTCATTAATGTATATTGTCATGGGATTACTTAACCTAAAGAGTATATGAAGTCCACTAAGAATATATAGAAGAAGAAATTAAATAATGTTTATGTTTTATTATGTGGATGTTATGTATGGTCCTAATTATCCCAAGACACTAAACCTTTGAACCTAGTTTTGAAATTCTTTTAAGTTGTTTATCTCTAAAATAATGTAATAGACATGTAAGGAAAGTAGTGTCTGAATATTTATATTTTCCCTTTCTACCTTTTTAAGAGAAAGTTTTATTCACCCTTTTTTATTATGTGGGTTTTCAAAAAAGGTATTTTCAAATTTCAAACCCATGATTACTAATTACAAGGTCAAATTATTATGGAAAAATTTATTAAAGGAGAGTGAAAGAATTTGAGACCATTGGATTTTAAAAGAACACTTTTTTTTATAGCATATACAATATGCAACACCAAGAATAAATGAAAAATAAAATATTATTATTTAAATATAATCGTTATAAACTAGTCATTGAATTGGGGGGTATGAATAATATTAAAAATATTATGAAATATATATAAAGGTTATACTAAAATAAAAAGTATTGATTATTTATTAGGAAATAAGCTATTTATTTTTTGTAATGTTATTTTATTCATTGAAGAAATAAGTTTTCTCCAAAAATGTTTTTATTAAATTTTGTGAATTAATATTATAAATAATTTATGAAATTATTAAAAGTTTATTTTATAAAATTAATATATTTTATGAAATAATAATATCAAAATTATCTTAGGGTAAAAATTTAGGATTTTTATGAAATGATTGATTTTTTCAGTGAATAGAGAAAAATAACAATTTTTGTAAAACTTTCATTTATTTTAATTAAAAAAAATTTATAATATTTTGAATTTTATCATAAATTAATTTTATTCTATATTAGTTTCAAATAATATAATTAATTACATAGGAATCAATAATATACTTGATTTTGTTGGAAGTCCATTTTTGGGCATGAAAACACATTTTTTCCAAAAATAAATTTTCATTGCGTTATACACATTTATATTAAATGTAATTTACATAAATTATAGGAATTTAATTTGATGAAATGAAAGTTAATTTTAGATTCATAATTTTTAATTTTTACTAGTATTAATTTATGATATTTTTTCAAAGAAGTTAAATGTTTGGTGAATAGTAAAAAATACAGTTTTTATGAAATATGTTATCTTTTATGATATCACCATGTCATAAATATGATATAAATATTTATCAAAATTATGGAAAGAATCATGTAAGATAATATAATACAAATATAATATAGAAATAATTCAAAACATATAACTTATAATTTATTTCTTAATAAATTTGAAAATCATTTTCAATGCCAACACAATGCTTGTGCATCACTCAAAAAGTCAAATTTGGTGTTCAAATGATAATAGAAGATATGGAAAAAGTCTTTGAACAAATTTTTTGGAAATTATTATTCAAAAATTATTAATTTTATTTATATATTCAAAATTTTAAATTATATGACAAGAATATTATCCAAATGATTACGCAATGATTGCGCAAGGTGTAAAAAGTAAAAATAACAAATTAAAAATGTCTTAATGATATAAATGAGAATAAATATTTATTATGAATGAATATAAATGATAAAAATAATTTATAATAATTTTCTTAGTTTTTAAAATTATTATAATTATCTAAAGCACTTGCACCGTGATGGCGTGACATATATGAAAATAGTAAAACATTTAAATAAATAATTTTAAAAATATTAAAAATGATAATATTTTAGTGATTTTTGATATAAAAATATTTTTATAGATATTTATGAATTATAGGTGATTATATAAGATATTATATTCTAAATTGGTCATTTTCATGATGTTTTCAAAGTCAAAATAAATGAATAGTGCAAAAAATGAAATTAATGATATTTTATGAAAACAAATATTTTTTAAAATTATTTAAAAATCATAAAGGACTTGAAAGATGATAATTAGAAACATATATGGTATAAAATTTCATAATTTTTTCATTTATTTTCAAATTATTTTCTTATGAGTAAAATTATAACCCATTAAGGTTGACAAAGTCGTTAATGTGGTTAAGGTTAAAATTGTTTAACGAAGGGGTTAAAACAAAAGATAAGGTTTAAAATATCACTTAAACTTTTCCAAATTTTATTGGTGGAAAATATTTGAACCATATCCCATCATATATTCTAATTTTTTTCACATTGTTCCACTTTATCATGAAAATTAATTTATTATATTTAAATCGTTTTATTAATTCCACACACAACCTTTCATTTACTATAAAAAGGAACCACCTATAATCTATTATATACACCATATAGAGCCTATTTTCTTGATCAAACACTGGAAAACCTATTTTAAAAATAATTATCCAATTTCTTGAGTTATTGGTATTCCTAAATGTCTAACCCTAGGTCCCTTAATAGAAGATATAAATTAGGTCTTTCGAAGAAGTCGTAATCATCTTTACCGACTCTTTCAAATTTATTTTTTCTTCAAATTAATATAAATTTATTGTATACATAATAAAATAAAAATAAAAATATAATAAAAATATTTATAAATTATTATTATTATGTTACTACCATTTTCTATCACTTTTCCATCATATGAAAAGCGAAAAAATCACTTGTGCATACGTATGAATTATCATCTCCACGCAGCAGTGTAATTCATTTTTCATCAACACTTTACTTGGATTATTATAAAGACAAAAATAATGAATATATATTATATTTATGAAATTAATAATATTCTATTATTATAATATCATATATAACTTCTAACCTTCTAATCCATTGGAAAATGATAACGTTGCTCATGCGTTTGTGTGGACGACCACCTCCACGAAGCGATGTGATCAATTTTTCATTTACACTCTAAATGAATGGTAATAAAGATAGATTTAATGAATATATATGATATTTATATAATTATTAACATTCGGTTGATTATGTAACCATGATCAAATTATAAGTACCAAAACCCTAGAACCAAAACATACATGAAAAACGAAACAGTTATCACCCAGAATAGAGAATTTAATAAATAATTGTTAATAAATGGGTGAAAAGTATTATAAGTAAATAATATGTGGTATGATATATATTATTATATTTATGTAATAGATATATGGTAAATCAATATTTAGTATACAATAATTTTAATGATATACAAAGTAATCCAGGTTCGAGGTATGGGTGCTTCATCTCAAATTATCTTTTTTGAGACATATGTTATGTTTTAAACCTATATTATTTTATGATATATATCTAATATCCCTTTTATACATGATATACTGAATATTTTTATATTCCTTCTATTTAATTTTTCATTTTAAGTTATTTATTTCATGAAGTTTATGATTCCAAAGTTACCAAATTGGTAAGGGGTTTCTTAACTCAATTTCCATTCATTGGGATATATTTGTACTTCATTAAATATATTATGACATGGTTATGTGTGAAATAAATTATTATTGTATTATATTATATTTCTTATTTTGTATGAGGATTTATATTTTTAACACATAATCACTTCATTGATTAATTCTCACTTTAATGATACGATCTTTATAAGGGGTTTCTTAACTCAATTTCTATTCATTGGGTTATACTTCTACTTAATTGACTATATTATTTCATGATTATGTTTAAATGAATTATAATTGTATTATTTTTTATTTGAAATTGTTTTTTTGGATATATATTTTTACCCATAATCAATTCATTGATTAATTGTCACTTTAATGATATGATTTTTTGAAGGGATTTTATCTCAATTTCCACTCCATGAAGACATATTGGGTATTTTGAACCTGGTGTATATACTACCACATTGGTGTATTTAAAATGAATATATATTTATTAATTACGATTAATTATTAAATTATATTTACTCTTTCAATATGAATATTTTAAATAATAGAAGATCTTATTTCTCATCTTGATCAGGTATATTTTTCTTTCATATACATATTTTTCAAAATTGCTTTATAAAATTCATTTTTATCACTCAAATGATTTATTAAGTAATTTTTATGTTATAATTTAATTTTTACATTATTTTAGAGGAATATTTCTAATGTTTTCCCAAAATGGTCATTTTCAACTTCCTTTATAAAAATTTAAAAGGAATGTTATATTTTTCAAATATACAGCGTTAAAAAATTTTCCCACCACCGTATCCATTTTTAGACTTTTAGATTCTTATATAAGATTTTAGTGATTTTTTAAAGGGAACTCTTCATTAAAATTTATTTTAAAATTTTCATTCTCATTTTAATATATTATTTAAAAGAATTGATTTCAATACAAAATCTAATTTTCTGATGGTTATCTCTCATATATTGATTAATATTGTGACCATTAACTTTCTTTTGAAGCATTAAATTTATTGTGACCATTGGAAATTATATTTATCTTAACTATCCATATTCATTGT
This sequence comes from Viscum album, assembly GCA_963277665.1. Lineage (NCBI taxonomy): Eukaryota > Viridiplantae > Streptophyta > Magnoliopsida > Santalales > Viscaceae > Viscum > Viscum album. The sequence continues at coordinate 1,645,016,953 of OY728131.1, read as the reverse complement.
ATCTATAATATGATTATTCCTAAAAGGTATACAGTTTCTATATATTTTGTTTTACTTTGAATGTTATTTGATTGAATGGGGAAATATTTATATTCTTTATTCTTTATTCAATAGATAATTTTTTGATAAGGAATAATATTTATGAATTAAATTGATTATTAAATATATAAGGATTACATTGGATATGATTTTATGTATGGGGGAATGAAATTATATAGCCCCTTAATGAATCTACATATCCCATGAGACAAATCAGTTGGACAAAATTATTAAATGGTGTTTTGGTGTATACCTTACCATAGTTTAAATTGTATTTGCATAATGCCTTAATGGTAAGTTTAAGATGTCCAAAATTATGCATTCCATCATTAATAAATAAGTTATTAATGTTTATGTGATTATTTTGAATATTATCCTCAGATTAGTGTAAATCCGATGTGACTATTTATATGAAATCATTTGATCTTCATTTAATCCATCCATATTATATTTCATGATCACATTATTGATTAAATTGCACGTGTTTTCAGTTAGTTACCTTTACACATTGGGTATTCCTTATTTACTCATGATAGATTATATTTTTAATAACTCTTACTTGGAATATAATATCATTATTATTTTGTTTCCTTTAATTTGTATGAGAAGAAGAAATCTTTGACCGAGTTTAAGAATTCAGAATATTGACTTTAAATATGTTTTATATTTTAAAATGTAATTCAATATTCAAGTATGTATCTAGTTTACCAAGACTATTAAACTATTTGGTCCTTTAGGATGTGTCACATTTATCTAGTTCCAATGTAATAAAGTAACCACCGAATCTGGACCACTGAGTTTGTGGTATTTATATCTTTTCTCTGGTTATCTGTATAAACTTTATGCTTACTCTTAGATATAATCATATGTTACTGAATCAAATTCACCCAATAAACCATTTATTTTACAAAGTATGTTCCCAATAGCTTTCTTTTTCTTTCTTTCTCCCAAAAAGATGTAGTTTAACATCACTTTCCATAAAACACCTCAAACAGTTCTATTTGATACTGGAATGATAAAAATTATTATAAGAAATTGAAATATGTTGATCCCAACTTCCCTGAAAATTCATTGAACAAGCTTGATGTATGTCTTCCAAGGTATGAATCATTCTCTACGAATATTTATTATTTTGATGATGAAAAGATATACTAAAATTTAATTTAGTACCTAAAAAATTATGAAAACTTTTCTAAAAAATTAGAAGTAAATATGGGATCGTGGTCAGATACAATGGAGAGAGAAAATCCCTGTAATTTTACTATTTACTTGAGGCACAATTGAGAAATCTTATCTAAATACATAAAATCTTGAATAGTAAATAAATTTAAATATTTATTCAGTCGATCAATAATCACAGAAATCATATTATCAACTCGATATGTATTTTGAAATCCCATGACAAAATCCATAGATATATTATCCCACTTCCATTCAGACAATGGAAAAGGTTTAAGCTGCTCCTGTGGTAAATTTCATTCTTCTTTAACCTATTAAAAAGTAAAAAATTTCATCTTAAAGTCAAAAACATCACTTTTCATTCCATCTCACTAGTATTACTTTTGAAGGACTCTGTACATCTTAATTCTTATAGGATGAATGGAAAATAGAGACCTATGATCTTCACTAAACGATTATCTCTTCAATTGGCAATCACAAGGCACATATAATCTCTTAAATTTTTTTAACACCTTATTCATAAAATTTAATCTCTGGAAACTTACCCTTCTTAACCAATTTTACCTTTTCCTATAATTTTATTTCTACTTATGAGATTTCTTGATTATTTTTTACAGATATGATTATACCGATAGTTGAAAAAATAAATGAAGTTCTTATAGAACAATTTATAGGCCAAAATTCATCATACATTACTCTATATAAATGAATCCTCTAAAATTTTAAATAAAAAACTAGAGAATAAAATTCTATATCATGTGTAGGATACTTTAACTCATTGTATTTCAGTTGACACAAATCATAAGCAATTACCTAATCATTCTACATTAGAACACAAAAAATTTTATTCAATGAAGCATCAATGTAGATGAAAAATTCACCATTTATAGAGGGTTGGGAAAATATTAGAGAATTCACTATTCTTATTTTCAATTCCTAGAAATAATCCCCAAAATCTTTTATTCATAGAAATTCCAACTCCTTTTGAGTTAAATTAATCAGTGGTCTAGATAAATGATAATTATTTTTCAATAAATCACCAATAGTAACTCACTAATTTAAGAAAACTATGAATCTATATTAAATTTTTAAATCTTTTACATTTTGTAAAAACTTTAGTTTTACTAGGGTAAACATTTATTCTATCTTTAGAAACAATATTACTATGGAAAGAAATTTTTTGTAACCAAAATTCACACTTAATAAAATTTCGATATAATTTTTTTCTTAAGGGTTTTAAAAATAATCCTTAGGCGTTTTCAAGATCCTAATTACTTTTAAAATATAACAATATATTATCAATAAAAAAACTACAAAATTTTATATATAGTCATGAAAACCTCTATTCATAAGATCTATTAATAATGTTAGAGCATTCGTTAACACAAAGGGAATAAATAAAAATTAATAATGGCTGTATCTTGTCCAAAATGATATCTTCAGAATATCTTTCTCCTTCACCTTCAATTGATGGTAACTAGACCTGAGATTAATCTTTGAATAATATTTCACTCCTTACAGATGATAAAAAAATCATCAATACAAGGAAAATGATACTTGTTCGTAGGAATGATGTTATTCAAGAATATATAATCATTGAAAAATCTCATTAAACCACATTTATTTTTAACAAATAAAATAGTATTTACCCATGGTGAAGTACTAGGATGAATGAAACCTTTATTAAGTAAATAGTATAGTTTTTTTATTAAATTCTATAAGTTTTACTTTATCCATTCGATAAGGGGGTTTTGAAATTATCTTAGCATGAAGAACTAAGTCCATAAGAAATTCAACATTCTAATTAGGTATAATACCAGGTAACTCATCAGGAAAAACATATATATATTTATTTACTAAAGGGAAATAAATAATTTGAACAATCATTATTTTCTCAATAATATGTTCAAGGTTACATTAATTTATATATTTTAACATTTTATCATCTTTTTGATACATTATAAAAGGTATAAATTCATTAGTTTTTAAAAATTGATGCTCATTGTGAAAAAAACTTATTTATCTCTACAATCATTCTTATCATGGTAAATATGAATATAATACATAACCATAATAACATAAAACTCTACAAGGGGGAAGAAAATAAGGTTTTTAGGTAAATAATTTACATAGACAACAACAAGAAGATTCTTATAATTTATTTTTTCCTTACTAATTTCCCTATATGTTTTTAACAAATTATTTGGATTCATTTCATGAGGTGAAATTTCTAATTTATCAAAAAATTTATCAGAAATAAAATAGTGTTTAGACCCTAAATCAAACATGACATTGGCATATTTTTAATAAATAAGTAATATAATTATCACGACATTATTGTATGGTTTGATATCTATAGAAGTAGTTTGAATATATTTAGTTACACCCTTTTATCTGTGATATTCATGGTTTTCATCCATCATTCCTATCTTTGGGAAATTACTCACATAATGACCCATATCATTAAAATTATTTCATCTTACCATTATATTTTATTTTTTTTACGATCATTTTATTTGTAGTCATTACCTAAATGTTCATAATTAACATATTAGAAACACTTCATAGATTTGATAAAACATTTTTAGGGTGATTTTTACCTCACTTATTATAAAATAGAAACTTTATTTTCTTACATTTATATTTCTTTGATGGATTCTTCCCCATTTCCTTCCATATAGAACTTTTATTTTGTTTGTTTTCATGGAATACATAATCATCATAAAACTCCATTTATACATTTTTAGAACATCAAAAAGGTTTATCATAACTATAGATTTATTGATAATCCAATTATCTTTGATATATTAGATTTAATCCTGTGTAAAACTGATTAATTTTATTATCAAGATCCTAAATAATATTCAGTGCATACCTTGAAAATAAAGTGAAGTTTTCTTCATATTCTACCAATGAATATACCTCCTTCTACCTCAATTACATGAATTTATTTTCCATCATAAGTTGAAAAATATTAGGAAAATATTTCTCAAGGAAAATATCCATAAATGTGTCCCATTACATGGAATCAATATCTTATCATTCTCCAGTATTATTAAATGTTTTCCTCCATTGATCAGCTTTACCTTAAAAATGGTAAATAACAAGAGTCACATTTTGATGATCTAAACAATAAATGACTTAAAATATCTTCTCTAAGGATTTAACCCAACCTTTAGCTATTATAGGGTCATATGATCCACTGAATTATGGAGGGTTCTATTTTATGAAATGCTCCACTATAAACATATTCCTTTCTGATGAACATGGTTTTACTCTCACATAGATACCACCACCATTTATTACATGTGTCAACTGATCCAACATAATGAAAAACTACAATTTTTTAATTCAAACCATTCCGGGTTGCGGATTTGGAAGGATATTATCCTCTTGGTGCATTCCTACTTTAACTTACCCATTCCCTATATAGTAAAAAATTCCAAACAGATATAGTATCTATAAATAAACAAGGTAATCTTCAAATGTTATATCATGATAACCATAGATTATAATCACTTCGGTGAATTTACATTAATTACCCTAACCTCAAAAACTATCTAAGCCATCCCGTTGATATAATATAAGGACTCAACCCTAAACAAACCATAAATTGAATTTATAGAAAAGAATTCACTTACTTTCATTTCAAGGATATTTTAATGTATAAAGTTATTGAAAATTAGTTTATAAAACGTACATAAAAATACCATACATTACAATGTGAACAATTCCTCTTAGTTTACATTTTCCCTATAATATAATAATTTTAAAATAAAACATGTTTTCTTATCATGAAAAATCTTTTTGATTTTCAACTTGACTACTTCTTTATTCCTACTCATCTATAAAACTTGTGATTTTTTTGAAAATGTGAAATGAGAACAAAAACATTAGTAAGGGACATAAAAATATGATATAAACCCATTATTTCCATAAAATCAAGATATCATAAAATATGTTTTTCCTTCAACTTCATAAAATTTGATCAGAAATAATAATTTACTTACACCCAAAATCATCTTTACTGCACAAAGTTTTTCATAAAACACTTCATAAGAAGATAAAAAGGAAAAATCATAATAATGAGGATTTCGTAGAAAAAATGAGAAACCATGGAATTTGTTTTCTTAAAAATGTAACTTTTTACCCTAAAAAGCAATAATCGATCCATTTAAAATAAAATATCAATAACTTACCTATTAAAAATAAAAAAAAATCCATTAAATTTCATTATAAAGCAGAGAAAATTAATGTTAGTTCCTTGGTACATCATCTTAATAGAACCCTTACAAGTGGAATAACTAATATGAACAACTTCCATCATAGTTATCTAAAGAACATAATCATTACCTAATTTAGTTCAGAGTTAAACTAAGATCACCCATCATAATAAACTATATCACGCTCACCCATTATAATGAGCTATATCGGGCTCACCCATCATCATAAATAATTTTCAAGGACTATATCATGGTTAAAACACACTAGTGAAAAAAGGGGTTTTCATGTTTTTTAGGTATTTAACATCATTTACCTCATAACATCATTTCAGGTGATGTTGTAAATAATTATTTCACATTATTTAATAATAACCAATGTTTTGAATAAGGCATATTTGGAATTGATTTTCTAAGTTGTTAATAAGAAAATAAATATGGAAAATCATTTATTGTGTGAGTTTCTAAAAAACCAAAGTGATAAACTCATTACCATGTTAGTTTTAAAATAACCAGTGTAATAAATTATACAAAAAGATCATATAAACCAACCTAAAATATATATTTAGAATTATTTTTCCATACTTTTTATCTAAAAACTCACAGGGAAAACCATTTATCACATCATTTTTTTAAAAAGTCGACGTGATAAATCTTCTTTTTAAAATTTTTCCATCTTTTATAAAATAACCAACCTAAAAAAATTTAATATAAATAAGAAAAATAAACATACCTTAAATAAAATAGTATATATAAATAGATATAAAATAGTAACAAAACTAGAAAACAACATCACAAAATCAATACATTTTAACTTTAAAATTTAAAATTTAAAATTTATAATGTATATTAAAAAACTAACTAAAACACAATAAGTCTTGTGAAATAATCCACCCATTATCTTTTTAAGGGTATTAGAGCTTCTTAAGAATAACTATAAGAGTCATAAAAAAGATTCAAATTAAAAATAAACCATTTAAATGTATTCTGAACATAATGAATAGAAAATCAATGGAATAGTTTATAAAAAAATATAACCTTATAGAATTTTGTAAATATCCCTATTGAAATTATTTCATAAATAAATCTTATAACATAGTATCAAAATTCTTTTACTCCTTAATTATAGATAAATTTATTTTTAAATTTATTTTTTCAATTAAAAATAAAATTGTAAGTACTTATAACCAAAATTTATTAATTACAAATGAGAAGTCACCTTTAATTTTACATATTTGATCTTTGTACTCTTCTTTCCTATTTTCAATCTAAAGTAATACCATGAACTATTTGAAAATATAATAAATTAACTAAATTTTAAAAAAATTCTAATATATACCAGTATTTAAATATTGAAACTTTTTTGTTCAATACTTTCTTAAAATTATCTTACATTTCAACATGGATAGAGTATATCTAGTAAGCTGTCTTCTCTCTTGAAAATAATCCCAAAATAGGGTGGAAAATAAAATACAAAAAAAATAATGTCAATGGTTATTCAGTTAAGTGGTATAAAACTTTATAAAAAATATGTTCCATAATATTGAAGATAAGGAAGAATCCAACACTGAATTTCACTATTTTGAAATATTTCTGCAATATAAATTGTTCTTTATGTATCACTCACTGTCATCGCTATAGGTGAAATCAATGGTGGGTCCATAAATCCATATTCTAATTTCATATAAAGATACATAAAAATTTTATTAATAAGACTAATAAAAAATAAATATAAGTATTAAGTTTCAATAAATTAAAATTACTGAAATAGATATAATAATTGAGTTACATGTAAAATACATGAATCATGTTAATTCCTAACTCATCTCCAATTACAGAATCCATTATATCATTATTTAAAATCATCATTGTCATTTCACACCCAAAAAATTCTAGTATCCACCAGAATGTCATAAAATTATAACAAAAAATTTCAATATGTTGATAATCTATCAAGTTTATATGATGTTGTATATGAAGTTATGATAGCCTGTACTTTTTGTTGTTTAAACAATATGTATTTACCTTTAAGATATTCCTATAAAAAATAGATAAATATATAAATTTTAAAATGTTAAAACAAATTTAACACTAATATGAAATAAAGGATATAATCTACAAATACCTCAATGTTAATTTTCTAACATGTCTTGATGAAAAAACTAAAAAATGGATGATAATTTATCAAACTATAGTGACCTCATATATAAGATATTATATTCTTGTTAAACTGTCTATAATATCATATATATTGACCCTAATATTTTATATCTTTATATGTTGACGGTGAATAATATCCCCAATATAATATATAATCACAACAATATGATTATGGGGATCCTCAATATATACCTCATAATAAATGGGAAGCTATGGAGGATTAGTTGTAGGAGTTGGATTAGTTGGAGGAGCTGGAGTAGTGAGATCTATAGGTAGAGGTAGAGAACTGGGATCTGTAGCCTGAACCGATTTTTCATGTTTTCAAACATCGACTGTACCAAATATATGATCCCATTCTACATCATCTCACTGAAATATTAATCTTTAGCTTCTAAAGATTATATTTTTATTTTATAAACTTCCTCCATTGAAGAATCATTAGAATAACCCAACACATTTTTTAATGATACACCTTCCGGGTACCCTCATAGATGACCCAAGTGTTTGGGAATTCAAAATATAGTAGCTAAAATATCATTTCTACCTTTTGAAATGAGGTTAACTTGTGTGATCTACTCTTCAAGGGAACCATATATACATTATTTGAAAAAATCAGTAGTGAATCAAAATATATACAACATTGATTTAACTTAAATAATATAAATAAACTAAATAAATTCTTACAATCTTCTCAACTAAAATCCTTAAATATTCTATAAGATATTGTCACTTTTTACTCATTCATTCCCTCTTCCGTTTTTTCATTTCTAGCTGGGGGGAGTGGAAAAAGTGTTAACCTATATGGAGCCCGAAGACTCGGGTATTAGTTTTTTAAACTTTTCTTCTATCATTTGTTCTTCCAATAATGTATTACCACAAATAGATAAAGTAATAGGGTATATGTTTTTTGATTGGGCCTCCCAATGAGATATCTTCATTTAATATAAATTAAGAATAAACAGATCGTTAATATGATCACTAATATAAAAAAATTCTAAAATCTAACATTTTACTTACCAAAAAGGTATTATTTTCATCTAATTTAAATAAACTAATTCCGTATATGTTTTCTAGAAATGAATATATATCATAACTATTTCGATGTTGCATATACCAAAAAATGAATTTTTTTGTAACGGTCGATTTAGAATCCCTCCATCTTCTAGAATATAATCATAAACATTTCCTCTTAACTCATCCAACATCAGGCATATCATATGTCATCTGATAAGAAGGGGAAAACTATATTAGTAAAAATGTTCCATGATAAGTAAAATAATAACAAATTCTTTTACAAAAAATATCTCCCATAATTGATATATTTTTACTTTCTCAACACTTCTCTAATCAGAAATAAAAATAATAACTTTTCCTTTAGCTTTCACTACAATAAATGTTTTTTTTTGAATCCTCGCAATTCAACCCATTTTTCTTGGACTTCATCAAGGGTACTCCAAATCACCTCTGTCTTCAATGAAATTATCAAAACAAGTATAATTGACATTTCTAATAGTGATAAACACAAAATAATTTAATAAAAAATGATGTGAATTTTGTAATTATATTTGGAATTTACAATACAAATTCAGTTTAATACAATGGAGTAATGGTGAAAATGACATAGTGAATCGTGGTATAATCACACCCACACACCTAAACATTTTAACTCCTGGGAAAATTCATTTTTCGAAAAATTATACATGTAGATATTTCCAAATTCATAAAGATTTAACATTCAATGAAAATTTAATTCTTGATAGAAATGCGATCAAAGAAAAAAACACACATCGAGGAGTTATTCTCAATGATTAATGAAAAAGACATCTCAAAAATTGTATCCAAATGAAATTACAAGAGATGCATGATACAAATCAAACAAAATAATTAAAAATTTAATCAGGTCACTAATTCTCCATGTGTTTTTCTGTGAAAACAATTTCATGCTATTCTTTCCACTTTTTATTGAGTAAATATAAGTTATATTAATAATTTTCTACTTAGAATATCCTTTCCAATGAAATTTCCCCACATCCTTTGCAATAAAATTTCAAGACCAACTCACTTAAGTATTCCAAAAATTCAAACCATAGGCACCCAAACTTGATATTCCCATATGTTTCACATTTCATCACTCACCTGATTTATTTATTTATTTTTTCCAAAATTGCACTTGGAAAAAATCTCACACTCTTCTCAAAACCCATGTTTGATCTCCTCATGACACTAACTATAAGAGTTATAACAATATCAAAGGTTGAGGAATGGTGGTTTTTGAGCTACCTAATATGAAACCTTTTTTTAGGGAATACAATAGTCAGATAATAGGTACATACACATAGGTCAATTTGGAACAGTAATGAAATAGATCGGATAAGGAACGAACATATGAAAAAATGAGTTTGGAAAGTAGAGAAAACCAACCTAACTTATATTTACCTTCCATTAAGTAAATTTTTCACACATCATGGATGGGTACAAAAATGTGTGGAGAGATTACGTGACACAATTTTCCCTTAAACTATTCATAAAAAGGCACCATTATTCTCAATGGTTTCAAAATAAAACAACCATTTATATCATCAACAAAGAACAAAATTTCAAAAAAAAAAGTCACACCATAGTATTGGATTCTTAATAAAATGAACATTTAATGAGATTTTTTTTGAATGTTAAATCAATATGAAATACAGATATTCTACATGAATTTAAATAACTTCCATGATTAAATGAGAATCATTTTCCATGATAATGTGGGCATAAAAAAAGTAATATCCCGGAACAAAGGTGAGAGGGAGGGAATGGGGGAAAAGTAACAATACAATTCAGAAAGCTAAAAAGAGAAAAAGAAGAAATATGATGAATATTATTTACTAACTAAAGAATCAACCCATCCCCCACACCTACAGTGTGTAGTGTTCTCACTATAATAAAACAGAATGTGGGAAGGAAGGATAAAACCTGGTGAGTTTCATTCATAGATTACTTCTTGAACATGGAGTTCCTCCATCTGGGACTCTGGAATGGATTCATGGAAGTGATTCAGCCACTTCCCATTGACAGTGAAGGTTTTCTTGGTTTTTTCATTTTAAACCTAGACAACACCAAATGGAGAGACATTAGTAATAGTGTATGGTGAAAACTATTAAGAACAAATCTTACCTAAATTAAACTTAAGCTTTTAATTGTTGAGGAGGACCTTCTACCCAATATAGAACTGACAATGAAGGATAATATAGTCGTGGGCAGCCTTGGTTCACTACTTATAAATCCTGGAGTACTCATATTCATCTATTCTTATTTACTCCATCTTCTGAATCTACAACTTCCTTTGAGCACCTGTACCAAAAATATTAGAATTGCACTATTTGATGGCCTAGTGGGCCTGGTGCTCAATCTCAATAGGGAGGTGAAAACTCCTTACAAACACTATCCGATGTGGTGACATGCCAATGAGAGTTTTGAAAGTAGTATGGTAAGACCATAAGGAATCATCGAGTTTAAGACTCCAATCTTTTCTATTAGGTTGAACCATTGTTTCAAGAATTTGTTTTTCCTATCTATTTGACACCTTAGGTTGACCATTGGTATATTTGTGATATGCAATAGAAAATCTATGCCCGAATCCATAACTACACAAAAGTGATTTCATTGTTCGGTTGTAGAAATGAGAACCCTAGTCACTGATGACGAACCTAGGTATGAAAAATCTACAGAAAATTTGGGTTGTCAAAAATTCCACAAATTCCTTAGAATAACCTGTACTTGTAGATCATTCCTCTAACAATTTTGAAACATAATCCACTACCAATAGAATGTAAAAGTAACCAAATGAATTGGGGATTGGTCCCATAAAGAAAATGCCTCAAACATAGAAAATGTCATGGAAGATCAAGGGTTGTAGTGGATTCTCATTTCTTTTTGAGACATTCCCTATTCTTTGATAGCGGGTAAAAGATTTACAGAAGTCATGGGCATACCGAAACAATGTAAGCCCAAATAGATGAGAATCGAGGACCTTATGAGCGGTTCGTTGGGGACCAAAGTTACCCCCCAAAGAAATAGTGTGGAAAACCCTAAGGATAGACTGAAACTCACTATTGGGAACATAATGCCTGAGGAAATGATCACTATAGGTTAACCAAAGGTAGGGGTCATCCTAAATGTACCAAGGGGACTCATTATTTAGAAGGTAGGCCTAGTTTTTATTGAAATTAGTAGGAATGGAAGATGCTTCCAAATAATTTACAATTTTAGCATACCAAGGAATAGTATCTTGTACTCGGTATAATTTCTCATCAGGAAACATGTCATTTATGGGAATAGAGGATGTTGAGTTAATGTTTTAGGATGGGTGAATCCTACTAATATGGTTAGCCACCACATTATTTGCTCATTTTTATTCTCTAATTTCTAAATTGAATTCTTGTTGGAGGATCATGAATCGAATGAGATTTGGTTTGGCTTCGGGTTTCTTAAAGAGATACTGGAGGGATGTATGGTTTGAGAACACAATGAATTTAGACCCGAAAATATACAACATGTATTTATCCAAGGAAAACACAATGGAAATGAATTATTTTTTAGTTGTGGTGTAGTTTTCTTGGTTAGGGTCCACTGTACATGAGACATAGGCAATGACATGTGGAGGTTGGTCGACCTTTTGTGACAAAACTGCCCCAACTGCATAGTTAGAGGCCACACACATGAGCTCAAATGGTAAATTCCACCGACGTGGTTGGATTACTGGGGGTGATGTGAGATGCCATTTTAACTTATTAAAAGCTTCCTAACATTCATTATCAAAAACAAATTCCTTTTCTTTTTGGAGTAATCGGGAGAGGAGGAGAGTAATATTTCTAAAGTCATGAATGAAACGACGGTAAAATCTAGCATGACCTAGGAAATAATGCACATCCCGTACATTTTTGAAGAATGGTAGGGAAGAAATGACATCCAATTTTTATTTATCTACTTGGATACCATCCCTATAAATGACATGTCCCAAAACTATACCTTGTTGCACCATGAAATGGCATTTCTCATAATTTAATTCAAGATTATTTTCAATGAAGTGATATAGGACTGAACCAAGACTTATTAAACATTCATCAAAAGAGGATCAATGAATATTAAAATAATCCATGAAATCTTCCATACAATTATCCAGGTAATCTGGAAAAATACTAACCATACATTACTATAATGTACCTGAAGCATTTCATATACCAAATGACATCCTTCTATATGCAAATGTGCCTAAGGGGAAATTGAAGTTTGTCTTTTCTTAATCCTTAGGGGTAATATGGATCTGAATGTATCCAAAATACCCATCAATAAAACAATAATGGTACTTCCCTACTATCCTCTCTATCATTTGGTCAATGAATGGAAATGGGAAATGGTCATTCCTAGTGTGTTGGTTTAGTCAGTGATAGTCTATACAGACACACCAACTATTCTATTTATGAGTTGGAACCAATTCATTGTTTTCATTTTTGATTATTATAAGGCCGTTTTTTTTCTAGGATCTACCTAAATGAGACTGACCCATTTGATTTCAGAGATGGGGTAAATGATTCCAGCAACCAATAATTTTGTTTCATCCTTTTTCAAATCTTCTATGAGGTTTGGGTTCAGTCTACATTGTGACTGCCTCACTAGTTTAGCCTCATCATTTAACAAAATAAGATGTGTACAAATTGATGGGATAATACCAGGAATGCCTACAAGTTTCTATACCAAATATTATCTATACTCCCTAAAAAGTACAATAAATCTCAATTCATGCTCAAGAGGGAGTGAACCCGTAATAATGATAGGCAGCTTATTTCCATTCTCAAGATATAAATATTTAAAATCTTGAGTTAGTTGTTTTAGTTCCAATTTAGGTGGATTTTAGATTGATGGTAGTGTGTGTGAAAGTGAGAGGTCACTAATCTCATCTAAATAATCAATGGTGTAATCCTTAGATGATGAATGAGATTTTACAAGCTTAGCAGTATCATCGATGGTCATTGGATTCTCAATGTTTAAGAAATTATCAATTAATAAACATACATGAAACTTTTCTAGACCACTAAAACCATCAATGCATGATTCATTTCCTAAATTTTCTATCAATGAAAAAAACATAGAAAGGGGATCAAGGGAATGAAATGATTTTTTTTCAAGGGAAGGGAGTACTTCTATATAATTAACAGAGATAGAGGAATGTTCTTCTGAGGGGTGATTCATGGATTCAAGGATGTTAAAGTGGACAATGTCACCACCAAACTATATAGATAATGTTATATTATGGACAATAATTAAGGTTTTGCGATTTTCAAGAAAGGACTTCCAAATATAATTGGGGAATGTATATTCATCCTATCATCTTCCATTTTAAGCACATAAAAATTAGCAGAAAAAACTAAAATTTTCACCCTCACAAGAACATCCTCTAACACACCGGAAGGGTGTGTTATACTCCGATTTTCTAGATGAATGACAATTTCAGTGGGATTAACTTTCTCGACTTGAAATGTAGAGTAAATGGAGTGAGGCATCACATTTATAGAATCACCTAAATAGAGAATGGAATTTGAAAATGAATACTCCCCTATGGTGCATGGAATCGAGAATGTCCCAAGATCGTTTCACTTCATGTTAAGTGATGGATCTATCAATGATGATACATTCCTCCCCAATCTCACCTTTTCATATCCATAAAGCCTCCTTTGGTGTGTACTCATCTCCTTCAGAAACATTTCATATCTTGGAATTTTCTTCACAGCATCAATAAAAGGAATGATAACCTACACTTTCTTGAAAGTCTCCAAAATATCCTTATCAAGTTCAGTTTTTTTCTAGGTTGGGTGGCCCTTTAGGTAAATGTAATAGGAACGGGTTGTCTAGGAGACTCATCGACATACACACTCTTTCCTTTTGAAGGGCTTCTCTCAAGACAAGAATTTTCTTCTCTTGAACCATTTTTAGCAGTGGTTGGGATGATGGTTTCCTCAAGAGGTGATGACTCTATTAGAGGATTCATTAGTATTTTATGATGAGTTCCACTCCTAAGGGTGACACCACTAACATTTCCTTTTTCCCAAGGGTTAACTACTGGTTAAGAGGGTAGTTTACTTGAACCATGACTTTGAATTTCCCTTACTGAGTTAACTAGTTAAACAAATTGGGTTTTTAGGTCTTGAATGGAAGATTGGAAGGTTTTTTAGAATTAGAGATTATTAGTATCCATTTGTTTCATCATATCCTCTAGTCTAGTATTGGGTTTGGGGGGGGGGGGGGGGGTTGGAAAGGCCCTTATGATGGTTGAGGATTTTTGGATGGTGGTGGTAGCTGACTACTTTGTCATTGTCGGTTCCATAGTTGATGAGGCTTGTTTGAGTACCCCCTCTCCTATAATCTTGGTTTTATTTCCACCGAGGATTGGATGGATATTATATTTCTTTCCTAAAGGGTTGGTTATAGGGTTGACATGGAATCATTTTCTCACAAATCTCAGAAGTTTTCTTCAATTGGGGGAATTGGTCAAAGTAGTGAGTGTCAGAAGAACATACACCACAATGGATGGGAAGAGGATATTGTTATTTCCCTTGGGAAAGATCAAGTTTTCTTAGAATGGTACTTACCACTTTAAAATTTATGTCCACATTCTTCTCGAATTTAGTACTTTTCTCCACTTAGACACCTTGAATGGGTAAATAGGATCTTGAACCGAATTATTGAGTGTTCTGCACCATGTTATCAATTAATGTCCTTGTAGAGATTGGGGTTTTATCCACTAGTGCACAACCTGTAGAAACATCAATCATGTTTATATCAATAGGGATTAAACCATCATAAAAATAATGTATTAAAAGTTCATCACTTATTTGGTGGTGTGTAAAAATATAACATAATATTTTAAATCTTTCCCAATATTCAGTAAGTGTTTCCCCTGGATGTTGTCTTATCCCACAAATTTTTTTCCTTATTGTTTCTTTTCAAGAGTTTGGGAAATATTTTTCAAGAAAAAGTTGTTTCATGTTTGCCCAACCTCTTATTGGTGAATTAACATAGTAAATCCTATCTTTGGCAGTTTATTCCAATGAAAATAACAATACTCTAATCTTTACTTGTTCTTCATCCACATTCTCAAGTTTTAATGTAGAACACACGGTATGAAAATATTTAAGATTCTTGTGTATATATTCTCGAGTAAGTCCATGGAATCTTTGTAATAAATGAATTAAACCATATTTTAGTTCAAATTTGTGTGCCTTGCCTTGAATTTAAATAAAGTTGGGATGGATATCAACATCAGGTGAGGTTAGTTATTTTAATGTTAGGTTTTTTTCAGCCATATTATGAAATTTTATTTTAGTTTTTATATTGGTTCCAGAAGAAGAATAAGAAGGATCAAGAATAGTGTCAATGTTTTGTGTCTCCTCCTTAGAGGGGTTCTCTTATACGTCTTGGGGTCATTGACGTATGATCCTCTCCATTTCAGGTTTAAAATGTGTTAAATCTTACTAATTATAATTCCTCATGCACCAAACCTACAAAATAAATAAATCATAACATAGAAATATAGTTAAAGGAATAAGATAAATAAGTAAATATTCATAACATTTACAAAAATATTATAAAAAACATGCACTAAAAACCATAGTGCTCCCCGGAAACGGCATCAAAATTTCACCGCATTATTGTGACATGTCAAATTGATAGTTATTTAAAGAAGATTTGGTAGTATAGGGAAAACCCTAGGTCATCTCTCAAGGCGCGTTGTTAGATTATAGTGTGTAATTTTAATAAAGATTTCTAAAATAGGGGGTGATTTTGAAAACAATTTTAAGAAAATAACTTTAACTTAAAGAGTTTAATAGTTGATAGAATAAGGTGGTGATTTAAGAATTATGTGAGAAGGAGATAACTTTATGGTTACTAAAAATCATGGATAGTTCATTTTTTCTAAAAATTTCACATGGTTTTGATTAATTCTTTGTTTGAGAGCTGTCAAGATCTTGATTCCTCTCTTGCCTCTTAAATTGTTGCACAATGTACCAACCCTTGACACAAAAACCATGTTGTCAAGGTTTGGACTTCAATAATAGATTAAAGGATACCAAAGAATACTAATATATTTTTTATGTGTGAGAGAAAGAGGATTATTGTGTTTCCCAATCAGAACAACTGAAGTTTCCCACTTGAATTTCTACCCAATCAGTGTTGTAATGAAAAGAGGTTCAATTAATGAAACCCATGTAATGAGTTCAGAGGAAAAAAATGTTTAGGTAAAACATAAGTTAAATAATAAACACACAAATTACACAAAACTAATAGAGTATCAAGTGTTGAAACACCCTCCCAAGTATGTGTAGCTCCCTCAAAATGATCATCCACTGTTTAGCTCTCCATCAGTAGGAGGAGAAGGCTTGGATGGAATTTCACCTTCATCCTTGACCCCCCCTATGAGGATAGGGCCCTCTAGGACTTCTAGGATGAGGAGGAGGCTCCTCTAGGACTCCAAAATGGCAGATATTCACTTCTAGATTGAACTTCCAAATGAGGTGCCCAAGGTTCCTTTTTATAGTCAAAATGGGAAGTGGTATTGGGCACCCAGATTTTGATAAACCACTTGGAGGATAGTTTTTGGCTAAAAACAGTCGAATATCCCTTTTAAAAAAATTGAAAATTTGTATCCCCACTTTTTGAATATCACCACTGAATGTTTGACATCATTTGGACAATCACGTCTCTAGATGTTCACATATTACAGAATGCAACTTTTGAATTTGTGCTGATTCAGTGTCTTGGATAGATCAGTTCGTATGGCCCCCATAGAAGCCGAATCAGGATTTGGTTCCTTGAGATTAAATATAGACTATTAAATTTTTGATAGGCGCACAAAATTTTAGCCCATTTGGATGCACATTCTATTAGAAGTGTGTGGATTACTCCACTGGTGTGCTTGGATCTTTCATAGTTTGGCTCATTTTTCTTGGAATTCATCACATGTCCTCCAAATCACCTCCACCTTTAATTAAATTATCAAAATAAGTAAAATTTCCCTTTTTAACAGTGATGAACTCAAAATAATTGAATAAAACATGAACTAAATTTTTTTATTATATTTTTAATTTACAAACCAAATTCAGTTTAATAAAATGGTGTATGGGTGAAAATGACATAGTGAATCGTGGTATGATCACACCCACACCTAAACATTTTCAATCTTGAGAAAAGTAAAATTTCTAATAATTATGTATGTAGAGATTTCCAAATTCATAAATATTTAACATTCAATGAAAATTTAATTCTTGATAGAAATTTGATCAAAGTAAAAAAAACACACCGAGGAGTTATTATCAATGATCATTGAAAAAGACGTCTCAAAAATTGTATCCAAATGAAATTCCAATAGATGCATGATACCAATAAAAGAAAATAATTCAAAAGTTAATCATTTCACTAATTCTCCACTTGTGTGTATGACAACCATTTTATGAAATTCTTTCCACTTTCTATTGAGTAAATATAAGTTATTTTAATAATTGTCTACTTACAAGATCATTTCCACCGAACATGCCCCACATACTTTGAAATAAAATTTCATGACCCACTCACTCAAGCATTCCCAAAAGTCAAACCATAATCTCCTGACTTAGATATCCCCATATGTTTCACATTTTATCACTCCCCTCATTTTTTTTTTCAAAGTTTCACTTGGAATAAATATCACACTCTTCTCCCAATCAATGTTCGATCTCCTAACGACAATAATTGTAATATTTATAACAAGATCAAAGGTTTTGGAAAGGTGGTTTTTGACCTGCCCAATATAAAACCCTTTTTTAGGTAATACAATAGTCGAATAAAAGGTACACACACAAAGGTCAATATGGTAAAATAATGAAATAGATTGGATAAGGAACGAAAAAATGATAAAATGATTTTAGAAAGTAGAGAAAAATCAAAATAACTTATATTTACCTTCCATTCAGTAAGAAATTTTCACACATCATGGCTAGGTGACAAAATGTGTGGAGAGATTAAGTGGCACAATTTTCCCTTAAACTGTTCACAAAAAATGGCACCATTATTCTCAAAGGAGTAAAAATGATACAAAAATTCATATCATCGAAAAGAAACCAAATATCAAAAAAAAAAGTCACACTACAGCATTGAATTCTTGCTAAAATGAACATTTAAACATCTTTTTTTGAATGTTAAGTCAAATTGAAATACAGATATTACACATGCATTTTAAAATACTTACCTGATTAAATAATCATCATTTTACATGATTATGTGGGAATAAAAAAAGTAATATTCCAGCACAAAGGTGAGGGGGAGGGAAAGGGGGTAAATTAACAATAAAATTCAGTAAGCTAAAAAGAGAAAAAAAATAAAGATGATGAAAGTTCCTAACTAACTCAGAAATATACCCATCCCCCACACTTGAAGTGTGAAATGTCCTCATTTTAGTAAAATATAATGTGGGAAGGAAGGATAAAACTTGGTGATTTTCATTCATAGATTTCTTATTGAACATAGAGTTCCTCTATCGGGGACTCCAGAATGGATTCATGGATGTGCTTTAGCCGCTGCCCATTGATAGTGAAGGTTTGACTGGTTTCTTAATTTTGAACCTAGACAATACCAAATGAAGAGATGTTAGTAACAATGTATGGTCCAAACTAGCGAGAACAAAGATTACATTAATGCAACTTCAGCCTTGCATTATAGAGGAGGACCTTCTGCCCAATGTGTAACTAAAGAGGAAGGATGAGACGGTTGTGGGAAGCCTTGCTTCTCTATTTATAAATCCTAGAGTTCTCATGTGCATCTCTTCTCATTTCCTCAATTTGTTGAATCCGAAACTTCCTATGAGCACCTGCTCTAGAAATATTAGAATTTCATTTTTTTATGGCCCAATAGGTCTGATTCTCAATCTCAATAGGGAGGTGAGAACTGTTTCCAAAAACTAGCCAATATGGTGACATGCCAATGGGAATTTTGAAAGTAGTATGGTAAGACCATAAGAAATCATCATATCTAAGACTCAAATCCTTTCTATTAGGTTGAACTGATTTTCAAGAATTTTTCTACCTCTCTATTTGACACCTCAGATTGACCATTGGTCTGTGGGTGATATGAAATAAACACTCTATATCTGACCCCATACCTACACAAAATAGATTGCATTGTTTGGTTATAGAAATGTGAACCCTGGTCACTGATGATGAACCTAGGTATGCCAAACCTATAGAAAATTTTGGTTCTCAAATATTCCACAACTTCCTTAGAATGATCAGTTCTTATAGCCTATTACTCTACCCATTTTGAAACATAATCCAATTCCAATAGAATGTATAGGTTACCAATGGAATTGGGGAATATTCCCATAAAGTCAGTGCCCTAAACATTGAAAATTTCAATGAAGAGAAAGGGTTTTTGT
Source organism: Viscum album (assembly GCA_963277665.1). Taxonomy (NCBI): domain Eukaryota; kingdom Viridiplantae; phylum Streptophyta; class Magnoliopsida; order Santalales; family Viscaceae; genus Viscum; species Viscum album. The sequence continues at coordinate 1,644,996,910 of OY728131.1, read as the reverse complement.
GGCATATCATTTCTTTTCGATACATTCCCCATTCTTTGATAGCAAGGATAGATTTAGAGAATTCATGGGAATCCCAAAAAAATGTGGGTCAAAAGAGACCAGAATTGATGACCTTGTGAGCAGTCTGTTTGGGACCAAATTGGCCCCCACAAGCAAGAGTGTTGCAAAACCTAAGGATAAACTAAAACTTAGTATTGGGAACACAATGCCCGAGTACTTGACCACTACTAGTGAACCAAAGGTAGGGGTTATCCCAAATGTACCAATAGGACTCATGTTTTAGATGGTCAGCCTCGTTTTTGTTGAAATCAGTAGGAATGTAATATTTTTCCCAATAATTTATAATTTCAGCATACCAAGGAATTACATCTTGCACTCAGTATAGTTTCTCATTAGGAAACATGTAATTTATGTGAATACATGTGTATGAGTCAATGTACTAGGATGGGTGAATCCTACTGATATGGTCAGCCACCACATTCTCTGCTCCTTTTTTTATCTCTAATTTCTAAATTGCATTCTTTAAAGAGTAAAATCTAGAAAATGAGACGTGGTTTGTATTTGGGTTTCTTAACGAGATACCGTAGGGGTGCATGGTCTGAGAACACAATGAATTTGGACCCTAAAAGAAATGATATGAATTTATACATGGAAAACACAATGGAAAGAAATTATTTTTTAGTTATGGTGTAGTTTTCTTGGGTAGGGTTCAGTGTATATGAGTAATAGGCTATGACATGTAGAGATCAGTCGACCCTTTGTGACAAGACTACCCCAACTGTATATTTAGAGGCATCACACATGAGATCAAATGGTAAATCTCATCGAGGTTTTTGGATTACCAGGGGCGATGTGAGACTACATTTTAACTTATTAAAAGCTTCCTCACATTCATTATCAAAAAAATTCCTTTTCTTTTTGGAGTAATAAAGAGAGGGGGAGTGCAATCTTACAAAATTCACGAATGGAATGACGTTAAAATCCAGCATGACCTAGGAAAGACTGCACATCCTTTGCATTTTTGGGGCATGGTAGGGAAGAAATGACATCCACTTTTAATTTATCTATTTGAATACCATCCCTATAAATGACATGTCCCAAAACTATACCTTATCGCACCATGAAATGACATTTCTCATAATTTAATAAAATATTATTTTCAATGAAGTGACGTAGGACTGAACCAAGACTACATAAACATTCATCAAAATAGGATCCATAAACAGTTAAATCATCCATGAAAACTTCCATGAAACTCTCCAGGTAATCTGAAAAAAATACTAACCATACATTACTGGAAAGTACCTAGAGCATTGCACAGAACAAATGACATCCTTTTATAGATAAGTGTGCCAAAGGGGAAAGTGAAGGTTGTTTTTCTTGATCCTTAGGGGAAATATGTATCTAAAAGTATCCAGAATACCCATCAATAAAATAGTAATGGGACTTCCCTACTAGCCTCTCTAGCATTTGGTCAGTGAATGGAAATAGGAAATGGTCCTTCCTAGTGTGTTGGTTTAGTTGGCGATAGTCTATGCAGACACATGAACTATTCTGTTCCCTAGTTGGAACTAATTCATTGTCTTTATTTTTGATTACTGTAAGGAAATTTTTTTAGGAACTACTTGAAGGAGACTAGCCCATTGGATTTCAGAGATGGGTTAAATGATTACAGCATCCAATTATTTTGTTACTTACTTTTTTACAACTTCTAGGAGGTTTGGGTTCAGTCAACGTTGTTCCTACCTCACTAGTTTAGCCTCATCATTTAACAAAATACGATGTGAAAAAATTGATGGGCTAATAATAGAAATGTTTACAAGTGTCTATCACAAATATTGTTTATAAAACCTTAAATATTCAAGAAGTCTCAATTAATGCTCAGGAGAAAGTGAACTAGCAACAGTGATAGGAAACTTGTTTCCATTCTCAAAATATGAATATTTTAAATCTTGAGGTAGTTGTTTTAGTTATAATTCACATTTATTTTGGATTTATGGGATTGTGTGTGAAATTTAGTGGTCACTAATCTCATTTAACTGCTAAATGGTATCATCCTCAGATGATGATTGATATTTTTCAAGCTTAACAGTATCATCGATGGTCATTGGATCCTCAGTGTTCAAGAAATTATCAATTAATAAACATTCATGACAATTTTCTAGAACACTAAAACAATCAATGCATGATTAATTTCCTAGAATTTCTTCCAATGAAGAAAATATAAAAAGGGGATTAGGGGAATGAAATTTATTTTTTTCAAGGAAAGGGAGTATATATATAGAATTAATAGAGAGAGATGAATGCTCTTCTGAGGGGTGCTTCAAGGCATTAAGGATATTTAAGTGGACAATATCACCACAAAACACCATATGTAATGTTACATTATGGACATTAATTATGCTTTTTGAGGTTTTCAAAAAAATTCTCCCCAATATAATTGGGGAATGTTCATTCATCCTATCATCTTCCATTTTAGGAACATATAAATCAGCAAGAAAAATTAAATTGTTCACCATCATAAGAACATCATCTAACACACCATAAGGGTGTGATTTACTATGATTATCTAGATGAATGACAATTTTAGTGGGCTTTAGTTCCCTGACCTGTAATGTAAGGTAAATTGAGTGAGGCATCACATTTATAGAAGCACCTAAATCAGGCTTGGCATTGGAAAATGAATACTTCTATATGGTGCATGGAATCTAGAATGTCCTAGGATCGTTGAACTTAATGAGAAGTGATGGCTCTATCAAATATGATATGTTCCTACCCAAGTTCACCTTTTCATCTCCATGAAGTTGCTTTCGGTGTGTACAAATATCCTTCATATACTTTTCATAACATGAAATTTGTTTCATAGCATCAATCAAAGGAATGTTAACCTACACTTTTTTGAAAGTCTCCAAAATTTTCTTATCGAGTTCATTTTCCTTTTGTTTTCTAGGTTTGGTGGACCTCTGGAGAAATGGAAGAGTAATGGGTTCTCTAGGAGACTCATTGACATACACACTCTTTCCTTTGGAATTTCTTCTCTCAAGATAAGGATTTTCTTCTCTTATACCATTTTTAGCAGTTGTTGGGATGGTGGTTTCCTCAAGAGGGGATGAATCTATTAGAGGATTCATTTGGATTTTATAATGAGTTCCACTTCTAAGTGTGAAAACACTAACATTTCCTTCATCCATAGGGTTAAATACTAGTTGAGAGGGTAGTTTACCCAACCCAAGACTTTGAATTTTCCCCACCAAGTTATCTAGTTTTTTTAATTGGGTTTTTAGGTCTTTTATGGAATCTTGGGTGGTTTTTTGGAATTAGAGATTGTTCACAACCATTTGTTTCATCATATCTTCTAGGCTAGGCTCACGTTTGGGAGGGTGTGGTTGGAAATACCCTTGGGGGTTGAGGATTTCTGGGTGGTGGTGGTAGATTACTACTCTTCCCTTGTTGGTTCCATAGTTGATGAGGCTGGTTTGAATACCTCCTTTCCTATACTATTGGTTTTCTTTACACCTAGGATTGTATGTATAGTATGGTTCATTCCTAAAGGGTTAGTTATAGGGGTGGCCTGGAAATATTGCCTCACAAATCTTATAATTTTGTCTCAATTGGGGGAATTAGTCAGAGTAATGGTTGTGCGAAGAACATATACCACAATGGATGGGAGGAAGAGATTGGTATTTACCTTGGGAAGGAGAAAGTTGTCTTAGAAGGGTACTTTCCACTTCCAAATTTGTGTCCACCTTCTTCTCAAATTCAATACTTTTCACCTCATGGACACCTCAAATTGGTAGATTTGATCTTGAACCGAATTTTTGGGTGTTCCACACCATGTTCTCAATTAATTTCCTTGTAGTGATTGGGGTTTTATCCACTAGTGCACCACCTGGAGCAACATCAATCATATTTATATCAATAGGGATTAAACCTTCATAAAAATATTGTATTAAAAGTTTTTCACTTATTTAGTGGTGTGGAAAACTTTAACATAATATTTTAAGTCTTTCCAAATATTCATGAAGTGTTTCCCATTGATATTTTATTATCCCAAAAATTTCTTTCCTTATTGTTGAAGTTTGAGAGACTAGGAAATATTTTTCATGAAAAAGGCATTTCATGTCTGCCCAACCTATTATTGGTGAATTAACATAGTAAAGCCATTATTTTGTAGTGTCTTCTAATGAAAATGGGAATGCTCTAAGCTTTAATTTTTTGGTTTTATTGTTGAACACACGGTACTAAATTCATTAATATTCTTGTGTGGATATTCTATAGAAAGTCTATATAATCTTGGTAATAAATGAATTAAATCATATTTTAGTTCAAAGTTGGGTTCCTCACCTTGAATTTGAATATAGGTGGGATGGATATAAACATCATGTGAGGTTAGTTATTTTAATTTTTTGTTGTTTTTAGACATATTATGCAAGTTTATTTTAGTATTTATATTGGTTATAGAAGAAGAAGAGAAAGGATCAAGAAGAGTGTCAATGTTTTGTGTGTCCTCCTTAGAAGGGTTCTCTAGTGCGTCTCAGGGTCACTAATATATGATCCTCTCCGGTTCAGGTTCAAAAAGTGTTAAATATACCAGATTATAACATGTCATGAACAAAACATACACAAGAAATAAATTAGAACACAAAAATCTCGGTAAAGGTATAATATAAAACAAATAAATATTCAAAAAATTTACAAAAATATTATAAAAAACATGCACTAAAAACCATAGTGCCCTCTGGAAACGGAGCTAAAATTTGACCGTGACGTCATGACACTTCTGGTTCGAACTTCCAAATGGGGGTCCCAAGGTGCATTTTTATATCTAAAATGGGAAGTGGTTTTGGGAACATAGATTTTGATAAACAAATTGGAGGATGGTTTTTGGATACTAGACAGTCAAATCTCCCTTTTGACAAAACTAGAAAGTTGTATCCCCTCTTTATGAATATCACCACTGAATGTTTGGAATAATTTGAACCATCACAATGTGATATATACATATATTATAGAACACCACTTTTGAATTTGTGAAGATTCAGTGGCTTGGATAGATCAGTTCAGATGGGCCCCATATAAGCTAAATCCATATTGGGTACTTCACGATGAAATCTAGCCTACTAAATTTTGGATCGAACAAGAAAATTTGAGCCCATTTAGATTCACTGTCTAGTAGAAGTGTGTGGATTACTCCACTGATGTGATTGGATCCTGTGCAGTTTGGCCCATTTTTCTAAGACTTCATCAAAGGTCCCCAAATCACCTCCACCATCAATGAAATTATCAAAACAGGTAACATTTCCCTTTTTAACAGTGATAAAAACGAAATAATTGAATAAAACATGAAGTGAATTTTGTTATTATGTTTGGAATTTAAAATACAAATTTATTTTAATATAATGGTGTAAGGGTGAAAATGAAATAGTGAATCATGGTTAGATCAGAAGGGAGGTTTCATCATAATGTATTTCACTTGATGAAGCCCAATCTAAGATTCCACAAGTTAAGATTGGATGAAATTGAATACATAATAATTTCAAGTTAGTGGAGATTAAAACTCGCTCGATGTTAGATAAGGAACCTCATGAAACAAACACCATTGCACACCTTACACTTAGGGTGTACATGGGTGTAATAAGGGGTTACATGTCTCGAACTTGGTTTGTAATTCATTTTTTCAAATAAAATTTTCATTCCATCATTTCTTTTTTAAGAATATTTTTTCTTAATAAAATTGAGATGTAATTTGATAAATTGATTTTTCAGATTGAGATTGTACTTTTCAAAAAATAAATAATTATTACAATAAACTATGTTATTATGAATAATTTTTATTTTAATGAAATAGTATTATTAAAACTCTCTTATTTAGAAGTAAATGTTAATTTTTTTTTCATTTCTCAAATTTTATTATGCATTTTCAATCGGTTATTATTTCTATTAAATATGGTTTTTATATTTAAAATTTAAAATTATAATATTTATAGAATTATTATGATAAAATAGATATAATTTTTGAAATCAGAATGCCAAAAATAGGTTAGTGTGATTTTATTATAATTTCTTATGATACTTTATTTTTTCATGAATAGTAAAAATACAGTTTGAGTTTTTTCAGTATGATAATGACATCATAATTTTAACATAGTGATGTAATAACTAATTAACCAAAATCCAAGACTTAAAATATATTATTTTATTAATATTAATTATTTTAATATATTTTAATCAATTCCTAAATATATAATTTACTATCCAAATTATAAAATGAATACTTTAACTTTAAAAATGTTATTTTGTGAAACATTTATTGGTCCTTTCCCAAAAAAGTAATATAAAATGGTGATAAACTGTTATGGATTAAAATACCAAAATAGGTTTTCTAAGTTTACAATACCATGAAAAATACCCTGGCCAAGCGCATGGTTTTTCTTTTACCACTATATAGGTTTCTAAGGCCTTTATTTAGAAATCAATTAACAAATCCTCCACTTCTACTATAAATAGTCACACATTTATCTATTTCCTTTTACTCCCAATTCATTATAGATGAATATATAAATTTTTTACCTACCAAGGAGTCCTCCCAAGGTGTACTCAAACCCCTAAGGTCCAAATCCTCAAGTTTTAGGAGTTAGTATTCAAGGTAAAAGAAATATCAACTTCTCTTTTCCTTTAAAGTCCCTTTTTTATGTGGTACATCTTTCAAATTTATAAAATATTTTATTATGTCTAATTTAATTTATAAATTTTATATATTAATATTATTTTATGAATGGGATACCCAATTCCCCTTTTTACCATTTTTTAAAAGCATGTTTCATACCCATTATGCTGCTAAATATTCTTTTCAAAAAATTTATCTTTTCTTAAGAAAAGTCTATTTCTGTTTTTTTTGAATATCCAAAACTATTTATTTTCTAGGGTTATTCACCTATATTTCAAAATGATATATTTTAATCAGGTACTAATATACATTAAATCTTCATTTCCTTTCTGTGGGTCAAAAATGACATAATGTTCTTTTCATAATTTTTTTAAAATGCCATTATTTTGATATGAAACCCATTTCTTTAATTCTACATGGGTTATTTATGAAATATTTTATTATGATATATATGGATAACATTAATTAAGACATATTAAGGTTTATCCCTAATAGATATCAAAAACATTGGGTAAAGAATTTAATCTCTAGTGATGAAATATTTTAGGATAACTTGGTGAATAACCTTGGTAATTTTTATAATAGCTTGGTGAAAAACCTTAGTGATATGCTTATAAATATAATATTTAAATATTTTAGACACATTAAAATTCTATGATTCAATTTATGTTTATTATGATATTATCCTTTTTTCTTTTCTCATGCCTTTATGATAATCCTCATGTTCTTATTGATTTTCCTCAAGATCACATGTAAACAGTTTCTCTTGTTTCCCCTTACTGGGCCTTATTCACACCCTTTCAATTGATGTATGTACCCAAGTTATGAGATTTAGTAAAAGTAATTATGATGAACCAATGAATAATACTTTCACATTTTTATAAGAATGTTTTATGTTTTCATGTATTATATACCTTTTTTCCAAGAAAGTATCCTTTAAAAGATCATCTATTTGTACCATGTAAATGAAAATTTTTGTAATAAAAATGAGGGATAAAATAGTTGGTATCAAAGGAATGATTATTTATTTATGGAAATTATGATTTTAAAACAGTAGGAATAACCTTATGTACAAGTTAAAATATAGTAAAATAACCTAGTATTTTTGTGACATATTATTTAAGTGATTTTTGAGTAAAGAAATACCTATACGGATTCTAAAAAGTGTATGTGGATTTGGAACAAATTTATCTAGGGTTATAACTTGAAAATTACGATTTTATCTAGACTCAAATGGGAAATCATGCACAACAAAGGGCCTTTCCACACTCTTGGTTTGACACCCTCGACATATATTTTTGGATAATGACAATATTTTTATGAACCATTATGAATGATTTATAGAAAATGTAAATGAATTTAATGAATAACTTATTTAAGTATGATGATTTAAGACATACAATTACTTTAGAGTTATAATATTATTAAAAGAAACATGTTTCTCACTAATGTTTTCTTCTATTAGAAAATGGATGGAAATAGGAGGAACCGCGTAAATGATAAGTGCAACAGACCATGCACCAATGATGCTCTGATGGAAGATGGAATGGAAAACATCATGAGAATGATGAATCATCTAACTTGATTTATGAGAAATAAATTGAATTAAGATAAGAGAGAAGATTCACCTTGAAGGGAATAACTTTTTATTGAGTCTGTTATACATAAATGATCACCTTCTTTCAGTGGATCTACAAACCCATTTATTTCTGAACATTGGATAAGATCTATATAAAATATATTTTCTATACTTCATTGTTTGGAGTAAGAGAAAGTCACCCTGGCTATATACCTCTTAGAGGGAGAATCTGATCAGTAGTGGAAATTGTTTATAATAATAAAGCCAAAAATAGATATTGATGCTATGGAGTGGTAAGATTAAAGGGGATCATTTTTTATTAAATATTTCCCCTATTCTATGAGAACAAAAATTCAGAAGGAATTACTAGACTAGATGTAGAACAAAAATAAATATGTGGGAAGATATGAGATAAAATTTACAACGATTTATCTATACACCTCTAGATTTGTATTAGACCCTAATGGAAATGTTGATATATTATTTGGTGTACTAAGACCACATATATGGAATAATATATCCTATCGAGACTAAGACATCTTTGAAGAGATAGTGAGAAGTGCTATAAAGGTTGAACTGGAGTTTGGAGAGAAGAAATAGTCGCATAGATCAAATGAAAAGAAGAGATCTTTGGAACCAAACTTAGGGAAGAACATTGATCATAGAATAGGAGGGAAAAAATTAAACTTCCCACATTTAACAAATGTTGAAAGAGGAATTTGAGAAATTACTTTCTTAGGAGTGGGAAATGTTACAATTGTGGAAGAGATGGAAATATTTCACAGAACTATCATAGTGAGTTGAAGTCTCAACTTGCCAAAACTAAAAAAAAGGTAATATGATATAGGCCCAACCTTATGATCAATTCTTCAAGTTTGAATAACTTGGGAAATTTTCCAATCACTGTCCACATCCAAAGATAATGGAGGGGAATCACCATCAACCTCAGCATAGGCCAATATTGAAAGGTTGTGATTTTTCTCTCACGATAGCTGGAGGTTAAGATCTAAATTATGTGGTGGTAAGTACTCTCATTGTTCTCTAAAATATAGAAAGTACATTGTTTGATTCTGGTTCTACACATTTCTTTACATCTTTTAAGTTTTCAATGAATACAGAATCAATCATTGAAATTATAGAAGTAGAGTTTTCATACAAGACTTCTGGAGGGATTATCCTAACATAGAAAATGTATAAAAACTCTAGTATTTACTTTTTTGAGCATAATATCATTTCAAATATAGTAGTCATTCCATTGATGTAATTTAAGATTATACTAGGGATAGACTATCTCTCAAAGTATAATGCTAAAATCAACTGCATAAGCAAGTAAATCTTAGTAGTCTTGAATGGAAAAACTAGTGTTGTTTTCAAAGGAGAGATACCTTGGACTGATTTTTGTCTATAGGCACCTCCTATAACCTTCTTTATGGAGATTATCGATAAAGATGAATAAATAAATTAAAGTATATGAACAGAAATCATCCCCATAATTCATGAATACATTAAAGTATTTCCTAAGGAGTTACCTGGACCTACCCCATAAGCAGAGGTAGATTTATCCATTGTACTCATACCTATATCCAATCCATTATCATATATCCCACATAGAATGGAAAATGTATAGTAGGGGGTATTAAAAAAACAACTCCAAGATATTTTGAATAAGGGGTTTATCCAGCCAAGTGTGTATCCTTGGGGAGTACTTGTTCTCTTTGTGAAGAATAATGATGGATCAATGAGGCTATTCATTGATTATAGAGAACTTAATGGGATCATAGTGAAGAACAAATATCCTCTTATAAGGATTGATGATTTATTTGACCATATTCTTGGGGATCAATTCACTCCAATATTGATCATTGATCTGGTTATCATCAATTAAGGGTGAATAAAGAAGATATTTCAAAGACTTTATTTTTATTAAGATATGGTCATTATGATTTTTTTGTTATGCCCTTCAGATTGACTAATACTCCTACTATATTTATGGATTTTTTAAATAGTGTCTTTGAGGACTACCTAGATAACTTTTTGGTAGTTTTTATTGATGATATTATGATATATTCTAAAATTTGAGTGGAGCATAATGATCATCTAAGAGTTATATTGAAAACTATGAGGAAGGATAGGTTATTTGGAAGGTTCAGAAAATATGAATTTTGTTTACAAAAATTAGCCTTTTGGGGAACATTGTAACCAATGAAGGAATCTCGATTGACCCTTCCTAGAAAAAGGTGGTAGAAGAATATCCTCATCCTATAATAGTAACTAATATTAATAGTTTCCTTGTTTTATAAGGATATTATAGGAGTTTTGTGATTTTTTTTTCATGACTTTCTAATCCACTCACCAAGTTAACTAAAAAAGGGGGAAAGTTCATCTGGATAAATGAGTGTAAATAATGTTTCCAAGATATGAAGAAGAGATTTTTTACTACACCCATGTTAACTATAACCTTTATTAGAGAAGGATTAGTTTTTTAGTGATTCATCTCTGAAAGGGATTGGATGAATCCTCATACAAAATGAAAAGTTTATTGATTATGAATCTTGATAGTTGAAGTATCATGAACATAATTATCCTATGTATGATCTAGATCTAGTTGTGGTTGTTTTTTCTCTGAAGATATGAATGCACTATCTTTATGGGGGTAAATGTGATATATAAACATGGAATTTTTTTTATGTATATATTCATGCAAAAGGAATTGAACATGAGATAAAGGAAATGGTTGGAACTTTTTAAAGATGATGATTGTTCAATTCATTATCATCTCAGAAGATAAAATAAAGTTTCCAACATATTAATTAGGAAAGACCCTATTGTTATAGAAATAATAAGGATTTAAGGAGGTACTTTGATCAAAGACCTAGTAAAACTTGACATGGGAATCATAAGGTAAGGGACATCATCAACCCTATCCTAAATTATTTCTCGTCCATAAATACTAGATAAGTTCAATAAATCTCAAAGAGAAGATCCTTTTCTACCAAAGAATATATAGGATGTGAAGAATGGGAAGTTTTATAAGTTCAATATTGACTAAGAAGGTGTACTAAAATTTCATACAAGGCTATATTCAATCTATTCTAGAAGTAAAGAAGAAGATGATTGATGAAGATCATAGATCTAAATTTTCTATAAATCCTGGAATCAGTAAAATATATAGTGACCTTTGTGAACATTATTTATGGGATAACATGAAAAGAGAGATTTCCGATTACACTACAAGGTACTTAGTGTGTCAACAAGTGAAGTTATAGAGACAAATTCTAAAATGGTTATTAAAACCACTAAACATACCATCATAGAAGTTGGACAATATCACTATGGAAATTTTCACTATTATCCAAAAAACATAAAAAGGAAACAATGTGTTATAGTTGATTGTATCACCAAGACTACCCATTTCATTGCTATATGGGAATATTTATCTCTCGACTAACATTCCAAGATATACATGAAGAGAGTGTAAGGATTCATGGGTTAACACTCTTTATCATATCTGATCATGATCCAAGGTCTACATCAATATTCTGGAGAAGTATTAAATATTCTATGAGTACTAAATTGAATTTTTGCATGATCTATGACCCCAAAAATGATTTCTAGTCTGAAAGGATTATTCAAACCCTTGAGGTCATGCTAAGAACATGATCACTATAATTTACAGGTGTACGGTATCAACTTATCATATTAGTCAAGTTATCATACAATAAAAACATCCATTTGAGTTTTCAAATTTTACCCTATGATGCTATATATTGTAAGTGATGTAAAACTCCTACATGCTGGGATGAAGTTGGTGAGATAAATCATCTTGGGATGAATCTTATGAAAGATATGACCAAAAAGGTTCATTCCATACAAAAACACATTAAGGCTTATCAGATTCAGTAGAAGAGCAATGTGGACAACTACCGAAGAGACTTGGAGTTTTCTATTGGTGAAAAAGTGTTCCTTTGAATATAACCATAGAATAGAGTCACGTGATTTGGTAAGAAAGGAAAGCTTTTCCCCTGGTATATTGGCCACTATAAAATCCTTGATATCATAGGATAAATTGCCTATCGGCTTGGACTTCTACCATATTTAGCTCAATTTAATGATGTATACTATGTATCTCTATTTAGGAATTACATACCAGGCCCTTAACATGTAATGAATCTGAAGGTGGTGCAACCAGAACATTAACTCTCTTATGAGGAGTAGCCGGTAGAGATCTCAGACCATAGAGACGAGGTTCTATGAAACATGAACAACCACCTCATCAATGTGTTTTGGAGGAACCATAAATATGAAGAAAAAATGTGTAAAACATTAGAGAAAATGAGGTAGAAGTACCCACACATTTTCTCAATTGAGATGACGAGTTGAAATTTTGTGGATGAAATTTCTTAAGGGGGAATAATGTAATGACCTGAAATTTTTGAATGATAATTATTTCCTAAAAATGTGGGTTATATTATTTTATCCACAAAAATCCATAATTTTTTAATGATGTGAATATAAAGAGAAATGTGACCATCTAGATTCAACCATTATCTGACTATTGGTAAATTATGATAGTTGTATAATTTGACCATTGATAACTATACTCTTGATAATAATTTTAACATTATCATTAGAGTTTATAAGTAAAATATTGGAAAAGGATAATTGATATAGAAATAAGAGTTGATAGAATCAACCAAAAGAGTCATTCCATTTGAATCCCATTTTTTAGATCTTGGGATGGAGGTTTTATCATTGGGGTTTTCCCTTTACCAAGACTAAGTCGATCATTAACAAGTGAAGCTTGAATGGAATTTCCTATAAGAGTTGTTCAAGTTAATGGATATTACAACTTGGTCTATGTTTGCCGAGGCACCCCATGGAATAAAAAACATCACAAACCTTACTCATAGGGTGTATGCAGGTGTAATAATGGTTTATGGGTCTTTAAAATAGTGTGTAATTCTTTTTTTAAATAAAATTTCCATTCCATCATTGCCATTTTAAGAATAATTTTTCTTAATAAAATTGAGATGGAATTTGACAAATTGATTTTTCAGATAGAGATTGTACTTTTCATAAATTAAATAAATATTACAATAAAATAATGTATTATGAATAATTTTTATTTTAATGAAATTGAATGATTAAAAAAAGCTATTTAAAAATAAATGATAATTTTTTTCAACTGTCAAAATTTTAACTATGCATTTTCAATATGCTATTATTTTTAATAAATAAAGTTTCTTATATTTAAAAGTTAAAATTATCAAATTTAGGGAATTGTTATAATTAAATAAATATCATTTTTTAAATCATAATGTTGAAATTAGGTTATGGTGAATTTATGATAATTTTTTAAAATACGTTATTTTTAAATGAATAGTAAAAATAGAGTTTGAGTTTTTCGATATGTTAATGACATAATAATTATGTAATAGTGATGTAATAACTAATTAACCACAATACATGGCTTATAATATGTTATTTTATTAATATCAAGTATTTTAATATATTTTAATAAATTTAAAATTATATAATTTGCTTTTCAAAATCTAAAATGGAACATTTAACTTTAAAAGTGTTATTTTGTTAAAAATTTATTTTTCCTTGAACAAAATAAGTAATATAAAATTCTGGTCAAATATTTTGGATTAAAATAACATAATAGGTCTCCTAATTGTCCAATACCATGAGGAAATTACATGGTCAAGCCCATGGTTATTCATATACCACTACCTAGGTGTCCAAGACCTTTATTTAGAAATTAATAAACAAATCCTCTATTTTTCTATAAATACCCACCCATTTCTACATTTACATTAAATTTATATTTATAATCCATGAATATGTTATATTTTTACCTACAATGGAGTCCTACCAAGGTGTAATAAATCCCCCAAGGTCCCAATCCCCATGTTTTAGATGTTACTTTCAAGAAAAGAGAAATCTCAACTTATCTTTTCTTTTAAAGTTTCATTTTTTATGTGGTGTGTCTTTCAAATTTCCATACTATGTTATTATATAAAATTTATTTTACCCCTTCACTATATTAATATTATTTTATGAATGGGTTTCCTTATTCTGTTCTTTTTTTACCATTTTTTGAAACCATATTTCATACCCGTTACACTGCTGAATTGTCTTCTCAAAATTTCACTCTATTCTTAAGAAAATTATATTTCTGTTTTATTTTTTTATAATAAAAAAACCTAATTAATTTTAATGTATATTCACCTAGATTTTTAAATGATCTATTTTATTCATGTATTAACATACATGAAACCATCATTTCATTTTTGTGGGTCAAAAATGAAATAAAGATCTTGTCTTGAATAATTTATTTAAAAACATCATGATTTTGATATGAAACCTATTTCTTTAATTATAAATGGGAAATTTATGAAATGTTTGATTATGATATGTGTATATAACTTGATTAATACATATTAAGGGTGTGACCTGATAGTGATACAATGCATTATGTAAATAATTTAACCTCTAGAGATGATATATTTTACAATACCTTGGGGAACAAGCTTGGTAATTTTTATGACACCACGATTAAAAACTGTGGTGATATGATTTTGAATATCTCATTTAAATGTTGTATCTATATTTCCATTTATAATTAAATTTATTTTTATTATGATATGACACTTTTTTCATTGATCATTCCTTTATTTTATTTCTCATGATCTTATTGATTTTTCCTCAAGATCACATGTAAATAGTTTCTCTTATTTTCACTTACTAGGAATTATGCTCACCCTTTCTTTTTATGTATGTCCCCAAGTTATGAGGTGTAGAAAATGTACTTATGATTAACCAATGAAAAATCCATTCACATTTTTTATAAGAACATTTTATGTTTTAATATATTATGTACTTTTTTCCAAGAAACTAAATTTTAATAGATCTTCTGTTTGTACCATGTAAATGAAAAGATATGTTATAAAAATATGAGATTCCATAAATTTTTCACAAAAAATCTAAATATGAACTAGTTCAACATATATATGACAATCAACTACATGGAAAGTACACTGCAGGTGCTTGTGGAGAAACATTCCACACTGATAGAACTAGAATGGAACACGGTCTTGAGATGGTTTTCCAGTGCCCTGACTGCTATGCCCACTACAAACTTGAAGGAAACTATCACAGCGCCACTTCTATCCACCTGAAGAAGATATAATGGAAAACCCTTTTTAAATAACCTAATCGCTGATTGGGTACACTCTCTGATTCCATTCCATAATGAGTGTCTGGTTCATAATTCCCTCAAATCTGCTTAAACAAAAAATGATTACCTGTGACTAGATCTCATAATAAAGACCATCCTAAAAATTCCTCACCCTAGAGATCTAATATACTACCAAATATGACACAAATCACTATAGGTAGGTGAAATTTATAGAATATTCCAACCCTAACATGCCCTCCTGGGTCAAATGCAAGAACTCATGAGATTTTTCATCCCTAAATGTCTTGGTATATTAATGGACTAAGAACATCATCACAATGAATCTCCATGAAAGATCATCCTACTACCCAGATTCCTCTGAAATGTCCCTCGAATGCTTGGAAGGTCCATGAAGCATATACACAGTAATATTCACCTTCCTATCTACAGGTGTCTAAATATTCTTGAAGATTTTCTGGACTAACTTAATTCATAACTCCGCTACCGGGGGTCCTCCTTCCCCAGTAAACTCTGGCTGGTGATGTACCGAAAGCTCTCTTGTCAGCCCAGACATTGAAGGAACTGTATGACAATTCCTCCTTTCCATGGATCACATGACCCTCAAGAAGATTTTGTGAAGCTTAAAATCCATATTATTCTCAGAAACTACAAGTGTGACACCCCAACCCCAGTCACCCTGAGTGAGTGCATTATTATATAACATTGGCATGATACAAGGAATCATGTCTCGAAAAAACAAACAGTTTAGTAGCCTTGGAAGTACTAGATACATACATAAATTTTACATTTCATCATGAAATTTAGAAAACAAATTTTTTTTACCCTTTTAACACACTCATTTCCATTATTCTATTCCCGCAGGTTAAATGTAATATACTTCTTCACTTCCTAGAAAAAATACAACATAATAAAGGGGTGATCTCAAATGCTCTGTAAGGATAACTATATAGCGAAAAATCTCATAAATAAGCATAAACACTTAAGGCAATGTGTAAGACTAAAAAAATCCTTTTAAACTTCATTTTCAGCATAATATAGAAAATATAAATCAACTAATTCCATTACGTATTCACATGTATTTTCTACCAGTCGAATAATCACATGTAATATTAATAGCTAATTTCATAATGATGGAATGCATAATTTCAGAAATCATAACCACATAGTCAAGGCCTCGTGCCAAGAATACAAATAAGTTTTTATCAAGGACATATGCCAAGACACTAGTTTGTTTCTTGATACCTACCGATGCATTAAGGAGATATAAAGAGCTCTACCCTTCACTTACTAAGTCCAATGCATTCCTCATATGAAATGTTTGAAACATAACATAAAAATTCGTATTAAAACTAGCATACGAAATGTTAATACTTTAAACATAAACCATTAATGTTATAAAAAAACAACACATCCATAGTCAAACATATCACAAAACCTTCAATACAATATGGAATATTGTATCATAATAAATCAACTTCAAACAAGTGTAAAATCCATCAAAAGATGTTGACATAGATGAAATAAAAACAATTTGAGAGAAATATATCTTTAAATTTTGAATTAATTTAAAAGTAAAATAATTATAAATGAAAAAATTTATTTTGGAAATATTCATATAATCTATTAAGGGAATCTTTAAAGGTATTATAATGGCGGAAAATAGCCACACCCGCTTTATAAGATAAAAAATAATCTTACCTTAATTTTTCAAAAAGGTCATAATGTACCTTGTTTGGAAAATGATGAAAAGAGTCCTTTGAAAACATTTTATATAAAGTAAAAAAGGGGTATAAATGACTTTAACCCATATTATAGGAAATAGTAAAAAGGTTGTGAAATACATTTTTAAGAAACACGAGTGTGTATGACAAATAAGTCCCAATAGATACTTACGTATAAACAACCTTGTATAATAAAGAGATTGTAAAATTAACCCATAACTTGTACTTTTCCTTAGTAGAGGGTAGGTTAAACTCTTGTATAATGGTTAAATAATTGTTTTTAAATTATACAAGAACCACATACATAAATAAGATATCATATATGATCTTCTAATATTTCTTTGTTAATGATATTTTTGTAGTATCATCATTTCAGGTGTTAACTGATTCCTTTTCCTTTATATGTATTGTTACATAAGTCATGTTTTTTATGGATAGGATGTATTTTATTCATACCTAGAATTATATTAAGTTCTTAAAAATTATTTTTAATCATAAAATGAAAATTATTCTTGAATGGTAATAATGGGGAAATGAATCTTATCGCATTCAAGGAGATGGTAATCCATATGTTTGTACGAGCAAAAATATCATTATATTGATGGTGAAGTCATATGTAATTTGATGATATATAATATATAAAGAATCATTAAAATGTTATATTTATTATTTAAATCAATTATACTCATTGTTATACCCATCCAAATAATGAATTGTTGAATAATAAACTACACCACTATGTGGAGACAGTAAGCCGTACGTACGAACGTATGGTGACTTTGTCATTAATAGGATGGATAGAATAAATAATATGGATCTAACATATTTATAATAACATCAAAGTATTTATAAGGTACTTGAGTTATTATTTTGGTATGGAAACAATAATTAATGAGGAAGTGGAAGATGAAAAGAACTTTGAAAGAGGTGATGAAATTATTACCTCTTCTTCGGGTGCTTCCTTTTGATTTGATCAAAAGGGCCCCTTATGTTAGATTTCTGATCAAAGGAATCTAGGTTGAATTGAGGGTAGTTGGGAGAATATTTGAGCTGGGTTTGTCTGAGGAAAATGGATTTGGAGGTGTGATTTTGAGGTAAGGGGAAGTACCAATTTATAAGAGAGGTGATGGTCATTATAGGAAAAGTCTGAAATATTATTTTATTATAAAATCATTTTCTGTTTATAATGAAAAAAATGATTTATTTCTAGGATAAGGTGGGTATGGGTCTAAATACTCTAAAACAATAGGTTTTAGACAAGTTTAGGCTACCATATTAACCTTGATCTTTATATTTAACTCTTGGATAAAGAGTTTAACATTTACCATGTCTCCTTGTATTTTTATATTATATGGTTAATAAACATACTATAAAATTACAAGAGAACCTCAAGGGGTTCATTAATGACATATATATTATATATAATTCCTTTTTACTGACCTTGTATTTTTAAGACTATTATATAATTTAATAATATAATATTTGTTTTAAAAACTTATTTATGTCAATTTTGACACTATTTAGTATTTGGTTTTTTTTGAAAGTCAATAAAACATGATTACATAAAAAAAATACATTAAATAAACCATAACATGTTATATTCACCTATAAAATTTGTTTATGGCTTAAAATTTTTCAAATTATATTTATTATAACATTTATAATATCGGTTATTTGATTCTTTCATTAACAAGAAAAATATTGCATCATTATTGTTTCATAAATAAATACATTTATTTTATGTATAAAAACTATAAATAAAATATCATGATGTAGGAAATATTTTTAGGTTTCTAATGACTATTTATATTCAAATATATAAATTATATAACCACATATAAAAATTGTTTTACTAAAAGATAAATGCTTATGTTATTTTTGTCTTTACTTTAAATTAATTAATATAAAATTTCATTATTACTCCCATGTGGATCCATGGGGTCCCAAAATCGACCCAAGGATGTAAATGGTCATTCATGTATCATCAAATAGGGTTAGTACACGTGTTAGGGTAATTTATTATTATTATAATATTATTTTTTACCCTTACTTACTGGATTTAACCTTTAACAAAGGTAAATAAAATATTTACTGAACTAACTATTCATAATGTCTAAAAAGAAAAGTCACCTACTTAAAAATTTTGGACCTAATGATTTCAAATATGGAATTAATTTTTCCAAATTCAAAACATAGAATTTTTATAAATTACTTTAAAATTAACACCCGTTGTTAAAACCAAAAAATGGTGTTTTAAGAAGTAAAAACTATCAAATGATTGACATGTGTTTATGTATAATTTAAATGTAAAATTACATAAAATTACATAAATTATATTAAATGATAAAAATATAATATAATTATACTTTAAAACAACTAAATTTATAATTTAACATTATAAATTATTTCGATTAAAAAAGTTGTTTTTAATTAAAATTTAGTGTTTTTCACTATTCATCAAAATATGAAAGTTATCATAAAAGTACCAAAAATTCACCCTAAGGTAATTTTGATATTAAAAATACAAAAATAAAGACCAAAATTTATCAATAAAATTTATAAAATTCCAAAAAGTGGGTATTAATATTTATAACAACTAGTTTGATTGGTCGTGGTGTGCTAGAACTTGAAGTTGCGTACAACCCAAGCTATTATATTATTCAAAGGGAAACAAACCATGGAATATTTGAGTGTTAAATTATTCCCTCTTTCAATAAATTACCTCCTCATAATTATAAATTTTTCTTTGAAAATAAAAGGTTAAAAAAATATAAAACACCTTTGTGGAAACCCACATCGGAAATAGGGTTAATAAAATTTATTCTTAAAAAGAGGGAATGGGAAATGAAAATGTCACCACTAAATTAGGATTTAAAATAGGTGAACATTTGTAGAAATTATAATTGGAGTAAAGACATAAATATTTATAGGGAGTGATTGAGTCCATCAATCACAAACAATTGAATGAAAAGTTGAGGGCCTCGAAGCCATAAATCTATGATGATTTAAAATATCATCAGCTCAACAAAACAAATGGTATTAGGATAATTTGTTTTGGTTTTAAGATCCTCTCCCTAAAGTTTAGGAAATAATTTTTTCATGTAATAATAAAAAAATAATACTTGATAGGTATAGTTATGTCCTTTAACTAATTTCTTCCACAAACTCATCTTTCACTCCAAAACATAATAGATTTAAAAAATATTCTATTTATCCTAATCGTATAGGGTTAAAGATATAATAATATACCATTAAAATGAATAAAAATATTTTTTAATTACTAGGTAATTCTTGTAGTCCAGTGGTATGTGATAAAGCCTTGTTGCACTTTGGTTGTGGGTTCGATTCCTACAGCTTTGTCCAATGCGACGAGTTATCGCCTGACCTGCAGGTTGCCCTTTTTCTAAAACTATAGTATTATAATATTCCAAAAATAATCTTAAGAAATGTTATAACCTTAAAAAAATACTATCCAAATTTCAACATAATCCATTCCAACCATTATAGTTATCCAAAATACTTATGTCCAAACCCTCTCTAAAAGGTATCTAAATTCCAAAATCAATTATAACTTCAGATTCCCAAAACAATGTAAAGTTTCTCTTATTTTCACATACTGAAAATATGATTACCTTTATCATATTAAAACTGTAATGAAAAAAAAGAACTATATTACAATCCTTATATATATCACATTATTCTTATAATCAGAATATAATTCTTGAATCCAAAAACACAAATAAATCAATTATTCCACTTTAACTATAGTAACAACATAATCTTGGCCTTGATCCCTTGGCCTTTTCTAAGGCAAGTTTCCTCGTCACTTTGGACATTCATTTAAATAATTCCCCATTTATCTACAATTTTATCACTCAAAATTGTCAACCTCTTTCTTTCATATATAATCATGACCCTGGTGACCTTTTTCTCCACATTTATAGCATACTCCCATTCCTTTTAGGCAAGTACCGAGGCGTTTCTTTCTACAATTATCACATAAGGGAAAATCCATATTCCCCCTTTTCCTTTTATCTGTCTCTTTCTCCACCATTATTTCTTCTCTTTATTTACTTTAATGTCAGAAGACTTAGATAATTAATTTTATGTCTTTATAGCACATGGGAATATATCTTCATACGCTGAGAAGGATTGTTAGACTAATGCTCGATGGATAAATGGTTTTAACCCATAAAATAATTAATCAATATTACTCCTTGGGTTACCTATATAATCTACTGCATGACTTGCTAATCTTGTAAAGTTAGCCTCATACTTTGCTATATTCTCATCTTCCTTTTTCCTCAGACTCAGAAATTGTCTTTACATAACTGCTCGATGGTCATGAGGAAATTATTCTTCTAAGAAAATCTTTTTAAACTCCATCCATTACATATTTGATACTTATTCATCCTTTTTTGTGTTTTGAATTAATGACCACCATTTATCTTCATCTCCTGTGTGGCAATAAACTCCGATGAAAACCTTTTCTCTTTCCCTACTCCCCAAGCATGAAGTATTTTCTCTAAAGAACTTATCCATTGCTTAGATACAAATGGATTTGTAGTCCCTTTGAATGTTGGTAGTTGTTTCCTCATGAAACGGTCTGACATTGGTCCTCTGCATTTTGGATCAGGGTGCTCCATACGGGTAAGGTTATTATTCATAACCTGAGTGAGTTTTCCCCTTATGTTTATATGTTGTCCAACACCAATTGTATCACCAGATCCACTATAATTATATTGAGTAAGAGGGAAATACCTACTCGGATTACGTATGTTGATACGGTTTACATTCCTTCCACTAGGCGACATTTCTAAACAATGTCATACACAAGATTAGTTTATGAATTGAAATACATAATTCTAAACTAGTAAAATACCTATCATAAATTGAACAATTTATACATATAATCGATAATAAAAAAAAATTATTTGAGGATGTATTTACTCAAAAATCTATCAAAATAGGCTTTAAAGAAAATGTTAATTATTCTATGAAAATCTCTCAGGAGTGTCATAACCAAGACTGCAGCAAGGCCCGTTGTCATGTACCAAGATACCCCAGGTCAAGCTCAAAACTTCTTGTCGGAGTTTTCACTCCTATGTACATCTATGCCAAAGCCGCCTCTACTTTATCTTATCCAGAAAATGATGTATTTCTTGGAAAACTCACAAAATCTTTACATAACCAAAATTCTAGGATGTTCTTCTATACTAATCGTCAAAGTATATCTCAGAGTAATGTTCTCCAATCAGAGTTTTTCTAAATCTAGTTTCCATGGTTTTTACTAAACTTCTTCTAATACCAACTATAACACCTTGACCCCCATTACCCAGATCTGGTGCATTATTTCATACCATTGGCATGATAAAAGGAATATAGTACTGAAGAACTGATCAGTTTAGTATCCTTGGAAGTATTAGATACATACATAAGTTTTAAATTACATCATGAAATAAAAAAACATTGTGTCCTCTTTGAACACACTCATTCCCCTTAGCCTATTATTGCAAGTTAATCGTAATATACTACTTTGCATCCTGGTAAAAATAAAACATAATAAATGGGTGAGATTAAATGCTCAGTAAAGATTACAATATAGCAGAAACTTTCATAAATAAGTATAAATGTGTATGGAAATTTATAATACTGAAACACAAGCCTTTTAAACCTAAACCTCCGCATAATATGGAAAATATAAATCAAATAATTCCATTTACTTATTCAAATAGATATTATATTAGTCGAATAATCACTTGTATTATCAATAGCTAATTTCATAATGATGTAATGCATAATTATGGACATCATAACCACATAGTGAAGGCATTGTGCCAAGACTAAAAATAAGATTTTTTCAAGGCCTTGTTCAAAGACACTAGTTTGTCTCATTAGACCTAATGATGCACCACAGAGCTATAAGAGGCTCCACCCGTCTCTTACTAAGTTCAAGGCATTCCTCATATGAAAAGGTTGAAACATAACATAAACATTCATATTAAAACTATCATAAGAAATGTAAATAATTTAACCATAAACCATGAATGGTATAAAAAACACATCCACAATCAAACATATCACAAAAAATTCAATACAATATGGAAGATTGTATCATAATAAATAAACTTCAAACATGTGTAAAATCCATCAAAGGATGTTGACATAGATGAAATCAAAACTATTTAAGAAAAATATGTCTTTCTATTTTTAAGTAATTTAAAAGTCACATATTTATAAAAGAATACATTTATTTTGGAAATATTCTTATAATCTTGTAAGGTAAGGTTCTATGGTGTTATAACTACAGAAAATAGCTACACCTGCCGTATCACTTAAAAAACATTCTAACCTTAATTTTTCAAAATGGTCATAAAGTACCTTGTTTAGAAAAAGATGGAAATATTACATTCAAATTTTTTTACATAAAGTCAAATAAGGGTATAAAGGACTTTAAATCATATTATAGGAAATAGTAATAATGTTTTGAAATACATTTTTAAGAAACACAGATGTGGATGATTAATAAGTCTTAGTAGATACTTACGTATAAACAACCTCGGATAATAAAGAGATTTTAAATTAACATTTACCTTGTAATTTTCCTTATTTGAGGGTAGGATAAACTCCTATATAATGGTAAAATCATTGTTATTAAATTATATGAGAACCACACACATAAATATGATATTATATAGGATTTTCTAATATTTCTCTGTTAATTATATTTTAGCAGTATCATCATTTCGGGTGTTAACTGATTCATTTTACTTGATATGTTTTGTTAAATAAGTCATGTTTTTAGGGATAATATGTATTTGATTTATATCTAGAATGATATTAAGTTCATAAAAATTATCTTTAATCATAAAATGAAAACTATTCTTGATTGGTTATGATGTGAAAACGATTCGTATTGCGTTCGGGGAGACGGTAATCCGTACGTATGAACGAGTGAAAATATAATTCAATTGATGGTGAAGTCATATGTAATTGGATAATATATCCTATATACAAAATCATTAAAATGTTATATTCATTATTTAAATCAATTAAACTCATTATTATACCCATACGAATAATGATGTCTTGAATAACAAACTAAACCACGACATGGAGACTGTAAACGATACGTATGCACGTATGGTGACTTTGTCATTCATAGGATGGATAGAACAATGAATATGGTTATAACATATTTATAATAACATCATAGTACGTAGATGGTACTGGATTTATTATTTTGGTATGGAAACAACAATGAAATAGGGAGTGGAAGACGAAAAGAACTTTGAAATAGGTGATGAAATTATTACCTCGTCTTCGGGTTCTTCCTTCTGAGTTGATAAAAAGATATCGTTAAGTTATCTTTATGATAAAATTAAGGCCTCTATATTGATATTAGGGTAGTTGGGAGGATATTTGATCAGGTTTTGGCCAAGCATAATGGATTTGGAGGTGTGATTTTGAGAGAAGGGGAAGTACCCTTTTATAAGGGAGGTGATGGTCACTTTAGGAAAATCTTGAAATATTATTTTATTATAAAATAATTTTCTTTTTCTAATGGCTCCAAAATGATTGATTTTGAGGATAAGGAGTTTCTAGGTCTAAATCCTCTCATAAAATATTTTTTACATATGTTTAGGCTACCATATTAACCTTCTCTTATTGATTTAACTCTTGGTTAAATTGTTTAACATTTACCATGTCTCCTTGTATTTTTATATTTTATGGTTAATAAATTTACTATAAATGCCAATATACCCTCAAGGGGTTAATTAATGGCATATATATTATTATATAAGTCCTTTGGCCAAACCTTATATTTTTAGGACTATTATATAATTTATTAATATAGTATTGGTTTTAAAAACTTATTTATGTCAATTTTGACACTATTTAGTATTTGTTTTTTTTTGAAAGTCAAAAAAACTTGATTACTTTGAAAAAAATAAATTAAATCAACCCTAAAAAGTCATATTCACCTGTAAAATTAGTGTATGTCCTAAAAACGTTCAGATTATATTTATTTTAATATTTATAATATCTTTTATTTGATTCTTTCATTAATAAGTAAAATACTACATCATTATTATGTGATAAATAAATATATTTATTTTATGTCGAAAAAATATAAATAAAATATCATGGTATAGGAAATATTTTTATATTTATAATTACTATTTATAGTCAAAGAGATCAATTATATAACCTCCTATAAATTTTTTTTACTAAAAGATACATGCTTATGTTGTTTTTATCTTTACTTTAAATTAATTAATATAAAATGTCATTATTACTCCCAAGTGGCTCCATAGGGTCCTAAAATCGATCCAAGGATGTCTATGTCTAGACATGTATCATATAATTGGGTTAAGACATGTGTTAAGGTAATTTAATATTATTATAATATTATTTTTTACCCTTATTTACTGGATTTACCCTTTAACCATGGTAAATAAAATATTAACTGAAGTAACAATTGATAATGTCTGAAAATAAATGTTTCATACTTAAAAAATTTGGAACTCCTAATTAAAAAAATGGAATCCATTTTTCTATATTCAAAACACATAAGTTGCAGAATTTAATTTAAAATTAACTGCTCTTCTTAAAACCAAAAAATGAGTATTTAAGAAGTAAAAACTATCAAAAGATTGACATGTGTTTATGTACAATTTAAATATGAAATTAATTGCAATGACCGAAATTATTTTAAATGATTAAAATATAATAAAATGTTACTTTAAAACCTCTCAAATGTATAATTTAACATTATAAATTATTTTGATTTAAAAAGTTGTTTTTAATTAAAATTTGGTGTTTTTCACAATTCATCAAAATATGAAAGTTATCAGAAAAATACCTTTGTGGAATCCCTCAAGGACACAATTTATTGAAGGAGGGAAGAATGTAACACCACAATATTCCATGGTGTTACATTCTTCCCTCCTTCAATAATTTGTGTCCTTGAGATTTGAAATTGTTCTTCAAAAATAAACAGTTAAATAAATAGAAAATACCTTTGTGGAATCCCTCATCGGAAAAAGGGTTAATAAAATTTTGTCTTAATAAGAGGGAATGATAAATGAAAAAGTCACCACAAAATTAGGATTTCGAATAGGAGAACATTGGTGTAAATTATAATTGGAGGAAAAATGTAATTATTTATAGGGAGTGATTTAAGTCATCAATCACAAACAAGTGAATGGAAAATTGAGGGCCTCAAAGCCATAGATCTATGATGATTTAAAATATCGTCAGTTCAAAAAAACATAAGGTATTAGGATATTTTGTTTGGATTTAAGATCATTTACCTAATGTTTAAGAATTAATTTCATCATCGAATAAGAAAAAAAGAATACCCAACAAGTTGGGTTACATCCTTTAATGAATTTCTACCACAAACTCTTCTTTCACTCCAAAACAAAATAGAAATCAAAAATATTCTTTTTATACTAATTGTGAAGGGTTAAAAATATAATTATATACCATTTAAATTAAGAAAACTATTTTTTAATAACCTGGGACTTCCTGTAGGCTAGTGGTAGGTGATAAAGCCTTGTCGCACTTTGGTTGTGGGTTTGATTCCTACAGCTTGGTCCGACGTGATGGGTTATCGCCCGACCTGCAAGTTTTACATTTTCTAAAACTATAGTATTAGAATATTCCAAAAATAATCTTAAGAAATGTTTTAACATTAAACAATATTATCAAAATTTCAATATAATATATTCCACCCTTTATAGTTATCTAAAATACTTCTGTCCAAAATCTCTCTTAAAGGTCTCTAAATTCCAAAATCAATTGTAACATCATATTCTCCAAACAACAAATAGTTTCTCTTATTGTAACATAACAAAAATATTATTACCTTCATCATATTAAATCCTTAATGAAAAAATATTACTACAGTACAATCCTTATATATATCAGATTCTTCTTATAACCAGAATATAATTCTTGAATCCAAAAACACAAATACATTAATTATTCCACTTAAACTATAGTAACAACTTAATATTAGACTTTCTACCTTGGCCTTTTCTATGGTATGTTTCCTTGGAGATTAGGAAATTAATTTGCATAATGCCCCATTTCTATACAAATGTATCATTCAATATGGGAATCCACTTTCATTCCCTTCCAATCACGAGCCTAGTGACCCTTTTCTCCACATTTTTTAAAAATTAACATTACTTTTAGGCAAATACTGGGGTGTTTATTCCCACAATTATCATATAAGGGAAATTACTTCTTTATCATTTTCCATTTATCCATCTCTTGCTCCATCGTTCTCTTATTATCTTACTTTACATTAATGTCATAAGACTTAGATAATTTCTTTTCTGTCTTGATAGCACATGAGACTATATCTTCATACGACGAGAAGGATTGTGAGACTAATTCTCGACAGAGAAATTATTTTAAACTATCATATAATTGATCAATATTACTTCTTGGGTTACATATATAATCTATTGCATGCCTTGATAACCTTGTATAGTTCAAATCTTACTTTGAGACATTCTCATCCTCCTTTTGCCTCAAACTCATAAATTTTCTTTCTATATATGCTCGATGGTCACGAGGAAAATAATTTTCTAAGAAAATATCTTTAAGATACATCCATTAAATATTTGATAATTACTCATCCTACTTTGTGTTTTGAATTAATTACCACAATTGATATGCATCTATTATGAGGTGATAAACTTCCATGGAAATTTTTTCCATTTCATGACTCCCCAAGGCATTAAATATTTTCTCTAAGGAACTTATCCATTGATCAACTAAAAATGGATTTGTAGTCCAATTGAATGTTGGTGGTTGTTTCTTCATGAATCAGTCAAACCTTGATCCTTAGAGTTGTGGATTAGGGTGATTCATATGGGTTAGGTTATTATTAATAACCTAAGTGAGTTTTCGCAGTATGATTATAAGTTGTTCAACACTAGTTGCATCACCAGCTCCACTATAATTATCTTGTGTAGGATGGAAATCCCTATATAGATTACATGCGTTGATATTGTTTCCATTCCTTCCACTAGGTTCCATTTATAAACAATGGGATACACTAGATTAGTTTATGAATTGCAAAACATAATTCCAAACTAGTAAAATACCTACCATAAATTGAACAGTTTATGCATATAATCCATAATCATAAAAATGTATTATTTGAGGAGGTATTTACTCATAAATCTATAATAATGGTTTGTAAAGTAAATGTGAATTATCCTAAGCATATACCCCGGGAGTGTCGTAACCAAGAGTGCAGCAAGGCCCATTGTCATGTATTAGGATACCCTAGGTCAAGCCCAAAACTCCTTGTCAGGGTTTTCAATCCTAGGTACTTCTCTTCTAGAGCCGCCTCTACCTACTCATATCCTGAAACAGATTTATTTCTTGGAAAAATCAAAAAAATATCTACATTACCTAAATTCTAGGAAGTTCTTCTATATTAATCCTCAAAGTCTATCTTAGAGTAATTTTCTCTAATCATAGTTTTTCTAAATCTAGTTTCCAAGGTTTTTACTAAACTTCCTCTAATACGAACATTAACACCCCGAACCAGTTACCTAGAGTTAGTGCATTATTACATAACATTGGTATGATACAAGGAATCATGTCCCAAAATACCTATCAGTTTAGTATCATTGGAAGTACTAGATACATGCATAAGTTTTACATTATGCCATGAAATAAAAAAAACATTGTGTACCCTTTGAACACACTCATTTCCCTTATCCTATTCCTTGAGGTTAATCATAATGTACTTCTTTGCATCCTGGAAAAAATTAAACATAAGAAAGGGGTTAGCTCAGATGATCAGTAAGGATAACAATAAAGCCAAAACATTCATAAATAAGTATAAACCTTTAAGAAAATGTATAAGAATAAAACACATGCCTTTTAAACTTAAAATTCAGCATAATATGGAAAATATAAATCAAATAATTTCATTTAATTATTCACATGGATATTCTACTAGTCAAATAATAACCTGTAATATCAATAGCTAATTTTATATTTATAGAATATATAATGTTGTACATCATAACCACATAGTCAAGGCCTCGTGCCAAGACAACAAATAAGATTTTGTCAAGTCCTTGTGCCAAGACACTAGTTTGTATCATGAGACCCATCGATGCATCAGGGATATATAGTGGGCACCAGCCATCACATACTAAGTCTAATACATTCCTCATATGAAAAGGTTGAAATATAACATAAACATTCGTATTAAAACTAGCATAAAAAATGCCAATACTTTAACCATAAATAATGAATGTTATAAAAAACAACACATCCACTATCAAACATATCACAAAACTTTAAATACAATATGAAAGATTGTATCATAATAAATCAAATTCAAATAAGTGTAAAATCCATCAAAGGATGTTGACATAGAAGAAATCAAAACTATTTGATAGAAATAACTCTTTCTATTTTGAAAAAATTTAAAAGTCACATAATTATGAAAGAAAACATTTATTTTGGAAATATTATTATAATCTTGTAACGGAAGATTTGAAAGTTTTATAAGGGTGGAAAATATACGCACCTTCCGTATAAGTCAATAAAACATTCTTACCTTATTTTTTCAAAAAGGCCATAAGGTACCTTGTTTGGAAAACGACAGAAAGATTCCTTTGAAATTTATTTATATAAATTCAAAAAGGGTATCAATAACCTTATACCATAATATATGATATAGTAAAAATGTTTTGAAATACATTTTTATGAAACATAAATGTGGATGATAAAGAAGTCCCAGTAGATACTTACGTATGAACAACCTCAGATAATAATGAGATTGTAAAATTAAACCTTACCTTGTAGTTTTCCTTAGTCGAGGGTAGGTTTACTTCCTGTATAATGGTGAAATTATTTTTATTAAATTTTAAAATAACCACATACATAAATATGATATCATATATTATCTTCTAATATTTCATTGTTAATGATATTTTTGTAGATTCATTGTTTTCGGTGTTAACCTATTCGTTTTACTTTATATGTTTTTTATGTATGTATTGTTTTTTATGGATAGTATTTATTTGATTCAAATAAATAATTATATAATGTTCTTAAAAATTATTTTTAATAATAAAATGAAAAGTAGTCTTGAATGGTTACGATGGAAAAATGAATCTTATTGCATTCGTGGGGACAATAATCCATACGTATGCCCGAGCGACAATATCATTATATTGATGTTGAAATCCAATGTAATTGGATGATATATCATATATAGAGAATAATTAACATGTTATATTTATTATTTACATCAATTATTTCCATTATTATACACATCCAAATAATGAAGTGTTGAATAAAAAACTACACCACGACGTGGAGACGGTAAACCGTACGCACACACCTATAGTGACTTTGTCAATCATAGGATGAATAGAATAATGAATATGGTTGTGCCATATTTATAATAAAATCACAGTATATATAAGGTATTATAGTTATTATTTTGGTGTGGAAGCAACAATGAAAGAGGAAGTGGAATAAGAAAAGAACTTTGAAAGTGGTGATGAAATTATTACCTCTTTTTTAGGTGGTTCCTGTTGATTTGATCAAAAAGGCTCATTAGGTTGGATTTATGATCAAAGTAAGTCCTATAGATAAAAATTAGGATATTTGGGAGGATATTTGAGTAAGGTTTGTTTGAGACAAATGGATTTTGAGGTGTGATTTTGAGAGAAGGGGAAGTAACCTTTTATAAGAGAGGTGATGGTCACTTTAGGAAAAGTTTGAAATTTTATTTTATTATAAAATAATTTTTTGTTTATAATGGCTCCAAAATGATTTATCTCAAAGATAAGGTAGGGATGGGTTGAAATAATCTCAAAAAATAGGTTTTAGACAATTTTAGTATACCATATTATCCTTGTCTTTTAGATTTAACTCTTGGTTAAATAGTTTAACATTTACCATGTCTCCTTGTATTTTTAAATTATATGGTTAATAAACTTACTATAAAATGCCAAGATAACCTAAATTAGTGCATTAATGAAATATATATTATTATATAAGTCCTTTTGACAAACTGTATATTTTTAGGACTATTATATAATTTAATAATATAGTATTTTAAAAAGAAACCTATTTGTGTAAATTTTGACACTATTTAGTATTTGGTTTTTTGTGAAAATCAAAAAAACATGACTACTTCTAAAATAATACATTAAATCAAATCTAAAATTTCATAATAACCTATAAAATTAGTGTATGGCAAAAAAAATTCAATTATATTTATTATAATATTGATAAAATCATTTATATGATTCTTTCATTAATATGGAAAATATATCATTATTATTGTGTCATAAATAAATATATTTAATTTATGTCTAAAAAATATAAATAAAATATCATGATGTAAGAAATATTTTGTATATTTCTAATGAAAATTAATATTGGAAGACATCAATTTTATAACTTCATATAAAAATTGTTTTACTAAAAGATACATGCTTATGTTATTTTTGTCTTTACTTTAAATTAATTAATATAAAATGTCATTATTACTACCATGTCGATCCATGGGGTCCCAAAATTAAACCAAGGATGAAAATGGTCAGAAATGAATTATCCAATTGTGTTAGGACACATTTTAGGGTAATTTAATATTATTATAATATTATTTTTTACCCTTATTTATAAGATTTACCCTTTAACCATGGTAAATAAAATATTTACTAAAGTAACTATTCATAATGTATAAAAATAAAATTTACCTACATACACAATTTGAACCTCCTGATTCAAAATATTTAATCCATTTTTCGAAATTCAAAACATAGAAGTTTCAGAAATGCATTTAAAATTAACTCTCGTTGTTAAAAACAAAAATCGGGTTTTTAAAAAGTAAAAACTATCAAAAGATTGACATGTGTTTATGTAAAATTTAAATATTAAAGTTACATCAAATGACTTGAATTATATTAAATTATAAAAATATAATCTAATTATACTTTTAAACCACTCAAATGTAAAATTTAACACAATAAATTATTTCAATTAAAAAAGATGTTTTAATTAAAATTTAGTGTTTTTCACAATTCATCAAAATATGAATGTTATTAGAAAAGTATAAAAAACTCACCCTAAGATAATTTTGATATTCCAAATCCAAAAATGAAGTCCAAATTAAAAAATAAAATTTATAAAATTTATAAAATTTCAAAGTGGGTATTAATATTCATAACGGTTAGTTTGATTGGTCATGGTGTGCTTGAAATCAAAGTTACGTACATCACAAGCTATTGTATTATTCAAAGGGAAACATATTGTGGAATATTGGGGTGTTACAATAAGAATATATAGTTAATCTATGCTAGTAGCATGATGATTTCCACTATCTTGACTCTCATGTTGAAGATGATGAGGAGTCATTTTATATACAAGACAAACACATACATTATTGAACTATCATGTAATAAGGTCATTCTAAATAGGTGAATGAAATAGAGAATCACTTGCCCATGGTATCTTCAAAAATGGATTTCAAGTGTTTTAGCATGACACATCAATTAATTTTATTTATCTAGTGAAACAAATATCTCCTATAATAGTTCAACAAACAAGTATATATCACATGAGAATAAAAATTTCCCTATCATGAACAATGAATGTTTATATACCCATATGTTCCTATTATGATGGATTAATTCTCATCTCATGCCATACCAGGCCATGAGTAAAAATATCAAGAAATATTAACATTATAAAACAATAACCTCATAGAACATGTAAATAAAACTAAGTGAAATAACATCATTTGTAAGAAGAAAAAACAAAAAAAATTCCCATAATGACCCATGATTTTCATACATGGATATTACATCAATTTTGTAGAATAATTTAAACATTACGCAAAAATATTCACAAATACCATTTTAGTTTAGTTCCTTTGGATACTTGGAACACATTTTTATAATTTGGTGAAAGATCATCAAAATCTCTCCAAAATATCTTCCCTTTGTACCCCAAACTAAAAACTTTCTTTACAACCTGGGTAAAATAAAAAATAAGAAAAGGGGTGATATCAGATTCTTAGTAAGGGTAAACAATGGATACATGTAATCATAATCATGAGAATAAGGGTATGAAAACATAATCATGAAAATAGAAGATCATACCCTGTGTATCGATGATCATAAAAAATAATTCTAACATAATGATCAAAAGTTCATAAGAAATGTACCATAAGGAAATAAATAACTCAATCCCTGAAATTATAACATAGGAATAAGATATGAATTTTTTGAAGAAACAGAATCATATAAATTTATTTCCATAGTAGTCAAGGAATCACTTCTAATGCCATCTTGGTAGTTTGAGTTCACTACCCATACCATATTGGTAGTCATGGTTCGCTCCAATATCCATCTTGGTAGTCATGGTTCACTCCCATAACCATCTTAGTAGTCAAGGTTCACTCCCAGGATCATCTTAGCATACAAGGTCCATTATGTCTATCTCATGAGATATAAATCTTTACCCAATGAATTAGAGGGATATATAGGTCCCACCCATCCCATAAGGAAATAATACATATGTGTTTCATAAGAACAAAAATCATTTATCATATCATATCACATGGAATGAAATGGATTTTATAGACATCATGAGATCATTACATAATCCATATAAAAGAAATAGGTTTCATAAATATCATTCCACCATAAATATAAACCATTCATAGAAAGAATAAGAATGAAAACATTGAAGAATATCCCTAGTAAAACATAAGTGACATAAAAAAATGTTATCTTAGATGAAAAATAATTATGAGATTTCTCTTGAAATAAATTCTTGAGGAAAATATTCTTTAGTTTTTGAAAACATTTTATTTACTTGAAATGACCAAAAATTTTAAAAGAAAACATTTTCTTTGAAAACAACCTTGTATGATTTTAAGGGAAGATTTAAATAAATAAGGAATCATGAAAGTACCAATTTTTTTTTCATGCCGTATAATTTTTTAAAAAAAATCTTCTCATAGTTTTTTCATAAAATTTAAATATTACGACATTTGGAAAGTGACAAAACATTCCTTTAAATCTATTTAATAAAAATTCATACATGTGTAAAAATGACTTTAAAAATTGTAGAATAATAGTGAAAATATTTTTGGAATTTTTTTTAAGAAGCATGTATATAGAAGACAAATAATTCCCAATAAGTACTTACATATAAATAATCTGGATAATAAATATATTATGGAATTAACCCTTATCTTAGGTCTAATTCCATCCATACTTTATGAAACTAATCTTCTTCGATGATATCCCTCTAGATCTCTACTTAAGGACACTAGAGTTGTTAATTTTATAAGATTTTAAGCTCTCTAATGTTACTAGGGATGTTGAGAAGAGAAATGGTCAGGGGTTGGTTGATCTATGAGGATCAATGTGGTGTGAGTAAGTGAGGGAGGAGATACCCTTTTAGAATTGAGGTGAAATACGCTTTCGGAAATCCTCAAAATATTTAAATATATTAAGGCTATTATAAAAAAAATCCAAATGAGATAGAAATGAATGGAGGAAGAAATATTTGACCATATATTATCCCCTTAGTGATTATTTTAAATTTTTGTGATTTTTAATAATTTAATAATATATTAATTCAATAAAATATCATTATTGTCAAATTTGATAGTATTCATTTAATTTTAATTTAAATGAACTAATAAAATGTTTAAATTAAAATAAAATGATTTAAAAAATCTCTAATATACCTTATTGATATTTAAAAAAAATTAAAAACATTAATTCATCCTAAATATATCAAAATAATATTATTAAAATCAGTTATTTTATTTTTCTGTTAACAAAATAAATATTGTTTTAACAATTAAGAAACAATTATGTTTATTAAATAATTTTTAAAAATAAAAAATAAAATTATATGATGAAATTAATTTAATTATTATCAAAGTATATATTTATATTCATTCATAGCATGATTTTGTTCCTATGTGGACACAAAAAATATATTAAATACAAGAGAGTGATATTTTGTAACTATCCTTGAATTTAAATAATTTTTTAGTTATTTTCATGGAATAGTATCCATTAAAAAACTATGATTACATATTAAGGTGATAAGGGTTTAATTATAATCATTTAATAATTTTTGGACACGTTTTGGTTTTATTTTAAACCTTATTATTTTTTACACTTAATCTATTTTAATTTTAATTGTGGTAACAAAATTTTAAATATTAAAAGGTTAATAATTATTAATTATATGGGGTCAATTTTCCATAAGTGGACAATTTATGAAATTTTATACCTTATCATAATATATTTGTATTTTCTAAAGATGTTTATGTTTTTAATTTAATTTAATAAAATATTATTTTTATAAAATATCATTAGTGTCATTTTTGACACTACTCACAACTTTGTCTTTAAATAAAATCCAAACAACATGATAAATTTTGAATAAAATCATTAAAGACACTTCTAAAATCACATATTCACTTATAAAATTAGTTTAATACCTTAATTAATTCACATTATATTTATTTTAATAATTTTAATATCATTTATTTGATCCGTTTTTTAATTAAACAGTTACCACATCATCAATGTTTCACCATTTAAGATAATTATTTTATCACTAAAATTTATAATAAAATTATAATGAAGTATATAAATTTTTTATATTTCAAATTAATTTTTATAGTCAAATTTATATTTTTTATAACCCTATATTTAAAATTTTATAGTTATTAAAAATATTAGTATGGAATTTTTAACTTAGGTTTAAATAAAATATAATAAATATAATATTCTTACCCAAGAGGATTAAAAAGGTTATAATTTCATAATAAGATTGATTTTAGTCTAATCCCACTTATCCAATGATATCAGGACAAGTGTTAGGGTAATTTTAAAATATTATTATATTATATTTAACATTAATTATCAAATTTACTCTTAAATGTGGTAAATAAAAATTTAATAAATTTATTATTCATAATATAATGAATATTATGTTGATCCTATTAGAATATAAATATCATACTAATTATAACCATTTATATCCATTTTTCAAAATTCAATTCACAAAAATGACAAAAATAAGTTTAATGCTAATTCTGCAGACGTGACGAGAAGGCCAGTAAAAAGAACATTCCAAAGTTTATTAAGTTTTTATATCTAATTAAGATATAAAAATTATTCTTATGGCCTAAATTGAATTAATATATCTATAATTGATATATTTTGACTTTAAAAATCAATTTAATGTATAATAATTATTTAAACTAAAAAGACAGTTTTTAACTACAATGTAATATTTTTCACTATTCATGAAAAATTGAGACTTCTTAGAAAAATACTAAAAATTAACCCTTAGTTAATTTTGGCATTAAAAATTCAAAAATGTTTTTTTATTTTATCAAATTAAATTTCTAAGAGTTTGAATATTTAATTTTATTATTTTTTACAGAAGAACATAAAAACACTTCCTTTATGAAAATAGTATTTATAAACCTATAAAAAATTTATAAATAATTATATATTTCATTATAAATATGTTTTATTTATGTGAAAAAATTTAAAAATTTGTTTTTACTATTCATGTTACTATGTTTAATGTCTAGGTCATAACAATGTCATTTAAATAATTATAATAGTAAAGTATTATTTTATAGAAACTCAGTGTTGTGTGTAACACAAGCCAAGTCAGTGTTGCATGTAGTGAAAGATTAGATTGGTGTTTCATATAACATAATAAAAACATAGTTTTTTATATAATAAATATATATATATTTAGTGTTACGTGAAGTGAACAATATTAAAAAGATTAAATTAATTTGAAAAAAATATTTCACAAAATCTTAGGGTGTCACAAATCCCATCCCTGGGAACTCGAATTCCCCCTGGAACATGGTTTAGATACTCACATGCACAAGATCATTACCATGTCCTGGCACATACTAGTATCATTTATACCTTTCCCAAATAGTAAATTAGAAGAAAATAAAACCTTCTCCTTTGATACCACTTTGCAACATCCCCTAATCAGGTACTCTCTCACTAGGACAAAATGGTTTGGTTATGAGACATCAAGTACGCCTCCCTGTACATCATCAGCTGCTGACTAGAAACATGGGTGTGAAATTTATAGTGGGGAGACTATACCCCATTTTATAAAGTTTCTTAGTAGAAAAAAATAAACCATATAAACAAAATAAATCAAAGTATAGACAAAGTGAAAGAAAAAAAATAAAAACCAACTGGATAATCCAATAAATAATAAAGGAATAATGTAATGATGTACTAGAATGTAACTAAATTTAATACTATAAATAATACAAATAAAATACTAGAAGACTCAAATAAAGCCTCAAAATTCCCCGATTCCAAACTTTCATGTCGGTCCCACCTCAAAACTCCAGCCCATCTAGTAAGAAGAAAATCAACTGCAAGGGCCTTTGCCTTTTTACAAACCTGAAAAATGTAATCTACTCGGGTAAAAAATGATAAACCAAATAGGGTGTGAGTATAACATAGTATGTCAACACCATCATTTCTAAACCAACCAGTATGATAAGAAATGTATGCAATAAATCGATAAACAAGTGTATTAATTAATTTAATAATTAATAAAATACATTAAAAACCTACTTTGGATCCATGTAGGAATATCTCTAAGCATGTCTTAAAACCATGAAAACCAAAACCATAATCCATGGTAAAATAACCTACATTAGTGCCATGATGTAATTTATCTGAGCGTGTATTAGAATCATGCCAACCACTACAATATAAGAATGGCATATTCACAATAATCTGTTCAAAGCCCTATAATCGTTACAACATCTAGGTCAAAGCCCTATAAGAATTATGAAATGGGACTAGGTAGAGAATAATCTCTATAAGAATTACAACATGGTATTGGGACGATCTCACTCAATATAATCATTACAACATATAAGTGTACAAGTTATAGGGTTGAGCACAATATATAAGCATTATAGCATGGAACACAAGTCCAATCATACATCATGTATATCACAACATCACATCATATATCTCAATGGTTATTTATGTGAATTTTTATTAATTTTTCAATTAAAAATTTCAATTTAAATAAAACATTATTAACAGTTATTTCAAATAGAAATACTCTATAACTTCATGATTCTATATCAAGCAATCACCTATTGTATCATGTCATTCTAACAAACTTTAACAAATTTACAGTTCAATAATTTTTATGGGTTTCTCACTAAATGGGAAACCATAAGGTAAGTCAGAAACAAATTTAAAATAATATAATCCAATGAATAATACAATTCATTACTTAATTAGTTTAGGAACATGTTACATTGAGAAAATTAAAATATTTCATAATCTTTTAAATTATCA
Organism: Viscum album; assembly: GCA_963277665.1. Classification (NCBI taxonomy): domain Eukaryota; kingdom Viridiplantae; phylum Streptophyta; class Magnoliopsida; order Santalales; family Viscaceae; genus Viscum; species Viscum album. Next base: position 1,644,958,326 of record OY728131.1, on the reverse strand, counting down.
AACCATTGAGTTATGGTTTATACCCCTACCATTTATCGATGATCCAATAACACTTCCAACAGAAAATACCCTTGAGGAAGAAGGTGTGGATGAATGCCAAATGAAACATAGATCAAATTAGTTCATGGTCAAAAACAATAATGCACATGATCAAAGTATTTCACAGTAATGGCCATAAGAATAAGGAATATAATGAAAAATCCTTACCAAAATGGAATATAAAGGATTTTTCACACCAAAAGAACATCCAGAAGGTATGTTATAAATTCAAAAATTCATGGAGGGTTTCCCAAGGTTGATAAGAGAATAGATGTAGTGGAATGAATTTAAATTCATCCACACAACATGTTTAAAATAATAAGTTTTGGAATTACATGGTGTGTATTTTAGTTACAGATCGTGTAATTATTTTTAATGGAATATAACTAAAAACCCATCACCTAGGATTTATTTTATTTAAATAACAAAAACATTACATGATGTGTAATCCATTTACATGATGTGTAAATGTTATGTACATGGATTCTCAGCCCATTTTCAATTTAAATAACCCAAACCGCTTTTTAAATCTTCTTAACTTACTAATAATATGAGAAATACTTAACCCATTTATACCCAGACTCTATTAAACCAAACAAGCATACATCCTCAAACTTTATGTTATTTTCTCTTAACAAAGGATCTATATATTCGAACAAGAGTTTACCACTAAGGCTCAAATGACAAAAAATCAATGTGGTATGTACCTGAAAAAAGACAGGATCTTACAACCTCCCCACTATATAATAGGTCATCCTCAAACTGCTCTAAGAGTCACTTTGAGATCTCAGAGAAAATGTATAGCCACTATGTTCACATATTAGACTCCGTATCCCAGGAATCCTCTTGAACTTTCGCATACTTCCACTACACTCGAACCAACGATATAGTCCTACCCTGAATATATTTACCACAACAACCAAAAAACCATATCATATTCTCCTCAAAGAATGCATCATCACAAATATTGACATCTGCTAAATATATAACATGGGAAGGATCTGGATGATATCTACATAGATGAGATATATGGAAGACATCATTTAATGAACTGTAGCATTATGGAAGGGTTAAATAGTATGCTACTAGAATGAACCTTGCCACTATTTCAAACGGTGTGACAAACCTGGGACCAAGATTTCCCTGTTTATTGATACGGTGTTTCACCAAACTAGGTGACATCTGATGAAAAGCTTGATAACCAAACATAAATTCCATAGGTCGTCTTTGATGGTAAAAATATGATTTCTACCTAATCTAAACGATTACCCACTACTGTCTAATAAACATAAATTGCTCAGTCGTATCCTACATGAGGCTGGGCCCAACAACTGACTGACTAACCTCTAGCCAACAAAAAGGCGAACGACACAACCTTCCATACAAAGCCTCAAAATGTTCTATTTGGATAAATGATTAGAAGTTATTTTTATATGAAAACTCCATGAGTTCCATATATTTCTCCCATTAACCACCAAAAACCAAAACATAGGCTCATAACATATCCTCCAAAACATGAATAGTTCGCTTAGATTGACCATCATTCTATGGATGGTAGGATATTCTCAAAAGAACCTGAGATCCTAGAGTCTTCCAAAGACCCTTCCAGAAAAATGAAGTGAAATGAGGATCTATTTCTGAAGTGATACTCTTTAGAACACTGTGTAGTCAAACCACCTCACACACATAAATACTGACCAGATCATTAATTGTGAAGGTTTACCTCATAAGAAAGAAGTGGGGGTACCTTAGTCATTTGATCCAAAACAACCCATATAACTTCATTCTTACATGTTTTTCTAGGTAATAATATCACAAAATACATTGTGACATCATCCCATATCCACTCAGGAATGGGTAAAGTCTGCATAAGTCTAACAAGCCTCTGATTGTCATCTTTTACCTACTGAAAAGTAAAACCTCATTCCACAAATCTGTCCACTATATTATTCATTCCGGATTACCAATATTTTTTATAGAGATCATGATACATATTTGTTAAAACAGGATGCACCTCCCATCTAGAATCATGAAACTCCCTCATAATCTCCTCAGATAATCCTGTAGGAATATATAATAAGCCACATAGAAGAAGATAATTTCAACTACTGAGAGACTATCATGATGGTTTCTACCCACTATATAATTTGTCTCCTATAACTGAGCCCTATAGTTTAGAAAACATCTCGGTCTTAATCTAGTTCAAAAGTATTGGTATAACAGATTTCGAAGTCAGAACTACCCGTACTTGAGACTCCTGAACACCTAGATTCATGTTTGAAAAATGGAAATTATTATCCACTCATCACAAGATTCATGTACTGACTCAGACTGTGTTTTTCAGATCAAGGAATCAATAATTATGATTCCTTTTCCTGGTCTATAAGCCAACACGAAGCCAAAATACTGTAGATACATAACCCACCTCCTATGTTAAATGTTCAGGTGTCACTGAGAAAATATGCACCTAAGGATCTTTTGGTCTGTGTATACCAAAAAAATCTCACCCATGAGATAGTTTCTCTAGAATATTAGGGAATGTACCACTATTTATAACTCCAGTTCATGTGTAGGGTAATTCCTTTCATCCGTTCTCAGCAGCTTGGATCTATAAAAAATCACTCGATCCTCCAACATTAGAACAACTACAATGCAACTATATATGCATCACAGTACATGATATATGCATTACCCAGAATAGGTAAAGTGAGGATAGGTGTTGAGGTCATCCTGCCTTTTATCTCCTAAAATTATCTCTCATAAGCATCAAACCAAATAAATTTCACCCCTTTCTTGGTCAGATAGGACATCAGTACTACTAAATTGGAGAAATCTAAGATAAAACCCTGATAATAACCTGATAAAACTAGAAATATCCGATTATTTAATAAATTATTTGGATTTTCCAAAGATACCATGACCGTGACTTTATATGGGTCCATAGACACATCTACCTATGAGATGAAATGGCCCAATAAGTTCACTTTATTAATACAGAAACTATATTTATCTAGATTTGCATAAATCCAATGCCCTATCATTGTAATCAAGATGTTTTCAAGATGTTTAAAATGATCTTCTATTGATTGGGAATAGACTAAGATACTGTCAAAAAAACTACAAACTATTTTAGAAAAGGATGAATGATCTTATTCTTTAAGACCATGAATACTGCCGAAGATTAAGTAAACCAAAATGATAATACTATGAATTTATACAAGCCATATCTTCTCCTAAAAGTAGTCTGAGGTATGTCTGATGTTTTCAACCTCAATTGGTGGTAACCTGATCTCAAATAAATCTTAGAGAAGATCTTAGCACTTCTCAACTAATTTAAAAGATCATCAGTTCATGGAAGAGGATACACATTCTTGACCATCATCTGGTTCAACCTCCAATAATCCACACATAAGCGCAAAGTCCCATCAGTATTCTTGGAGAAGAGAAATGGAGAATCCCAAGGAGATATACTAGGGCGAATGAAGCCTTTAGATTCCAGATCTTCCAACTAAACATTCAAACCATGAATCTCTACTAGTTCTATTATGTAAGGAGGGATAAGAACTGGCTCTACTGCCGGCACCAACTCAGTCATTAACCCGATCTATCACTTGGGATATAAGCCATAGAACTCATCAATAAAGACATCTTGAAAATGGTCTACCACTGAAGAAAAATAATAATACTACTTTCCACCTTTATCTATAGTAATACTATCTATATGAGCCATGAGACAATCCAATCTACACTGAATTGGTCCTATATGGAAAACCTAAAGATCCCAATCACCTTGTGGAAAATAGCTGCTTACTTCTAGAGATTGAAAGGTTACTCTCCACCTGTAATAGTTGATATGAGACTAGTATAGAACTAACCAATCCATACCAATAATCAAATCGAATCCTATCATTTCTTGCATGAATGGTTTAAAAAATAAATGTTAACCAACAATATCTAGAGAACATGCCTTGTAACATTTGATATTCTTTAACTTCACTCCCAATAGTGTGTCAATGGTCAAAGAAATATACAAGAATAACAAATCCCATCCTAATCTATTTCAAAAAAGAGAATATATAAAATAACATGATTCTACTTTTTTAAAAGAAACACAAGATAAAGTAGATGATACAATAAACATACCTTTGACGGTAGACAGATCTGTATCCACGATAACTAGAGTAGTCCACATAACATGCAACTAAATTTTACCTCTTTCCTAGGCTCTATTATGACTACCCTGAGCTATTTCCATTTCCTAGTATTGATACACATGTATTGGTGTAATTCATCCCATGACTCAGCCTAAACGACTAGTGGAACTCCTGCTACTAGCCTGCTGAGGGGTAGCTGAGCACCTTTCTAACTTATGTCCCTTTCTAGATCCCCTGCTAGTGGTTTTCTATACAAATTTCATATATAACTTCTGAATATGACCCAATATGACATAGATATGACAATCTACTATGGGGTAAGGACACTTTGGTTTCTTGTGGCCAAACCTTCAATACTTATATCACTGGAAGAAATCATGTTATTGAGAAGATTATCCACTGCCCTGACTACTCTACCCACAACTTCCTTGGTGGAAACATTCATAACAATTATTCTTTCCACTTGAAGAAGAGATCCAATATTTCCCTCCTAAAATATCATAGCCACTACTTGGGGCCTCTCTCATATTCCCCTTCACCCTATGGATCTCATCATCTTTCAAATATGGAGAAAAGTAGCATCGGTCGATGAAACATCCAATATAGTCCATCACTGACATGCCCTCTTGCGCCAGATGCATGAAAATTTAAGCTTATTCATCCCTCAACATCTCAAGATAGAAATGTCTCTGGAAATTAATCTATAATTACTTATAATATATCTCTTCCTTCTACCTAGATTCCTCCAGAATATCCCACCAATTATTGGAAGGTCTACAAAACATATACACATCATGATTTACCCTTCTATCTGTAGGCATCTCAAGATGCTGAAAGATTTTCTGGACTAATTCAATCCAGAACTCAACTACATGGGGTCCTCTTTTCCCATTAATCATTGGAAAGTGCTATATATGAAACTCTATTATTATCTCAGACATCTATGCAACTATAACAACATTATCCCTTTCCATGGACCACATGACCATCATGAATCTATCATGAAGCTAAACATCCATATGATCCTTAGGAACTAATTGAAAATCTGGTTTAAAAGCATTAGGATAGTGTTAATTTCTAATTTCTCAAAACTCAAGTGGAAGAAGAAAATATTTATTTTCTCTAAAAGATAATCACACACCTTAGAGAAATGGTTAACAACAAGGTTAACCTCAACATGTTGCTTCAATAGAGAACCACTTACTCCATGTCTATCTAAACATGACTTAAAAGTGTTTTAGCATGACATGTCAATTAATTTCATTTATCTAGTGAAACATATATCTCATATTAGAGTTCAACAAGAAAGTATATATCACATGAAAATAAAAATGTCCCTATCATGAATAATTGTTATCAATATATCCCTATGTTCCTATTAAGATAAATGCATTTTAATCTTGTTCCACACCCGGCCATAAGTACAAATTTAAATAAATAGTAACACCATAAAACAATAACCTCACACAACATGTGAATCAACAAATGTGAAATGAAATCATCTATAAAAATCACACAACACAAACAACAATCCAATCCTTGGGTACTCGGATTTCCCCCCGTACATGGGTTTGATACTCCCATGCACAAGATCATTAACAAGTCATGAAATATCATAGTCTACTTTCTACCTTTCCCAAATAGTAAATCAGAAGAAAAAAAAACTTTCTCCTTTGATACCAATTTCTAATGTCCCCAAATATTGAACCCCCTCACATGGCCAAAAAGGGATGGTTAAGAGACCTAAAGTGGGCATCTCCATACGCCACATGTTACTAACTAGTAGCAGGGGTGTGAAATATATAGTGGTTAGGTTATTCCCCCAGATATGAAGTGTCATAGAAATAGAAAATAAACCATAGAAATGAAAGAAGTCAAAGTATAAACATAGTAGAAGACAGAAATAAAACCAATTGGATAATCAAATAAATAAAAATGGAATAATGTAATGATGTAGTGTAATGTAACTAAATTTAATGATAGAAAAAATACAAGTAAAAGACTAATAGACTCAAATAAAGGATCAAAATTCCCTGGTTCTAAACCCCATGTCAGTCCCACCTCCAAAATCAAGCCCATCATGTAAGAAGATAATCGACTCTATGGTCCCTTTCCCTTATCCAAAACTGCACCCACATAATCTACTTAGGATCTAAATGATGACCCAAATAAGGTGTGATTATAACTCTTTAGTTCTACACCACCTTGTAAAAACTAACCATCCTAATAATAAGTTTATGCAATAAATATATAAATAAGTGTATTAATTAATTCAAAAATTAATAAAATACAACAACAACCTACTTCAGCTCCATGCTGGAATATCTTTGAGCATGGCTTACAACCTTGGAAACCATAACCATATAACCATGGTAAAATTACCTAATTTAGCTCCATTCCATAATATATCTAATCATGTCTTATGACCATGAAAACCACCACCATATAACAATGGTATAATATTAACAATCCAGGTCAAACCCCTATAATCAATATAGCATATGGGTCAAAGTTATATAAGCATTAACACATGGGACTAGGAAGATCCCAATCCCTATAATCATTACAATATGGGACTAGGCTGAACCTTTTCAATATCAGCAATACAACATATTAGTGTGAATGTTCCAGGGATAATCTTGATATATTTTCATTACAACATGTAACAAAAGTCCTCTCATACAACACAGATATCAGAAAATCACATCATATATCTAAATGATTAATTATGTGAATTACCATTTCTCTTTAAATTACCAATTTAAATTTAAATCATAATTTATTAAAAGTTATATCAACAAACAATATTCCATAACATAGGTATTCTATATTAATCAATCACCTAAGACCTCATGTCATGCTAACACACTTTAAACGATTTCCAGTTCAATTATTTTAATGGTTTTCTCACCCAATGGGTATCCATAAGACATGTCAAAATCAAATTGAAAACAAAGGAGTCCAAGGAATAATACAATTAATTAATTAATTGTTTTGGGTACAAGTTATGTTGGTACAATCACAAAATTTCATAATCTTAGGAATTATAAAACCATAGGGTTAAGGTTTAGCCCTCTACCTTTAATTGACGACCCAAAAACACTTCCAATGGAAAAATATAACAAAAAAGAAGGTTTGAATGAAATAAAATAGAATCTTATATAAAATTAGATCAATATAAAAACCAAAAATTCACACAGTCAAAGAATTAAACAAGAATAGTTCAAATTAGAAGGAAGATAAGGGGGAAACCTAACCAAAAAAGCGCACAAGGGACTGATCACACAAACAGGACATCAAGAAGAGAAGTTGACACTCCAAAAATTCATGGAGGGTTACTATAGGTTTACATAGAAGTGATTCAGTGTAATGAAATTAAATTCATCCACACAACATGATCAAGATATATGGTTGGGGAATTACACATCGTGTAATTGTTTTATTGGAATACGCTAAAAACCCATCACCTCAGAATTATTTTATTAAAAAAACATAAACATTACACAACATGTAATACATTTACATAGAGTGTAAATGTTATGTATATGGTTTCTCATCCCATTTTACATTTAAATAACATAGAACCCTTTTAAATCTTATTAATTTACTAAGAACCCATGAAACACTTAACCCATTTATACCTGAACTCTATTAATTCAAACAAGATTGCATCCCCAAACATTAGGTCATTTACACCAAACAATATCTCTCCATCTCTGGACAGGACTTTTCCACCAAGGCTCAATAAAAAAACTCAATTAGGGACCTAATTGTAAAAATAAGGGACCTTACAAACACAAACTACAAATACTTACCATAGAGGGGATAAACACGAGGTTGATGGCAATGGAAATATGATGTAGAGAGATAAAAAGTGGAAAACAATTATTGTTTAGGATAGATGATAGTGGTAATTCCAAATTAATGAGATTAAAGTCCACCAAATTTAATTACTAAGGGTTAGGGTTCCCCATGTGATAGAGAAGAGACCACTTTCGTGAGAAAAAATTACCCTGAAATGAGTTCACCTAAAGTTTTATGAAAATTTAAAAGGTTTTTCATGTTGTTTATTAAATATCCAAAATTAAAAATAGTTTTTCACATTTATTATTTGATAACTAATGTGATAAATCTCATTTTTAATGTCATTTATTAGATAATCGATGCTAAAAATAAATCCTACAAGTGTTTCTCATTGATTATAAAATAACTGATGTGAAAAATTCATTGCGATAAATATATTTTTTACTAGTGATATTTTAAAGTTATAATTTTTCAACATAACTCTATTGAAAAACTCTTTTGAACCTATATACAAAACACTTTCAGATATCGAAACACCCTTTCCTTTTAAAAACCCATTTTCAAAACTAAAACACTCAGAACAATGGGAATGAGAGATCTTTCTCTAGAAATCATCGAAGCTTGTAAAGTAATAAAATTATAAAAAAATGGTTACAATGAAAATTAAAGTTATTGATGTTGTATACATTAAAATAGAACATTCCATTTATCTTTTATAATTAATGTTAAAACATTATACAGAATTATTACATTTGAAAACCTTTGTAAAAAGCACAAAAGTTTCCTTTATAATTTATTCTTGCCTATATAAAAACATAAATATTTTTTTAAGAATATGGACATAGAGAGAAAAATATTTATAAAAAACATTAAAATAATTAAAAATTAGGGTTTTAAGGTATACTGTTCTATACACCGATTTCAAATCATCACATATGTTATTTATATTCCTAAATAATAAAACTTATGTTAATTATTCACTTTTTTAATAACCTTTTCTTGGTTCATTATTGTTTTTATTTTATTATATTATCATGTTATATTTAATAACTTAATCAATTAATTTTACATCATATGTTTCGATGATACATTAATGGGAAATAATTATTTAACACTTGTTTTTTAAAATTTTGAACATTGGGTTTTAATCGATGTTGATGAATGCAAAATTATAAATAATGGTTTCGAAATCGGTTTCATTAAAACCAATATTAAAACGTCAAATAAGAAGTGAATCTATGCGATATTACAACATTATTTTTGAAAAAAATGAATTTGAAAATGAATTTCTATACTGATCTAATGATTTATCCATTGTGGAAATCTTAAAAATAATAATGGTATTATGATGTCAATTTTTATCTAAATATGACATCAAAAGGCACACAAAAAATTACATAATTACTTTTGACATTAATTTTTACCCAAAATTAATGTAAAAAACCATGGAAAATCCATTTTAATGCTAGTTTTATAATAAAAATGATGTTAAAAGAGTTTTTGACACTAGCTTTTACAAAAAACCAATGTTTAATTCTTTAAAAAATTAACTAAATTTCAATGTCGGTTTTGGTTAAAAACCGATGTTGAATGTCTTATTTGTAAGATTCCACATCGATTTATAAAAAAACCAATGCAAAAAGTTCTTATTATTTTTTTGAAAAATAGAAATAAATATAAGTTCCTAGAACATTTAATTTATTTTAGTGAAACAAATAGAAAAAACCAACATAAATTAGATTTGTTTTTCTAAATACTCATTTTCTTAAACATTAATTAAAATATAGATACATGATTATCAATTTAAAAATAAAACATACCTAAAAAATAGTTTTCAAACAAACTTAAAATGTGGGTAAGGTATTCATCTGTATATGGAATTCCATCATTGATAATATATAAAAACAATGAATGTTATAATAATAAAAAATATAATATTTTGATATAAAACTTAAATATTTAAAATAACAAACCTTATTAAATTCAATCTCTACCTCGATTATTATGATCTTGAACATGAATATTAAAAAATAATAACCACATTCCACATTTCATTTTTGAAGATGACTTTATAGTAATGAAACATTAACTTGAAATTAAAAACCAACACACACACACATATATATAAACAAATAATATCTAATGTAATTTATTTACCTTTTCTTTCATGTGTTTTATTTTATCTGGCTCTTATATAAAAAATAATCATTGTTAAACTTTATATACAACCTATATTTTAATATATAAACTAAAAAAGCATGTATTAAAAGAAGAATTAAGATTAAAGAACTAATAAAAATAATAAAAAATTATTTTTTAACAATTTACAAAAGCCTTTACGAACTCCACCTAATAAAGAGAAAAACCAATATAATGTGAAGTCATTTGGTAAGAATATTCCTGACATCCAATGACCACTAAATTAGTAATATTATAATGAATATTAGTTCATAATTATCATAGTCTCCATACCCATAAAGTAATGGACGAAACCAACACCCAAAACCAATATTTTATAATCTATCACACATATATATATAAATATAGAATCATCATTTAGATATTGACAAACAACTGAAATTTATTCAAGATATATAAAACCATAAATTATAGTGGTATCATTTTGAATGAAAAATGTGATTAGATACCTCATTAAATTAGTAGTAAATTACGCCACTTTAGGTCATATTTATTTAAAGAATGAAAAACTGAAATATAAATTTACTTACATGGAAAGAACTATAACACAAGTATGGTGAGATCAACCAAAATAAAAAGATACATGATATATTTTTTTAATATTCTCAATGCATAGTATCTTTAACATATATAATATTTCATTGAAAAATCATAAATATTTTACTAGAAAGAAGAAATATAAGATAATAATTTTAGCCCACCATAAATATTAGATGTATTCAAAGGTGTTGGTTCCTCAACCTTTTGTTTATTTTATTCATATTCATTTTATTTGAGATGAACATTTATATGTTAAATATAAGAAAATTTTGTTAATTATTTTCAATCAAATGTATATTATATTTTAAAAATACTACACACCTTTTATGTCATGTAACAAAGATAGGTAGCTGACTAGAGTATAAAATAAACCACACAATCTCCAAATCTGGTGACCTCCTCTATAGGGAATGGAAAAAAGTATTTAGGTCAATACCAAAAATGATCAGTCAGAGGAAAGCCTCTGATCATTTACTAATAAAAGAAAACGCATAAACCAGGTACAACAAGCCAGAAAAACAACTACATATCACAGAAACCAAACCCATCCCCATCCCCATTATGGACTATTTCCTCTGCATTATTTGTTTCCCATTTTAATCTTTCATAGTACTTATGAACCTTGGAATATTTCCTTCTCATAATAAACTTCTCTAAGGCTAAAAACTACTTCTAGGATTGCATAGCCCAACATTCCTTCCCCAATAGAAGCTCTGGTAGACATTGTCCTTGGAAGATATGAATAATATTTCTTCGGTCGTCGACGTGGTGGACCAGTCTTATTGTCTTCAACCCCATGCACCTTCGTCCTATAACCTTGAACAACGACACTAATGGAAGGCCAGACCATACCATCAACTTTTTCCTTATCACTATCTGAGATGTCACCCCACTTTCCTAAGATTTTCACCTCTAGATAACCCCCCTCTGAACCACAATCATGCTGACACTGATTGCAAGAGTCAGCTGTGTTGGGGAATTGAGGCCGATCCACCAGGTTCTGCACATCTTCACTAGTTGCAACATCCACTAGAGAATCAACAACCTGAAAGAGACCACTGTCCTACCTTGAAACATTCTACTCTTCATGCACAACCTCCTCATGTTCCAGTTCTAGGAATCTGTTTCCTGTGGAAACTGATATCATCATGCATTCAACATTCTCATCCTGCTCTTGGACAGAGCCTTCCACATGTTCTGACAGTAAGGGACTGTATGCCAATGAACCCACTGTATCTCTATTCCCAATTCCAAGGTAACACTTTAAGAAACTAAAGAATTGCTCAACTATCGGATCCCATGACTCACATCCCTCCTTATGAAAATGAATCCTCTGCACTGAGAATCCAGAAGCAGATTTCCCCGACTCCTCAGCCAGAACCTGGGTGTCCTGCATCTCTTTCATACCAGATGAGCGACCAGGGACCTCAATAATATAATGTATTTATACTCTTACTTGAACCAATTGTATAGGACGGTTATGCATAGAATCACTTAAAATATTTATGTCTTTTTACCCTATAATATGCACATGGGGATCTCCAGCATTCAAATCATGGTGTAAGTATGCTTTTGAATGAGGAGGTTGAGGATCTGAGTAGATAGTCTATAAAAACTATTATTGTATCATCATTTTTTCAAATATAGTCTACATAATTTAATTAATTTTATCACCCATGGGATATTTTAGGTCATCCATATCTAATTTTAAGGAATCTATTTTCAAATACCTCTATTTATTACTTTTTAAGAATAAATAGTTTCTTAATACTAACACTCTCTTTATATCCTCATACATGAATGGGGGGGTTCTGGATTTCCTAAATTAGTAGTTATAATGTTTATCCTAGAAACATGGATAAAATTTCCCTATGTTTCTTTCTCTTGAGGGTAATCCTGAAATGATATATTAAAATGTTATATAAGTGCTACTAATTAAAAAAATGAAAATATTAAAAGAAAATAAAAATTATTTTTTTTATAATTATTTTAGTTGATTATTTATATTGATATGTAAGAAGTGGAGAGATAGAGGATGGAATTATACATCTTCTGAACCACTATTAGTATTATCTCTTACTGTATCAAACATTTCTACAATAAATTTCCCCTCCCATAAATGATACCCTTCAAATGATAAATTATGAAGGCATAAAATATGCAATTGGATATCTTGGTGAGAAATCCTAGACAATTATTACATAAAAATAAATGAATAATTAATCAGGTAATACATAAGAAATTTTACAAAAATAAATTATTATCATACCATTAATTCATCATCATATCAATTAGAAAAAAACTGTATTCTGTATCTGAACATATAAATACACATACTCAAGGAATTATTTTTCATTATGTAACTTTAGAAAAACTTTTTTTTGACAATTTTCTTTTAAAATCTCTTCGGTGAATTGCTACTAAAGATATACACATTTTCTTAATTTCATTCATTTCTTGAAATTTGTATGTAATATGTAATTGAAATCATTAAATATTAGTCATAATAAATATATAATATTCCCATAATTTGATAAAAATAAATCAATTTATATATTTTACAATTATAGACTCCTATTGATACTCTTTCACCATTTTGTCGATAAAATACTAATTCAGATATAAAAATGTTAATTCTGTAATGAATTTTCATAGAGATATAAATTCTAAGATATGTTTCATTTGGTCCTATTGGATTATTATTATCATCAAAATTTATATTTATTCTCTATTCTTCATAAGTAAGTGAATGTTTCATTAAATATGTAATCCGACGCCTACTGACTATAAGAATCTTGTTCTCTAGATAAGAAGAAGACTCTGCTATAGGAAGCACACCAACAGTCCCAAAAATATTTTTTGACAAATAAAAAGTTTAATTACGTTAAATAATTTATTTTTTGAATATTTAATAATAATAAAAAACTTAAATTTACCTCGTAAAATGATTTTCTACCTCTATTATTGTCATTTAAATAGGTTAATGTAATGATATTTTGTGTGACTACATTTTTTTAGAAAATTAAGTATTTAGAAACAAAGAATAAAAGAATGTATTTAAAAAAATAGTATCACACATGAGTAATTTTTTTAAAAATGAAGTCATGATTCTTAAACAAAGAACATATAGCTTAAACTAAAAAATATAAAAAGGAATCTAAATATGATAGAAATGATAAAAATTTATAAATTGAAATATCACTGTAACAAAAAAAATTTATATGAATACATTTAACCAAAACATAATGATTCAGGTCAATTTCTTCAACCAAAATATGGTTAAATGGAACTACTAATTATAAAATTTATAAAAAAATTCATATAAATAATAAATATATATATATATATTTATAAATAAAAATTAAAAAAAAATAGTTTTTTACATGTGTAAATTTTAAAAAAATAAAGAAAAAATAAATATTTATCTGAATTATTAGGAGAGAAACATAGTGTTTTACAATATCCCTTTATTATGATCATTTCATAATGAATGGAATAAATCTAATTTATAATCATTGTTATCATATAGAAATTCTATAATATACGATGAAACCTCACATAAATCCATAAAATAATAATCATCATCATCACCCAAATGGATTTTTTTCCCTTAAAAAATGACATACCACTGATCATTTGATGAGTTATTAACATAAAATATTTTCTTTGCATGTGTCACAATGAAAAATGATTTCTCTTTAAAAATAAATATTTTCAAATAAATGAATTTAAATCCATAATCATCGTGTTTCAAACCACTGTTAACATTAACCCAGTTATAATTAAACATTGTTATTGAAAATTTAGTATAATAAATTTCCCATATATCGTCAATAACTCCAAAATATTCTATTGAAGTAGAAATTTGGTTTTTATGTTTTTCACTTGAAAAATGCTATGATTTAGTGATGAAAATTACCCTATAATTTTGAATAGTTCCCATTTAATCATGTTTTTGTGTGTGTAAAATGTGTAACTATTAATATTAATACCAGAACATGCGATCACATTAAGAGAAAATCCCCATGACAACATTTTTAATGTTTCTGATGTGTATAAATCTATGTTGAATATCTTTTTAAACCATGAAAAAAATGTCTTTTTATGCTAAATAATCAACTATTTTTCATTTATTTTTATATATAATATCTTCAATCTAACAATATGTGATGATATATATCGTTGGACCTTATCTGTGTTGTTAAAAACCTATAAATATGCTTTCATCACTTCATCACATTAAACAGACTTTACCTTTAAGCCATGAATTACTCTACATTCACTATTAACTATAATATTTTGAGATATAGGAAGACCAATGTGATCCACTTCATATAAATAATTAGTAAAAAAATCAATCACCTCATTTGATATATATTTCTGAAAATAGAGGTCTTCATTTGAAACGGATTTTTAACATTTTCATTCAAAATTTCAATATATATTTCAAAAGGATACATCCAATGTAAATAAATAGGCCCACATAATCTTATCTATCACAACAAATGAATCACCAGAAGATCCATTATATCAAAAAACATTGGTGGAAAAAACATTTCTAGATGAAAATGTATGATTTGAACTTAATTCTCCAATACATCTGAAAAATTTGGATCAATTACATTATTAAAAATGGATTTGAAAAAATAACATAACCTAATGATCATCTTTCTAAAAGTTATCAATAATATACCATATAGTGTGACTAGTATTAGTTATTGAATCAGTTATGACATTCATGATATTTTATTACTATTAATTTAAAATATAGAAAATTATTCAAATTTTAAGAGTATCGATTGGGTACTTTAATACCATGCACACATTGAAAAAAAAAAATCATATTCGCACTCTTTCTTAATATGTCAAAATATATAGGTAAATATATTATGTTTCCTTTGATAGTGGGAGCTAACTCCAAAAATATTACCATGGATATAAAGTCCAATCTAGAATGATATCCATCTTTTGACTTTTTTATTATATCTATCAAATTTTCAATCAAACTATTATATATTTTTTTTCTCAATATGCATATCATCAATGTTATATATTTAAAAATATATAATAAGGTAGTTCAATTAAAAAATGCTTTTTTATTCAAGATATTTTTTTGATGACCAAAACTTCTTTTATTTACAAATGTGAAATCAATATTTTTCACCTTGTCATAATATTATTTAGCTGACAATGGTTATTGGGGGTTATTATATTCCTATAAACCATTATATTCTTTTTGTAATCTATGATAAGGATGATAAATTCATAAAACTATTTGATGTCCCTTGTGCACTGTATTTCTTCCATTCATCAATTGATAATGTGAAGTCTATTCTTCATAAATTGTACATGATTTATGACCCTTAAATCTATATCTAGATAAGTTTTCATATGTATGTATGTTTTTTAGAGTAAACTTTACCATAACTCACAAAAGAAAATACTTTTTTTGTATGCATAAAAAAGTGTGACACCTATCTCCCATAGAAGATTCAAATCATCAATCAATGGTGAAAGATACACATAAATATCATTACCTAACTGTTTTGGTCTATAAATAATGAAGATCATCATAACATAATTTTTCTTCATATATATATATGGGGAAAAGTTACAAACTACCGACAAAAAATGCCATCAAATATTTGTTTTGACGATTTTTTTAGAAAATTCCATGAAATCATCAACTAATTTTTTACATTTATCAATTGTTATTTGTAAATTTATCAAATTATGATCCATTAATTACCCAATATCATTATATAAAAGGAGAATATATTAAAATATATAATCATTTAAAAAAATATATAAACAGACAAATTTTAAACATTAAAACAAATAATAAAAACAATCAATTAAACATTTTTTGATAACTAAAAAAACTATACTTAATGATAAAAACATATCATTAAAAAATTTAAATAAAAGTGATAAAAATATGATGAGATAAAAAATCACAAATACTGGATTAAATGACATAACATTATGGCATATAATGACCATAATGTAATCATATTTATTTTAATTTATCCGTTCTTAATATATGTGTGTGTGTGCAATATAATATAATATAATATAATTATTAATATTTTTAATAACAAAATATAATGTATTTACTTATTTTATAGAAAAAAAAATTATTTTAAATTAATATGTTAAATTAAAATAATTTTTTTTAAATGAGTATATTCAAAGAATATAATTTCTAGTGTAAAAATAGGGGAAATATGTTTGATATTTCATATTATTCACACACCATTTTGGCATAAACCTACTCCCAAATGGTGTCTTACATCAAATATTATCTAATATCAAAACATTAAACTCAATGTTAAAATATATATCTTTCAAAAAATAATTATCTATATGGTTAAATAAAAAAATCACAATAAAAAATTTATAAATATATAAATATATAAAATAAAAAATAAAAAAATTCCAATGAAAAATAAATTATACCACAACAAAAAAAATGTATAATCACAAAGACATTTAAAATATGAAAATATTTATAACCATTCAAAAATATGTATAATAAAAAAATAAATTAATACAATTTAAAACTAACAACTATTAAATAAATCTTATAAAAAAAATAAAAAAATACCCCACTTAAAAAATATAGATATGTTGTAAATATATGATAAAGAGATCCGAAATGGTGATTAACAAACCTTTGATTACAAAAAATGAAAAAATATGACTCCAAAATGGAGGTGTGAAAAAATATGATGCTAAAGTAACAACTGATAGGTTGAATGAAGAAAATTATGAGCCATGAGGATACAAAAAAGGTAATTTTTTTTCAAATGAATCCAAAAAATAAATCAATTGAAGAATATCGAGAAAAATGAAGGGATAAAGAGTCAAACACCATGATTAGTAGGGTTTCTAAAAAAAGTGTGATAGATGAATGAGAAGAAAACCCACATGGATATTTTTTTAAAGACCTTTGACATTAATTTTTATTAATATCAACATCAAAACTAAAAAATGTTTCCATATTTGTTCTTTATTAAAACCGATTCCAAACATTAAAAACACTTATTAGATGTTGGTTTTAAAAAAAATCAACATCGTTTGTGAATAAAAGAAATTTGGAATTTTTTTTTATTAAAACATATGAAAAAGATAAACCATGAATATATTTAATGTTAGTTTATTTAGAACTAATGTTAAAAGTTTATCCATGTCACTTATGATATCAGTTTTTTCAAAACTGATGTTAAAACTGCAATGTGGAATAATGTTTTTTCACTAGTGATATTTGGATCATAAGTACAGATTGACTTTGGGGTGTTGACTATGGCCAAAGAGATCATTATTTATCATCTAAAAAATAATAATAATTACATAATAATAATTTTTATACATTAATTATACTTTTAAAACCAATCATGAAATATGGTTATAAAAAACAAACTATATTAAAATTATGGAGATGGTTGGTCATACGTATGCTTGAGTAACATTTTAAATTTTCAAAGATTATAATGGAAATAAGGTAAGTATTATTTTATCTTTATAGAATTATTTTTATATCATAAATATAATATTATTTATTTCAATAAACTTATACATGGAAACCATGTTATTTGGTCATGAAAAAATGAATCACATTGCTCTGTAGAGGTGGTAATCCACATGTATGAATGAACGAAGTTATCATTATTTAATGGATGAAATGGTAAGAAATTTTAAGAAATATTACCTTTATATAATGATAAATATGTTATGAATATAATATATATACATAAATCCATCATTATTACCATTCATGAGAGGTAGTTATGGAAAATGAATTACACCAGTTTGCAAGGTGGTAGTCTGTTGTACACATTAATGACAGTTTTGTTTTCCATTTGATGGAAGAAGAATATGTATATTGGTTGTTAAATTAACATAATAACATCTATGTATATGTTATATAATTTTTTATAATATGATAATTAATGAATAAGGTTTTATGGTGGTATACAAAGAAATAAAACTAAAACATTCAGTTAAAAGCTATACCTCTTCTTTAAAAAACCTCATTTTCATTACACCTTAAGTCCTAAAAGGTTGGTATTATACCCAAAAGAAGACCTATAGAACGTGTTAATGGATATTAGGAAGGTATTTGGGTAGGTATTGGATGATATATATTCTTAAAATTCTATGAGGAAGAGAGGAAATGAGATACCTTTTTATAAGTGAGGGCATATACATTCTTAGAAATTTTTAAAGCATTGAGTTAATATAATTAATTTTCAGGTTAAATTGGATCCAAATTGATATAATTATAATATATTATTATAATGGTTCTAAATAACCTCATAAAATAAAATCAGGACAAGTTTATATTATGTTTTAATTTTAATTTTTTCTTTTATATCCCATTAAATCTTTTGACAATTAAAAAGATTTCAATGTTTTTTACTCATTTGTGGTAAATAAAGTTACTATAGAAAGAAAAAATACCCTAAAATGGACCATGATTTATATTTTAAACCATATACCATTAAATATTCTGAATATAATATTTCTATAAATTTTAAATCATTTAACAAAATACTGTTTATTATTAAATATCATTAATTTTACTTTTTGATCTATTCATTAAGTTTGACTTTAAAGTAACAAATATAAGAATGTAATTAGAATATAAACCCTTAAAACATATCTAATATTTTATATTTGTCTAAAAAATTCTTGGGAGTCCACAAATCATTGAAAACTATTAATTTTAGATTTTAAAATCATCTACTTTCTTTTTCTACTGCTAACACAAGCATTGTATCGACGTTGTGTAATTTAAGGTGATTATTTCACAAGTAAAAATTAAAAATAAATTACCATGATAAAAAAATTAATTAAAATTTTAAATAAGAATTTATAACCAAACGTAACCTAGTTTTTCCATCTGCCAAAATTTTAGAGATATTATAGTCATAATATTGACATTTTTGAATTTTTTTCCTTAAAAAAATATAAATGTAATTATTAAGGGAAAATGGAACCCAAATTCCATATATTAGAATTTGGGTTATATATTTTTTAATTTATCCAATAAAATTAAACAAATTAAAGTTTTGAATTAATTTTAAGACTTATCACATTAGTATTAACCCTAATTAACTAATTTTACCTTTATAGTGGTAATAATAATTTAGTATATTTACTATTAATAATGAAAAAATAAAATGGAACTACTTACAAAAATTTGACAACCAATCTAAAAATTTAGAATCCATTTTTCAAGATACATTTCCTATATGTTTTTTAATTTAATTTAAAATAAAACCTATAAAACCTGATGAAAAACAATTTTTCCAAAAAAATGCTTTTTTTAAGTATAAAAATTATTTTAATACCAAATTCATGTAAAAAATTCATTAAAATAACCATAATTTTATTTTCTTAATAAACAGGTAATTTTTTGAAAAATAATCCAAAATATAATTTTATTTTTTAAATACTTGAAAAGAAAGTTCAATTTCAAATAAACATTTTATTTTTTCACTATTAATTGAAAAATAAATCTTTTCATAAAAATCTATCCTAAGATAATTTGGACATGACAAAATAAAAAATGAACATTGTTTTTTCAAATTAAAATTCTATAATTTGGAAATATATGTTTTAAATAAAACCATATAATGTATGAAAACCCTATTTAGTAAGAAACAAAGTTCTTTTTCATTTTGACTGAAAAATTACCTAATATTCTTATAATGAGCATAACTCTATAAAATAAAATTAATGAATGTTAATAAGTTATGAAAATGATTTATATTAAAATTACCTTGTTTTTTACATATAATTATGTATTAAAATTTTTGAATCCTTTTTCTTATTCAAAGATGTATTTTATACATTTAAAAAAATTATGTTTTACCCAAAAATCTATATTTCATATTTTTAAACATATATTTTTTTTCTAAAAATGTTTTAATTCCTGATACATTTATTATTTTATAATTACTTTTTATTAATTTTATAAATTAAATATAATAAAATGTATTTAATATTTAGAATCATAAGCTCTAAATTCTATAATAAGTTATATTTCATTTTTAGGTTTTAAAAAATAAATTACTTGGATAAAATTACATACCAGAATAGAATTAAAAATGGTAAATGGATTAAAAAAAGGTTAAAAGAAGTAAATAATGTTATGAAAATGTCTAAAAATTATTTATTGAGGTATTTATCACATAAAACAAGTATCATATCCATTATTTTCACTTTTTAATCCACTTTCCATAAATAAGGCTCCTATTATTACAAAAATGTCACTCTGCTCACTTATTAAAGGATACCTTCACCACATAAGTTATACTCATAACATAAGACCATTATTTAGTATAAAAGTTTCCCTATTACATCCCCAACACTAATATAAAGATATTATATGTTTTGGTCTCCCCAAAGGACCACTCCTCAAAGCCTTAATCCAATTTGTAAAGGAGTTATTCACAGTAGTAAATTAAAAACCCCCAAATCATTGCTTTTCATTTCCATTTATTTCTGTCAAATTCTTATATCTAAAAATATATTGTTCCATAATAAAATAATAATATAAATATAATTATTATACTTAAATTTTATTATATTTATGGGATAATTATTATCTATCTTACATCTATCTTCTTAGAAAAATGACAACATCGTCTATGTGTATGTGTAGGCTACCACCTCCATGGAATGACATGTTTTGTTTTTCATAAATTACTTAAATGGATGGTTCAAAGGGGCTATTTAATAAAGAAATATTATATTTATAACATTATTAATATTTTTAAAGGATAAATCAATTTTACCCTTCCCTATATTCTACGAAAAATGAAAATGTCTCCCATGTGAACGTGCAGACTATCACCTCCATGTACGATGTATTTCATTTTTCATAACCAACCTGATTAGATGATTATAATTATATATTTAATGAGTTTAAATTATGAATATGAAAATATTAATATTTTTAAAATATAAAATTAGGCTTCATATAAATAATATCAATATTAAGTGATCAAGTAAATTTGACCCCCTAAAGTGAGCATACAAATAGGAAAAAATGATTTCTTCGTTCTAGGTAATTGATTCATATCAACTATCTTCTTATTATAAATCATTAAAAATATTATTTATAACATTAATAACATATAAAAATTATAATTATACTTAAATAATAATGATATTTTAAATTAATCACTCCATTATCATACTTAGCCACTAATTATAGTGTGTTCTAGTTTAGGTCAGTTTAAGAACATACACAGACAATGCTATAAATTTCTATCATGTATGAATATAGAAAATTAATTAATGGTTATATTGGATGTTTATAAGTATATATATATTTTGGTATTCTAAATTATATATTAATATTTAAATCATTATTTATAGACCACCTTTTATTTCTTAAAAGTTATCAAAACAAGCTAGTTATAAGTTCTTCGTTTAAGAACCATACCTAAAACATCAATGGAATGAACATGGAACTTTATAAAACATTATTGAACTCATATTATAGTATCATTAATAATATAATAATTATAAAATGTGTACCAATATATAATAACCAACATCACCATTACAAAACAAATACAAACAATCAAAATTACTAACATCCGATGATGAAAATAAACATTAACTATTCTAAGAATATTTATTGAATGGTTATAATTATAGATTAAGAAAATTAAAATATATGAAAAATGTTATAAAATAGGTTATTAATATGGTTATGTTTATGATATATGATATTAAATAACTTTCATGGAAGTTTATATGAAAGGTAAATGTTTTTATCATCTTAAGTTTCTTCCTCTAAGATATATGTTATATTCACAACTTTTTTTATTTTGTGTGGTGTATATAATTCCATGTGGATTATTTTTCTCATAAATTTCCTGAAATTAATGTGATTTAAATATATGTTAAAATTTATATTTTTAATGATATTGTTTATTCAAGTATTATTAAATTTATAAGGTGTTTTCTTAACACAACTTTTTTTATTAATTATTCCTCTTTTATTATAGTTTTACAAGATTTTTCTTCTATGAAATGGTTAAATTATATCTAATTTCCCCTTATTATATGTGGAATTAAATTTCCAATAAAAAAACAAATTTTTTGATGTATTTCATTCTTTTTAAAATTTGATGATGTCAATAATAATTTCCATCCGCCCTAAATAATATATTTTTATTCCATGTCTAAGTTCTCTATTCCCATGAATACTATCATTTATTATTTTAAAATAAAAATATATATTATTAATAATGATCTAAAATTTTATCTTCATCCACTTTCAAATTAATTATTTATTATTTTTTTATTACGTGGGTTTCAATAATGTTTTTTAAATATTGAAAAGGTCTTTCCTTTCCTCATCATATGTTTTATCTTCCACTCAATATTTAATTTTATTTTTTTGTCTTTTAAAAGGATCCATTATTTTAATTTATTTTCATATAATTTTTTAGGAAGGTCTTTATTTATACCCTTTGATATTAAATTTAAAATGTTACTCATAACTTTGTCTTATTATGATAACGTTAAAAATGTTTTCTAAAATCTCTTATCAATGTTTTTCTATGTGAACATATTCTTTCAAAATTATGAAAATTCTTCTCAATGAATTTTTATTTAGAGGTTTTAAAAAAGATTTTACAAATTAACATAATTCATAATATTTTTAAAAATAAAACGGGGTTATATACTATTATTTATGAATGTGATTTATCCAATGATCTTAAAGAGGTATTTTTCAACCATTTCAATATCCTAATGCTCCATATATTACCCTAGGTATATGTTATTATGCCACTATCCACCTCTTTCTCAATATGACTTATGAAATATTCTATAGTTTTTTATGAAACCCATATATCCTCCATGGGTTAGTAAGTGATGTTTGAAATATGGATGTTTTTTCTTTTTATCTTGCTACACATATGTATGGATGATTATTATTTAATGGGTAGGGTACCTAATTTGGTACATGCGTTTCTAGTCCAAGCCTTAGAGGGTACATAGGTTGTTATCATAAGCATAAAACTGTACACTAGTTGTTAAATCAAGCTCAATGTGTTTTGGGAATTAGGTAGAAATGAATTCTATTTTAGGTTATGATTTACTATGTTTTCACTTTTACCAAATTTATATGTTATATGTTTATTTTATGATACCATGGGTTATGTTTATTGTCTCATGTTTCTACACTATTATGCTATGATATATTCTTGATAATTTTAGACTATAATTAATTATATTATGCCTTATGGAAAAATCTTATTATTTTATGTTCTTTTCAATATTATATTTATCCCATGATCATATTTTATCATATGGTAATGATCTAACCCTTAAAGTCATATTGAGGAGTTTTAACTTACTGAGTGTTTGTGCTCACCCCTTTCTTATGTTTCCATTCCCAAATTTATGATTATGAGTACAACTGAGGGGTAGTCTAGAAGGGATCCTAGTATTTTTCGATTATAGAGAAATGTTAACAAGAATTGTAAAATAAATTCCTTATTTTACTGGTCCTCAAAGATACTAAACCTTCCATTCTTCAAAATATGAGAATATTTTAGATCTGTAATATTTAACATACAGAAATGATATAAAATAAATATATGTTTGTCTTGGTTAGACTCAGTTGGTATCAAATACACTTGCAAAGAATGTGTTTTTAACACTAAATCTAGGAGTGTGGGTATATAGTGCCACATCTAGTATTGGAGTAGGTTTTACTTATATTTGGGATTAGTTTAGTTACTTTTTTAGTATCAAGACTGTAAAAAATTAGTAACAACCCTAGGTATAAGTCTAAGTATATGATAACATCCTAAAGTTTTGCTATAGTATAGATTTTTTGGTTTTCTATGAATGAAATTCTTATCAGTACACAAACAAGTTGATGCAATATTTGACAGAGATTCACATATGGGTAATAACCATGAAATGGCAGTTTGGGTATTAACTGATCTTCAACTAGTGAATGATAAAGATGCATAACTACACACTTGGTTGGACACTAATATGGGATATTATTTAGTGTTTCAAATGTTATTTATGACCCATTATGATGAATTTGAATATATTTTGGCTGGATAACCTAATAGGAATATAACCATGGATAAACTAGGTTAAAATGAAGGATTTATAGGTTTATCAAATCATATTATATTTTAATTAAAATTATCATATGATAAAATGAAGATTTCATAAGAGAAAACACCTTCATATTGATTTTTCATATTTATATGATCATTTAATCTGATTTTATTGGATATTATCATAATAATTTTGGTTTTAGTATTTAGTTGTAAATATGATCATAAAAATTAATCTATGAATGGTATGTCCTTAATAACTACTGAAGAATCATAGTTGGGATATATTTTTTCCTAGGTTTTCCAAGGATAGTGAGGTGGATATCTCATTAGAAATTATATCTCTAGTTGTGCCAATTTTTTATATACCCATAACTATTATCATTGATAACTGATAATTAAAATTGTGAGGATGAAGTTTATTTATGAAATATAATATAACACCCAAATATTTTAGTATTTATTTTCCATTAAATGAATACTATATTGATTTTATTATTTCACATGCAACACTAAACAAAAATAAACGATAAAATATTTTAAAAAGTAAACATAACCATTAAATGATAGTCATTAAATTCGAGGTTAAAAATAGTTGTAACCACATTATTAAATATATGTATAAATAAAAAATAAATGTTATTTTTAATAATAATTATTCGATAAAATTTAATCAGTGTAGATAAATAACTAATAATATCATTTTATGCTTAAAAATACATTGTTTCTTAATTTGGATTTTTATGCACCTTATTTTATAAATCAAAATATATTATGGTTAAAAAAATATAAAATATATTATTTATATGAATAATATATTAACATTAATTTAATTATTAAATTATAGGTAATAATAACTAGAACCATTAATATTGAGAAATGTTATTTTCCTATAATTGTTTTTTATAATATTTTATATATCCATTTAAAAGTTAAATTCCTAATTTTTATAATTTTAATTTGAAAAAACAAACACAATTTTTGGATTAACCATAAAAATATTATCTTTGGTTTAATTTTTTGGATTATTCCAAAAAGATTAATTTTTTGCTCAATAGTATAAAATACCATTTCAAAAATACCATTAATTTTATGAAATAATTAGGGTATAATCATGAAATAAAATTTAAGAAGATTTTTTCATGACTAAAGAAATAATTATATCTAAAATTATATATTTTAAAATATTATGATAAATTTTTTAACCTATATATGATATTTTAAAACTTAAGTTATATTTTTTCTCAAAAAGTGTTTAAATGTGCTATACATTTATTATTTTAGAATTAAGTTTTACCACTTTTATAAATTATGTACAATAAAATTAATTTAATATTTGGAATCATAATGTCCAAATTATGTAATAATATCCATTTTTATTTTTAGGCGTTCAAAATAAATTACTTAGGTTAAAAATTAATTACCATGGTAAAAGTCAAAATTGTAAACAGGTTAAAAAAATAGGAAATAGAATTTAATAACATTAGAAATATTTATCTGAATTTTTTTTGAAGTATTTATCTACTAAAAAGCATATCCTATATATTAGTTTCCACTTTTGAGTTATTTTCCTCAAATAGAACCCTTATTATTTCAAAAGTGTCACTACCCTCACTTATAAAAGGCAAACTTGACCACACAACTTATCATAAAAAAATCCTATTCGTTCAGAAAAAATATCCCAAATCCATACATAACCCTCCTATACACATCCTAGATGTTGTGGTCTCCTCAAAGGGCCACCCCTCAAAGTCTTAATCCAATTTACAAAGGAGTTATTCCAAGGAGTATTGTAAAAACTCTCAAATCACCCCTTTCTATTTATTTTTTAATGTATTCTTATTATAACTCAAAATATATTTAAAAATAATAATAATATAAATATCATTAATATACTGAAATTATATTATATTTATGGAATAATTATTATCTATCTTCTTCCCTCCTCCCTGTTAAAAAGAAAATATTGTCCGTGTGTTCGTGTGGACTGCCGCCACCATGGAACAACATGTTCTATTTTTAATAACCACCTAAAAAATATGGATAAAAGATTTTATTTAATGAATAAAAAATATATTTATAAAATTATTAAAATTATTAAAAGGAAAATCAATTTCTACAAACTTTTTATTCTATGAAAAATTAAAACAACATCTGTTTGTACGTTCAGACGACCACCTCTATGCATGCATATTCCATTTTTCATCACCACACTAATTATATGATTATGGGAATGTATTTAATAAATTAATATTATTTTTATTAAATTATTAATAATTTTTAATGATAAATTGTTCTTCATATTAACAATATAAATAATAAATGATCAAGTAAATTTAATCACCTAAAACGAGCACACCAAGAGGAAAAATTATTTATTCATTCAAGGTAATAGATTTTTATCAATTATATTATTCATCTAAATCTTAAAAATTATAATTTATCATATTAATAACGCATAAATATTATCATTATGCTCCTATAATAATGATATTATAAATAAATCCTTTCACAATCACATTTACCCACTAATTATAGCATGTTCTTGTTTGGGTCAGTTTAAAAACATACATGAACGATGATATAAATTTACATATTGGATGAATATGGAAAAATAATTAATGGTGATATTTGATTTTAATAATTAAATCATTATTATTTTTGGTTTTCCAAAGTTTATATTAATATTTAACTCATTATTAAGATTTTTTTTATTTTTTAAAAGTTACCGAAACTTTTCATTTACATGAATCACCTTTAAGAACCATACCTAAAACATCAATAGAATGTAAATAAAATTTCATAAAAAATAATTGAACTAAAATTATATAAACATTAATAATCAGGGATTGAAAATATTTTTATCAATAAACAATAACCAACATCTTCACTATGAAACTTGTATGAACAATTGAAATCACTAACATCTGATGACGAAAATGAACATTAAATAATTGAATAATGTATAATTAATGATTTCAATTAAAGAGTAATAAGGTAATAGATATGAATAAGTTTATAAAATATCTAATTAATACTATTATATTTATGATATAGGATATTAAATTACTTTCATTGAATTCAAGAGTAAATATAATATTTTTTCTCATCTCGATTTTCTTATTTTGAGACATATCCATATTCACCACTTGGTTTATTTTTTTTAGTGTATATAATTTCATATCAATGAACCTTATCATAAATTTCAAAAATTAAATTGATTTATAAATCTATCAGAATTTCTCTTTTTCATTATTTTTTCAATTAAAGTAGTACTATATCCATAAGGTGTTATCTTAAATCAACTTCTTTTCTTGTATCCTAATTATTCCAATTTTATTATAGTTTTAAAAGAATTTTTTACATACCATGATGATATTATATTTCCCTTCATTATTTTTTCTGGGGAATTACATTTTCACCTAAAAAACATATTCTTTAATGGATTTTATTCTTCATAAAACATGATGATGTTAGGAATAATTACTATCCTCTAAAAATAATATCTTTCTCTATTCTATACATGTTCACTATTATAGAGATTGTATCCATTATTATTTTAAAATATAAGTCTATATTTTTTATTTATCTTCCAATTTCTCTATACCAATTTTAAAATGAATGATTTATCACTCATTTTACATTGTGATTTTCAATAAAGTTATTTCTTAAAATTTTGAAAGGTCTTTCCTTTACTGAGCATAAGTTTTCTATTCCATTACAAATATCCATCCAAAAAACCATTATGTATTTTTACAAGGCTCCATTACGTTTATTTATTTCCAAATAATTTTTGAAAAATCTCTTCATGTCAACTTATTGAATTTAACTTTAAAAAGTGATGCATAACTTTATCTTTTTATGATAATTCCAAAAATGTTTTCTAAAATCTATTTTAAATACTTTTTATATGAAAACATTATTTATTCATTATAAAAATTATTCTCAAATAAGATTCTGTCCCATGTTTTAAAAATGGTTTTCCAAATTAACTTAAATCTAAAATATTTTAAAAACAAAATAGTTATTTTTTATTATTTTTAAAATTGATTTATCCAATAATATTAAAAATATATTTTTATCTATATAAAAATCCTTAATTCTATTTTTATTAAAATATGTATATGTTCTTATCCTACTATACACCTTCTTTAGTTGGATGACTTATAAAATGTTTTATACAAATTTTCATGATACCCATCTATTCATGAGTTAATAAGTGATGTTTAAAATATTGATGTTTTTTATGTTCTATTAGAAACCATATGTATTGATGATTCTTATTGGATATGTGGGGTTTAATATCACCCTCCAATTAATTGGTTTAAGTTATATATCATATTAGGTCAAAAGGGTACATGATTAGAATCCTGATCCCAAGAAGGTGCACAGGTTGGTAGCCCAAGCCCAAGGGGGTATATGGGTTGTTAGACCAAGTCCAAGAGGGTATATGGGTTGTTATACAAAGACTAAAGGGTATACTAGTTTTTATCCCAAGACCAATAGGTTAAATGAGTTGTTATCCCAATACCACTATGTTTTGAGAATCAGGTAGTAATTCATGCTACACTGGATTATGAATTCTTATGCTTTCACTTATATTAATTTTATATGTTTTAAGCTTGTGTATTATACCACAGATAATGATTATTGTATAGTGTTTTGACACCCTTATGAAATGTTATATGTATGATCATTTGAGATTAAAATTAATTCTATTACGACTTCTGGAAATATATTATTATTCTATTTTCATTTTAATAATATATTTCTCTCATTATCATGTTTTTTCAAATTTTTATGATATAAACATTGAGGAAATGTTTATGAATCTTTTTACTTACTAAGATTTTGATCTAAACGCTTTATAATTTTTCCATTCCACATGTTGTGAATATGATTATAACTTATGAGAAGTTTAGATGGTATCCTAGTGTGGTTTGATTATAGATAAATGTACACAAGTATTGTAAAATAATTTTCAAATATCGCTGGTCCTTAAAGAAATTAAACCTAATTTTATTATAATTGTGATATTATTTATGAGATAATTTTTTAAATTATGGATAATATGTAAAATAAATTTATGTTTATGTTTTCTTACCTGATTTGGAACCAAATAAAATTATAAATAATGTGTTTTTAACACTAGATCTTAGAGTGTGGGTTTGGGGAACCTCAAAGTACTTCATGACTACATTTCCCTATAAAATTATGGATAGGAAATGGAGGCATATAGATTAATGTTTTAGTTCATGGGAACAAAATTATTTATTAGTTATTGATCATATTGGTACTCATGATGTGTTACTTGTTTTTTTCCTTCTTGCATCCCAAATTTGTTAGTGAGGGGAGATCCTATTAACTCACAACCAATTTTAGTGAGAGTGTTATCTCAAATGATAGGTAGGAGTTATGAAAAAATGTATGGGCCTAGAGAAGGAAATTTTTTGGTAATGGTTATAAGATTGTGGTTTTTTTGGATTACCGTGATGTGGTATCTTGGTAGAAGATATTGTGTAAGTGGAAGGAGAGTTGAAAATTTTAATTTTATTAATATTTTTATTTATGTTTCTGCTTATTTATATACCTTGATTACTTTTAATGATGGTTTAACTCATAATAACTCTAGTATTTTTATTTCATATAGATGTTTATAATTTTTATAAGGATAATCTTATTGAGTACTCCCAAGTTATCACCCCACCACAATTTTCTAAGTGTTTACATGATAATATGATAGAGATTGGAGCTATTGTCTAGGTATTTTGGATGGAGTTTTTATATGGCTTGGAGATTTAGGACTTTCTATATTTTTATTCCCTTGTTGATGTATATTTTACATATTAGATCTATTTGGGATGTGGGAATTTATTTTTGGAATAGAAATCCTTTGGTGTTTGTTGGTGGATATTTTCTTAACTATTATATTTTATACCCTTGGTATTAGTAACCTACTCATGAACTTTTAGAGGTGGTATTAAACGGTAAATAACTCTATTCATTACCATCCAAGGAGGGGTTCTAGTGGGGGGGAGGGGTTTGTGAAAATATCCAATAGATAATCATGTATTTAGAGGACCTAAAACTTCTCCATAAAAACCAAAAGATTGAAAAACACTAATTAAGGTTTAAAAAATGGTCAATAAAATAAAATTGGGGTAATTAAAGGTAAATTGTGGTTTTTTATCAAATTGCATATTTTGGGAGCATAGCTTCACAAACCAAACACTAAACTATTCCTGGTTTACTATTAATGTTTTTGTAAAGTGTATGTTGAGATTCACAATTAAATAATTATTCACATGTGCATGAGTTACTAACGTAAAAAATAACATGAATTATTTTCATATATGGTTAGAAAGATGTGTAGACAAACCTTTCATTCGACAAAAATCTCTTCAAACTTCTATTTTGACTCAAAATCTACCAAAAATAAAATGAAAACTTACATAATAGATCTGGGATGTCACATGTTTGAAAAATAATTGAATAATATATTAAATGATTATAATTTATTTTTTATTTTATCTCAAAATCAATCATGGTTTTATGATATCTATTTTTCTCAAAAACGTGCCCAGATATCTTGGGAAACTCAAACAAAATAAACTCACAATGTATGTATTCATTGAACATATCATTAAAACTATAACTCAAATGCATGATTATTATTTTCAGTACTAAATTGGAATATAAAATAATTATCTCATTATTAAAATGAATTTTTTTAACAATTCCTAATATTTATCTACACATTCAAATCCAATTGTCTTTGGCCAAGCCTCAAATTAAAAATAATTATTTCCACTAATTATTTTTAGAACTTATTTTTAAGAAAATTTACCCCCTTTTCATTAAGATGATAATGAATATTATACTATTATACATTAAATTAGAAGTGTATAAATTTTGTTTGGTTTATATAAATGCCAAAACCGAGGATTTAATTATTGTCACATCCTTATAAATATTGTATCAAAATGAAAATTTTAATAAATTATATAAAAATAAATAAATGAATTTTTCATCTTATTTCTCCCATTTATGTCAAAAAAGTTACAGAATAGATAAAATGAGTTTTTCAACTCATTGTATATCAATGTTACATAAATTATGGCACTCTCTATGATTATTTAGGCTAATAAATTCTAAAAAAAATTACATTTTATCTGTGTTATCCCATTATGTCAAAGTAAGATTTTGTAAAATGCTCACAATCTACATTCATATTTAGGTAACCCAACATATATTTGTAATTTATTTGCACATATAATGTTGTAAAAATTTAATTTTTTATATTCTCCTATAATTTTTTCTAAGTATTCTAGAATATCATCATTATTATCATCATGGGAAAACTCATCCAGAACTTTTTACAACCAAAAATTTTATTGTTTCACACATGTATATCCATATAAATTATAACCTATTGTTCTAATTCTTACTAGTAAAAATTATTTTATGGAATTAAATAAGAGATTTATGATCATAAATAAAGTATTTAAACTTATATAATTAATTTTTCATAAAGGAAACTTTCATATAAGTTATATAATCACTTCATGCCTCTTTATTAAGATGTTTGACACTAATATAACACTTGATTACTCACTAAAAACCTTATTTATTACATGTAAAATATTTCCAATAGTTTTACTATGAAGTATTAGAAATTTAATGAATTGAAAACCTTTGAAATTTACGACATAAATGATCATTAATAACAACTCACCATTAAAAAGTAAATAATATATGACAATTTTAAAGAAAAACCATGAAAGTTATTCTTTAATGTTACATAAATCATACATTTTATATTATAAAAAAATAATTCACTGATCACCATTTATTTCTCCCATCATCGTAATTAAAATGGGATATTCCATCAGAAATACCAGGTATAAATTTAACCTATATTTTTTAACCATAAATGACTACAAGATCATTGAAGTGAAAAATGGATGGAATTTTATAGTCAAATTTATTCCAATATTCAACAAACCACAAAAAAATTTAAAAATATAAGTGTTTTTATCTTTGAATAAATACTTGTAGAAAATGTTTATTATTTAAAAATGAAAAAATGAAAATTTAAATTGAACAGTTTCATTATGAAATCTTGATTATTGATAAAGCCTAACACATGTGAAATTTATAGTAATAAATGAAAAAATATGAAAGAAATATTAATCCACATTTTTTATGAAATGTATAAATATTTTGAATACACATACATAAAATATATATTTGAATTCATGATAAATTACCAATTTGAGATTATAAAAACTAATTCAACTTTTTATTGGAATTTATTAAATTTTCATAAAAGAGATAATGATTTAAATGTATATAAAGTGTCTAAATCTAGATGTTCTTTTTATTACTCTCAAAATTCCTCATCCTAAAAGAATTATCATATAATATGAATGTAGAGTGTTTTACAAAGTTTTAATGTGAATGTGAAAGAAATATCAAGTAACTGAATGGTTTTAGGATTTAATAAATAATTAATAATCTCAAATCAATAGATTTTAATGGTTATTTCAACTGCAATGGATCCTCACACACTTTATTGAAACCTTGGATAATTCAACATCATAATCAGTGATCTGAATAAACCCAAATCCCCATTTCAAACTTTGGCTTTGAAATATCAGAATCATGTTAATAAGAAATGAACCTAATTAATAATTTTCCCAAATTAAATCATTATTCCACTAGAGTTGAGAAAATTCACATCAGGGTGATGCTAAGTCTCTCAATAGATATTTTCTCTTATCAAGGCTCAAACTAGAGAAATAATTTAATGGAAAAAATCATTTACCACATGAACTAACTCTTATTGATTTTTTCACGTACTAGTTTCAATGATATGTGATTTAATGTTTTTTAAAAGTTTTATTGAGTATTTTATTTGATTCACTTTTTATGGTTATTAATTGGGTGTAAAAACTACAAACTAATAAATCTCAACTCAACGAATAAAATTTTGGGTTATGGAGTCCAATTGTTTTAATGAAAATGAAAAATATTCATTCATGACACTATCCACAAAAAATTATGGTTTAACCTTTTCATTAAGGTTATTATGGGGCCACATAGTGTAATGAACCTACCTTGGTCAACATACAATGACATATAGTTTAGTCCTCCAGAAATATCAAAGAGTGTTTTGGTTACCATAGTCTAGAAAGAAGTACTAAGGGTATCAAAACTAAACATTGAGAATTATTTGAACCAAAAAATATCAATAGATAATTAGTGGAATATTATTGAGATTCTATCTTGGTGAGTCCCTATATTGGACTTCCATGTACATAAAATAGGTAGTTCTAAATAGAAACAATAAAAAAGTGGTATAATAAACATTAACATTCCGAATCACGTTAAAATATAAAAATTCAAGATATATTTAAAATAACTAATGATACAAAAGGGATAAAAATAAAAGGATGGATGAAGTGGATAATTCAAGAACATCTAGAGGAAACCTATAAGATCCAAACCACTATTTGAATATATCCATGTGACCCAAGGTCACCTCCATATACCAAAAATACATCAATTGGATCAACAATATTCCTAACCAATTTGAGATAATTCCCTAAATACCTACATAATTTCATAATAACTACATACACACCTGTATGTAGGGAGTAAGTTAAACATGCCCAGTGGGATTTCACCAAAGATATTTTAAAATACCTTTTATAAGATATTTCATAAATTCAAGTTTGAGATATAAATAAAATATAGTTTTTATCATGTAAATGAGTATAGTGAAAACAAATCACACGTATTAATTATTTAAAAAACATTCCCCCATTTATATGAATAAAAATTGATAATATCAACCTGAAATGAGTATATTTTGAAGTCTTTAAAGGATATGATTATGAGTTTATAAAAATAAAAAAGAGTTATATTTCAATTTTTTATATCTTCCTTCCAAAATATTTTGAAAAACAAACTGGTAAGAATGAAAAATAAACCCTGGAAAGTAGAAAACACCAACTAGAATTCATCCCCAAACTCCAAGAAAACATAGTAACAAAAGAAAAAGAATATCAGAAAAGATATATGTAATATGATGAAATTGATATATGAATAAATAAATATAACAAAGATATAAAACTAGAATCATCAAAATAAAATATAATCTAATATAATAAGTATAATAGAAAACCAACTAGCTCAAAATAAGATGATCTCATACATACTTGGGCGAACCAAACACCGGTGTATATTTAATTCCAAGAAAAATTACCTCCTGAATTAGCCTCATCGAGATACTCATGTAGCCATGAAATAAATTACACTAGGGGACACTAAGTGGTTCTTTAATCTAAGCTTGTGTACCGTCAATAACTGATATTCAACTTAATTAACTAGGGTTCCCATGATATAAACTAAATTGAGGTAAGAAAACAAAAAATAATAATATTAATACATAATAACAATGTAATACATAAAGAAATATCTCATCTCAAATACAAAAACCCTTCAAGGAAAAACATTATTACATATATATATGTACATTAAATATTGATCAAGTTCATTTCACATAATACCCAAGCTTATATAAAGAAAAATAAGAAGGGGCATAAAACTAAGGGTTCTACTTATATTAAGAAAATTTTTTATCAACATACAAATAGGCCTTTAGAACATATATGAAAAACCAATCCAAAAATTATCCTATAAAAAATTCAATAATTAACACTTCCATTGAAACAGAATTTGAGTCAATGTAAATTCCAACCAATAAATGAGTACCAAAAAACAAAATAAACAATGAAAAAAATTATAGGACAATATATAAATGTCAAAAACACCCTTATATAGAATAAAATTTTAATGAAAACATGAAACTCCCTAATTTAGAAGTAAATTAATATTTAAAACACCACTTTGGTTATCAATATGCTTGAAAAAAAACTCACGTGATTTATTCTCAAACACTTAACACACATAAATAGTAATTTTCGAGGTAAATCCTTTCACACCCTTATATTGATATTTTTTTCATAAAAACCTGAAAGAACCAAATTTAAAAATAAATTAAAATTTTAAACACCACCTTTTTTATCAAAATGCCTGTAAAAATCTCACATGAATTTTTTCAAACACTTAACACACATGAATTGTATTTTTAGTTGAAAATCCCTTCAAAACCTCAGGAAACCCCATGATTAAAATTTAAAAATTCAAAAAAAACCATGATAATGATTGTATAATGTCATCAAAGGTACTATATTGAGGTATAAGTTTATATAAAACTAGTTTATAAAAACTCAAGAATCCAATGGTATGTCAAATAGAAGGAATTTCACAACAACACCTACCTCAATTAGAAAAAAACATTATTATTTATATTGATGAAGTAAAGTAATGGAATAATATAGCTTATAAAATACCTAAAAAATTAAATCACCAATATTATACTAACCCTAGATAATGGTTTGTACACTATGGATACTAATGTTTAAGGAAGAAGATAAATATGAGAGGAGAAGATAAGGAGTGGAAAGATAGGGAAATCAAAGGAACTTACCTAGGAAATCCACTTGAGAATTGGAGGAGAGGATAATGGGTCATTGGAAGATAGGTGAAGATAACTTTGAAATCTATAGAGGCATTAGACTAATGAAGGTGAGAATAAAAAATATACCAAAATTAAACAGGAAAAAAGAGAAATAAAAAATTAATTTTATGGGAAACTCATATGGTATTATAAACTATGAAATAACCTTGCACCCATATCCAGAACCGATCTTCAATACCTACATGGTTAGATTTTATAGTCTCTTATTCCACGTTTTAGTTGTGTATCAGTCACTAGATATAGAATTTATGCTATGAAATGTTTGAATATACAATTACTACTAACCCTACACCATCTATGCCACCTAAAAATTTTGTAATAATTTTAAAATACCAAGTTCAAAACTTTTCAAAATTAAATATAATAAATAATTTATCAAATTAAATACATAATAGCTACATTGGGGAATTACATAGGAGGAAAATTCTAACTTCATTTAGGGGTTAGAAACTAGAAGGGACCTATTGTATTTAGAGGAACTATAGTATATATGAACACTACAGTATAGTTAACCGTAGATGCACTAATTTGGGTAATGTAACAACATGGATCACTATGAGGATCTATATTTTATAGATACAAGGTTTCAATTAATATTTATAGACTCTTTATGTAGTGTTTTTCATATTGTAGTTGTGT
Organism: Viscum album; assembly: GCA_963277665.1. NCBI lineage: Eukaryota > Viridiplantae > Streptophyta > Magnoliopsida > Santalales > Viscaceae > Viscum > Viscum album. Next base: position 1,644,921,232 of record OY728131.1, on the reverse strand, counting down.
ACTCCTAAGAGAAAGAATTTCATTATACCTCTTTACGAATATTAGGATTTTCCAAACCACCATAATTCATATGATTATTATTTTTTTTTTATCTTGCATGGTTTATTTTTGGTAACTTTAACTCTATAAATTATAATATAATATTAGTAAAGAAATTACACACTACAAAAAATGACATCAAATATATATCACATATGGTTGAAAAAAATGTATCCCTTAAATATATAAATATTTTTTCTGGTTGAAGGGGAAAAATACCACATTATTTGAAATATATGAAATTACTAGAAAATTCAGAAACATTGAAAATACTAGAACAAAAATTAGGTAATTAAAAAGATGAGGATAAAATGTGAAAAAATATGACATTTCAAAAATATTTTTGCATGATCCAAATGAAAAGATTTTAAAACTAACGTACCAGAAGCTTTGATCCCCCTCCATAAAATTCAAAACATCAAATTCATAGGAAATAACTATATGAAATAACTGATATTCAGATATAACTTCATGAGGAAGGAATAAAATTCAATATTATCAAATATTAATAAGAAATCTATAAAATTTATGACTGAGGGTGATTTATATGCCTCGCTATTTCAAAGGGTCATCAACTTTAATTACTACTAATGGTTCTTCATACTGATGGACCACTTTTTAATTTCCAAATATAACTAATAACCTAGCCATCTGTAGCTCATTTTCAGCATTAGTTAACATATTATTAAATAAATGTGCATGGTTTTTGTGGTGTATGGGGGAAAATGAAATTATCTTTTAAGAAATATTATGTCTTGTTCAAGGTATTATAGTCACTGAAATTCCTAAAGAAACAAAAAAATTAGGATGTCTTTATTAAAAAATTAATATTAATAAAACTGACATTACTAGTGGTTACCTCTATGACTTGTTCATATTAATAAAATAATAAACTAATGTAAAATTTTCATCCTCATAAGAGAAAACAAATTTCAATATATCTATTTCAACTACACTATCTATTTCTTCTCTAGGAATAAGATGAAAATAATTTCTTAAAGTAATTCCCATAACCTTATGTTACTAATATTAGGATTAATAGATTAAATTTTTTTTATCAATCGTTAATGATTATATTTTATTCATAATTTAATTATAAATATTTTAATGTAAAGAAATTTTCATGATAAATTTGAACACAACCTAATAAGCATCAATAATGTATTCTTCTAAGAGATAATTTTTTTTAAAGTATAAATATGGTTATGTTTCATTTTAATGAGAATATTTTCAAAGAAATTAGTAACATAATGATATGATTACAAATAAAATGTAAAATGATAACTTTATTATCTTGATACCATGGAAAAAAAGATGAATGAATCAATAATATGATCAATTTATAAAAAAAATTATGTCTATGAATGAATTCCATATCGATTTTATCAGTATTATGTTATTTTTATAGATTTATAAATGGTTATGTTGATTTCATACTTTATTATGACATAATTCATAAAATAATAATTTTTATTCCATCAACCAAACTAGTTAAAAAAATGAAAAAAATAGTAATGATAAATAGTCCTAAATAGTTTTTTATATTTACATAAATCTCATTGATCTAGTTTGAGGAAAATATATCATATGAGTAAAATGTTAAGCATAGATTTGGAGCTTCCTTCTATTCAGAAAATAAAATCACCCAGTGAGGGGAATGTTAGATCTGAGGGGGAATCATTGCTGCGTGGGATGGTTCCAGGGGCCTAAGGAGGGAGAAGCACTTGGTACATATATAACATACCAAAGTAGCGGGAAATAGATAAATTAAGAAATTCCATTGGAATATTTCATTTTCTATTTAAAAGTTTATTAGATATGGGAGTGTGAATCCTATTTAAATATAGTTCTAAAATGTGAGAGGGGGATTTGAATATTCTATTGAGAAGGAATGGCTAGACTAGGCATAGATAGAGTAATTATCCGAAGATATCTAATGGAATACTGTAAAAAACTCTAGAATGTTCATTGTAATACTATTACCAAGAAAGTATATATAAGAAACCTTACCACTTTTAAATTGAATCTCTATAAATTAGGTCTTTTGTTGAGAGAGATTCCAGAGAAAGAGTCTTGAATAATATTCTATAGAGATATGTTCTAAAAGAATCAATTAAAGATAAATAAATATTTGAATGTAAACACACACATAAAGACTGTAAGATCCCATCTTTTTTGAGGTATTCCCCTATTTGAGTTTTGGTTAAACCTCTTTAGTTGTTTTTTCATTATTATTTTAACATTGGTTGTCAAATTCCTTTTTTAGGTATAGTGATAACTTGATGGGGAAAATGACCTAAAATTTGTGGATGTATCTTTATTTAAATTAATAGAGAATGGGTATAAACATGTTAAGGGAATATTAGGGTTATCCATGGTTTGGAAGGTTTCAAAGGTGGTTTGGGATTTTATTATAGAAGTTGGGATGAAATTTGTCTATTGGACACTTTTATATTGTAAACCATTTACATAATGTGAATGTGTTTTAAAGAAGATGCACATGAACCAATTTAAGGAATGAAATTTTTTACACATCATAAAACTAGTTTATGTCAAGAAATGGTTGATCGAGGTTATTTTAACTCGATGTGATGTATTTTTCAGCTAATATTGAAAATTGATAATTTCAAATCATGGAAGGGTTTCATATTGTGAACTTCTCAAGACCAGTAGTTTTGAACCATGTTATCTATATGATTTATTTCTCATCCATTCGAAAATATATCTCTCAGACCCTAGGGAAAATCCAAGATATTGTGTAGAAATTTATTCTCTTTCGAACATCTCGATCAAGTGTTTAATCTCTAGTGAGTTATTTTGATGTTTTTTATCCTCTCCGTTTATTCTATATTATCACTGTGTAATATCTTTACTGCTATTGAATCTAGTTTTGATCTCATGTGATCTAGGTTTATTTATGCGATTTTCTTCTCCTTCATTCCTCATTATAAATTACAGTTTAGAGTGTTTCTTAAATAATTGGATAAAGGTAGGTGTTCTAAAACAATACCCTACAGTCTAAATCTATTTTTTCATGTTTTTGAAATATTATGCGATTGCACTAAAATAATGAGTGTGTTAACAAACAGAATAATGGATGATGATAATCATGTAATTTGACCAAAATTTGGACAAATCGTGAACCAATAGTGTTGAGACCTAGCCTACAACTACCCATGGAGTGAGCCTACCCTAGAATATTAAAGAACTAACTAATTTACTAAATATGTGTTTTAACATGACATAAAATCTTAGGTGATTTTTTGTGATAGATTAACCTTTTAAAATGAATTAGTTTATAAATGAAATGATTGGTGATAAATGATATGAGATGGGTGGGTACAGTGGCTTGAAAATGGATTAAGATATAATTTAATGAATGAATAGATAATTCAAATAAAAATGAAATTTGTTTGAATTTACCATTGTGGATTATGATATTATGTTAGGATATCCCTACCATTATGACTGGTGTTGTGATTTATTCTAAAATGATTATATAAATTCATTTTCCTAGTGATGCTAAAATGCATATATAAAGGGAATTTTCTAGTGATGCTAAAATGATAATATAAATATATTTTACTAGTTATGTTGGAATACTTATAGGGCCTGAACTGGTTAAGTGATTATTCTATGGACTTGTTGTTATGGTTTTCATGGTTGTGTAACATGGTCAGAGATATTATAGTATAGTGATGATGTAGGTTTATTATTGTATCATATTAATAAATTAATTTATACTCCTTATTTTCACTTTATTCTATACAATTATTATTATATAGGGTTTTTTAGATATGGTAGTGTCAAACTGATGAGTTTTACTCACACCCTATTTAAGCTACCATTTGATACCCCCAAAAATTACATAGATGCAGGTTTGGACCAGATAAAGGGACCTTTTTGATGATTTTTGGTTGTTTGATGAGTTGGAGTATGGAGGAAATACTTACATGGGGTTTGGGACTTGGGTATTTGAGTTATTTACATAAAATTTTTATTTTATCTGTATTACATTAAGTTTGAAATTTTGATACATTCTATCCTGACATTACATGGTTTATTATTTTATTTAGTTGGTTCATCCTTTAACTTCCAATTGTATGTTGTATTGTTTATGCTATTTCCATTACTCAAATATATGTTTATTTTTTCTATATTATAATTTTTTTCTAGGGGGTATAATATCTCCACTATGTGATCTACACCCAAACTACTAGTTGATAGGCTCTAGAATACGGGGTGGCACACTTAAGGTCTAATAATCAACACGATTTTGATATGTGATTGAGTACCAAATCAGGATACATTATAAAGTGGTATCATAGGTAGTGGGTTGTTCCATTATATTTCTTTACTATTTGTAAAAGGTATTAAGGATACTAGGATGTGTTGAGACTTGTCAAACCATGCCTTCAATGTTTAAGATAATGAGAAAGTTTCAGTTGTATCATTCACCTATGTTCCCTAGGGAGGGAGTCCCCCAGATAGCCAAGTTCTAGATTGAGCCTATCCAGAGTATCTTCAACCACCCCGAGAAAACTATGGATAGGAGGGTGAATCTTTCTACATATATGTTTTGTGGACCAACCAATAATTGGTCGAACACTATAGAAAAACATGGGAAATAATAAAAGTTATCCTAGAAGGACTTATAAGAAAAGTTTTTGAGCCAATTAAATCTTGAAACATTGAGTTTTGTGAAGACTCATGATTTCATGTAGCTGACACATAAGGTAATATCAGTGACGGACTACACTAGACGTTTCACTAGCTTGTAGTGATTTTCACTATCTTTAGAGACTGATTAGATTTCAAGGGATATGTGTTTCTAGGATGGGATTCACAATATTATTATAACATAGGTGAATGTTTTTTACTTGAGTAGATTTTTAGATGTGATAAATTAGGCTCTCATAAAAGAAGAGAATATGAGAGATTCATTAAGAATCAACCAAGCTGTTTCATTATAGTGAACTAGGATCTCTTCTTCTACTAGAATGAATCACTTCTATGATAATTATTATCAAGAAAACTATTGGAAATGTAGCTAGAGAAGTGGGAATCTATAGCAAAATAATGTTTCATTTTTGTGCTAGCAGTGTTGAATGTTTTTCCATAAGAATCATCACTATCCATACCCTTCATTGGAGTGTTGTGCTTGTGGTAGGCTGGGTCACTGGTGAAGGTGTTTTAGGGGAATTTAATAGTAGAGAAATGGAAGGGGATCATGATAGGTACTAGAGTCTGGTAAGGACACAAATAACCCTCATTAGACTAGTATATAGAGTTCCATTGGATGTTTAGGCTGAGGTATGGGATGTTGTAACCCAATATAGGGGGTAGTAACAGTTATAGGGAACAAAATTGGGAAGTCATACAAGAGAATAGTGAAGAGGGGAAATCTAGTTGCACGCTATGTAGTTTACCCCATCTAGTTTGGATGTAGGACCTTCTTCTATCAATAGTAATAATCTTGTATCAACAACCCTTGATTGCATTATTTTTATATAAGATCATCATATTACTTTAAATATACTCTTTTTCAAATATATTTGGGATTGGTTATGGAAATATTGAATGGGTTTTTAACCAACTATAAACTCTTAGGATCATGGTCCGAGAATATCAAATGTTTCAAGGTTTGTTCTCCAGGAACTAGTGGTTACTCATTCTTTTAGGAACTATTTATTCCAGAAATTTTATGCTGTAATTTGATCCTTGGTATGAATTGGATAATTCTATACCCAGATCATAACGACTGTTATCGGAGGATAGTTACCTTTATATCACAATAAGGAGGCAGTTATTCTCACTAGGGAGAGTGATATCTTCATATTGGTTATACATGACCAATTCAGTGTAGATTGGATTGTCTCATGGGTCAGATACAAATCCTTGTTCTATATGATAGAGGAATTCAACATGATACTTTTTCTATAGTGGTAGACCATTTTTTGGAATTCCTTCTTGATTAGTTTTTCAGTATACCACACAAGAAGAATATATTGTTCACGATAAAGTTTGTTTTGGGAGCATAGCTAGTATCTATTCTACATTACAAGATGTCACTGGTAGAGATTCAAGAGTTGAAAGTTCAATTAGAAGATCTAAAATCCAAGAGTTTCATATGGCCTTGTACGTCACTATGGGGTTCTCTAGTTTTTTTGGCCAAGAAGGATGATGGGACGTTTTACTTCTTTATAGACTATTAGAGATTGACCTAGATGTCAGGAAAGAACCGGTAACCCAATTTTTCCATTGACGGTCTCTTAAACTAGTTGAGAGGTGCTAAAATATTCTTCAAGATTTATTTCTGATTAGAATACTACCAGTTGAGGGTGATACCATCAGATATACCTTGGATTACTTTTATGATATGGTGTGGATTATATGAGTATGTAGGGATTCCATTCAGTCTAATGAATGTACCTATGGTATTCATGGAATTATGGAATGAGATCTCTTATCCTTTATTTGATCATTTCATAGAGATTTTTTTTCAATGAAATATTAGTGTACTCTTAGTTAGTAGTTGTTCATGCTCAACATCTTGACATTGTTTTAAGTACATTGAGAGAGAATCAACATTACACCAAGCTAACCAAATATAGTTTATGGATTAATAATGTGCACTTTTTGGGTAATGTCATCTCATAGGAAGAAATGTTAGTGGACCTAGAGAAGCCTGAAGCCATGTTATCTTGTGTGTGGCCCAAGAATGTCTTTGACATTTAGAGTTTTCTGGTTTTAGCAAGTTATTATCAACATTTTATCCAGAACTTATTCTGCCTAGTAGAACTGAATTTTGAGATGACCAAGAATGTGGTGGATTTTGTTTGGTTGAATTCATGTGAGAATGGTTTTTAGGTGATAGAGACCAGGTTGAACTCATCATTGATCCTCACCTTACCTATGTAGGGTAAGAAATATACCTTTTCCAATGATGCATCCATAGTTAGACTCAGGATAGTTCTGATGTAGGAGGACTGAGTGTTGCTTATGGATTAAGATAGCTAATATTTCATGAGTAGAATTTCACTACTCAAAATATAGAGTTATATATGGTGGTAAGTTATTTAGGATTATAGATAAACTATCTTTTGTGTGATAGGATTATGGCGTGCATAAACTAAAAGATCCTCGGGTACATCTTTTCTTAGTAGGAAGTGAACCTTTAGAAGAGAGGTGAGTTGAGTATCTATAGTCTTTCAAATCTGAGTTGGCTTATATAATGGGAAAGGACAAAGTCATTTATTATTCCTTGATCACGAAGACACATATATAGGCAGTTCATGATTCATGAGATGAGTGGGGGGGTGATGATGCTCTTTTTAGACATTCATCTAGACGTTCAGAAGTCCTCAGGATATATAGCTCTAACATCAATATATGTTATACCTATTATTCTTGATCAGATCAATATAGTGTAGTTATCTAATCTATAGTGTTTAACTATGTGAACAAACTTATATGGTAGGGAGCCACCATCAATATGTTCTTTTTGAAGAAACAATATTCTTCTTATCCATTTCCAAGTATGGTTTCTTATGAGCTTGTGCGAGGATCTTATGAGAGAGTTTCATGCTTCTAGATGGGTGGTACATCAAGGTATAACAGTGATGTTTCATGATATTCTTAAATAGTACTAGTGTACATGAATGAAGAAAGTGGTATTAGGCTTCATAGAAGGATGTTTCACCTATAAGTAGGTGAATTCAGAGCATCATAGGCATGCTGGGCTATTATAGCCTCTTCCCATTCTAGAATAGAAAATGGGATGATGACACTATAGATTTTGTGATCATATTTCCTAAGACCCCTCATAATAATGATGCAGTGTGGGTGATCATAGATCAACTAATAAAGGTATCCCACTTCTTGTCTATTAGAGAGACCTTCACTTTTGATGATATGGGTAGTCTCTACATGTTTGATATAGTTCAGTTGAACATTGTTATGAGGATTATTGTTTCTAATAGATATTCTTGTTTCACATATTGGTTTTAGAAAGGTCTTAATAAGGCCTTAGGATCATAGGTTCTTTTGAGTACGACCTATCATTCATAGACTGATGACTAATTTGAATAGACTATTAAATTTTTAGAGGATATGTTATGAGCCCATGTTTTTGATTTCATATGTTCATGGGAGATTTTTTTTAGAATTCATTAAGTTATCTAATAATAAAAAATTCAAGGAAATGATAAAAATGGAACCTTTTGAGGCTTTTTATAGTTGTCCATACTATGTTAATATTTATTGATTATAGGAATGTGAGTTACTGTTTTTAGACCTAGTCTCATGCATGAGACGTTTGGGTAGGTTTAGTTGATCAGGATGTGTTTAGTGACTATGCAGAGTGGTAATAAATCTGAAGTTGAAAATTGGTGATGACCTATAATGTTTTAGGTTGGTCATCAAGTTTTACTTTAGTTATCACCTTGGTTGGGGAAACACCATATCATAAAATAGGGAAACTAGCACCTAGGTTTGTTGGGAAATTTGAGATAGTGTAAAGGGTTGGTCTAGTGGTGTACTAATTAGACATTCCATAGTATTACTGTTTCATGTACGATGTGTTTCATGTATGAAAAATTTTGAGATATCATCCTAATCCTTCTCTTGTGATATACATCGATTACTATGATGTTGGTGTAGATGCATTCTTGGGTATCATATGATACAGATTTTAGGCCATCGTTATATGTTTCTTGGAGGAAGGATTATACCTCTAGTTTTAGTGTAGTGGAAGTGTGGGCATGTCCGAGAGGAGACCTGAGAGAGGGAATTTTATATGTGAGAATAGTGGCCAGAATTTTTTGCTATGATCACATAGTGATTATTAGAGAAGATCAGGTATGACCTCTTATATAGTGGGGAGGTTGTAATATCTCATATTTTTCTTGGTATATCTCACTTTTAATTCTACTTGAACTTATTTTAATTGGGTTTTCCTTCTTCTTTAACCCTTTTTGGGTGAGTTCATTTTTTGTGAAAAATAGCAGTTATTGGAGAAAATGACATAAAGTTCAGGGATGTATGCTTATTTAAATTAATTAAGATTGGTTACAAACGTTTCAAGGGTATATAAGGGTTCTAAATAGGTTTTAAGAATTCAAAGGTTGTTTGGGATTTTCCTATGTAAGTTGGGATGAAATTTGTCAGTTGGACACTTTCACGTCATGAACCATTTACACAACATGAACTTGTTGTTAGGCAGATGATATTAACTAGTTTAGGGCATGAAATTTTTATGCAAAATGAAATTATTTCACATCATGAAATAATCAATTGAGGTTATTTTTACTCAAGGAAATGTGTTTTTAGTGTAACTCGAAAATCGAGAATTTCATGTCGTGAAGGGGTTTAACATCATGAACATCAAGGAACGAGCTATTTTAAACCATGTTGTTCATATGATTTATTTCTGATCCATGTGAATCTGTATCTCTTTAAACCTAAATATAATTTAAGATAATTTGGAGTGATTTATTTTCTTATTGATTTCTTGATCAGGTGTTTAATAGCCGGTGATTTGTTTCACTTTAGTTCTCCCCTCTCTTCTATTTTGTTTCTCCATTATTACAGTGTAATATCTCAAACACCTTTGAATCTGGTTTTGATCTCATGTTATCTAGGTTTCTTCTTATGATATCCTTCAACTTTGTTTCTTGTTGATGTTTGTTGTTGAGATTATTTCATTAATATCCAAATAATTTTAGGTTGTATAAAAAAATTACTTATGATCCTTTTCAATATATTTGAGTATGTGTAATATTATTTGATTTTTCCTACATAATGTGTTTCATAAAAACAAAATAATGTGTGATTATTATCATGTGGTTAGACCACACTTTAGATACATTTAGATTTAATATTGTTGAGACTTGTCGTGAAGATACCCATGGGGTGACATACCATTGAATATTAAAGAACTTGATAATGGCTTAAAGATGTGTTTTATCATGACATGAAGTATAGCGTGATTTATTGTGATATATTCACCCTTGAAAATAGATTAATCAATTAATGAAATTACTTGTGATAAATGATATCATATGGGTGTGTACAATGGAATAAAAATGAATTGAGATGCAATTTAATGAATTAATGGGTAATTTAAAGAGAAATGGTAATTGATTGAATTGAACATTATGGCCTATGATATTATGTTTTGGTATTTCTACAGTTATGACTAGGGTTGTGATTTTTGATGAAATTTTTATATAAAGGATTTTTTCTAGTGATGATGAAATGATTATATAATGGTCTTTACCTAGTGATGTTGAAATGATTATATAAAGGGCTTTCCCAGTGATGATGAAATGATTTTATAACTATATTTTTTTGGTGACGCTAAAATGATTATATAAAGGGGTTTTCCTAGTTATACAACAATTATTATATGGCTTGACCTAATTATGTTATTATGCAATGGACTTATGGTTATGGTTTGCATGGTTGTATTACATTCTTAGAGATATTCTAGGATGATGCTGATGCATGTTGATTGTTGTATCCTATTACTTGATTAATTAATTCATATGATTATTAATTTATTTCATGCACTTATTATCAATATATTTTTGTTTAGACATGGTGGTGTCAACCTATTGAGTTTTACTCACACCCTATTTGGACTTCCATTTAGTACCTGGGAAGATTACATGGATATAGCTTTGGATAAGGGAGAAAGAACTTGTTATTAATTATTTCTTGCCATATGGATTGGAGCACAGAGACATGATTGACATGGGGTTTGGGACTATGGGTATTTGATTTATTTCTATCAGCATAGTTCTTTATCTATATTACTTTCAGTTTTACATTTAGATACATTTCCACGTGAAATTACATGGTTTATTATTTGATTTACTCAGTTCATCCTTTACCGTCCATTTTTATGATATACTATTTCGGCTATTTCCATTACTGTGATATTTTATTATTTTCTCTATATTGTAACTCTATTCCAGAGTGAATAGTGTGCCCATGTTGTTATCTACACCCACACTTCTAGTTGGAATCCATTGGTGTACAAGGAGGTTCACTTGAGTTCTGATAATCAACAAGGTTTGGCCATGTGAGATAGTGCTAGATCGAGGGACATTACAAATACTCAAATTACAATAGTGTAATAATAAAACATAAAGATAATGTTAGGGATACAACATCAAGAGATTTAGATAATGGTATTTATGGAAACTATTTCAAATCTTTTCATTACCCCCCCCCCCCCCCCCCCCGTCCACTAGTACCACTCCCGAGATAGTAGTGAAGATGGGGATAACCCCCAATGCCTACCTCCAATAGGCCAGGAGTCGATGATTACACCAAGGGTATAAAATGCATAAGTGGGGGGAATTACCCAATTTACATAAATTTTTGGGAAAAAGATAAGATAAAATAATCCAACTAACTCTATATCATATGAAAATAATCTAATCCCAATACAAATATGAGATTTCACATATAACATAAAAAAACTAAAATAACAAAAATAATCCTAGACAACAACTATGAACTCTAAAAAATCCTAAACTAGTAGTGAAAGCTAGTAATTACCATCTTTATAACCAACTAGCTCATATGGACTTGAAAAATAGTTTAAATATTCATAAGGTGAGAATAAATGTACACTCTATAAGATCCTCCCTAGAACCTCTCACGAAAATATGAAAGGATCACACTAAATCCCTATGAATAAACAAACGAAACAACCTCATTGACTAAATAGGTATTGCTATATCCCATACTAACCAAGGATCTCTCACTAAGAAACATATACAAGTAATCATTTCCATATCAAAACATATATGTAAGAAAGGTACCACATATCAAATTCCCCATTATATTATCACTCTCACAACCCAAGTCCAAATATCAGGTACTCCGTATATTCTATAAGTTATCCTACACCACATGAATACATATAATATCCAAATAATCACCTCATCACATCCATATCTAATTATTATGTTTGAAGGAAACTATATCCCATGTAACATGAATTATACTTCCATCCATCAAAACCAATGGAATTACACATGTGGGAAGCCATAGTCACTACTACCAGAATACAAGAATGTGCAATATCCTTAAGCCACTACATCCCACACATAAAATTATAGAAAAACCACAATCCATCACATACCATGTAGACATGTACCATATACCATATGACCTTATAGACCAGATACACCTACACATCATACAATACAAAAGGGAGATTGGGGAAGGGGGAGACATCACCCATCCATTCCCTCACCAAACTTGATGTTGATGGAAACACACATACCTAAAAAAATTTAGAATCCACTACCCACCCAATTAAGGTGGTATAGTGTGTGAAATAATAAAATATAAGAATAATATAATGCATAACCACACTAATGGTAACCACCTTGAATTAGACTCAACAAAAACTATTATCCCATGTGACATTGGGCTTCCATCACTAAGTCCTATAAAAGCAGATCTCATACATACACACAAGAGTCAATATTCAACATCATAGACCATATTAATTAGTAATTAGAAATTAAAATTCATTCATAATATAAACCGATTACAAATTATAGTTTAATCAATCACCTGAATACAAAATAAAATTATTTATAATTCCTTTTTCAATTTCGATATTTCTCATTCCATGATCATATAACATTAATTCAAACCACCCTATAGTTTTTTGTTATTCCAAATTACCAACATCAAAACCCATCCCATGATTTATTTATTTATTCATCCCCTAGTCCATAATTCAAGTACTCTAGGAATCACCCTAATATACCACAATGAGATGCAATAACAAGGACTAAACCACATAAGATAGCATCTTGAAACCAAAACAACAACTATGTGACAAATAATCCATAAAAATAACATAACAATTAAGATGATAAATCACAACAGCCAACATGTACCCATCAACCAACCAAACAAAAACTAACATAATAGCTTGACAAATAGAAAATCCCAGAGCTAAAATTTTATTGACCAAACATAGAATACATAAACATAAAATAATTTTAAATGAATATTCAATACATTTAAAAATAATATATTCCATTGGAATGTAAAGGTTTAGTTCTCTTAAATACTAAATATATAATAAACATATTTCATAAAATATCTTCATTATCTTCTACAAGGTTCTTCTCTCATAGTATCTTTCTGATAAATTTATAACTCAATAACTTTATCTATAACCTAGGAAAAAATGAAAAAAAATAAAGGGTGAGATTTGATGTTTAGTTAGGGTAAACATAATATATATAAATCAATGATCATAAGTGAGAATAAGTATAAGGTTCTGAGAATATGATCATAAACTAAGAGAGTCATACCCAATCAATAATAGATCCTTAATCATGAATCATGGAATATGGTTTCTTAGTAAAAATATATAATACAAAAGAGTATGTAATCATAAATAATAAATAATGATACATGAGAAAATATCATAGGCATAATATATAATTTTTTTATACACAAAGTCATATAAAATCAAATCTTTATCAAGGCTCACTACCACAGATATCACAGTGGATTGAGTTCACTCCCAATTCCATCATTTCCTTAGTCATGGTTAAATCCCAATGTTGTCATTGTATATAGAGTACCTTACCAAGCTGGGTTCACTCCCTATTCTAGTCTTTATTATTCAATTAAATATCATTCTTTTCGCCAACACATTATAGGTCTATATAATTCTGGGACCACCCATCACATAATAAAATCCATACATATGTATGTAACAAGATCATAAAAAATTAACCATATCATCATAACATAAACCATGGAAAATAAATGGTTTTTATAAAAATATAATCATCACATAATAATAATACATCTAAAGAAAGGAAGTGTATAGTATCATAAGATCACTCACTATCTCATTAAAACTTAATTAACCCCTGGAAAAGGCATATGATTCAGGTAATCTTCCTAAGATAATTATCATCATAATTAATCCATAACATTGGATGGAATCATAATATCATATACCCAGTAAAATATAAAAAAATCCATAAATTATGTTAATATATATGTAAAATATATTTACAAGGACATTTGAATCTTTATTTGAGAACATGAGAAAATATCCTTTTATTTTTGTAAAATATGACAAAAAATAAAAAAAATTATTAGGAAAAAACATTTCTTTGAAAATAATCATGGAAAATTTTAAATTAAACTTCTAATATAATAATTGGAATGATGGAAATATAATCTATTTATATCATATACGTTAAAAGAGGACATTATTTTTAATCTTTTGTAAAAAAGACAAAAAAAATTATAAAAAAAATTATTTAAAAATAATCCATTTAAAATTGTTTAAATAAAGTAAAATTTAATAATAACAACCTTTCTAAACATTTAAATTATATTTAAAAACAACCATAAAAAAATTTGATGAGCATGGACATGGATGAAAAATTTTATAGACGGAAGGGGAAATAAAGTCAACTTTTCTTTAAAAATATTATCTCGATCATTTTAAGTACCAAAGTGAGGAAAATGGTAAAAATAAATAAAAATATAGAAATAATCAGTGTGTAAGAAAATATATTACATTTAAATGATAACATAAATACATCTTTCCTAAACATAAATTTAGCATTGAAATTTTTGAAAAGAATTGAGATTCTAACATAAATCCCTTACCTTAAGTCCATCTTACTTAGTATGAATTCGAGAATCCTATATAATAAATATTGAGTTATTATACATATATTATATAAACATATACATACATAAATTACTATGTAAAATTTCTTTATAATTTCCAATTATCCTTTTATTAACAATTTCTTATTTAAATTGAACATTCGGGAGAAAAGTAGTTTGTTTTCCATGCATGTTTCAACTTGATAGTTCTAGTAGTCACACATTGGTCATAATTTCATCATATACAGAATATTAATCATGAAATAAGTATCATATTTATTCATTATATACTCTTTTATAACCATAAATATAAATCAATGATGAAAAATTAATGCCATCACTTTGGGGAGAGGGTTGTCCGTACATACGCATGGGTGAGGTTTTCACTTTTCGATGGATGGAATAAATGAAAGGTAAATCATAAATCTAAATTAAATAATAATAATTATATAAAAAATATAATATATATACATTAAATATATCCTTATAACCATCTATATAAAGTTGAAATGGAAAATGAATCACATCAGTTCGTGGATGTGGTAGTCCCCACACACACACGAGTGACGTTATCATTTTACAATGGTTTGGAAGGTAATAAGGAATATAAGATATTATAATTAGAAAAGAGTTTTTATACCATAAATATAATATATAAACATTAATTCCATCATATTAACCTACCATTAAAGATGATGATGGAAAATGAATCATATTACTACATAAAGGTAGTAGTCCACACATACACATGAGTGATACTTTAAATTATCATTCAATAGAAAGGATGTGAAAAATGGTTGTAACATAATAATAATAAAATCATATAAGTATATTTATAATAATTTATTCATCATTATAGGATAGATAAAATATATTTATAAGTAGTGGAAGAAGGAATAATATTTGAAAAATTTGGGTAAGACAAGTAACTCTTCTTTTAGAGATTGAATTTGGATGGAACCTTATGCTCTATTAAGGTTTTTTTACTTTTATATTAATGAGAATTTTAATACAACATTTAAACCATACCATTAAATTACAATATTCAAAAAAAGAAATAATTGGAATAAAATATAACTTTTGTTCACAAAACTAAAGCTTAGGTTCCCAATTTCAAAATATTATTTAAAAAAATATTTTACGCCAAAAAAATATATTTATAATATCCGATGTTTTTAGAATTTATTAAGTCATTATTACATCATAATAATTCTATAAAAATGTTATTATTTGAAAAATAGGTATTTTTTTATATTCACTCAAAAATAAATCTATCCAAAAAAATCCCATAAATTAAACTTAACCCTATTATGACATACTCATTTCAAAAATGATATATATTTTTTAAAATAATTTTTTTAAGTGTCATAAATTAATTATAATATTATTTTATAAAGTGAAATAAACACTATTTTTAAGAAAACATATTTTTGAAGTATAAAATTTCTTTATTCACATTCATTTCCTAATACCCAAAATTAAATGAGTATTATTATATTTTATTTAATATATAATCTAAAAATTTCACTAAAAACAATCATAAATAGTGATTAATTTGATTTATTATGACAGACACATTGCTTTCATAAAACATTTCTTTAGAAAACATCTCTTTTACCCGTAGAATGATTTTATTTTATTTTCCAACAAATTGATAAACAATGAATTAATTTTATACTTGTGTAAAAAATATTGTTTTTCATAATTTAGTTGGTCCTATTCATGCCCTTAAATCCAATGACCTAAAAATAAATATCACATTAAATGAAAATAATTCAATAGTATATCACAATTCCTTAAAATTAGTGTTTTGTGTAAATAAATCTATCAAAGAAATTAAATTTATTAAAAGATAAATTTATCATAAAATATAGAGGTTCCTCATTCAAACCCATTTATAATAATTTCACCCTAGAAATTACATCATTATGATATAAAAAACTAAGGACATTTCTACCTCCTCACAACCATTCATTTCCATGTAGCTTCATCAAATTTATAGTTTTAGCATAAACCATTGACCAGGTGAGTGGTATTATTTCAAAACACTTCATATATTTGATAAAAAAATTCTACTGGTTATCCCTCATAAGAGAGATCATGATCCAGTGGTATGATCTCTGAGTTCAGTATATGTGAAGGATTAGTTATATACTTTCTCAAGAGAGATACATAGAAAAAATCATGAACTTAATAGAAATTCCGTGGAAGAATCTTGTGATAATCAACCATCCTGTTATGATCAATAAATTATAAGGGGTTAATATTTATAAAGATCAAGTTTCAATTATTTCAAAATCACATAACATTCTTCCAAGGATTCATTTATAGGTATACATCACCACCAACTTCTAAATATATATCTCACTAATTATTATGAAGATAAATTTTCTATCGAATTTAAGATAACTAGATGTAATTCCAAATGGTTTTAAACTTATCATAAATTTCATCAGCTATATCAGGTCCCAAAATCTTTCATTCTCTAACTTTATTCCATTACATTGGAATTTTTTACTTCATGCAATATAGGGACTCATAATGGGCCATTTAAATGCATGAATGAAAGCTATTTTTGTATGAAAACTTGACCATACAATGGTGTTAATACCAACCACCTTTGAAATACATAGAAAATTATCTAAACATATATTATAGGGTTTGAATGAACCCATCATACTTGCCAGCTTTTTGAGGATGATAAGCCCCACTAAAGTTCAAATCCATATTCATTGCTTCCTAAATATTTCAACAAAAATTTGAGGTAATCCATATATTCCAATTAGATATAATGAAATGTGTTATGCTATGAAACCTTACCAATTATTTAATTTATATCATGGAAATATGATCTAGAGATAAATATTATCTGATGAAAATAAAATGTGTTTATTTTATAATGTGATTTAATACAAAAAAATAACATCATGCCATTAAATTTTTTGAGGAGTCTAATGATATAATATGTGGAAGTGTTTTCCCATTTCCATTTTGATATAGGTAATGGTTGTAATGTCCACTTAGACTTCCATGTAACACCCGAATGTTTTTATGAAACATTTTCTCTAAATAATTTTAAATCTTTAATAGATTTCATAACACGTAATCAGGAGTTTAAATGAACTATGAGATTACCTTAGTATAAAATGACAATTTAACCTTTCCATTAGGTTAGTGGGAATAAAAATAACAAACATATGAAAATATATGGTGAAGTCATTCACTATTAATTTTTTATGAAAAAAATATAAATCTATCATATAGTTGTATTTTTTATATTAATAGATTGATGGAATTACTATTAGTAAACAAAAATAATGAAATATATATGATATGTACTCAATATAATATTTATTATATTCATCCAATAGATATTTTTTGTCATAGGGTATGAATAAACCCTTTTTGATATATAAAAACCAATATTTTTCAAAAGGGTAATTTTCCTCCTTTTAATGAAGAACCATTTTTAAATTATGATTTTGACACATTAATAATTTTTATTTGACAAAATAAACATGTAATTTGGAATAGAAATAAACAAATTTAATTTGGATGAAATTTTAATATTTTTTTGATTTCTTTCAAATTCTTATGAATAGTAAAAATACAATAAATTTAAATTGATTTTTTTTCATCAAAATAATTTATGTGGTTAAATGATAATATTTAATGGATTTTAATTATAAATATAATATATATTTATTATTAAATATAATTTATATCATTATCATTAATTATACATTGAATTCATATGTAAAAACATTTCAATCTTTTTCAATGTTTTAATTTTTAAAACTCATTCTCTCTTTCAGACAATGAGAATAAGTTTAAATTAATTATAAAAAAATATGTGTTTTGAATATTGAAAATTGGATTCCATATTTATATTAGTAGGTCCAAATTATGTAAAAACATTTATTTGAGTTTTGGGAATTCTAAATAGTAACTTCGGTAATTTTCATTAATATGATAAAATGGTAAATCAAGTAATTTAGGGCAAGAATACTATTATAAAATTACCCTAAAAATTGTATTAATATCAGTGGAAGATTTTGGTTTGAGATAAATAATACATGGGTCTAAATGGTGTCGTTTTTAAGCCACTTGTATGAGATTAGGATATGTAATTTATTTTATTTAATTAATGGTTAAATATATCTCACTCAAATTTTAATAAATAAATAATTTTTATATAAGGTTATACAGAATATAAATATTATTATAAATACTCATTTGAATTATAAGGTGTTTTTATTTAACCTGGTAATTTTTTTTAATTTTTAGAAAATAAATAATTACCTGAGAGACTTATACTTTGATAATGTAAAAGTTAATTAATTGATGAGAAATCAATAAAACATTTTTTATTAAAATGATAATAACAATAAATGTACCAATAAACATGAAAAAATATTATTGGTCAAGTATATCTCGACCTTATCCATCCAAGTGTTGAGTTAGTGGCCATTTTTTATTTATATAATATATTGTAACACTTATATTATTTTAATTAAAGTGATGTTAAAGTTGTCACATTTATTATTTAATAAATATAAAATTTTAAATGTTAGATTTTTGAGAAGATAAATTTTACTAATTATATTATTCTGAAATATACTAGATTTATATTCATCATAGTATTTTATTTTTAATATTTATTCTACAAAAAATTACACTAAATAATTACACAAAATTGATGTACTAATTATTTTATTAATATAGATATAAAATAAATATTATTAAAATTTCAAAAAAATAATTATGGTTAATTATTATGTCCAATTAATTTTATATATTACCTTGACCTCTTATTGAAATAATAAAATAGTTTTTTTGGAGTTAACTTATTATCTTAATATTTTTAAAAATCAATGAGTTGAATTATGTCAAAATTGACACTATCAATTGTTTATCGAAATAATGTTTTATTAAATTATTTATAAATCATAAGAAATTTGTAAATAAGATATAATTATTATTATATAGTCTAAAATATTCTATGGTACTTATTTATGGTATAATTGACCTCAATGAATTAAATATTTAACCCTTTTAATATTGAAATATTTGATATTTTAAGTAAAATTAAATTTAATAGCTAAGTGTTATTAAAATGATAATGTTTAAATTTAAATAAAAAATTGTCTAAAATTTATTGGTTTATTATATTACAACACTATCTTATCTCATCTTATTTATTGGGAAAATTTTGTGATTTTTGGATAGGGTTTTATTTTATTATAAATTAATATTTTAGAGATCCCAAAAGTGCCCCTCACCTCAATTATAAAAGGGAACCTACTCACTCACCTCTTCGCTTCACTTTGAGACATCAAGATCAAAAATACCATGAAATTTTCGATTATAAATTTCCCTAGTTACTTTATAGAGGTTTTGTTCTTCTTCAAAGACAAACTTTGGTGATCTAAGAGAATATTTAGAGGGAGCACATCAAAGAAGAGGTAATCTCCCCTAAGAATTCATTCAAACTTCTTTATTCTTCTACTTAATATTAATGAGTTGTTTCATCATAAAGTAATAATTACATTATCACTTATATACTAAGATGTTATTATAATTATGAAACAACCATATTTTACCTCCTATCCATCCTAGAAAAAATAAAAAACACCATGCGAGCATAGGTACGACTTATTATCTCCACATCATGGGGTAATCTGTTTTTCACCTTCACCTTACTTGTATGGGTATAATTATGGAAATAATAACTATATATTTTTCAAAAAAACAAACATAATAACATAAAGTATTTAATATCTGGATTTCAAGAAACAATGACATGTTACAAACAAATGGATGATAATATGATCTTATATGATACCATAAAAATAACTATGATTCTGGAAAAAGTAAATTACATTTTTTAAATCATTATACAAGAGGTTTAGATACATATGAAAGATATTAGACCTATGGTAAGGGATAATTTTTCAATCTCATTATTATTTGAGATTTTTTATTTGTAAGTATTTACTAGGGTATATTTATCATCAACATTCATTTCCTTAATAATGTAATACTATTTATATTCTCATAAAAATTTTAAAGTAAATTTTACCCATTGGTAAAATTTTACTAAACTATATAAAAGGAATATTTTTTTTTGTTATTTGATACGAGGTACTTATTGAATTTTCTAGTAAAATTACGAGGAGATTGTTTTTTAACTTATACGAAATGAATAGATTTTTATGTCTTCATAATGCCTTATTTTTAAGAAGCTTCCTCAATATAATTTCATGTTTATTTTTAAATAAATTATTTTCTTTTAAAATTTCAGTACATTTTGAGAAAATAAAACATTTTTCAAGAGGAAAGGATATTTTCCACAAGAATTAATATCATGTTATTTATTAAAATTATTTTCCATCTAATATGACATTATTTAATAGGGTTATGTTTCTATCCATATTATTACTATGTTTTTAATGTGTTTCATATGGAATTATATTTATGAAATCCATTTTTTTATACTGATTATGATGGAATTATTTTTAGGAAACCCATTTTATTCTTTGGTTTATGCTATGATGAATGATTTATGTTTTGGGGGACAGGTAAGAATGATTTCATTATGAGATGGATAGGACCTATATCTTCATCCAGTGCATTGGGTAAATATTTGTATCACATTATATATACATGGATGGAATGGGAAATGATCCTGGTTCAGTAAGACATGGCTAGAACAAGGACTGAACTCTGTTAAGTAATGGACTTTGTCTGCTATGATGGTCTTGGTAATGAGCCTTGAGTAATATGAAATGATTTTATATTCTTATGTGTATGCCAGAAAACTTCTTGTCTTATGTTATTAATTTTTGGATTATGTTCATTGATTATTACTAATTTTATGATTTATCCTATGGTATAATATAATGATCTTTCATATTTAGCCTAAGATTTTCAAATGTTACGTTCTTATCTCTTTGGATTATGATATGATTGATATCTACCTTGTTTACTCATACTGAGAATTTGAGCTCACCCTTTCATAAGTTTCTTTTCCCTAGGCCATGAATAAAGGTATTAAATAAGATATGTCAAAAATCGGTCAAGTTATAATGAAATTTGTGGGAGACAATGAAGATATCTCATGAACCAGTTGTTTATGTATCCTAGTTTCTAAAGACACTAAACATATACGACTCTATCATGGTTTTGATATATTTTGTAATGAATATTCTTCAATTTTAGAGTAATATAAATGTATTTAAATTATATGGACTTATATTCCATATCTCTTTATTAACATGTTTATATACCAGAAATATTTATATATACTATACAATATCTCTTTTCATATTATCCCACTGAAAAAACTATTTCATATTTCTACATATCTTCTTACTTCCAGGATGAATCTAAAATGATGAACTATAGAATTCATCCAAAAACACATTATTTTAGTCTTTCATTAATGGGATATATACTCATTTCCCCAATATTATATTTCTATCATAATCATTATTAAACTCAAAAAAATTTCTCACCTTTTTCTACAGTTCGATATCCTCCTTATACACCTCTTTAATCCTTACTTTTGACAGATAGTTGAAAATTCACCAGAGAAATATATTATTAGACCCATTTAATTATGATTTCATGATCATTATTCTTCAAATACAAAAATATTTCATCTCTTTTAGTCCTTATTAGGGACAAACTAGCATAGTCTTTATGACTTAGAGTAGTTTACACCTTTTTCACCTTCCTAAGGTGGTAGTGTTTCACACAGTTATAATCAACTCAAATAATCTCCTTTATCCCATATTCATATCTTTCTACATGAATATATAATTTAAGATTTTATGATCGGTATATATATGACTCCATTTACCTTAAATATAAAGACTCTGTATTTTTAGTTCCGAAATTATTATTTCCATCTCTGAATAATGAATCAGGGAATATTTTATTATGAATTTTCAATTAGTGCAATAAATAAGCTATCAAATTTTAATTATGTTAAATAAAACATCCTAGAAAAATATTTGACACATCACTGTATATCATAAATCCATATCCACTATAGGGTAGTGTGAGTATAGGTTCACTGAACAATGTGTTCCTTAGATCCTTTATTTTTTTTCAAATTTATCATTCCAATGAAACTTAACTACCTTCTGAGTCAAATTAGTTATTATATTTTATTTTCATTAGAAATCCAATATGAATCATCAGTATTATTAATAAAACCTATGAAAAAAAAGGATCTTATCCACCATATTTGGTCTAGGATATTTCTAAATAACTAATGCATTTGAAGGATCTATCGATAAACCCTCAATTGAGATTATATGACCAAAGAATGAAATATTATGTGACCAAAATTAAAAATTTCTAAAATTTTAATATAATTTGTATTTCCTCAGGGTATTTAATAAAATACTAAAGTGATATTTATGCTCTTCCTTTTTATTGTAATTTATAAGAATATCATTTATAAATACAAACAAAAACTGATCGTGGTAATCACTAAAGTCTCTACTAACTAAATCAATGAATATAATAGGGGCATTAGTATATCCAAATGACATTACTATAAATTCATAATGACTATACCTCATAAAGAAGCTATCTTAGGTATATAATCCTTCTTGACTCTTAATTAATGATATTGAGAATGAAGTTTAATCCTAGAAATGTATTGATCTCCACAAATTTGATCAAAGAAGCCATCAATACGGGGTATATGATAGTTGTTATTTATAATGATCTTGTTAAGTTCTCTATAATAAATGAAAATAAGAATTAAACAAACTTTACTATTAATAAAAAATAGGTTCACCCTATGTAGATTCAATTAGGTGTATTAATCCCTTTTATAAATTCTCAAAGAGTTACTTATTTAATTTTTACAACTTAATTAGGGATATTCTATAAAGATCTTTTGAATATGTGTACCACTAGGTATGAGTTTTATTGAAAACCCAACTTCACGATTCATGGGAAGACGAGGAAATTATTCAAGAAGAACATCAGAAAAATCCTAAGTAATATTCTTATATTTTATGTTTATTTTCTCTCTAACCATTTGAGATAAAGTTCTCTCATATAGAGGTAGTAATACCTATACAAAAAAATTAATTTCTATTGTAAATCCATATTCATCCTCGCAACGATATAAAATAATAGGTTGATTTGGGATATTGAATGTGACTTCCCTTAATTAGAAATTAATATGGGATCTATATAAATAAATCTAATACATTACCAATATAACATAAAATTAAATTATAGGGAGAATAAGATGATTTTTAGGAATAAAATTCCCATAAATTTCAATCAGAGAGGTGCAATAAACATGAGATACAATCATCATTCCATTGCATGTATTTACTTATAACTCAACATCTAATTATTGAGGCGGTGACATTATAACCTTATAAAACTATTTAGATATAAATATTTGTTCAGTATAGAATGAAAAAAGATATATGAAATTCATGAGTAGATGATATGTGAACCTTTCACCACTTTGTTTATATGAACCACTTCTGCAGCTGTGATCACATGAGATTTCCATTCATCTCTTCTCATAAGTGGTTGTTGATGTTATAATTAACCATTATATTCATACACATATTAGCATAATGTTAATAATACTTGTAATTATAGTATTAGAGTGTGGTTGGAACATTCTATTATGCTTTCCCACCATCATTTACTAGCCTCTTCATATTACTGTGAAATTTTATAACTCAATATATTTATTTTCCACAGTTGAAACATTTAATAAACCCCATAAGGTATCTTCTTATATTCTTTATTCCACACTTCTAACATTAAGGAAGATTAATTTTATTTCTTTTAAATATTTTTTTATAATAATTTGCAAGAAATTACATCTTTTAATTTTTCTCTCCAAAACCAAAAGAACAACAAGAGTCTCCAATATCCTTTTATAACTTCATATAAAATAAGATGATTTATTAATAGCTATAAAAGTATCTTATATCCAATTACTTTAAAATATATGGTATTAAGCCACTAATTAATCAATTATCTCTTCTTTCTTTATTGATGATAAAACCGGAAGCCTACATTGCAAGTCTAGAGAAATTTTCCTCATAGGTACTAATAGATTTTTCTTCCTTCTAAATTGATTCTAGAAATTCCCTTTCCATTTTTGTGTGAAGAGTTCAGGGAAAATACTTATTGAAAAAATCCTTTATAAAATCTTCCCATGTCTTGGAGTCAATTTCCTCCTATTTCCTCGTAATCTTGATAAGATTCCACCATTAATTAGCTTCACCTTACCAATGAAACATATCCAAAAAAACCTTCTCAAGATCTAAGAATTAGAAAATAGAGAATATATTTTCTATAGTATTGATCCACTAATCAGTAATAATTTTATTAGAAGAAGCACTGAAGTAAGGTTAACATTACTACATAAAAAGCTTAAAAGTGATTTGTTTCTTACTTTTTCCATTTATAAGTTCAACATGATTCATGTTGTTGTTCATAGTTTGGGGGATTTGGGTGAGTATATACATAGTATTTCACAACACATAATACATTTCATTTTGTTTCTCATGAGAGTGGTTGTTTCATTGTCTATTATATATGTTATTCACACAATTCCTAATTCTTCACATGATTCCTTATTATTCTAGTCATTGAGTAAATAAAAACAAATTAAGTATGAGTATAAAACATCAATAATTAGAGTAAACAATCATATTATTATTAAAATAATTTTTACTTTGTCCTAAAATATGGCTCTTTCTTTCAAGCCATGGCACTTTAACTTCTTATCATATCACTGTGGAATATCATTTCTTGTAATAATTACTATACTATCATTCATCATAATTGTTCATAAGGAAAATGTTAATTAACCCAATCATACCCTCCAAAAGTGCCTATACAGGTGTATAGTCTTAGGCTAACTAATTTTTCATTAGTAATGATAAATTTATTACCTAATCCACCATTTTTAGAGTTATTACCCATTGGTTAATTTTTTATACAACCACATCCACTTTTCAGTATCTAGAAAATGATATATTTTCTAGGAAAACCACACAATATATACTATACCAAAACATTATGATGTTATTCTATACATAGAATTATCTCTAGGTTTTCAATAAATTTATCTAATCCTAATATAAAAAAATAACTAAACCCTAATCTGATGTCAGCTGAGGCATCACAAGCATAACATACCTAAATACTACATCATTTTAAATGAATATTAAATACATTTAATAAAAATATATTCCCTAGGATCATAAAGGTTTAGTGTATTTTGATACTAGATACACAATACAATTATTTCATAAAATATATATAATATGTTCCATAAGGTTCTTCTATCATAACATCCCTCTTAGAAATTTCCTACTCAATACATTTATTCATAACATAATGGAAAAAAGGAAACATAATAAAGGGGGAGATGAGATGCTCATTAATTTTATACCTAAGAGATATCAATCAATGATCATAATTGAGAATAATTACATGGGTATAATAATAAGATCATATCATAAGAAAGTCATACCCAATCAGTCAAATATATTTAATCATGAATCATGGAATAAGGTTTTTTCAATTAAAATACACAAGAAATAAGAGTGTGGAATCATCTATATTCAATCATGAGCCATTAGAATATATCATAAATATAATACATAAGTTTTTGGCATACACAAAATCATATAAAATTATTTACTTAGTTAAGAATACCTGCAAAAGCTTTCAAAGTGTATTAGGTTCAATCACCATTCCATTAATTCCTTATTCAAGGTTCACTTCCAAGACTATAATTATGGATATACTCCCTTTCTAAATTGGTTTAACTCCCCATTATTGTCCTTACTATCTCATGAGATAAAATTACTTACACAATTCATTAGATGTCTATAAAATTATGATCCCACCTGTTACATAATGAAAACCATACATATATGTTCTATAATATCATGAACCATTCATCATATCATCATAGCTTTACCCATGGAAAATAAATGGAATTTATAAACATATTATTATCACATAATCGTAAGACATAATGAGAAAGGATGTGGATGACATCATAAGAGAATTAACTATATCATCACATGTTAATTAACGCATTGAAAATAAATTAGTTTCATTTAATCATCATAATATCATCATCATCACAATCCATCCAAAATTATCTTTTTAGACATTTATGGTATAGGTAAAAACTTCCAAAAAATAATTTTGAGGAGGATGGACTTGGAAGAAAAATTTCATTGACCATTGTGGAAATAAGGTTGGATTATATTTAAAAAATATTTTATCAGTCATTTTATGTACTAATAAGATGAAAATAGTAATAAGAAAAAAATAGGAATAAAAGTAGTAGAATAAAATATATGTGGTTTAAAGGATAAGATCCATATAATTTCCCTAAATGAAAATTTAGCATATACAATCCTGAAGAGAAATGAGATTGTATCATAAATCCCTTACCTCATATACCATCCTACTTTGTACATGTTATAACCACCTATATAATAAATATATTATTTATAAATATATTCTAGAACTATATTCAAATATAACTTACTATTTATAATTTATTTATAATTTCCAATTATTCTTCTATTAATAATTTACTGATTAAAATGAATATTTGGGTTGGACTAGTTCATTTTCTATACATGTTTCAGTTTAAAGGCTCCAATACTTGAACCTTGGTAATGGTTTAATCATTTAAAAAATATTAATCATGAAATAAGTATCATATTTATTCTTTATATATTATTTTATTATAATTAATTTAAATTGATGATGAAAAATGAATTATCACTTCATGGAGATGGTAGTTTTTATATATGCATGAGTGATGTTTTCACTTTTCAATGGATGGAGTGAAATAAAGGAAGGAAATAATTTACCATTAAAGAATCACAATTATGGACAAAATATCATAAATATATACACAAAAATTAAATCTATCCTTATTAACATCCATTTAATGTAGAAATGAAAAATGAATCAAATCACTTCATAAAGGTGGTAGTCCATAATTACAGATGAGTGACATTATTATTTTCTAATGGATGGTAAGGTAAGAAGAAAAATAATATTTTAAAATTAAAGAATAATAATTTTTTCATAAATATAAAATATAAACATTAAATAAATCATAATATATAACCCTTAAATATGGTAATGGAAAAGGAATCATATCACATTGTAGAGGTGGTGGTAGTCCACACGTACGCACGAGCGATACTTTAATTTTTTATTTTATAAGATAAATGTGAAAAATGGTTTTACCATAATCATAATAAATTGTTATTATATTTATAATATTTTATTAATCATGTTAGTATGGGTATAATATATTTACTGTAAGTGGTAAAATAAATAAACTTTGAATGATTCGGGTTTGATGATTACCTCTTCTTTGATATACCTCAAGGATTACACCTTAATCTATAATAGGATGGTCCTAAGAGAAGAAAATAAGGTATATAATGAATATAAGTAATCTATAAAGATTTTTGGGTAGGTCATTTATGATATATTGGAATGAAATATTATTAATAATGGTGAATAGGTGGATCCCTTTTATAAGTGAGGATAATGGAACACTTGGAATTACTTAAAATATTTCAATATAATTTATATCATAATAATGTAAATTGGTATCAGGTCACCCAAAATCAGAATAAAATATTTTATATTTTATAAATAAACTCAAATAATCATATTTATACTTGTTTTGGAGACATTTTATGCCTTATCTTCTATTTAAGACACTTTAAATCCATTTAAACTTAACTGTGATAACATTACCTTTTACCATGATAAATTAATTATATAAAAAAGGAGTATTTATAAATTTTTTAAAATTATGATTAAAATTTTTTAATACATTTTATGAGATTAAATTTCTTTAGGTATCATAAATTAATTTTATTATAATAATACAAAATGAATAGAAAACATTTTTTAGAAAAATAATCAATGAAGCGTAAATATCATTTTACATTGAAATAAAGGGAAAAGTTAGTATCAATGGTATTCTTTTATTTACTAAAAAAAATAATTTTATATATGTTTTTATGAAGATAAAACTTATTGGAACCAGCGAACCATACCATTAATGGATAATAATAAAAAATAGTTTTTAATTTTAATAAAATATAAATTATAGTCACAAAAGTCATGTTCGGATTACTAAACAAAAAATAATGTTTTTAAATGAATTAATTTATTCCATAAAGATATATTTGGTCAATACAAGGGTTTTAAAATTTATTAAGTAATTTTTTTATCATAATAATTTCACAAAAGTGAAGTATTTAAAAAATCAGTATTTTCACTATTCACTCAAAAATCAATCTCTTCAGAAAATTACCAAAAATTCATTCTAAAAGTATTATGAAAAAATTATTTTTAATATTATATAAATTTTTAAATAAAAATTATAAAATTGTAAGAAATTAATTATAATATTTACGCAAAAATGCAATAAAAACTAGTTTAAAGAAAATATATTTTTGAATCCTAAAATAAATTTATTCTCATTAATTTTCTGACCATATTTACATGAATGTTAATATATTTTATTGAATATATTATCTAAAAATTTCATTAAAATAAATCATAAATAGATTAAATTTATTAAGATAAATACACATTGCTGGCATAAAAATATATTTTCAGAAAAATATCAATTTTAATCTTCAAATTCTTTAATTTTATTTTCTAACCAATTGATAATAAATGAATTAATTTTAAAAATGTGATAAAAATAACTTCCCATAATGTATTTTTACTATTGATACCATCTAATCCTATGTTTATGAGAAAACTGTCACATTAAATAATATTAATTCAATAGTATATTGTGGTTCATTTAATATCAGGGTTATTTTCAAAGAAATACATCAAAGAAATTAAATTTATTTAAATATAAATATATCATATAATATTAGGTTATTATAATATATATCCATAAATATGCTTTCTACATTACTTTATTTTCAAAAAAAATTAAGGAGGAATGGTAATTTAATTCCCATACATCTATCATTAATTACTTCACCAGTACAAATTTATATTTTTATCAATATTCAATCTCATGAATCTTATTAAAAAAATACTATTAAAAACCAAAATAGATATTACACTATCTAAAAAATATCAATGGGCCTCATTAAAACAGTTTCATCATAAGAAATTACAATATATCATTAAAATTATCCTTGAATGTAATTATTATCATTATTAAGGTTGATTCCACTTTTTACCCAAAGGAGATAAAGCATGATAATTTTACATAAACACATAAAAAATGATAAGTAAAAAATCTCTTACCTTGTTCAGAAGTTCACAATTTTCTAACCAAGAAAATATGAAAGAGGATTACCCCCTCCAAACATGAAGGAAATCTCTTTAGAACATAACCATAAGTAAACACTATTAGGTCATTCTAAAAACTCATCCTAGTACCTCAAAAACCTCACCAAATAAACATTGGGAAAGAAAATGAATGAGGAATAAGAGAAGAAGAGAGTAAGATATGATACCAAGATTAAAGAGTGTTTTATCCCATATAACTAATGGGTTTAGAAACTCAAGGGAAGTGGCTGGAAAGTAAGGAGTGGACCAAGAGTCAACTAGGGTTTGAAGGGAGAGATAAGAAGTAAAACTAAAGGGTTATGTACACCCTATTTATAAATAGTGATCAACTAGTCTCCACTATGGCATGGTGACCTTCACTATATCCATGGTTCCCATTGGTCAAATAAAATATGATCTCTCAACCTCTGAAATGAACACACCCCCTGAGTCTCATGAATTTTAAAAAATACATATAAAATATTTTACTGGAACCATGCCATTAACCATGATACAAAGGATGTATTTTTATCCCCTAGTCATCCACTACAGTTATAAACACAAAACAAAAAATCCATTTCCATTTTAGATTTCCATTATTAAGACTATTATGGGGAAAGAACCGTCTCACGATTTCCCAAAATTCCTACTGTACTGACCTTACCGTGATTTCACACTACCTCATCCATCACCCTGGGTGTTTTAATGCTCCACAGTTCCCATAGGGAAACTCTTATGACCTCAAGAAACATCATTCTTTTCCATATTACATAGAGTCATTAATTTTTTCTCAAAAGAGAAACATATAAGGAAGAAATCCTTTCACCATGGACTCCCAAGGTGTTTCACACCCCACGGTGTATGAAACAATACTCAACCAACCCAAAACACCCATGATTTAAAATACCAACCCAAAATAGCTTCACAACATGCTTACCGTTCAAAAGAAAGCAACTCTATGACCAGTACACCAAAAATTACCCCAATGAATTGGCCCTATAGATGGACATAACCACACAATCATATATGAATCACCCCTATACCCCTCTCAAAACCTCCAAGAATAAGAAAACACAAAGGGAGGGATTCAAAAAATCAATCCCTTACATTAGAAACCTCTTAAAATATTCTTTTCCTAGAGAATTAAAAAACAATCCCATTAAGCAAGGAGACTAGAACATAAAAAACACCTCTTGAGATACCTCTCAAGGATATATAAACATAAAGAACATAATTACCACATCATTAGAAAATAGTGAAAACACACACAACCCTATCTGAAATCTCATAAAATAAGAAAAGGTCAAGTAATAAATATGAAAAACAAGAAATGTCAAACAACTAAGCATATTGAGCCTGATTATAACTCTCCTGATCCCAAATTACCTCCTCCAAGACTCCATGATTCCATAAGGTAAACCCAATAGAATAAAAATCTTATGAAACATCTTCTCTAGATGGTCCAAGATCTCAATATCCTACTCCTCTATGGTTTCATCATCATCAACTCCCATCTTTCCCTAGTTGACGACATGTGAATCATCATGAATGTACTAAAAAGGATAAGACACATGAAAAAATTCATGAATCAAGCTCATTTATAGGGGTAGTAATAACTGGTATGCAATAGATCCAACATTTTCGAACAAATCGAAAGGTCCAATAAACTAGGGAGAGGTCTTAATCCCAAGAATGAACCTTCATGACCACTGAGGAGGAGATACCTTAAATAAAAAAAATGATATCTAATGATGAACTCAAGAGTCATACTCCTATGATCGACATAGGATTTATGATGATCATGATCTATATTTATTCACTCAAGGATCACCGGCACCTTTTATGTTGTTTTCTATAACAATTCTAGTACAAGAACATCTGACTCAGAAATAATAATCCAATACATAGAAGATCATAAAGGTCGTACATACAAAAATTTTAATAGATCCATACCAACAATGGTGTGATAAATATTATTTTAGTAAAAATATACGAAGGTTAGGATCTTTAACCATGAACCTCTAAAATCATGAATGTATTCATGAAAAATGTCCACTAAGGTTTGTATTTTCCACTATATTTAACCATTAATCAGTAGATTAAAAGTAATTACAAGGAATAACTAAAATCCAAAATCTCACTGGAGACCTCTCTAAACCCTGGACGTGAAATGGGGATCATGATCAGAGATTTTTGTCTTTGGAATCCCATGAAGCCTCACTACCTCCTCCAAATACTTCCATGAAAAAACCTCCAATGAGCTTAAATCCTAAATTTATAAGAAGTGAGATAACTTCATCAAGTGATACGTAATCACCCATATAACATAACTACTTCCCTAATATTTATTAAGACCATTGATGAAATTCATTGATATGTCCTCCCACTTCCACTGGTGAACATTAAGAAATTTAAGCAACCCACTTGGAATATGGTGCTCATCCTTCATCCACTAGAAAAACAATTACTGACAGAAACATTCTATAAATAATTTCTTTAGGGAAGAACACAAAAATTAAATCATAAGTAATGATAAAAATTATCCACACCAGGATGTACTATAAAGGTATAACTATGGATCTCATGAAAAAAAACATCATGCTCCATCTATGGAATGAAGAGCCTCCCTTGAAACAATTCCCAATACAAGTCATCAGTAGAATCTCTTTTAAGGGAATTACTATAAATAACTCAATATCACCAAAAATCCACCTCTTAATCCACCCCAAATGGGACTCCTCCACTTTCTACAATAAAATAAACACACAATTATCTGATAAAGACACCATCAACCATCAAAAACTCTCGTATCAAGGTGAATTATAGAAGGTTCCTCAATAACCCTCAAAACATCTCCAAACTCATGTACAACATCAATGTGTGACTTCCAACTCAAAGAATTATCCACAATATTTTATTCACCCATTTTATTGGAAATATAATAGTTATAATCTAATAATAATTATATCCACCATCATTTCCACAAATTCAAATCAAACTGGAAAGATATACCTCAAACTCATCTGATCTATGAATACCAAGAAGTATTCACCAATAATAAAATACTTGTAAGATATCAAAGAAAAAAACCATATAAATATCAAGATCATGGGTGGAAATATACATTCATTAGTCTATAAATTCCAAGAACCATAAGATATAACCACCCCTACAACATCAGAACATAGCCCAAGCTAAGATGGGAAGCATCATAATAATCCTTGAATGAAACAACCTACTACAGTAAACGAAGAATAAAATTATACTTAAAATAATAAAAAATAAAATTGAACTAGTCAGTTCACACAAATGCCTAATACTTCATAGTCAGAGTTGTTATTGGATTCATAATCTAAGATAAGTTAGGTAAAAACCACCTATAATATCCAGCAAGACAAAAAAACTCTACAACTCCATAAAATTCTTGGAGGCTACCCATGAAATAACTAAAAAACCAATTGAAATATCCATGGATAATCTACATCGAGACACAAAATTTCATAATAAATATACCTTATTAATTGATAAACCACACCTCAATAACTTCCCAAAAAGATGATGATGATGAATAAATATCAAAACATATCATAGATTCTCTTTATAACCCTCCTCATACACAAAATATAAGGATGTTATCAATAAACATCACCCTGAATTGATCTAAAAACTCATAGATCACTGCATTCATCTGAACCATAAACATAGATGGAGCTTTTAAAACACTAAATGAAATTAAAAATAATTAATAATGCCCATAACAAAATTTGAAAGTAGTCTTGGAATACCCTCATCCTTCAGAACTGCATTTGATGTTATCCTGACTATAAACCGATCTTCAATAACCAATTATCCCCCTTTACCTAATCTAAAAATTCCTCAATACATGAGATATGATAATGGTTCTTTATTTTCACCTGATTCTAAAAATATTAATCAATAAAATATATAAACTACCATCTTCCTTCTTCACAAATAGAACTGAATCAATCCAAGTTGACACACTAGGACAAATGGATCCTCTTTATTGAAGTTCATTAATCTAAATAATAAGATCCAACAACTCATAAGGGGACATTTAATATGAGGACATTAGGATTATGTTGACACATGATTATTACTCTATCCTAAATTGGATCCCACACTAATGGGGCAAGGTCTCCACCTCTTCTAAACACACGTAATGATACTCTTCTAAGAACTAGAGAAACACCACTGGGTAACCCTCCACTAAACTCAACATAATCCTTACCATTAAAGAATAAAATGACTCAATAGGCCTCCAACCAATCCAAGGGTCTCTATTGCTAACAAAAATAGCCTTAACTACACCATTGTTATAGAAAAAAACATATCTCTTATAAAAATAAACAATATTCAGCACTTAATACAACTAAACTAGGGAAAGGATGAGTTTAGGGATATATCCTCAAGCATAATAAACCTCCCCAAGATTGATGATACCATACCAACAACTCAAAAATATATTAACACATCATACAAACTATATCGAACACCAACTAGTGTGGCCAAAACTAATGGAATTGGAAGTATCTCCACCTCAAGTCCCAAAAACATAGACTAAAGTAAGTGAAATGAAGGAGTTTATAGGCCCTGAATCAATCAAGGAATACAACCAAGTAAAATATAAGAATATAATACCACACGTGATATTAGTATCTCATGTTATTGGAAACTCTAAGTGGTGCATCTAAAAACAACTAATTCCATGACCTCTATAACCCTAATGGTGATCATGTCCATACTCTCTATCTAATTACTATCCTTGAAGATGAGTGATATCACAATGTTATCATCTGCCTAACCCAACCCCTCTATAATGATCAAAATTTTGATCCCATTACTGATATTGTAACCTTATAGGACATTTGTGTAATGAATGAGCCAGAAGAGGGTCACCAACCCTACATTTATAGCTAAATAAAGTCAGTCACTTAAGATTATGATGGATATTGCCACAAAATACATAACAAACCTCGCCTAATTCACTAATAGGGGTTTGAAAACTACTATGTCTAATGAAATGGGATTATTGAGGCTTGAAATGACTCTCTACTATCTAAATATTTTACTAACTAGGAAAATGATAATTTATAGGAACAATTATGTTCTATGGAGAGTCATGAAACTCCCCTCTCATGAAAATCCATCCTTATACAATACCCTCTAAATAATCTATTCCCTCTCCAAGATCTTGAGATATGTTGAAAACATGAATGTAATGACCTAGTACTATATATTTAGATACAAATCATAATCTAAATATCTATCCAATTATTACTCATTTTGAATAAGATCTGAAGCATAACACATGAGTTTCCTATACTGGATACTCAACTATCAGACATTAGAATTCCATTATAGGGGATTAAGATTCTGTTTGCAAAAATCCACCTTCATGGATAAAAAAATAAACCTATCTTGAAGTTTATCATGAAACTTATATAAAAAAATAGAAAATTCTCCACAATCCTTAAGGAAAATGAACCACCACTATTGAGTCTCCCCATGCATCATCGTCATATCCAACAAAAATAGTCCTCACTTTGATTATGGGTCGAGCTAAAGGTAATATACACCTCCTCCAACTAATCCTCAATCTCTTTATATGAAATAGAGTCTTCATACTTCTATAGTTTCTAGAATTGACACTCTCAAAGTGTACTTCTCCAATATTCATCATCATCTACCACCACACTAAAATGATATGTTGACAGATCTTTCAGAACATAATTTTTTATGAACCAAATGAGGATGTTAACCAAGAGCTATTTTTAGAATACAAAAAATGTTAGGGATTCCTTAAACTAAAATGTAGAATATTTAATGTTATTTAATTAACTCAATTTCAATATAAGTTCCATTATGTACTCGGTTAAAAAAAAGGCACAAAAAATAATGATACATGATCCCTACCTAGGTATCTACCCTATATGCAATATTAATTATACTAAAATGTTAAATAAACTTGTATCTCTTTATATTAGATCAAATGTGTCCCCAAATACCTAATCCCTAGTTGTTTTCCCTTATTTAAAACATGTACAAAGTTCAGCTGATATTATTTACCTACGAAACCATGCGGTCATCACTAGTTAATATCTCTAAAATCTAACATATCTCTCAATAATAATCTTTGATACCACTCTGTCATGATCCCCTCCACTTATACCCCTTATGGGTTGGTAGGGAAGATGTGAGATAATCACTAAAGCCCTTCTCCAATAGGCCATGGGATGGCGACTAACCCAATGGGTATAAACTTCGTAAATTGGAATCATTTCCCTATTTAAATAACTTTAAGGATTATAGATAAGATTAATTCCACCAACAAAATTAATTACATATCTAAATAAAACAATCCCAATAAATAAATTAAATGTCATACATAAGGGAATATAACTAAAATAAAAAAAAACATATGGATATGAAATTATTTCTAATGACTTCTAAACAAAAACTTTGAGCTAGTAATGACCAACTTGATCACCCACTAGCTACTAGAAACATGAAAAATAGTTTATATATATAGGTTGTGATTTTAAGTATACTCAGTAGGATCCTTCCAAAAAAATCATTAAAATTTAAATGATGTAGAAAAAAAACCCAATGAATAAAAAAATGAGACCAACTCATCCCATAAACATATAAGACTATATCCCATCCCCAACAAGGATTGATCACCAAGTAACAGACACAAGTAATCATATACATAACGAAACATATATTTAATAATGGTTCCTCGTATCCACATACCCAATAGTTTTTCACTCTTATTCCCCAATGCCAAACATCCTATACTATTATACCTTACACAACTCATTCTTCAACCCATGCATATATATCTGATCCACATCATCACCTCATCTCATCAATAACAAAGTAGTAAGTTTGAAGACCACTACAACACATGTAACATGAATTATAAATAAATCCATCCTAGACCATGAAGGTGCATCCATATAAAAACAAACCCACTAAAAATAGTATACAATTATATGCTATTACCTTAAGACACTATAGACCACATATATAAGTATAGTAAAACCAAATGGAATCCTAAAATATGAAATCATGTAACCAATTATATATTCCATTATAGCTTGGATTTTCTTATACACTATACAAAGCCAATGGGAGAGAGGGGAAGATTGAAAATTCAGCCATCCATTTCTTCATCAACCTAGATGTTGAGGAAAAAAACTATACTCAACACATCTGGGCGTTAGCTACTTTCCTGACTCAAGAAGTGGAGCATTTGAAATCATAAAATATAATAATAATATTATTCATAACCACAATAAAGAAAACTAACTATTCTTAAGTGAAATAGTATCTATTATCCAACAAGACACCCAATTTCCACCACTAAGGCCTAAGAAACAAGATCTCATACAAACAAAAAATCGTCAAGATTCAATATCTGTAACTACCTTCACTAGTAATTACCAATTAACATTAAATTTTTAGTTTATCCCATTACAACTACTTGTTTAATCAATCATTTACTTATAAGAAAACATGATTTATAATTATTATTTTAATTTATGGATTTCCCATACCATGATCATAGAGAATTAATTCTAACCATACTAGGGTTTCTATTAGTTCATATCAATAACATCCATAGACATCAAATGATTTCATTATTAATTCATCTAACATTACATAATATGGTTACTTTAAGACTCACCCAAATATACCATAATGAGATGCACTCATAATGAATAAACAAACTATAGTAGGAAATTGGAAACCATAACAACAACCATTTGAAAAACCATAAATAAAAATTCAAAAAAGATGGGAAATCCTAGATCTCAATCTATTCCCATTAACCAACCAAACTTCAATGAATAAAAACGTCTAAAAATTATTCAAGATTAGCTCTAAACCCACACCATCCATCAAAGAATGAATCATATTACAATGATATGTAACAAGAAATCCCTACTCTTAACTTATTCCACCCACCCCTTTACTATCTTCCTAACCATAACAAATCCCATAAATATATCACAATAAAGCTCTACCATCATAGATCACACAAACATGGAAACAAAAGTATTTTTATCACACAAATGCAAGCAGTATCCAATTCCATAACTCTAAGGTATAAAACCCTTTAACAAACCAAAATGATCTCACTCATCCCCAAACATTTATCTCTAACAAACAATTTTTTTATTACTATCTTTAATTAACCAATTCACTATGAATATGTTTCAGAAACAATAAACCTATCATAAATGACTAAATAAGCTAAGATCTAAGCATAGAATTCTTCAAGAATTACTTTATTTTCAACAAATTTAAAGGGAAAATGATAATTTAATTCTTATTCCTCATTGATAAATTAATTCATTATCATATATTTTCATTTTTTATCCATTTTAAATAACATTAATCATTATAAAAACAATAATAATATCCCAAATAAATAGCACACTATCTTTAAAATATCAAGAGGTATCATCATAAAATCATCAACACATGAAATCATAACATCCTTTGCAATTCATTCTTTATTTTGGTTATTATATTTATTTAGGTTGATTCAACCATTTACCAAAAAGTGATAAAGAATTATACTTTAACATTGATACATAATCAAAAAGAGAATTAATGTATACAATACCTAAATTATAATTTCAACATTCACCTATAAAGAATGGACGAACAAAGATCAATCACTACCAAACTCTAATGAAACCTCTTAAAAATCAAACCAAAATAAAACTCCATTAGGTAATGCTTGAAGCTCATCCCAAAACCTGAGAAACCTCACCACACGAAAATTCAAAAATAAAGTGAGTAATGAAGAATATAATATTATAGGAATAGAGGGTACCTTTATTTAAGAGTGTTTGGTCCTAATAAACCAAGGGGTTTAGACACTTAATAGATGTTATTAAAGAGTAAGATAAGGAACTCAAGTCAACTAGGGTTTAAAGGAAGGGATATAAAAGTTGAACCAAGGGGGACCAAACCCTTTATTTAAAAATAAGGATCAACTTTACTCTCCCATGACATAGTAAACATCACTATAGATGTGTTTCCCCTCAGTAATAGGATATATGATTTCTCAATTTTGACATTCCCTCACCCCCCTAATATCATTCATTTTGGAAACTATATTTATATGCACCATGAAATGTAGGATGTTGTTCCAATTACATGATCATCCACTATGATCAAAATCATAAAAAAAAAAAGAAAAATAGATATCCATTTTATCTCTCTATGCAAAATACTGTAATGTGGAAATACATATCTCAAAATTTCACCAACTCCTCGCTCTTCTCAACATCGACTTGATTCTGCACCACCATGCACATCGCCACCAGTGTTTTAACATTAACTGATTCCCATAGGTAATATTTAAATAGCTATAGTAGAACTAGACCTTTTAATATGGTGTGGATCCCTAGCCCATTTCTCAAAAGAAAAATATTTAAGGAAAAAAACCTTCCACTAAAGCCTCCCCACTCATTTCACTACTTATGGTCCAAAAATATTCACTCAACAAACCAAAAATTTAAATATCTACATAGAAACCACAAAATGGATTCAAACTAAACTCATATTGGAAAAATAAATATTTTAAAGAGTATTTAGGGAATATAAGTTGCAAAATTGATTTTAAATATTATTGTTTTAGATGAAAATCTTTATTTTGTTATAATGACTGGGAAACGAGGTTTGTTTGTCTATGAAATAATTTATAAATTTATTATTTTAAGCTTAAAATAGGTTTTTGATACCTAGTAATTAATTTCATTCCTGTAATTTCCTTTTGTGATGATCCCATTAACAATATTTATCTCTTTTGGTAGAATCTAATCTTGTAAACTCTTAGTGAATTAACATTGGGCACTAAATTTCTAATAGATCACCTGATACACAAGTCATATATTATAAGTGATATTTAATCACAATGTTTATTATAGTGCTAAGTTGACTAATTTATATAGTTGGGAAACATTCCATGGAATAGAATTTTCTTGAATATTTATTGAAGAGATTATATAGAATTAGTTATAGTAGAGAAGGTTCCCATAGAGACACAATTGTGTTTAGAGAAGTAAAATGAAAAAATAACTAAATAAGAAACATGATAATTATTAGAGGTGATAAAGTCATTGTTACAATATTTCTACCTTAAGGGGAAAATTCATTTTAAAGAGGGAGGAAATGATTAGAATGTGAGATCTGGGGGGTGGGGGGGAGATTTGTGTAGTTGTTATAGGAAGAAAAATGAATACAAATTACTTGTAAGTTGACCTAGGAATCATATATACATCACATTATGAAGTATGAGGAAAGGAAATAATAAATAATTTATAGTGGTATTATTGTATTTCACCTTTAAAATTTTGTTATAATGAGGAGCGTTATCCTGTCTAAATATAAGAATGGCATGTTACAATGGGATTTTTTTTATTATGTTGATAATTCTAGACTAGACTTGGTTTGAAAAGGGGAATTCTTCTAGGAGAGTTGCTAGAATACTCTAGAACACTCACAAGTGTTAAGTCTAGTTATATAAAAAAGATAATATAGCTAAAGAATATTGATGTTTATAGATTGAATATATATCACAAAGAAGACAGTGATTCAATTACTTTAAGGATTATTATTGGATTACTTTGAGATGTAATGGGTTACCTTTATTTGGAAATCAAGCACAAGGTTATCAGAATCAAGATTCTATATTATAGTCATGTCTGGGGGTAGAATCGTAACTTTTAGGATTTAATTAGGATCATGAAAGTCAACTTTATTTCATTGAATATATTTTTTTTCAACCATATATAATGTAAATAAAAAAATTGATATATAAAAATAATATTTCCAATTTAGTATTTCAAAAAAAACCAAACAAAAAATGATTCCTACTGGATAAAAAAGATATACTCACTGGAAAAATACAAAAAAAACATATTGTATAACATAAATGAAACATAATGGACAAAAAAATAATGGTAAAAAAAGAAAAATAAAGAAAATATCATATATGGGGTGGGATATAAGGGTTTGATGGTGGGGTGATGAAAGGAAATCTTCTTCCATGGATTCAAATGAACGCCATTTTTTTGACCTTTAATATAGGATTCATTGATTAGAATAGAATTTGGACTGAACACAATGTATATATCGGTAATTAGTATGGTTTTCATGGAATATAGTGACAACAATAAGTGTTTTCACATATTTTACCTAGTTTTATGATTAGTTTTTTTGGAAAACCCAAACCTGAAATATATTTACCCACCCAGGAGTGCCTCTCATGCTTCACCTGATTTGGATATTCCCACAATCCCACCAAGTAAAAACATCCAACATGGTGATCCTATAAGGGAAAATATCCTAATATATTATAGTACAAATAAGGGTTAGATAATTGTATTATTAGTTCATATGATCATATCAATGATTCCAAAAACAGTGGTGAGGAGGTTATGTATCATAACCTCACTATAGGGGTGGACTAATGGTTAAGGTAATTCATTTATTATAGTTTAGAGAAGGTTTTATTATCGATTGTTTAGTTTTGGATTTACAATTACATGATTGTTGATTTATCATCATGACAACCCAAGGTAGGGTGGGGCATCTAGTTTTATCAACTCAAACTCATTCAGAATAGTGGGGTTAGGTACCACTTATGGGGGAGTATATTTGGTAAATTTTCATGGGAAGGTTTTCTTAATAAAAAAGTGTAAAGGTTTCATAATTAGGTGTGGATTTCTGAAGTTTTTGTATTGTGTCCTAAACTAAATTCAAATTCTATAAATCATAAAAAATAGAAGAGTTTTGTAATTTTTATTGGAAACCAAATCTTAGGGTTAAAACTTTATTCTTAGATTTTAAGCATGTTAATTCATGTGAGGGTGAATATTTTGGAATTGGTACTTCAAAAATATACTGTCATGATCATGATATTAATTGAGGATGCACCTTTTTATGGAGGCTCATAAGATTCGAAAACAAATTAATTTGATGGTAAAAATGATAAGGGTCCACAACCTAACATCAACATTTCCATAATGGCCAAGTTTATTATAACAATAGATCTAAAAGAACTATATTCAAGATTAAATCATGTTAAATGATATATTTCATTAGAATATTAGAGGTATGGATGCCTCTAATAAGTAGTGTGTGTCTCAAGATTTTATATTGAGGTTCCAGTTTTATTTTTTCTGGTTTTGTAGAGAATAAGTAAGGAAAAGGTAACTTCACAATTATTTCCTTAAATTAACTCACTCCCACTTAGGTATCCTATAGATTAAGAAAAAATAGTGTCTGATCTGGTCCCTCCCCTACTATATGGAAAGGGACACCTAGTAAATATAGTGGAGAATCTCTTGTATTTCTTTACCCCCTCTTCATCCTTGATTCTCTCCATTATTTTCCAGGAACAATGGATTTCCCTAAAGTTTAATCTCTAAAAAATAGAATCTAAAATATTAAACTTTTAATGTTAGAATTAAATGAATCCTACACTCTTATGGATAATACCTTGATGAATCGTTTTGGCTAGTGTTAACATTTGATTGATTTTTTTTGAAAAAAATGTCTTTGAATTTTGGGGCCATAAGAGACATCTGGTCATTGGATTCATGGACTCCCACCTTCTACTATTTCTCTTCATGAGAAAATAATTTTTAACATCTACCTGGTCTACTAACCTATGAGTATTTAAAGGGTTATGATTATATATTTTCTTATTGGTCTTATATTTTTCATATGAATCATAATCTTCTAACCATGACTTTTTGGGTTATATTTCCTAGCTCACCCCTTCCCTTACAAAATTTATTAATTATAAATTTTTTTGGAAATATGGTGGGAAATGTTTTTATGAATGAAAAGTAGGATGAGAGATGTTTTTAATTTTCCTCACCCCACATCTTACTTGATGTTTACATCATGAATCCAATGAACTCAATCTTTCCAGTGGTTAGAGAAGAGTTTTAATGCTTAAAGTTTTTTTCATTGAGTCCAGGGTTTCTTTTTTTCTCTTAAAATTTTATAGTACCTGCAATTTATACCTATGAAAATTATTCAAATGATCATTATTCTAGTTTTCAAGGATCTATTGAGCAGTAAGTTTAGGTGTCTAGAAAGGGTCATGCTACTAAGTTTATTGGATAATCACTGGCCCTTTGTCTTCCTATTATGAGAAATAATTCATCGGTTGGCATCAGTATCCCTATGTCCCCAAATTTTATTACTTACAATAATATACCTATGATATCTTGTGCCAAATTAGTGAGATAAAGATATTCAAATTATAAAAAAGATTCCATTCGGGATGTTTTTTTCCCCTAGAGATGTTATTGGAGGCTAGTGAATATGAAAAAATAAACTATATAATTCATCAAAACAAGCATGGACATTCTTTATAGAAGAATATTTTTATACGAGTAAATATTAGGCCTATAGTTACTAATTAATTGAATGAGGATTTACCCCTTATGGGTACGATGGAAGTTAGTGACACTCTCATGAGTAGGCCAAGTGATAAACAAGCTGCTCTAAAATGGGAACTAAAAAAAATTTGAGGAATTGGAAAAAGATTTAGACAAATATAATGAGGAATAATAGGTGGAATATTATGGAAAGAATAAAATAGGAGTATGAGTTAAAAACATGGTGAAAATAATCACTTATTTTGAATTTGGACAAGACCAGTTGGGTATGCATGCCCTTGGAACTGGACCCTCTTTTGAGGATGGTTTAAGTGTGGATAGATCACGTTTAAACATGAAATATTTTTAAGTGGAAATTAGAGTATAATAAAATTACTAATAATGGAAAAATAAATGAAAAATGAACTTATGATACAAAAAATTATTCAGTTATTAAATAAAATAAAATCAAAAGGTGTAAGGATTATTTCATCCTACCCACCCAAATGGTTCCAAGGTAAATAGGAAAAATAGAGGGATTCAAGGGCTTAGGTAATCTAAATGAATGTGTTCCTAATGTTAATAAAGATCTCTTAGTGAAAAATGAGTCTTTTCTATTTTAAGGAAAAGTGGTATTATCTTTTCCTATACATTTCACTAAACTGATAAGAGAAACTTATGATAAATTTAAGAATTAATCTATAATTGAATATGAAGAAGATAAATTCCATGAGTTAGATATTATACAAAGAGTAATGTGAAATGGGTGAATATGATAGACTCCAAGGGCCTCAATGAAGAAATTTTTTTATTGTATAGAAATAAAATTGATGTCATTTGTCTGTATTTTGACCATGAATACTAATTCATTTATGACTTTGTGATATTCTATAATTTTATAGAAATCAACCATGATGATAACCAGTGGTGACACTTGGACTATAACATCATGAAATTTTTATTAAATCATAGTCTTCCTTCCAAATTATAATTTTTGTGCATGATTTTTGGTGTTATGGTTTGTCTTGGATATTAGATGTAAGGTTATCACTCAACCTAAAAGTGTTTTGCCTTTTTAAAATGGGATGAAAATTAATTTGAGATGTTAGAGAACAATATAAGAATATTTTGATATCCTAAATTTGTTTCAAATACTGCTCATGTTTGGTAGTTTAAACACAATTTTGATTTCTACTTGGTTGTAAGGATTATTTCATGTCAAAACCATAATAAAATT
Organism: Viscum album; assembly: GCA_963277665.1. Classification (NCBI taxonomy): domain Eukaryota; kingdom Viridiplantae; phylum Streptophyta; class Magnoliopsida; order Santalales; family Viscaceae; genus Viscum; species Viscum album. Next base: position 1,644,876,478 of record OY728131.1, on the reverse strand, counting down.
AATGTGAATGTTTTAAGAAAAACTATGTACAATCTTATATTCCCTATTGATATGAGATAATTTTTTTCATACAGAATATAATTCTAGTGCGATGACCCCTCTTTGGAGAGATTTTAATCAAATTTACCAATCAATTCGGTATATTTGGGTTGTTTATAGTGATGTTAATCATATTATTCTTCCCTTTAAGAGAGTTAAATAAATTATATTTACCAAAAATTATGTTAGGAAACTTATAAAATTTATCCATGAGTGTAATGTTAATAATCTTGTTCAATTTAAGGATGATTTTACTTCTCTATATTTTCATGAAAATGATCCTAAATATTAATTCATTTTTTATCTTCTTTTATTAGTCTTATTTTATCTTCTTTCTAGTAGGTACCACTCAACAATTGTTATTATTTTCTTTGATCCTATTATGGTCCATCAAACTTCAAATTCTAATTGCTTTTGTCTTGGAGGAGAGTTTCTGGTATATTATGGGGCAAGAATGGAAGGTAGAGATGGATGCTTCTCCCATGTACATGTTGGTTAGAAATCTTAAGGTAGTTGAGGAACAGTTAAAGAGACTACATAGAATTCACTTTTGTAATATTTATGATTAAGTGATTAGAAAAGGAGGATATTTTCTCAGATCAACAATTTTTGTATCTGGATATTTTTAAGGTTTGATTCTTCTCATGATTCTATGGAAGATATTTTGCTCTCTTGGTAGAATAATATGTTTTAAGATGAGAAACTATTTTTTTCAACATTATAATGTGAATTCTCTCTATAAATATGATACTAAAGTATTGTTTTTCATTCCAAGTTAAAATTAATGTTTTAAAAAATATTCCAAACATTTAATTAGAAAGGAAGTATGATCAAGGATAGACTCGACAAATCAGATAAACTAGATAGTGAATCCTATTTTATTATTTTATTTATTTTAATGTTATTTTATTATTTATCATATATTTTATTAATTATAATATTTTTTTATTAAAATATAGTAAAATATCTTCAAATTTAAAAAGCATGATAAAATCTTGTAAACCATGGAATGAATCACAAAACCATATCATAGTTTATTGGTCAAAAGTTTGACTCTAAAAATATTGGTTAGTGTTAGAGGATGTAAGTCCTAAATTAGAGTTTATGTATTATTTCATCATCATCATTCACTAAAAATAAACACAAAATCCTTACTTAGGAGTATATTGGGCTTTGAACCACTAATCCTCAATTTTAACATAATATTAGAGAAGGATCTCAAACCTTAACTCTTCACCTCCCACCCTTCCCACCTAGGGTTCTACCTATGTAATTTTTTCTGAAGGAGGTAGGCCCCCATGGAAATCCAACCGTAGTTTTTTTCCACCACCCCTCAACCATCTAAAACTCCCCTCATTTTTCATCCCAACCATCGTACCCCCTCCCTTATTGCATTTGTTCCCCTTTATTTACATTTTTAACCCACTTTCATATTATCAACCATCTAATGCATGACCCCAACATATTGTGCATGTTACAATGTTCATTCTACATTATGTTTCTTACATGAACCTCTTCTAGTGACTTCCTTCTATGCATATCCACCATGTGTGGTCCTCCTATATTGATTAATTGGGCCTTGCTGTTAGGTCTTCACTCCCTTTTCATTACTGTCATGATATATGTTAAGATCCACCACCACTACTTAAATCCATTTCTAGATTCTTGAATCTATATTAGGTTACTTATCCACTAATTAGATCTTCATTGGGCTATACATATATTCATTGACCATATCTATATTTTTTTAGATCTCGATCCGGTTTCCTGGATCTTCATCAGAACATTCCACTACTACTAAAATCTCTATTATGGACCTTTTTTGATTCTTAGATTTACATCAAGATTCCTAGATGTATTTTAGAACACTTTTTCATTCCCTATATCTACTTAAATAATTTTGGATGCTTCTCAAAATAGTACATGCATTATTTATAGATGCATTTTTCTATTTTTATTTCTTGAAATTTGCATTGAAAGATAGAAATTTCCATATTGTGGATGAGTGTTAGGTGAGGTTTATTTTTGTTTTATTATGTATCCAAGTTAGGTACACATATCTTGATGAGTATTTTTAGAAGATGAAAGTATTGAATTAGTGTTTAGGTACCATTTTATATTTATTATTAACTATAAATAAACACTAAGGCCAACCTTAGGAGGTATCTTGGGCATTCAGTCACTACTCCTCCATTATAAAAATCATCATATCTTCAATTTATTAGATAAATTAGTTATTTCCAGATCTTCAATTTCACATCTCACCCATACCATGAAGTGGATTCAAACCACTATTTCATGGTTTTTTTCTGACCACTCTAGTAAAATAGGTTGAATTATACACTATATAGACTGAATTATGCTATACTATTCATCTATATCATAACTAGAAAATGCTTGCGATTCATATTAGGTTGGATCAAATTTTGTGATAGGAATTGGATGCCTATTTCACAGTATATGATTTAGCTATGGCTTATGATATCTAATATCATGATGCATGAAACATACCTAAATGGTTTCTCAGTGGTTTTGAGTCAATATTATGATTCATTTATGGCTTTATCAAAGAGTTATAGTCTTGGAAACATTCATTTATCATAAGCATAAATGATATTTGTTATAAGTGTTATAATTTTTCAACAAGAAAGTGATGGAAGTAACATTTAGGATACTTCATTAAATAAAATAATACAATATAAAGGGATGTGATCATATTTATTTGAGATATGTTAGGACCAAATAGTCTTTATATAACTCTCTTTTTCCTTGTGCTTTATTCACCATTGAGGATGTGGTTCTAACAAACTTTTTAGATTTCAAGGGGTCCTCACATAATGTGTGTGGATTCTAGTAGACAATGTGAAATCTTTGGAGGAAGGATCCTTAGTTTCGTTTCTTAATGTCCTTTGTATGAATTTTAATATTTCCATACTGCACCAAAGTAGTTTTGTTTTATAATATTGGAAAGGGGGACTGTATTTCAGTAGCGATAATCATGGAGAAAACACCTCCTTTAGCTCTTTATTCCAAGTAAAAGGTGTAGGATCATAAAATAATAGTTAATATTAAATGTGGGGAGGGGTATGAATTTTAGTTTATGAAAAAGTTAAACTTATAACTTCAAAACACCTTGTATAAAATAAATTCTATCGGATGGATAGTTGTTCTGATATAATTTATAACATTAATTGTTACAAGAAAGTAAATAAAAAAAATGTATAATATTTTAACAAAATACTCGGAGGAAATATAAAATAATAATAATACAGGATATAACAAAATTAAAGAAAAAACATCATCATTGATTGATTTCACTATTGAATTTTCTAGAAGGGTGGGAGACATGAATTTTCTTATCTTGATGTTCATTTCTTATTGGAAATTCATGAATATTATTTCCTTTAGGTCATGATTTTTAAGGTCGTTTCCTCTTTGTTTTTTATGTGTTCCCTCTTTTTACAGTTTTCAAAAAGTGGTATTCTTTTTTTATGTTTAATTAAGAGGTGTTGACCCTCAACCAATTTGAAAAAACATATAGAACCTCCACTAAGTGAGGTCTTCACTTTCACATTAAGTGATAAGGAAGTATGTTAACCTGAATTTAGGCATACTAAATTTAATAAGGCATATCTTCCAATCCTTGGAAGAACTCAATATACCTGATTAGGAAAAGATCCTTCTCCTAATACTTGGTAACCATTGATATACCTCATCAAACAAACTTCTGTTTCCTTATCCCTAAGAGCCCTATATCACATGGCAAAAAACAATTACAATGGGAAAAACATATAATTTGTAATATAAACATCATATAATATATAATATAATGAAATATATATAAATTTTAAAATATTAAGCAAACTCAGTAACAAGATATTGAATGGCTTAAATAGAAATATTCCGATCTCATGATGTAACTTGCTTCTTCTCTTAGTGGTTGTGATTCTATTTACAGGAATTGACATAAAAAATCTCAATTCATGGATTATTCACTTATATAGATTATTTTAAATGTAATCAAACACAACATATTGAACTATCTATGATTTTAGTATTGAAACAAATTTTTCAATAGTATTCAGGTTCAACATCAACATAATAATTTGTAGGATGGTCCATCTAGTAGGATTAAAAAATATCTGTTTGATATACTTTATACATATCTATCCATTAGAATTTACACATATCCATTGGGTAGAATTTATAATTATCCATATGATATACTTTATAAGCTGTCATCTAGTAAACATTATTAGACTCCATAGAGTATAATTTATATGTCTATATCTAATAGACATTATAAGTCATCATCTGATGAAATTTTTAGGACTTTATATGATGAGAATTTTAAGTCTCCATCCAATATACTTAATAAGTCTTCATCTGGTAAGTATAATATCCTTCATCCAATGAAACTAAAAACATTATACTTTATATGAAATAGACATTAGAAATGGAGACATTATAGAAGTGAATTGTGATTTTCAAAAGTAAGAGTAGAAAGATATATTTTGACACAATAATCTCCCACTTTTTGAAAATAATAACAAAAAATTCTAAGATAAATTTACATATTTAAAACTCACTCCCATGGATTATATATTACTTGAGTTCTCTACCTTTCTCTCCACTTGTGATTTTCAAAAAGAAACCTAGAGGCAATAGTTTTGGTAGAAAGAGATCTTGAAATGTAAAAAAAAACTTTACAGACATTTTGAGAGAGATATAAACATACATTAAAAAAATAAAGTATTAAAATTAGAAAATTTAATAATATATACATAAGGATAATTCAAATCATGAATCATATATAGAGGCATTCATAGGAAAGAAACTAGATGAGGTTTAATTTTACAACAACCATATGTTTATGAAAAAATTAGTTTTTCATAGTGTGTTTTTGAAAATATGATTTATATTATTAATATATTTTTATAGATTTTCAATCATCTCATCCTTGTAATCCAAAATTAAAATTATTTATTCTTGAATATCCATATTTCTCTTTTATTGATACAGATCAAAATCTTGTTTGATAGAAGGAAACTTCTCATAATCAATGGTTGTTGAGGGTTCTCCCAAAAATAATTTATTTTTTCTAAAAACATTGAAAATAAATTCATATACCTTTTTATTCCAACAATATATTCATAAAATAACATTATATATTCATTGGATTGATTCATCAACTTCAGAATGTTTTTCATATTTCTAAACTCAACATGAATTTTTATTTGTGTTTTTTCAACTCTGTTTCAATCTGAATGACGTACATTGATAATTGTTTGATATAACTTGAAACTTCTATATCATTAACTTCATATTGGGTGTAATTTAACCAGGATTTAATTTAATGGAAAATATTTATAATCCCTTCAAGTATTTTGATATATATTTATAAAATAATTAATTTTTATTTCATTTCTATTTTATCCAGTATTCAGAGGATAATTATTAGAATCAGCAAAAATGTCATGAATGATACCCTAGCATACTCTCCAAGGTGATTTGTCAACCTTTTAAACAATATATCATTAAGATATTTTTAAAATATCATAACATTATTAGAATTTAAAAGTAGAATACTATTTTTCAATTTTTTCTAATTGTTCGTTAGATCAACTTGATAACTTATCACTTTTTAAAGACCGTGATGTTAAAGATATTGCAGTATATATTGAGGATTTATTTAGAGAAGTATACTTTGATTATGATAATTTCCTTAAATACATATCAACTTATTTAGGAATATATTTAAGAGAGGAGTATTTTTATACTAATTCATCAACTTTATCTTCTTTTTTTATCATCAACAAGCTCAAATATTTCTTTTCCTTTACCCATCTCAACAGGTTTAATGACTCCCTTAACTTTTCCCTTTTAGAAAATATGTGAAACCATTTTTATTTTTCAACAAAATTGTAAATAATATTTATTTCAATCAAGAAATATCAAATGACATTAGATTTATTTTATTTAAGACATTCTTTCTTACTCTTATCTTATTATTTAATATTTTCAAAAAAAAATCCATCAAGGACTTGGATTCAATTGGGTCAAGGAAAAAACTAGGAACACCTTAATTATTATCATTTTCATTATTCAACATCTCAATAATGTAATCATAATTGATATCCTTAAATTTATTATGGGAAAGTTCAAACGATTTTTTAGATGACTCAGAACATTTACTCTTGTCAGGTACTTTTTTTGAGATCTTATATCTCTTATTATAAAGAAACTTCAGTTTACTTATCTATAAAATTATTCTCAATAGTTAATGAAACCAAACTCATCCTGTAAATAGTTTTGTCACTAAACTATGATTATTTATCTCTAATTAGAGTGAAATAATAATTAATATTTTCTACTTCCATTAACTTGACATAAACATTGTGAATATACCTTATGTAAAATAATAATTAACTTAATTGTACCTAATATAATATATTTAATGTATTTATAAAAAAATTACAAGATTAAACATCCTTATATTTTAAAGGAAGTCATGGATATAGGTATCCTGAAATTTTATAGAACACCTTTATTATTTTCATGCAATGTAAATAAATTTAGACCCAAAAGAATACAATCCTTGTATTCGTGGGAAAATGATTCATTTTTTTAAACTTCCCAATTTAAAAATAAGATATTATTTTGAATGAGCTATTAAAAAAGAACCTATTGAGTCAAGAAGTTTATGTGTTACAAAATTTAGTTCTCCATTTAATGTTATTATGATCAACTCAATTATTCTCTTTATATTCAATCTATTACTTTGAACAAATAGGATGAATAAAAAATTCATTAGACCATTTAATTTATTGAGAACTGAACTAATATATAATTTCCTAATGATACTAGGATAATATAGATCATAATAATTCTTTGTAATATAGAAATTAGTTTATACTTGTTAAATAATTTCTCATTTTAATAAAGAGTCTTACCTTTCAAACCATCCACTCTCTATACGTCTTTCCTTAAAAATATATCAAATAGAAAAATATCCACATGAATCCATAAAAGTAATAATAAAAACTTAAAACAGTGTTAGAAAACACCTGATATCAATCTGATATAGGATAATTGAGGTCGCGAGATCTCTTCATATAGATCACCTGTGAGGAAAAAGAAACAACCCATTGCTACTATATTTAGGAAAAAAGGTAAACACCTAGAATTATAGAAGATCCAATGGATACAATTAGATATCAGAAGTTATGATGTCAAAATGATTTAAGAAAATGTTTATTTTTTATTTTGATCATCAAAATAATATTTTTATAAAATTTTTATGTTATCAGAGAAACATAATTCTAATAAAACATTACAAATTCTAATAAGTGTTTATAAAAGATCATATAATAAATATATAACAATAATTTGATTTTACCTTCTATAGAACTTATAAACTTACTTTATTGAGAAATTCTATCTAATATTTTTATAACTTGGATGCATAAAAATTTAGATAAATAAGACTATTCTAATGAAACTTGATATAAACCTCATTATGATTGAATCAAGATTTTTTATAAATTATATGTTAGGAGATTTCAACAACAAGGTAGAAAAAAAGAAATACAAAGAAAATAATGAAACAAAGAAAACTTTATCCCATTTCATGAGGATTTTTCACTATAAGGGTATAGGAAAACATGAATTATATGAATAATAATTTTATATTTATCATACTGAGATTTTTTTAACATATTTAAACCTATCAGAATGAAGGGGTTTTGTAAACATATCATTAATTTTATCCCGTGTTCCCATGAATTATATAGTAATATATCCTTTTTTTGTGTGATATAAACAGGAATAGTGTCTTAAATCTATGTGAATTTCTCATGAATATTGTGATGGGTTTTTAGCAAAAGAAATTAAACATGGGATTTCACATAAAATTATAGTTTTAGTAAACCTCATGCTAACATTTTTTAGTGTGTGTTTCATCCACAACACTTGAGTGCATGAACTTTCCCATAATACATATTTAGACTAAATAGAAGAGTGGAATATAGAACTTTGTTTCTTAAAATAAAAATACACTAAATCTAAGAAACAATTAGTTCTAGTTGTAATTTTTATACGTAATTTACATCCACCAAATTCAGCATCTTAAAAACCTTTTAGTTAAAAACATGCTCCAAAAGAATAACATATGAAAAGATCTATTTTATGTATCAAGACCAATGACCTCAAGCATGCCTCCATGCATGTCAGAGGATATAGAATAGTAGTGAGGGTATAAAGGTTATATTATGGGGAGACTTTAACCTCTGGATATCTAATAAATATAGTATAGGAATAAATAAAATGAAATGAATAGAAGAAGAAAATAATCAATGATAACCTAGAAAGTTCGAATAAGACTAACTATGCATGAATATAAGGATGGACATGTATAATACATCCAAAACTAACAAAAAGTAATACATATAGCATGGATAGATAGATATAGAATAAATAAAATACCCAACTTTTATAAGCATTATGAGTACATGCATGGTCTACATATCCTATTCCATTTACTAGACCAATGCAAGTAAAATATAGTGGAATTATCCAATGTCCTAACATGTATCCATGATATCTAATCAGGTACCAAATAGATAACCAAATAGGGAGTGAGTAACAATCAGTAGTCCGCAACCAATGGTGTCTAAATAATTCAAGTCCAAGAGTATAAAATATAATAGTGTGCAATATACAAATAAATAAAGAAGTAAATTGGATGTGAACAAAAATATACCACCTACTTCAGGATAAACTTCCTTTGATAATATGTATTATAATTTAATAATAGGACCCATTTATATAATCCTACAAATCCAAACAAAAATATATAGGTGAACCCTGCGACCGTGTCTGGTCATACCACTTATCAGAACCAAACAAATCCATAGAGTACCCCAAGGAATTCACATTCTATAAGGGTTCTAACCGATCCCAAAGAGAAGTTACTATGTTAATCTTGGGATAGAATTGATTGGAGGATAAGGAGATAATAAACTGTGTTTGAAGACATAAGGATGATTCTTAGGAGATCATCCTATGAATTCTAATTTTTTGGAACATATAGGTGTATCATCATAACAATGCTGAGGAATTCACAAATTGTATGACATTTACTGGATATAATATGGGGGTACCTCTTTAGCATCAACATAAATAAATCATGTGGCATCCATCTAACTTTTAACTTGGAAAATAAAACAATAATATAAGTTTTAACCATGGAATGCCTCACTATAACCATAACCAGATCATTATATTAATGGTTCTTAGGGACTTTCATTTAAATTATACCAAAATTTGTTTAATTATAACTCATTGAGTTCTAAGTTCATATTGAACTCTTTTCTCAATTAAAAATGGTATCACAATTTACCAACATCATTTAATTTAATTTAAAAACCTGAATATTCTCATATAAATAGTATATAATTTCAAAATAATTCTAGAAATTAAATCCAAGTAATTCATGGTGTAAATAATTTGTGAAATTAAGTTAATCATATCATGGATTTTGTTAAAAATATTCCAAAACCACAAAGGTGTCTCTTAAGGTTTCACATAAGTTATACATCATTTTATAAGAAAAATAGTCCAATTATTTTTTAAGGATACCCAATAATAAAAGGACTGGGGACCTAGTATTTAATCAAGACATTCTAGGTGGTGGTTTCATGACTTAGTGAAAAAATAAACTATAAATTTACTATGTTTTAAGACAAACACACCTTATAAGGTGTTTCGGTTTCATAAAAGCAGAATTCTTTAATGGTATTTAAGTTGAACTAACCCTAAGGGTTGGTCCAAGTTGTATTTTTCAAGATCCAATGGTGTAAAAATGATTATAAAATTTATAGGTTCGAGATTTTGGTGATAAGGTAAGGAAACACTCAGAATTACTAGGGTGCGGCACACTGAAACATTTTATAAATGATAATAATTTTAGGGAAAATAATATAGAACACCTAAATTATGATTATGAATCTAAACTCATCCGATATTATCCCCCAAGTCAAGTTAGAATTGAAGATAATGAAAAACCATAAAAGCCCTGAATATAGAGAATAACGCAAATAAATAGTGTGAGGAAGTATGCTAGTAACATAAACTAATAAAAGATATTTGAGGAGGGATTTAATTACCAAGGGATATTGATTGAAAATAATGGAATTTATTTCATCCTAAGAACAAATAATGAATCCCATGGAAGAAGGGAGATAGAGGAGGGAACATGGGGGAGATCCTGGATGAACAAGGAAGAATAAAGGGGAATAAATTTTAAGAGTGGAGGGGAAAATTGGTAATTTTTACCTTTTTAATTATGCACATGGTTTAGCCACACAATTAGGTAAATAATGTTCCAACTATGTAGAATACCTATCCAAACTTACCCCAATCTCTCATGGTTACAAAGAATGGTTTGAAAAACTTTTTGCAAATCGTAAGGATCCCTATAGACCTCTATAGACAACCAAAAAGTTATTTGGGTCCCTCAAATGATTTAAAATAATAATTTTTTTTAATAAATAGTCCACATGATATTATTTTCATGGTTAGCACTATCCACACACTAATCATGCACCTCATGATTCTTCTATAGAAACTCAATTCCTAAATCCTAAATCTACCAATATATATTTGAGCACCTATGGAAACTCTCAGGACCTAAATGACATTTAAAACAACACTTTAGAGGGATCCAACTCTGAAAACTCTATTATGAAACTCAATTTAAAAAACATCTCATCCACCATATTGAAAATTTATATTCTTTTTATAATTATCCGCATGGAAGGACGTATGATCTTATAATTTCACCACATTAACACTTCATAACCCTTATATTCCTCGACAAACATCAAAAAATAACACCTGACCTATGTTGATCATCAACTGACATCTTAAAGGCAATGTTTTATTTCCAAACACTCGATGTGATTCCAAACACAACTTTAAGAACATGTCACAAGATCTCCTTGATAAAACCTGACACTTATAGTTTAGATTAAACACCAAGATGATGCTCTATAGCTCCCATCTAACAAGAGACACCTATGTTGTCATCCAAATGGAGTAACTAGCCAATGTTTCTCACCACCTTATAACATATCTTAAAAATCCAATTTCAAACCTTAGTGTGTCCCACCAATAGAAGATTCTATCAAAACACATTATCAATGGTACACAAACCTGTTCGACATGGTTACTAGTGTACTATACCCCAACACACATTAGAGTGCTATCAACATGGTAACAACTCTTGGTTTCTTAACCCGAACCCAAATAGACGTCCCTCCACTTCCCATGCACAAATATTACACATCGACTCTTTCTTGAAGATCCCATCCAGCCCCAAAAAGGTCCACTACCTTTCCATTGATGATCCTAATATAGTTTTTAACTAAACACATCCAATTTCTCATAGGAATAAAAATAAAACCATCACTAGATGGATTTTCTCAAAAACATGCGGACACACCCATTGACACATTATCACAAATATAACAAGATGTGTTTAACATCAGGACGTATCCTATGATCATATAACTATGATCCCAAAGGCTCATAACCAACCATCAGTGGAACAAATTATTGGAAACTCATCCTAAGTTACCCTAAAGTAAATTTGTTAGGTCCACATGGTTGAATACCATGAGAGGGTGGTGAATCAGGGTATGAAAAATTAAAACTTCTGCCCCTTTGGTTCTTGTTTCATTATAAAAAAAACTCAATTCTGTCAAATTCCCATATAAATTTATGAACATATATGAAATAATGCACAAGACATAATGATTTTTACTTGGTTCACCCTAACAAGGCTACGTCGAAGGAGCATACAAAAATGTTGTATAGATTTACCAAATTCACTAAGCCTCACTTCCAAAAAAGAGTATAATGTTTGGCATAGATATTCTATGCCTTGGATCACTGCATGTACAAGGTTTATGGTCTTCTCACTATATTCCCAAGGGTCACTCCCTATGCCTCTTTCTCTAGATGTCTACCTGTGTAAAGGGTCACCGTCTTCCTCTTCCTTCACTCACTACTCTTGGAATGGAAACCCCACATAGTTTATAGACATTTAGGTCACACACAGTTTATGAAAATGTAGGTCCCTACATTTTCGTGAATCTTTACATGCACGACTTTAGATAGATACTCTGTTGAAGTTCCCTTTTCACCCAAAGATGAAGTCCACCCTCCTCAGTACTTCTAGGTACCAGAGAATACTTTCGCAATTTGCTTTGAAGCTTTTGCAAGCGTCCTTGTGAAAATTGTGAACCACGTTCCTCTACCACATACTGAGTACCGATTTTGATATGCGGAGCATTGCCTTTACGTACTGCTTATACTTTCGTGAACCTCCCTTCATCCACATACTACCTCCTCCTTTGCTATCTCATACTGCCTCTGTGTACCAACTCCATGAACCTCCTTTGTGAATCACCCTATATTCATGAACTATTCCTTTTTTGTTCACTACCTTCAAAAATTTCATTCGTACCACATCCTTTGCCGGATATAGTCTCCCAAGAAAACATTCGGAAGAATTTCATCTATACGAAGCACTTCATCTTTGGAAGAATTATCCCTCGTGAACATCCTTCAGACTTTTCCAAAATACCAGATACAAAAGATGCTCTCTAATCATATTAGATCTCACATCTAATCAGTGGGATTAGAAATTATTATATAGGCAATGATATCCATAATATCTAATAATTAAAGATTTAAAAAATCTTTGATCCATCGTATATCGATCCTCTTACTATAGCGAACCACACCCATTCCATATACAATTTTTCTACACCAGTCCATGTACTGCCTTTTCCCCTATGTGGTTGACCTCCTCCGCCGATGACATTACATATGCATAATGCACCGCCTTCCTCAGAGAACCATTTTCGGTTTCTTGATCCGCTCCCGTGTACCGTTCCTGCAGTCTGGTACCTGGCTGCGTTCCCATACCAGACATGGTATACAATCCATGTTCTTGGATCCATGTTTCTCTTCCTTTTACAATTTGGTTTTATGCTCTTCACACCACTCGGTATTATTAATAAGACCTTACATGGGCAAATGAAAATTCCCGATTTTGAGCCCCATGAATTTGGAAAATACTAGGAAAATGCACCACCTTAAAAACCTATCTTTGGAAAACACCAACCAAACTCATTTTCTATCATCTGGATTTGTCATAAAACACAACCACACCCAAAAAAAACCAAGAGGATTACTTGATGGGTTTTTTTCTCAAGAAACTTAATAAAATTTCATGTTACCCTTTAGAAACATAATAAAATTTTGAATTACCCTTCAGTAACTTATAAAATATTCACATTACCCTTTATTGACTAAAGAAATATTCAAGTTACCCTTCATTAACATAATAATTTATCAATTTACCCATTACTAACTTAAGAAAAAATTAAGATACCCTTCAACAAGGTGGGATATACTAGTGAAAGGGTGACTATTTATCACCAAAAACTCATGGTTGATCTCAAGATACCCAAAAAATACCATCATTCTCTAGCATGGGAATCAACACTACATAAGTAATTACCTCAATCGGGTCACTTAAATCCATTTAGAGCCCACAACTTACATTTGGATTCAATAAAAAGTGTGCTTGAGGTCAAAATTGACATTCATTAAGTAATCTTGAGGTTTTGGCTCTACCTATTCACTGAAATCATGAAACCACAATGATTATATCATGATTGATATCAATTATACCACATCTCCCTTAAATGAGGGCCTTATCACATGATCATCATCTGGATCCCCCCTTAGGAGTGTTCTAGGAATTAAATCATTAAAAACAAAAAAATTACTCCCATGAAATAAAATCCATCCTCCACTGAAATTGGTTTTGGATACAACCAAAATGATTATACCAAGAACCCAAATAATACTCCAGATTTTTATATTTAGGAACCTTATATACAATGAGGATTCTTTCCTTAAACAATTTATGGCGTACCTCCCACCACATGTATTTACATCAGGTTCTTTAAAGCATAACGAAAATGGGTCCTTTCATAAATGAGTCTATGATTATTTTCTCGAGTCATGCCTATACACACCATCTGCACAAGACATTAAATCCATGACTATATTTAAAAATAGTTATATTAGAACACCCAATCCTTTTACATGGTCATCCTTAGCACCTAGACAACTCGGTTTTTTAACACCTAGTCCACTATAATCTAGAAGTGACCAGTAAACATAACCTTAAAGAACTCATGATCCTTTTTCCTTATATCCATGAACAAACACAACTAAAGGTGTTACATGTTCTACTCACTCAAAACCCATCAAGACTTAAATTATTTACATAGGATTGCAAACATCTCATTCTAATATTTCTTACTCAACATGCACCACATGCATTAATTCATATGACATTTTTATTTCATTAATTCAATAGTGACTTGAATTTAAAATGATTTGTATGGAAAATGACACCACACATTCCATGTATGTGAAATCCTATAGAAAATATCAACTTAGTGCCTCATTTATCCCAGATGATACTAACCTAGATAAAGAATTTTTGAGTTTCACATCACTAAAATTACATTTATATGACCCACTAAATAGTCAACCATGCATAATGCATACTAGTACTGTTAAACTTAAGGATCCATGATGCTCATGTTTATAATAAGGCTTAACTAACAATAAGACCACCCACATAACTAGGGTATTGTTCCATAAACTAAGAGTCCTACCCAATCCCAAATGGTAAGAAAAAACACTTACCATGCCTAAAAAATCAATGCAATGATTTTCCAATGAGACCTATCTATAAGGACACCACCCCAAGTAGTTACCCATTTACTCAACATAGGGAATTGGACTTATGTATAGGGTCACAACCACAAAGTTAATAATCATTCCTACCTAACCTCTAGGTACAAAACAATAGAATAAGTAAACTCTGACCATAATAAACATCCACATTCCCATCCCAAAAATATTAAAGGTAACTCTTAAAACTAACACTCACACTAGGGTCTTTAATATCAGCACAACTAAAAGTTATTATATAATCCATTAAATTAAATAAAAAATTTCATAACTATCAAGGTGGATTAGGTAAATGAAATTCCAAGTACTATCCATAGAGGATGTTTTTTATAAACTATAGTTGGAATTTTATTTAACTAATACCACAAATAACTCTTGGAAGTTTATCTTATTATTCATTTTCAACCATTATTAATCCAGGAATTCTCAAAAATGATATTAATTAAAGAAAATATCAATACCAATATATAGATTAAAATAGTCTTTAGGTTGTCACTATAATTTTAATCAACTAACACCTCATATCAATATGGTCTAAAAACAAACAAAGAGTATTTTACCAAATTAAGGGTTCTAGTTATGTGAGATATGACTGTACATTTATACAATGCACTATATTAGTGGATGTCGACACCTTAAATAACAATACCATTTAACATAAATATACCCCTAAGGGGTTAAGTACAAAGTCATGTAATGGTAAAGGCAACCTATAGGGATCAATTCATCCCTATATGGGTTCAGTTATACATGAATCCATTCCACATTTATGTAAGAAACACTTGATAAATTATAATTGGAATCCAATTTTTGTGAAACCCATTAATTGATAATTTATAAAATATTTTAACACACCATCATAGGGTTTTTCCAAAAGCATAATATGACAAAACATACCTACTTGGGTAGAGTTGAGAATATAAGGATTCAGTTATATGGGTCATCATTTCCATGTTATAGAGGTATGAGCCTTTATACATTACAATTGACACATTGTTTAGAAAACATACAAAATAAATCACTAGTATTTTTTTTTAAAATGAATCCAATTCACTTGAAATTTAATTTTTCCATTTAGGTTAATTCATCAACTATTTTAAGGGTGATTTCATTTCTTTAATTAATTTTAGGTTAGTTATATAGAATTCCATCATCAAGAAATGAAAGAAAATCCCGTTTAGGATGATACATACAATATTTTCCCAACTATACACCATAACTATAATAATTAAATCTATCACATAGATGTAGGATACAATATAAAAGTAAATAAAACACATAAGCATGGTATACTGATGGAATTAGAATCCTATAAGCCTAAAATGATCCATGAAAACACCTCCCATCTTACCATATCTGTACAAGAGAGAAAATCCATAAACTAATATGCATTTTAATGAAAAAAATAGTCACTCAAGATAAAATAATAATCAACTATAATAATGAACAACATTAAAAATAGTCCCATCCCTGACAACATGATATTTCTCCTATGCATGGGTTGTCCATTCCCAAACATGATCTATTTACCATGTTTTGAAAAATTTATAGTCTCCAATTTACAAACCCCAAATAGTAAGACAAGGGAAAATGTACCCCTAATACCACTTTGTGATGTATTGGGCCTGATTCAATCATAAGAAACTAAAGCTATGGCCACATGACCTGAAGCACACTTCCCCATACACCAAAGGCTCTTTACTAGAAGAGAGGGTCTAAAGGCGATACGATGGGGAGACTACACTCTCTAGATCAGTAAAAAATTCAATATATTAATAAATAAAATGAAATAAATAGTGTAATATAATAATAACAAATTACCCAAAAAGTGATAATAAAATACACCATGCATGAACATAAGGTTCTACATGTAAAGGATAACCCAAACTAACAACTAGTAATATATACAATGTGTCTATATAGGTGAGGAATAAGAAAATAAAAGACCCAAATACTTTAGTTAGTCATAGTACATGCTTGATACTTAGCTCCCAAGACACGTCCAAGCCAAATATAAGTAATAGTAAAAGTCATGATCCAAGCAACTAACCTGCAGCCATGATATATACCTGAGTACCAAATGGTAACCTGAAAAGAGTGTGAGTCAAACATAGTAGACCACAAACAATAGTGTCTGATGCATTATAGTTCATGAGTATAAAATATAATATATTACAGTATACAAATAAGAAAAGATGTAAAGTTGTGGTGAACCAGAAAATACATCTTTTTTCAGCCTAATATGGATTGTAACTAATAATAAAGATAGTAATGTAATCATAGGAACAATTTCCATAAGTCTATGAATCCACACAAAAATAGCCATGTGAACCCATTGATTGTGTTTGGGTATACCACCTTTCAGAAAAATTTAAATCAAAGGAGTGCTCCAAGGAATACAACATATATAAGGGCTCTAATCAAGCCTGAGGGACACGTCCACTGGTATTCTTGGGATACACTTGATTGGAGTCCAAGGAGATAATCCAAGGAAGAACATGTCTAATGAAATAATAAAAATTTTGAGAGCTCATCCATAACATTATAATTTTATGGTATATTCTAGTGAATCATTAGATCTATATCTAGGATTTCACTAATTGTAAGAAATTGACTAGATACAAGATGTGATTAGTGTTTGGAATCCATGTCAATGAATCTTATGGAATCAATCAGGTTATCACTAGAAATTCAAAATTGGAATCCAAATCTTACCCATGGCTAAATTCACTATAATCGTAACCATTACATTATATGAAAAATTCTATAGGACTTTAATTTATATTTTACAAAACATCCATTAATTATTACTCATTATGTTTAAAGTAAACATTCCATAATTATCTCTTTTAAAATGGGTATCAAAATTTTCCAACATCAATTACATTAATTTAAAAACCTCAAGATGATCATGGAAATAAGTCGTGAGTACCACAACATTCTATAAAAGTAATCCAATGAATTTTTGGAATAAATCATAGGACCATGTAAGGTAATAATATCATATATTTTATTGAAAATAACCCAAAAAATAGAGGTGTCTCCCAAGGTTTCCCATAAGTAGTATATCATTTGATAAGTAAAATAGTCCATTTTTTAAAGGATACACAATAAAAAATCGAATGGGTCTCTCAAATTTAATCAGGAAACCATAAGGGGTGATTTTATGACGTAAAGAAATAATAAATTGGTACTTAAATAAGTTTCAAGACAAACACACCTTATGAGGTGTTTCAGTGTCATAATAGGGGGAGGTTATCCTGGTATTTATGTCAAAATCACCCTAAAAGGTAGTCTGATTTAAGTTTTTCAACCTCTAATGGTGCAAATAAGGATTATACTATGTCATGGTTTGGGATTTAGGTGATAAGGTAAGGAATTATAAATTTACCGGTAAATAATAAAAATTACTAGCATGCAGTATAATGAAACATTTTAAAAATGGAAATAGTTTTAATGAATAGAATATATCCCACCTACCTTATGCTTAGGATCCTTAACCCATCCAATATTGGCCCATGATTCAAGATATAAGGGAAGATAATGGAGAACTAGAAAATACCTAAAAATAGGGCCTGAAACACATAAATAGTGTGATAAATCATGGAATTAAGGGAAACTTAGAGAGGATACGAGAAGAGGGATATACATACTGAGGGCTCATAATGGAAATCAATAATATTAATTTCAGTGAAATAATAATGAATATCTCTCATAGAGGAAGGGAGAAGGATGAGATTGTGTGAAAGGTATCTCCTTGAGAAATAAGGAAGAAAAAAAGGATAAAAACTTATAATAGAGGTTGGAGAAAATGGTAATTTTTTCAATTTAATGAGGTGATTAGTTTTTATGAACGGTTAAGAAAACTATGTGCTAACAATGTGGACTCACTATCTAAACACACCACCATCTCATTGGGTTATAATGTATAGTTTGAAAAACCATACACTAACCGTGAAGATCTTTTCGGATCTATACAACCAAACACATGGTTAGCCAGATCCATAGTATGGTTTAAAACAATTGTGTTCCTTAAAATATGCAACACAATTTTAGGTGAATGGTTAACACTAAAGGTTCACCCTAGGATACTTCCCACAAAACCGAAGTTCTAAATCGTAAAGCTCTCAAGAATTATCCAGAAACCCGAGGAACATATAAAGCCTAGAACCCAATCCAAAAATGACACTTTAAATTCCCAACCTCTGAAAATTATATTATGTTGCTCAATTTTAAAAATAATCCATCCACCGTATTGAAAATTTAAATTCCCTTTGGAATTCAAAACTCAAAAATAAGTGAGTTCTTACAACTTGATGATCCTTTAAGATAATTAATAATTCATTAAATTGATTTAAGATGAGATTATTTTAGGTTTTATTGAAATATGACACAACAGAATATAGAAATCATTAAATTTAGTCAACTAGAAATATGATATATTAATATTTCAAGCATCCATCTAAAAATTTATTGATCAACTGATTTCAGAAATTCATCAAGATTAGGATTTTTCAGAGTTATTATAGGATTAATTATACTATTTGAATTTTTAAAAAGAAGTATTTTGAGTAAATATTATGTTTAATTTGTTGAGATAAAAAGTTTCCTTATAGTTATTAATAAATTTAAAAGACAAGGATAAATGTTAGTTCACCCATAATGGTCATTTCAAACTCAGATATCATAAATTCTAAAAAAACCAGAAAAATAATTTTGAGTGGAACCAAAAATAATGTCATTGATATAAATTTAAAAAATGTCTGTATCTTTAAAAAATTTCTTTATAAAAAGAGTTGGATTAGATACTCTCTTATAAAATTGTTGAAGAAAAAAATTTAGTAAATCTAACATATGAGGCTCTAGAAGATTGTTTAAGCCAATAAAATGCCTTAGTAAGTTTGAATACATGTTCCAGAAATTTTTTATCATGAAATCCTGGTTTTCATTCTATATAAATTTCCTTTTAAACATATAAATTAATATAAACATAGTTCAATTATATTTGATAATTATTAAAATTTAAATATTCTATGAATTCTATAAGTATACAAAGTGATTCAGCCCATGTTCCCGATGAAATATTTTCTTCATAGAACAATCCTTCTTGTGGATTATAACCCTTAATAAAAATATTTTATTTCATTTTTAACAATAATTCCTATTTCATTTTGTTTGTTTTAGAAAAAACCTTTTACTATACTCAGAGGAAGATCATTAGGTCATTCTACCAAGGACAAAACATTATTTCTCTCAAATTCACTAAGTTCTTCATGTATCGCTCTTATCAAATCTTTATGACCAAAAGACTCATCAAGTAATTTAGGTTTTAAATTATATAATAATTCACATTGTTCACATTATTTTATTGTGTAAATATGAGTTTTTACTGGTTTTTCTAAATATCTAATGACACTATAAGTGGGATTATTTCTTTTAATCAACTTATTTCTTGAGTAAGTAAAATGTTTTTCTTCAAAAACAGGTTGAACTTTTTCCAAAGGAAAAAATATGAGAATTATTAATTTTTTTGATATTATATTTGAATAATTTTCCAAAATGGGTTAAAAATAGTTTTAAAAACATCATCTGAAGACATTGATTCTCGATATTAAAAAACAAAATGATTACATTCATTTAAACTTTACAAACACTTCTTCATTAGCCTTATTTGTCTGTTTGTTAAAAACATGATACACCTTGCTTATTGTAGAATATCTAAGAAATATTTACTTAATATATTTTGGATAAAATTTATTTAAATTATATTTAGTATTCAGAATAAAAACTTTACATAAAGAAACCGTGAAGAAAGGGAGTTTTGGCTTTCTTCTAGTCCATAACCCAGAAGGTTTTTTGTTTATAAAAGGTTAAAATAAAACTCTATTTATAGTATAATAGGAAGTAGTAATAGCTTCAACCAAAAGGTTTTTATCAATTGAGTATTCAATCAACATAGTTTTATTAATTTTTTAAATTATTATATTTCTCTATTTAACTACTTCATTTTGTTGAGGTGTTCTAGTATAAAAAAAGATGTGTTTAATGAATTTTTACTACAAAAAGTTTCAAAATAAAATTTTAAAACTTACCACCTTGATAAATTTATATAGTATCTAAAGGTAGGTTTTTCTCATTTTTAACAAGGTATATATAACTATTAAAACCAAAAATAGCTTTCAAATTTTTCGATAGAAAATAGAACCAATTATCTAGTATAATTATCCACCAAGATAAAAACATAGTGTTACCACCAATAATTATAGTATGTGTTGGACCAAATAAGTCCACATGTAATAACTATAAAATATTAGATGTTGAGATTTAACTAATAGATAAAAATGTTAACTTATTTATCTTAACATATTGATAAGGGGAATAAACTTTTTAAGACTTAATACTATGATTTGGTAAATCCATAAGAATTCATTTCATAGAAAGTTTAAATAACCTTTTAATATTAAAGCGGTTTAACATTTTATACCACAACTAAGATTTATCTTTCAATGCACTTAAGAAAATTAGATGTTGGTTTCAAATTTCATATAGGATTAATGTTTAAACACTAACAATCATATTAGTCGAAAAAATGAACTTACCTTATGAACTTTGAAAAATACATTCATCATTCCTTAATTTCAAAATATCAACTTCATAACATAATTGACTTATACTAGAGAGATTTTTTTAAGTCCTATAATATATAAAACATTAGAAACCGATGCTTTACCAATAAATTTGATATCACTAATTCCAAATATTTATTCTTGTGCATTAGTGCAAAAAGAAACATTTTCCTCTTTAATCATTTTTTTATTTTCTATAAGAACATAATTTTTTCTTTCATATGACTTGAACACCCACCCTCTTGTATCATATGATTCATCTTATAGTACTCAACATTTCTTCCTGAAATAAAAAAGACTATATTTTTAATACCTATACTTTCTTTGTTTCAAAAGTAGTATCAATTAAAAAATTGGAAATATACATCTATATAAGATTATTATACTGTAAAACTAATAATTATTTTTAAGTATAGGATTTTTGAAAAATGAAATATTGAACATGTTTTAAAGATTATTTTTTCAATATCCTCCCATTTTACATCTCATACAAAATATGTGATTTTTTAGGAACAAAATAATTCATCTGGAAAAAATTCTTTCTAGAGGTATAACCTATTATGAAAATCATTATGTTTGGTCTCAAATATCTATAAATATTATAAACATTATTCTTCCAAGAATTAAACTTTGATAAAACTTTACCCAGACTAATAATTTCATAATTTTATTTTATAACCAAATTCTTATCATCATGAGTTGATCTAGAATTATATTTCTCATCTTAATAAAATAAAATATAATAAATTTTGGAATTAAGTTTTATAATTCTAACTTTGTATTTAGAAATTTTGGCCTTAAATAATCATATTCTCTAATAAAATTATAATTATTTACATCAACTAATGTTATGTATATAATAATTTATTTAAAATAAAGTAAACTATCTTTATCTTATTATATAACAGATTTTTTATCATTATAATAAGTTTAAATACATTAATCATCAGAAGTATCAGGGTAATATTCAATTAATTTTAAAATTTTAAGAGATTTAGTGGGAATATTAACCATATAAGATTGATTTTTATTCAAAATTCCATCATGAAAACCAACAACATTTTTACTATCAGTAATTTCATCAGATGTAATTTATAAATATGTATCTACTCGACTAGAACTATAAGTTTATAAGAAATTAAAACTTTTGTTCCTTTAAAATTTATAACATTTCATTGAACTTTTATCTTTTATTTTTATCCTTATACAATCAAGTCTGATATGTCCTGGGTTCTTACATCCTTACCAAATTATCTCAAAAGTATATTTCGTCTCACTTATGTATTGATGATTCATATTATAATTATAAAAAAAATATTTATTGTTAACCATATTATTTATCCTCTTCACTAGTTGAGTAAGATCACTTTACTTACATGTAAAGAACTAATATCTAATTCAACCTTAAATTTTCTATTAGACATTGAGGATTTCGAAGCATTTTGGCTAGACATAGCCTTCTAACTAGTAATTGATATTGACATTGAAGCAAAATATACACCATTCTTATTTTTCTTCTTCTTTTTCTGTATCTATTTTCCACCACTATCATATTACATAAGAGTTCTGATAAGATCATATAAACATATATTTTTTTATATGTTTTGTGTCAGATATTTATATTATATTAGATTCTCACATTTTTGGAATATATGCATAATATTTATAATAAGTTGTTATTAAAACAACTATTTCTCTCCATGTGATTGTAGAGTATTCTGAATAAATATTAACCTTTGAGACATCTATGAAACTAATTCACTCGGTAGAAAATCAAAAGCCTGATAATATACACAAAGCATTTTTTTTCTAGTTTCCAAAACATTTGATGTTCCAAAACGAGTTAGTTTATTATTCCTACAAATATACTTTTCTTTTTCACAATAAGATATCTAATTGTATATATTCCTTATCGTCCAATATAAAAAAGTATTCCAAACTCTATAATTCCATTGATATTCCATCTTCTATTATATAATAAAAGTTGTGACTTATTTATTAAAAATATTATAGCTTCTAAGTATCAGAACAAAATTATCATAAATAGTATTAATCAAAAAATTAATCATTCTATCTCTCCAGTATTCATAATCAGCACCATAAAAGATGTGTAGTATTCTATATTTAAATTCTCTAATGTTCTGATGGGAAAACATTCCATCAAAAAAATAATTTTCTCAACCAACACTATTAGTGTAAGGAAATATATGAAGATACCTTCTCTAATACAAAATGTAGAATCATAAAATTATATTAAATTCTATAAGCGGGGGGGGGGATGAATATAAGTTCATGAAAAATTTAAACTTAAAAAACCTCAACACCTTGTATATAAGAAAGTCTATCGGGTGGACAACTATTTTTATATACATTATAACATTAAAAGTTATATAAATTTAAATAAAACATAGTAAAAACATTATAAAAAATGATCAACATGAATATAAATAAAATTTTATGAAAAATGATATAACAAACATACTTAACATCCACAAAGTGAGGTATTCACTTTCTCCCAAAGTGATAAAGAATTATGTAAAACCATCTATATTTATCCTCTATTTTCAACCAATCATAAGGTATTTCTTCAAAACCTTGTAATACCTCAATATTTATAATTAAAAAAAATCTCTATCACCATATCCCAAAGATCCCTTATTCACACGATCGGACAGAAAACTATTAAAATAGGAAAACATATAGAATACACAATAAAAACCTCACACAATGTATTTTATGAGAAAAATTCTTTAAAGTTTAAAATATGAAGAACACTTAATAACAAGATGTTACAAAACTTTAATCATAAGATTTAGATTTCATGAAGTCAGTCACTTCACCTCCGTGAGGATGTGGTCATATTTATAGATGTCAGTGTAATAAAATCAGAACAGTCAAATTCAATATTTCTTGGGATTAGTTGAAACAACATTAAACATAGAATATTCACCTCTTGATGAGTTGATCAGTATAATACTAATAATCTCTAGGTTCAACATCATCACAATGATATTTATGATGTTATGTATAGTTGAATTAACAAATATATTTATGGAATAATTTATACATCTATATCTGGTAGAATTTATACATCTCCATATGAATGAATTTATACATATTTATCGGATAGACATTATATACGTCCATCACATAGACTATATAAAAATCTACCTAGTTGAATTTTTAAGTCTGTATCTGATAGAATTTGTGAGTCTTCATCTGAAGAAATTTGTATGTATCAATTTGATGGACTTTATAATTCTTCATCTGATAGAATTTATAAATCTTCATTTGACAAAACTGATTTCCTATATCTGGTCAAACTAAAAAATATATACCTATAAAGCATCTTTCAAAACATTATACATTGGAAAAAATATAGATTATAAATAAAAACATTATATAAGTGAATTTGGATTACCAAAAGTAACATTAGAAAGTTATATTTTTACTCAATTAAAGGTTCTAGAGAGATACCACCTCTCCGCAATGACTACTTCCACCGGGGATAATTGTATAAGTAAAATTCCAAGAGATGTATTCCATAGTCCAAATAAATAATATATAATGGATAACACTAAAAATTTATTAACCAAACAACACATTATACTCTAATTGACATACCCCAAATCCTTCCTTATATGATAATTATTTAAATTTGGGGGCCTAGAAAACCTATTCAAAATTGACTCCCTATACTTAATTGTTCACCCGTCCTTAATAAACACTTTTTCCCTAAGGTAAAAAATTTCTAACTATTTTAGAATTTGTGTTGCATCCTCTAATGTAGACTCTTTTTCCACCATCATTTTCCACTTGTTTATTCAAAATCCTTGAGGTTTACATTGTTGCTCCTTGTATTCTAAGAGCACATCTAGTTTGACACTTTTTCTAGTGACACTATATCATAGCTTTAGTAAAACCACCCACATTAGTGAGTTTATAATAGACCAATTAATATGGGAAACATGAAATACCACATGTAACTAGGTTTTATTCATCAAGGAATGTTTATAATATATAATCCACAACTAATCCAATATTTGTAATGGTATATAATATCTCAAAGAGAACATGGGACACAACTTATTGGATTATAAAGTCTATACATTAGGGATGATCTTATCAAACACATTTTCACCAACCACAGAATTATCTTACCACTTTTTCTTATTTCGAAACTTAATCATTAATTATTTATCCCTTATTATATTATTCTAGAGTTTATTATTTCACATTATTCCACAATATCATTCATAAGACACTCAATCTATATTTACCATTTAATAAAACATAGAAATAATGGTGGTTTCCTACCATAAGCTATAACTAAAAAGGTGTAAGTGTAGCAGAAGCATGGTAAGCTATATTATAATAATACTCAACCCAGAGTATCCATCGAGTAAAAATAAGAGGGTGATCAAAGGTGATGAATTGAAAATAGATCTCAATATTTTTTTTGATAGTATTTTTTGTACATAAATTCATAGATGGTTGTATAAAATCATTTTTAGAACTATGACCACCACTAGAAAGAGTTCTGTCCAAATATTAGTGATAGATATATGGTACATATCACAGAGAATTTAATTTTTAAAGCTATGAAACAATAATATATCATTAATAAAAGTTTCAACCACAAATTTAGCTATATACGTATTATTTGGTAAAAAAATGTGTACACTTATATAGGATATCCTCAACCACCAAAATTTCATCAAATATATGATACATTAGAAAAAAAATCATAAAAACCTCATCCAAAAGAAAATATAGTATTGGAAACATCCGAATAAAATCTTTTAGTTACATAGATTGATATTTCTATCTTTGGAAAGTATCACACTCCCTAAAAAAATACATAAAACTTTGTGTAAAATCATTTTCAAATAGCAATGTAACCATCCTCTTATATGTTTTGGGAAATATTTCATATCCCCCAGCAATAGTGGTATGGTAACAATGAGAAAAAATTTGGGACAAGTATTTAACGTGTTAACAAAACCAGTCTTATTTTATAATAATATAACCCCTATCAAAAACAATACCCTGACCTGAAGTCTAGCTACATTTCATGGATGACATAACACTCAAAATTTTTCTATATTTATATTTTTTTTTAATTTTATCCATATCCATCCAAAATATTTCTGAAATATACAAAAAATACAATGTTTTGTATATATAATTATAGTTATCTCCTCCTCATTTAACCAGGAAGAGAAATGAACTACCTAATTCATCCTCCATCATGTATAGATCACTTCAAAATAAAGTCCCAAAAATGTGGTCTCCGAGCACCATTGGTTAGTGGTATGTATTCTTTGACTAAAATATTGTTTGAGAGACTTATTATTTTTGTAAAACAAGAAGTGATTGAAAATAAAATATTTATTCTAGTGGTAAACTACTAGGATGAGAGCCATAACCTCCTTTTCACTGATTATCTTAGAAATATTTAACTTAACCAAATACTTAATGAAATATTGTATTGGCCAAATATATTACATGAGGAAAAATCAAAATCCATTTCCAGGTGCATCACATTATATAAAAATGGATTCATAAAATAGGGCAGTTATAATGGTGGGGATTATATATTATATTTTTTAAATCCAAAAATTCATGATCCACCCTCTCATCCCATAAGAACCTACACATTTTTGTTAAGTTAGTCATAGGTTTAGAAACATTACAATATCAATTGATAAACTTACTATAATATTTTACAAGAAATAATAATCCTCTCACCACTAACACATTTTGTATCCCATTCTAGATTATAATTCAATCAATTTTATTTGGATTTATATTAATGATATCATCATATTTTACCATGATATGGTGATATCCAAATTTCATGTCAAGTTTAGTAAAAAAATTTCATCCCATGTTACTCATACAAAAACTCTTCTATAACTAGTATTGGGACCCTGTCCACTATAATTAGCTTATTTTTTGATATATAATCAACCCACATTCTAAATATTCCATATTTATTCAACTAAAATGATTTCACTAGTATAATAACTATTATTAGGTATAATTATTAAACTTTTCAAAATTTCTATTACCTGATATTTACCCCATTCTTAATGTTGCGACCCAACTTATACGACCTTATTTTCACTAGGAAATATCCTTATAATGAACTAATTGCATATAATATTAATATTATATAAGTTAACCCTTTTGGTTCATCAAAAAATGGTTTTAAATTCTACCATAAACTCCTCTAACATATACTAAAACAATTCTTCTCTTTTTTCTGTGACTCCCTTAGCAGACATCAACTCATTTATCCAAACCCATCCATCTAAGAAAATAATTTTCTTTTATATATTCTACATCAATTTATATAGTTTCTTTTAAAACTAAATAACCCCATGTATCCTAATTTATTTCCTTTCAAATATGGATTCTATGGTTTTATGATTTCATATAAGAACCCATGTTTTCTCAGACTAAAAAGTTTAGCTAAAATTTAAATGTTTTCCTTCAAATGATAATAAATGGTAAAAATGTAATTCCCCCAAGAATATTAACTTAGATAATATTTATCACTACTAAATCGGTCCCAAAATTTGTTTTTTACTATAGTCCAAATGTTTTATGGAATTTTGAGTTGATTGAATTTTAGTAGAATAATTAATAATTAATATTTTAATTAATGAAATATTAATTTCTCCATGAAATTTAGTTCATCCATATATTTTGAACATAGTATTGGATTAATATTACTTCTTTATTATTGATTCCATAATGGGGAGCTTTTCCTAGGTGGGGCCTAAACACATATCTGACATCAGGGATGGGTCGAGCACCTTTTTATTTTTATTTTCTTTTATTTTCCTTCCATATATTCACAAAAATCCCCATATGGGATTTATTTATCATGTGAATGAGATAGAATAGGGATATAGAGAGATATAAATAGATATATGGGAATATAGGTACCACCAAGGAGCTCGGGAGGAGTCAGATCACTGTTTAGTAGCCATGGACCATGGATACGGGTGAAGCTTTTGTGGATTCCTCCTAAAGGTAATCTATTTTTATGTTTTTCATAAATCACCATATATATATACCATTTTAAAGTTTTATAGACCTATTATAACTTCCTAGGACCCCTTTCAGGTTTATATATACCTTTTGAGGAGAAAATGTGGGCTTCAAGTCGATTTTAAGGGTTTCCTATTCAGAAATATCGATCACATGGTGTGTAGTTTTGGAACACAAGCTATGAATTCTTCCAATTTGTGGAAGAAGAACTTTTTAAAAGTAAACTCTATGTATGGGGTATACATGATGTGTATTGGGACTTAGAATTGTAGCCGAGTACACATCCAGACAACTTGTGTAGGGGCACATAGCCGTATAAAGTACACAGCCAAACCCCATATGGGTTGTACGCCATGTAGAATTATATGGATAGGATATATACTTGGTTATGTCATGTGAGGTACATGGGAATGTACCAAATGTTGGGCACACATAGATTCCATTATTATCATTCAATTTACTTAGGTTTTTACATTCCATGTTTGACTAGAGTACACGCTCATGTGGGGATTTGGGAGTACAAACTATGTACTAGGGTATATATGTTGTATACTACCCCTTGTTACCCTTTTGTGGGGTTTCATATCTTTAATCCCAGGATTCCAAATTGGATGCTTTATTAGTCCATTATAATAATTTATTTTCACATATATCATGATGGTACTACCCTAGGGGTGATTGGAGGGATCCTCGTAGGAATTTAAATATTTTTCTAGATACATAGGTTCTTCCTCTAGTAATCAATTTTAGCTATCTGTTGAGAGCGAGAAAAATGATCTAATATAAATCATAATTTATCTCTCTAGGATGGTATTTAAGGACTTTCTCTTTTATGCCACAAGGTCATCTTATATTTTGACATAGTGGATCCCTTATTGGATGTCTGTGTCTTCTTATAATTACTTAGGGACCCTATGGAATAACTTTTATTATATTATGATATAAATAATACCATGTAATAACCCTCTTCATATTTACAATTATGATGATCCCATGTAATATTTCTATTCCAATTTACATTATTGATGAGGGACCCATGTAGGACACCTCTTCCTTTGTGCCTTCAAGGATCCAATGTATAGTTACTTATTTTACATTTTCAATTGAGGATCCCTAGTAGTATGGATTAATTATGTTTATACCTTGAGGATACCAATTAGGATAACTCTATAGTGTTATTAAATGAGAGATCAATTGGGTTCACCATTATTTGACTGGCCATGAGCAAGTATGTTGGGTTTAGGTTGAGATTCTAGTAGGTGTTACATCAGTACCCTTACTGAACATATAACCCTAAAGGGTTGTGACAATAGTAGTGGGTTAGGTATTCCACCACCCTTGCTCTTTATTTATGCATTCACATGGTTACTATTGATAAAGATATGATAGATATAGGTGTCTCTGGGTTTTTGGCTGATGTGATTGATTCGATATGGATTGTTGTTATTAGAATGCACGAATTTATTTCTTGGGATATAGATTTTGTTTCCATTCATTTATTTCCTTGGAATTACCATAAGTAATTCCCCGGATCAGATGAATTATATTATTCTAGAAGAGATAAGGGATTCCCATGTAGGAATTCCATTTATAGACTCATAGAGTAGATGATTATATTACACTAAGAGTGACACTATATTCCCATATAATTGTTACATGGACAAACACATAGGGAAGATGAATTATATTATTCCAAGAGTGACACTTGATTCTCGTATTGGAATTCCATGGATTTACTCATAGTGTAGATGAATTATATTATGTTAGGATCAATAATGGATTCCCATGTAGGAATTACATGGATCTCATAGGTAAGATGAATTATATTATTCTAGGAGCGATACTAGATTACCATAGTAAAATTCCATGGATGAAATCATAGTGAAAATGAATTATATTATGCCTGGAGTGACACTCGGATACCCATGTAGGTGTTCCTTAGATGGAATCAGAGGGTACATAGTAAGATATATTCCACAATTAATACTATGGATCCTTACATGAGATACCTAGGATTAACTTATAGGGATATAGAAATATACCTCACCTAGAATAATACTAGATTACTATAAAGGATTCCATAGATGGAATTGTAAGGTGATGGGTTCTAAGTAACACCTATAGAGATACCTAAGTTCTTGATGAGGAATTCCATTAATGGGAATTGTTTTACAATCATATTAAATTGAACATAAGATGCATCTTCCAAGTCAAATAAAAAACATGGACCTGGTCAGTGATTTACTATTATATAGAATTATCTACCTCCACTATGTAGTGTTTATGAGTGGGAATTATATATCAGTTATATGAGTATGATCACAGGGGGATTATTTGACTTTGATCTAGGTCCTGAGACTTCATTATTTATTAAATCACGGATGATTTTGTGCTCATAAACCTTTAATAGGATTTTCTATTATTTTAACAAATTCTTCATTATAGTGATTGGAGGTGATCTTGGGTGAACACGGGGCTAGTATATGTATACCCTGTGGCGATGTGGCTTGCTTATATACATTTTTGGCGCCAGATGAAGTAATTATTGTTGATCGGGATTATTGAACTGGGGATCGACTGTTGTTGATTATGTTATTTTCTACCATAATCATGTATATAAATATATATATATTTATATATATAGGAATATATATATACACATATAAATATTCATATTCATGATGACATTTGGATTATTAGACTAGGATTATGGAACCCGGTATCAACTATTATTTCATGCTGTTGTTGTATTTTTTTTTCCAGTTATGTCTCAACTAGGCTGAGAAAATTGCATAAGCCTGCACTTATGGAATTAGATTTATAGGTTCATCATTGGGGTGCCCTACTAATATATTTCTCACCCCTATACATGTACCTCAATTTTAGGTTAACCATAGATTTTAGGATGGATAGGGATAAGGGATGAGGTTGCATGATCGAGATGGAGAAGCTTGATAGTGTCATTGAGACTAGGTATGTTGTCTAGACTAGAGTTAATATTAGAGTATTGTACTTTATTTCAATTTCAATTTTGTACTGCAGCATGTATGGTCAAACTAGGGGGCGATCCGTGTTGTATGTATGACATGGTTTTTTGAGCACTTATAAGAATTTCATTTATTGTTGCAGCATATATTATTTCATTGTATTTATTGCTTTCACACTCTATTCATTAAATAATTTGGATGATATCCAGTTATGTACTATGTTGTTACTTTGATATGGGGGTACAGTCTCTCTATTGTACCACCTATACATCATTGCTTCTAGTTGGCAGCCTCTGGTGTACAGAGAGGTGCACTTGAGGCGTTGTGACGAACTGGCTTGGGGCACTAGTTTTATGGCACATGGGTCATAAAATTACACTACAGTTCATTAATGAAAACCCAAAACTCTTAACCAATTTTTTCCATAACAAAATATATTTCCCCAATTTTAAACACATATTATTGGATATTTATATAAAATTTTTATAAATATACCTCCACCACCCTTTACACTTTCCATGATATTTCTCTATGCCAGTTTACCAAATTAGTTCCAAAAGGTCTTGCCTAATAGACATTAAAATTTTCCATTTATTAATGTTATAGACATAATGTTATTAATTTCATGACTATCAATGAGTACTATTATTATTATTCCAAATATATATCCTTTAAATATTAATGAATCATCTTTTTCCTCACCCATACACCCAAATTCCAATTTTCCCCTATCATCTCTACTTACTTTTCATTTCTTCCAATCTCTACTTTGTATCTAGTTTTACATATACATTATATATTAGTTTTTAAATCTCACACACCAAAATCATCAAATATTTGTGAGGAAAGATGAGTATGAAACTATATTGTTGTACATGGAAGAATCCCAACATATTTTGTTTTTATTATCCCATCTCATTTTGGTTGATGTTTTTTAATCCATTGAACCTTTATTTACCTCTAGTATAATTTAAATATTCATATTTTTTATTCCTTTCAACAAATACAAATATTATTAAAAAATTGGGTACCATAAGTTTAGTTTCCCATGGGGCTGGTTGTAACACCTATTTCCCTCGAACTCTCTTTGTAAATCTCTTTACTACCAGTTCCATTCCTATCTTCTTGTCTAGAGTAATTGTTGTATACTTGTTTATAGGTTTATGTTTAGATACTTTTTTCTCAATATCTATGAAAAATGATCCCATAAAAAATTTCATGAACTACATATCAAATAAATCTGGTATCCTTAACCTGTTTAATCTCTTTTACATATTCCTATATAGAAATTTTTTGTTAAAGCACCTTCAAAAACTATAGTGGATAACTATATATCACTTTACTATATATATATATATATAAAAGTTTTGGCTTTAACTACTCTCATTTTGATCTTATATTATCACTCTTACAAGATAGAAACTAATATATAATTGTGTTATCTATACAAATATATAAAAAATGTAATTACATATCTTTATGTATTTGACTTATCATGAAGTAAGATTTCACTTTAGTGATCCACCCAAAAGGATACTCCACTTAAAATTAGGGAAGATAAAATATCTTCGAAAAAGTCCTCAATCATTCTTCCAAGGTGACAGTAGTTAGAATCATGCTTCCTCTTAGTCTATTTCTGACCAAAAAATTCTCATTTCCACTTCCATATAGACACATCGTATCTTCCTCTGATTTCAAGATACTAAAAAATGATCCACCTACAAATCCAACCCCCTGACACTCTCTATCATTTTATTGTCTTTATAATTAATACTGAAAGTTACATTTTTCTCAATTTTTTCAACCAATCATATAAAATTCACTAGATCTAAGTTCTTCCTCTAACTATTTTTTTTCAATACTAGTGTATATGACCGTCATCCCTTTATTTCGTCTCCTTATTCCCCAAAAAATTACTCTCTAAGGCTGTTCAAATAGGGGAAATATCACTCTTTATTATTAACATCATCCAATATAGAATTAGCTCAAGATCAATGATAAAATATCAATGATTGACTCTTAAGGATCAAATCTCAATGATTGGATATCAATGATTTCATCTCTATAGAGTCACTAAATTTTAGGAATCCAGTTAATAATAGATCACAATGATGAATTTTGGTAGAGAAGATAATAATAAATCTTCATATTTTCATACTACACAATAGTAGTCATGTTTTATAATATAGGAAGAGGGGATAGAATTATGGTAGGAATAACCAAGGAGAGACCACCTTGTTGAGACCCTTCTTTACCGTGGTTATAAGGCTCTAATGAGATACCAAATCACCTTAGTTATTACATACAACAAGTCTTATGTTTCAAGTAAAGTTCCGATTAGAGTTTTAAAAAGTAAAAATAGATAATATTTAATCATTAGCACTGCCATCTATCTAAATAATCGACACACACTACTCCAACTAAATCACCACCTATAATTCTTTTTATGATAAGTATTTAAAATAGAAGGTGTTGGAAAAAATTTCAGAATAGCCTCTATTTCATTAAAAATCTTCCTCAAGAATACCCCATTGAAAGATAACACTATAATTTTGGCACACAATGTTATTTTTTGATATTAATTTTATATATTGATTCTATGATGATATATCTGTATTTAAATAGATGTCATCCATAGCCTATGAGCATGTAATATTCCTAAAAATTCCATTAGTGGTTCTAGATCCAAATTTTTCATGGAATCAACATGTTTTCAAACTATTTTTACTAAAAATATTGATATAATACGATATTTTTTGTTTCATCATAAGTAGATCTATAATATAGATAATTGTAAACTTTCAAAACTCTGTGTCATAAGGAACAATATGTGATCTTGTATGGTTCCATCTAATTATTTTACATTTTTTATAGGATATGAAAGGATGAGAATTAGGGTATTATTTATCTAAACTCATTATTTTACACTATTTTAAATTGTGATATGTTTTTTAAGAATCTATGATAGGTGGGACAATGCTTTAAAAATAGAGTGTCATATCATAAAAATATTATACATGATATCTTTCCTTCATGAACCAACCAGGTCCACCCCACCATGGATATTAAGATGAACTGTAACAAGTCTTGAAGCATGTTCCTATTCACCTCAAATTTGAAACAATTACTAAGCGAAAAAATCTATGAATTTGGGAATGGTTTTATAAGAACACGAGCCCAAGAAGCAAAAATCAGCATCACAAATGCTATGTAATTTTTAAAAAAAACTCAAATAAGTACACAAAATTAAATGAAACAGAGGATCTTTTATTGGACCAAGTTTTGGGGAATTAGAATATAATATTATATTCGTTTACAAAAGTACACAGCTTTGTAAACACTATGAAAGGTAACATCAGAGCTACGCTTCCAAATTAGAAATCCATTATGGAACTTCCACTAAACCTATAAAAATAATTTAAATACACAGGGTAAGCACAAAAATTCTCAGTAAGGGGTTTTAAAACAAAACCTTTGAGAAATAATTTTGATTTAAAACATTTTTTTAAAGAACATGCATTAAAAATAATGAAATTTAACATAACATGTCATCACCATTTTGTAGAGAGATTCTGAAATATTTTTTAGGATATCTTATGCTCAAAATTGATAAGATTATTTTGGAGTTATAATTAGAATTCAATATAAAAATCATGAATACATGTGAATAGGAATGCATTAAGTTTCATCCATAAGTTAGTTAATGACCAAGCATATTTATTCTATGACATTATAGAATCATGGATAATAACTTATATACAAAATATTATTTATTCAGAATTGCACATAAAATAGTTTCATTTATCATTGTGGCTTGGAAACTAAAAAATTAATTATTCTTTATAAATGAATTGTTACCCGAGTATATAAATTTATATATAAAACATCAAGCCATGTGCACTTTGATTTATAAAACTAATTAATACAGATTCGTAGAGAATGATCATTTACCATAGATATTTTACCATATGAATATTGACACAGACTTTCACTTACTAGAATCATTATGATGGAATGCATAATACATGACTTTATAATCACTACATCAGGGCCCTATGTTAAGACCATACAGAATCATACTATCAAGCCCGTATACCAAGACTCTAGTTTGTTTCATGAGATCTATTGATGCATAGAGAGGATATAA
Organism: Viscum album; assembly: GCA_963277665.1. Lineage (NCBI taxonomy): Eukaryota > Viridiplantae > Streptophyta > Magnoliopsida > Santalales > Viscaceae > Viscum > Viscum album. The sequence continues at coordinate 1,644,840,773 of OY728131.1, read as the reverse complement.
AGAGCCTCACCCGTCACATAAAAAGTCCAATACATTCCTCATATTTCTAGTATGTATCATATTTAAGTGTTCCATACCAATTTGAATAATTAAATGTATCATATTCAAAGTGCCCCATAACACTTTAAATGATTAAATTTATCTTATTCAAAGTGTCCAACACCACTTTAAATAATTAAATTCTTAATACATAAGTTATCATAAGAGATAAATCTCATTTTTTCAATAACTGTCTATATTTATAAATAAAGTGTATCATGTAATGAATGTAAAAATTAATCTAAAAATTGAATGGTTTGTCTTCTATACTTTATGCTTTGGCTAAGTCAAATTTGTCAATATCATGCATGGACAAATAGATACACTTTTGTTCATGTGATGATAATTGGTGCACATAGAATAATAGATTGATTAGGTTTGTCACATAAAATAACAAATCTTAAATTCAAAATCCTTGTTTCATAAAAGTAAAAAATTTATTTATAAAAATTCATGTTTGTAAATTTTAGATAGTCATCATTCATGTTTAAACCATACACTGATTAATTGCAGTGTCAATCATAAACATTAATAATTAATCGTATTCATTGTGATAGATTCATCATGAATTAAAATATAATATTTATAAATATAAAAAATTCATTTCCTGGTAGATATTGATGCATAAATAGTTAAACACACTTCACTATATGTTTTTATGCATGTATATATATTTATTAAACAAAATATGATTCCAAAATTTTATCCTAAAATAATAAATTGGGATGTATGCATGTAATGATAACAAGGTAATGATCCCTTTTAAAATATTGGGCACACAATAACAAAACAAGGTTTTGTCATTGTTTTCCATTATAAATTAGTATTCATGATCACACATATAGTTAGTCCATATAATCGAAAACCTTAAATTCATGGATTAATTTGAAAATGTAAAACATGTAAAACGGTGAGTATAAATATGTTTATATATATATATATATTTGTGCCTAAACATAAATTTAATTTTTGATCTAATCAGTTGTACAAAATTCAAAACATAAAATCATAACAAAGCTAAGACCATAAAAAACATCGTTAAATGAAAACAAGATTGACATATATTTATGAAATTGTACATACTTATATATATATATATTGGTTTTTGATAAATAAAAATAGAATAAAATAAATCCTTATGTAAAATATGCAGGTAGGGAAACAGCCTTTTTAAAATAATTGTTCATACTTTAAGAAAAAAATGTAAAATTGGTTGAGTATGCAATTTATACAAAACCGTATATAAAAATATAAATATATGAGTCTATAAAACTCCAAAAACATCACTTAAAAAACCTTTTAATGTGTTATACACATCATAAACATCAATTAAATACTGGTGATCAACATTTAGAAAACCTAAAATAGTTAAGGATTGAAATTTGTATAAAAATGTATATACAAAAAGTGTATATATGGGATTCTCATAACTAAAAATAAGTTTAATAAATACTTACAAGAATTGTATAATTACAAAACATCAGTTAATAAATAATATCAATCATATGAAATTAAAAATCATATTAGGATTAATATATATATATATAACTATATATACACAATATTGTATATAAGGGATTTTTCATAATGGTAATGAAGAAAAACAAACCCTTAAAATGAAAATATTTAGAAAATAAGTCCTTAAATCAAGAATAACATTTTGTATATGAGAATTAAATGAGAAGGATATGCTTTCATATGTTTATATATATATATATATATATATATGCATATACATATCTATATGTTTACAAAATCAATTGAAAATAATTAAATAACATACTTTACTTAAAATAGGGAGATGGACAATTAGAAACATTCAAAAAAATGATTAACTTGAGGATGAGGGTTGGGTATGGTTGGGTGTGAAAATATAGGTTTAAATAAAATTTGGTTCCTTTAAAAAAATACCCTCCTTGAAAAATTGGCCAAGGGTTTGGATCTATTTGGCCAATTTTCTCTGATCATCAATTATTTACTCAATAAAAAATATAAAGAAATGAAAAGGCACACACACACACACACATATATATATATTCTTAAAACCCAAACTTGTGGAATTTGGGTTTGCTTCTATATAAAAGAGGTCAGCATGGGGACAAGGATGGCGGAAGGGAATATCATGGGTTGAGAAGGAATAGAAGAGGGTGAGACATGAATCATTGTGGCCTGGTGAGGTGAAACTGAAGGAGGAAGAAGGAGGAGACTATTGTATGGTCTAGATAGGTTCAGATCCGATCTAAGGGTTGGGATCAACCCTAAATTTTCTTAATCGAGGGAGATTTGTATCTGAGGAAACAAATGATTGAGATGAATCCTCGGGTTTTATTGGATGGATGAGGAGGATGAGAGGAATTTTAAATGGTGAGTGGTCAAGATAGGATCATGGATATGATTGAACAACCATAGTGCATCCACAATATTTTTTAAAAATTGAACGGTCTAGATCTATCATGGCCAGATCAGATGGCTGAATAAAACTGCATCGGAATTGATATAGCAGTGGGATTGAAATGATGAACTGCTGTGGATGGTTGGTATCCCATGTGGTGAGATCGAATGGACCAGATTGCATTCCATAGAAAAATCCACATCACACATTGACATATGGAGGTTTTAGGGACCACATTATGAGGATCAATGTTGATTCCCTCCACTCAATGAACCAAACACCCAATATGTGGTCCTTATACAGGGACCCCCATCTGTGGGCCTTGAACCACCCTCACCCATGCTGGTGTGAGACCTGACTCACCCTCTTCTCACATAGGTCCTATACATGGGCCTTTATGCGAGGCTTGCCTCACACCATGCCTACCAGGGGTTTCTTCCCAGTGCTTTTCAAGAAACCTTTAAGAGACAAAGCACTAGATTATATGTCTCATATGGTTGGGGTTGACCCATGAGGGTTATTTAACCGTGTTGAGTCATCCCCTTATTTTTTAAAGCACAATAAATTTATATATTTTTTTATAAAATAATTTATAACAATTTATTTCTAATAAAAGTTAAATAATAATACCCTTATTTTAAAACATGAATAGGTATTATTTTAAAATTATAAATTTACTTAAAAACAAAAATTTATTAACTAAAATATTTTACTTTCAAACATTCAAAACCCTTAACGTACTTAAGTTTATTAAAATAATTAAAATAATTTAAATACATTAATATATAGAATACTTAAAATAGTCAAAATAATTAAAATACTTAAGGGTTATAAAATTTTATGACTATTACCCAAAACCAACATCCATATTAAAAACAATGGTCACCTTAAGACCTGAATGTATAATTAGCTATATAAATACCCAATCAAGGTATTCCAAGGATCATGGTAATTTCTTATTCTAAGAGTACGGTTCTCTACATTCCTTTGACCCCCTATATTATTTCTATTCTTATAACTATTTATTCATTTTTTTGGTTGATTAAAGGGATGAGGGATACTTAATCATTCTCTTTGTGATTTTGGGTGGTCTTCCATTTATTCTATTTGGTCTTCACTGAGATTCCTTGAGTAATTGTGATCTCTTTCATAAATTTAATGTATCACTTTTTCTATTGAATAATTTTTTTGATATTTTATTTTGCAAGAATTTGTTTTGGATGTCACCAATATTATAAAAAAACAATAATATTACTAACAACTACCAAAATATTATTATAATAAATATAAATATGTCCATGGCGTCACAGTTTGTTCCCAAAATAAATACAATGCTAAATTAATGAAACAAAATATTAAATGATTAGATATTTAAAAAACCACCATATAATTAATTATATGAAACTCATAAAATTTTCACAAAATTATATAACCAAAAATAGATGAAGGATATCCTCTACCAACCAACCATGACACATAAACACTTCATATGCCACAACCTCCATTACTCCATACCTAAGTGAATGATCAAATCCCTGTGATAAGAAAAGGTTATAACTACACCTATAAAAAAATACATAATTGGAAATCAATATACACCCAAGGGTGTATAAATATACCACTAGGTTTTCATCCCTCACCCCATAACCCCCCCACAAAAAGAACCATAACATGCCTATTTAAAAATAAGATAAAAATTAATCTATTTTTATTTAAAATAAATCACATAAAAAAAACTTTTAAAACCAATATTAATAATAAAACTAGTTACAAATATTTAATTAACTATAAAAATATAATATGAACATGAATAATGTAAAAAATTAATTAAGCATCTTGGGATATAACTTAGGAACCTAGGTTTAGGAGACGCTAAGAACTTTGTTTTAACATCGTATCCTTGAAGTAAATCCTCAGGGAAATGCCATATCCACACAAAGTGGAAATTAATGTAGTGTCATGTTCCTAATGAGTAACAAGGGGAGCCCTATGTTCCATGAGAAATATATAAGTGAGATCCATTTCCCATAAGAAATAAATAGGGGAGTGTCATGTCCCAAGATCAGCATCATAGAATTTCACCTATATACCCAAAGGCTTCTCGGAAATTTTGTATTGGTTTATAATTCTTTATCAATAAAAATATTCCCGAAACTAAACCATTTTCATCAACCTTCAAAATATAACAATCTGACATTGATGTAAAAAAATATTTTAAAATTATAATATTTTACCTTTCTATGGGGTCTTTTATGAAACAATATTAAATATATAACACATCTTAAACCATGGGAATTTTTAATATAAATCACATTTCATAAGTCCTTGAAATCTATATCCCACCGTTTTTTTGAAAATATTTCCATGAGATTCCATATAAAACATGTTTTGGAAATTTATCGAATACTTTATAGGTGTTAAAATAAAAAATATTTTCCTAAATATCTATAAATACCACTACTTATATAATTTTAAATCCAAAGGAGGGAAAATGACATAGTAAAAAATATATATTATTAAACAAAAATACTGAAATTATACTACTCAAATCATATTTGGAGCTAAGAAAGCACATATGATTCATAAGGTAATGGGATTGAAATAGGGCCACCTACCTCTGTGAGTAGCTTCAAAAATTTTAAGAGGGAATTATCTACTTAATAAATCTAACTAAGCCTTAAGTAACCATATATAATAAATTATAATTATATAATCATAAGATAAATCAATTGGTTGAATCCCTAAAAGAGTGAACAATTACCCTTGAGCCAGGAGATGGGACCAAAACTTGTAATTAGGAGCGGTTGGCATGGTAAGGGACACTCTAGCACCCAAGAGAAAATACCCCAAGGATTTTGGGCATTTCGCCAAGACATAGTGAAACCCCAATATCCAAAGATACTTTGGCATGGAAAAAACATGAGGGATGAATAATAAATGAAGTATATGGAGGAGAATAAGAGAATAAGGGAGGAAAAATAACCTTTATTCCTTCCTTGTAGGAGATGGGATATGAAATAGAAGGGTTGGGAAAGAGATCAACCCCTTCCCCTCATGTATGGAAATCCTTAATGGGGGGAATGGAGAACACACTCATTTTAGGATTTTTTGGTTTTTAAATGATAATAATTATATAATATTAATAAATTAAAGTAATAATTTACAATAGGTCTTCTAAGGGGGTATAAATCAACAAAAACACACAAGTACACATGTAGTAAGCCATGAACAATCAAACTGAAGACCTCCTTGACACCCCAAAAGGACACTCCCACTAATCTTCACTATGGGTGAATTAAATAAATAATGATAATGATAATAATAATAACATAATAAAAATATTTATAAATCAAGTATTAGTAATTAATACAAAAAAATGTATTAATGTGTTAAATACACATTAAAATAATTATATATTTAATAATATTATTAACCTAATGCGTACATCATGTGAAAATGTGTATATTATAAAATACATGATCTAATACATATTAAAAACTGTTCCTGAGAAACATTGTTGTAATATATATGTCATTTAAGAAAACATATTTTTTTATTATGAAACTTAACTCAAATGGGTGTGGTTTCTCCATTCTGATATTATCACATTCGAGTTTAGGTGTTTAAATCTACCCTATCAAACCTCCCATTATACGAGTCTAAGGGTGTGTCACTCCTTGTTGGATATCACCTCATTCAATCCTAGGGGTGTGGTTCCCTTACCATATATCACATCATATGAATCCAAGGATCATGTATAAGGAATCCCAAAGAGTATTATATGAGTCTCAGAGGACTATATGTCCCACTATAAAGATCCATGGAGTGCATCCAAGGCTTCCCAAACCGTTCTTTAATATGTTTCGGTGAGAATTATGTCTCACACCAATAATATTGTATAACATAATTCAATGGGTTTCCCATATTCCAAAACCCATCCCACAAATCTATGGTTGACCTCTCATGTGCACGTCCTATCATCACTGAATCCATAATAGTCTCACATTTTCAATCTATGTTCTAAGGTGACACCCACAGTCATCACTACCCATTTCCCACATGCACTTAATCTAGGGTCAACATCTCATTTGTGCACCCACTAGGTCCCCTAGCTAATATCAATACATGTAAACCCTACATGGGTTCCTTTACCCCACTCTCATCCCTTGGGTCATCACCCATCACTGAGAGAGCACTAAATCCCTCAACATTATTGTAAACATATCAAAACCTCATTAGAATCAAAGGTATAATCATACATGGGAAATGTTCCAAAGAACATATCCTTCCCAAGTCACCCTAGGTTGGTCCTCACACTCAACCTATCTATACACCTCTATAGTATATAACCACCTCGTTAAAAAAATCTTTCTGGGGAAGGAACACTTACCCAATTGTTATCTCATAAGATAAACGACTCTAAGGAATCTTGAGGTTCAGACATGGACAAACCCGAGTCTAACCATCTCACATATCCAATAAACTCTACCACGAGGTCACTAGGAGATTCTCAACTAGAGCCACTAAATTTATATAATTTATTCACAACCCTCTACATTCTATGTGTCACATAGAAAAATATATATTCTTGGCCTCAAACATAGGTTGTTGAGGCTAGCAAGCCAGGGCACAAGGGTTCATCATGTCGCATGGAACATTTTAAAAATTTTCATGGTATTTAATTTAAATAAATAGTTATTTTAATTTTAAAAAGGTTATCTCTCACTCAGTGGAAGGACTAAACATATCACATGTCACATTAAAAATTTATAATTACCCTAAGACAATGAATAAGGACCACGTTTCTAAAATATGAAGTAACTATCATTTAAAGGAGCTCGACCATCCTCACAAAATCTTTTCCAAGTAAAACAAGGAACTATACATACACATGAAGCCCAAAATCAATCCAAAACATCCAATTTAATTAATTATAATTAAATTTTAATTCATTAAAGTGTTAAAATTAATTTTATATTTAATCAAAATGGTCTTAATCACCAAAAAAATAATTAATTATCTTAATACCATCGAAACCATAACCAACCAACCACCCATGGAAGGTCTATAAAATTATACTCAAATTATTTGAGAAAAATCCATAACATTGAGTACCAATTCGATAAGAAATTTAAATTAATTTACCAAAATAACTTGAAAAATATATACGGTAACATAACTTTTCTGAAACAATGTGTAATGTAATGTATACACCATATCAAGATGTCCAATAACCAATACACATGAAAGACCCTTCCTTTATGGATGATTATACCTTTATCTGGTGGAATTGGAACCAAAAACCTAAATCAAAGAAGAAAAATAAATAGAAAAGATAGAGGATGATCAAAAAAGGAATAATGAGGAATGTTACTTTATACTAAAAGAAATCAACCCCAAATTTATTCCCATTTAAAGTGGAAATCAAGATATAATAGAGGACAAAAGGTCTTAAATCACACATGAGGGGACATAAAGAAAAATGAGAGTATGAGATTATAAAAATAAAAGAGGGTAAAAGTGATAATTCCATAATAAATTCACACAATAGAAGGACAAAACAAATGTAATGGGTTATTCACATTTCATCTTGCTATTTTATACAAGGATACACTTAGGATTCCACAAAAAAGGGGATAAATTCAATCTACTACACCTAACTACAACCCTTTCTATTTTTAGGGTGTCCCCTCCTAACTGAAATGCCATGTGAGGGGAGTCCATAGTGCAGTTGGTCCCCATTTTTCTAATTATCACTTCACAGATGACCTATACACCATGGAATTCAACATGTTGAATTTTTTCTTGCCTAGGTGTTTCATCCTTCACCACGGGATCCCCCACACCACGGTCCTCCCTAGGGTATTTTACATGTAGTGAAATCTTACAATAGGTTCACCCTAATCCAATTATCCTTCAACACAATCACTATAACACTTCCTAGGCCACCTTACTTATACAAAAATAATTTCATTGAGTTGTTATAAACCTTTAAAACTCACTCTAAGCCCCAATTATCATATCAACCATTCTATATAAATAAAAAACTAAAATTCCCTAAAAATTCTGTAACCTATACAAACACGGGTTTTTAGAACCTCTCTATCATAACACTTCTCATCCCTGAGAAGACCTAATGGACTTCCAATACAAATTCTTACCTATAATGATCATCAATTCATAACCAACATATTTCATTGTAATCCAAAACAATAACCAATATGTTTTTGCATAACTCCAAACACGAGGAATTATTTTTATCAAATCCTAAGCCACCACTTGTCACAATTAATGACACACTGAGACGATTCTTACCCATGACTCTAACAAACCAATTATTTATTTAAAATTAATACATGATTTATTACATAAAATTACACATAATACAACCAAAATGATAGCCAAGTCTAGTTTATTTTTCAATTAAGTATATTACTTAACAACTTAAAATAGGAAAACATCATCTTTGTTGAAAACTTCTTTAACATGCATGTACTGAAAACTCTATGGGATAATCTGGGGATGTACATAAGTAAGGGGTGATATATAAATCATAGTAAGGGAATTAACATTTAACAACCAGAATATAATAATTCATGTCAGACAATAGGTATATAAATGTGGTATAAAAATATCAGGAATGATAAAAATGAACAATGATACATGATATAGCATGACAATAACAAATGAAAAAAATTGGAAGTGTGAAAAAAACATAAAACAATGAATCATAATCCTAGGTCAAGGATAAATGAATAGACATCATGATGGAAAAAGTACCATAAAGGAATCACATTCACACCCTATCCGAACATAACATCACATGAGATTAAACATAACCCAATTTATTGGAGTGCTATATAATTCTAGGTCTATCTATCAAATTCATTTAGTTCTAATGATTAAGTGTTTTATATAGATCATAAAAAATGAACTCATTAATCATCATATTTTATTACATGATCAAGGAGTATGGAATAAATAGATGCTAATTAAGGGATAATCATATAATTATACCTGAATGACTATCCCTTGAATCTTTTAATATGGATAAGTGATCCACCACTTTATTTTTATACCCCTTATTGACTTTGATTTCATGATTAAATTCTTTTATAAGAAGAACCCACCTAATCAACCATGTTTTGGCTACCTTGTTTGAGTGTAAATATTTAATTTTCAAATACTTTATGTAAGTAATACCCTTATTTCTAATCAGATATAGTCTATATATCTATATTTCATACACTACTTCCAACGTTTCCTTCTCTATAGTAAGATAATTTAGGTGATCTATATTAAGTTATTTTTTATCACAATTGATCACTTGTTTTTTCTTCTCATTTATCAAGATTAACACTATACCTACTATAAAATCACTTGTATGACACATTATTTTAAAATTAAAATTCAATTATGGTGTTATGATAATTATAAGAGGGACTAAAAATTATTTAATATGTCCAATACTTCTAAAAAGTCAATATCAATGTTAAAATTTACAAACTTCACTAAAAAAAGAATAATTTTCTTTCTATCATAAATAAATACTTGGATGAATATTTTTTAAAAAACTATATTCCCTAAGAAATGACCCAGTACCTTCATTGACATTAGAGGTGGTATTATAGAAACCATTACTATTGTATCCTTGTTAACTTCAATTACATCATTATATATTCTTCATCCTAACATAGTGAGTTCTTTCCACATGAGATATAATTTTACCAATTTAACACTAAAATAGTTTTATAACACCTTTTATGTAATTTAGAAAAGTAAAATAGACAATATTTAAATGAAAATCCAACAATATAGTATCTATCTATAAATTTTTAAATTTTTCTCTATATTATATATGAGATTATTGTCATCATAAACCTTTATAATTCTTTGGGTGCACCACAAAAACACAAATGAAATTATTTTGTGAGTAAATGTTTTATATAACAATGTTAATTGGGTATTTTTTATTAATAAGGATTAATTAAAACATGATTATATCTGAAGTAACCATCATGATAACAAAAAAATATGTCCATGATAATCATTTCAAGTATCCAATCAATGAATGGTATAGGGAAATAACATTTGATTATTATTGTATTGAATTTTCAATAGTCAATAATAACCTTCCTTCTTATCATTTTCCTTGTAGAAATTTATTAATTCTTTTTATTTACAAACACTATCATTTACCTTTATTTTGTACCATATGAATTTAACTAAACCATGTTTTAAAAATACAACCAAGGAGCTAAAATCCCCTGATTTGGGATAAGATCTCCATGTCCTATGTGCATCCCCTAATCACTAGAGGCAACCAGAAAGTGGTGAGGAATAAAATATACCTCTTGGGGAATGTTTTTATCTTATGTATAAAACAAAAAATCATGCATGGTAACATAAAATATTTTTTTAAAACCATTTTAAATAAACTATAATAGTGAAAACAACAAACATTTAAAAAAATCCATAATATAAAAAAATAATGTGAAAATTCCAAAACGAAGTACAAAATCCCAAAAGAGGCAATACCACCTCCTATGAAAAAACTATAAAATATAAATTTTATGCCTAAATAATTAATAATGATGTATTTCCTTCTCCATCATAAATAAAATTTATGTCAACCTGTAAAAGAAAGTGTGCATTTAGGGGGTGAATATAAACTTACCAAGATTTCTACAAGACTCAAATGAACACAATAAAAATTAATTCCAAATTCCACACCAACAAACCCTAAAAATTAAAAAATAAATTTAAAATGAAAAAAATTGATTTATTTAAATTCACTATATCTAAATTAAATTTTCTTTTGAATTAAATAATTTCCGAAACAATTCTCTAATATAAGTTTAAATATTTTTTATTATCCAATTTTTCTCCCTAAAAACACATATCTTGATAAATTATTTTTTTAAGTTCCAAGAAAACTCATAGTTTTAATTAAATGATTTAAATTTTATATCTTCCCAAAGCCCGTGTGAAATTACGCATTTCCATAAAATCTATTATAAACTCCTATATTTACTAAAAAATTATCCCATGATAATAATTATGGAGAATATACCTAACATTTATTTTTTATAGCTAGATATCTGGTATGAGTTATTACTCACCTATTGGTATTGAGCCATCACTCTAATCACATGTGTGAGCCATGATTGTACACATTCACATTACCTAAAACCACCAAATTTACCTTGAAAAGGAGAAAGGTGTGATGAGAGACAATATTTTATAAATTTTTATTCTATTTCTCAATAAGAATTAATTCCATAACTGATTTAGAATATGGAAAAAATAATGAATCTTTTCACTTTTGTGAATCTAAAACTAAAATAATATATGGATTCCAATCATTATTTTTAATTATTCTCCTTATTTTAGAATTAATTTTATAATCTATACATTTATTATTTTATATTTTTTTTAAAATTTAACAAACATGTAACTCTTAATTTTAATTTTTTAATCAATAATGAATTATCGTGATAATTATTTTTCTTATTCTATTAATTTTTAAAAAGCACAATCCTAAGGATCAAAATTGGATAATTCATGTCCAATGTATGAGTCATGGAATCTAGAGTACATGTCTCCAATTCCCTATATAGGAGTCATAAAAACCTATGCATGAGTTATACCCTCACCTATATAGGAGGTACTAGTAACCTATAAAAGATTCATCATCAGCTACATATGAGTCATGGTATCTAGTGTACAAGTCTTTAGTTATTTGCTTATGAGTCATAAAGACATGAATACGATTCCTATGAACCATTTTATGAGTTATAGAGGTCTACATATGTTTAATTTGAAACAAGTGTTTATTTCATCTATATGGGAGTCACTTATAGACATGTGATCCATCAATTTATGATTTTTTTGAAGATTGTTGACTAACTTGAAAATTCTAAAATATAAAAAGGATTGACCTAAAATATATTTTTACCCCTGGTATACCCAAATTGAGAAATAATTCTTAAAGTGATCCATTAGAATATGGAATGAGAAGATTATTTAAGAAAAATGAGATATGAAATTTCAATATCCCTAGATAAAGAATCAGAATCCTTTAGCTATAAACATGGACACCATCAGGGGAAATGGGAGCTAGGTACCAAAACTCTAGAGGGTTTTAAGGTGTTGAACACAATGAAAGTAGAGGGTGACTATGCTACTCATATAGAATATAAATTTGGTGAAGTGAATGATGAGCCTCCAATCACTCTTTTTTAAAAGAGAATGATTGTTTACTAAAGAGGTTAGGGTTAATCGATTGATTGATCTATGGATTTATGAAACTGGATTTCCCTTTTATTTTCCCATTTTTACTATAATTTGTCCCAAGTGATGACACACTAAAGCCCAAATGTCTGAGCCGAGGGGAATACCCCACACCATTTTTAATAAATTATAATATTAATTATTGAATATATTCTATTTTATTTCTATGTAAGTGTTTAATTACATAGATAATAGTTGATTTCCATTATTCTATGCATTCAAATTATTATTCTCTTCTTCATTGGTTTTCACAAATCTCTTAGCTGTAACTTCTCCACTTCTTATACGATGGAGGGTATTGGGTTGATTTAGGAGTTATTGGAGATATCACATCACTCAATTATTAAAGTATAAGGAATTAATTTATTATTATACTTTCTTATTCAATACAAAATTAATAGTTTAGGGTGATCATTTGAGGTATTATCTAATTGGAGAGAGAGAAATTATGGGAATTAAAGTTAATTATTATTTAATAGGTAAGTGAGGGATTATCTATGGTTAGAACACTATTTTAAACTGAATTTTATCACATATATTTATATTTTATAATAAGCATATATAAAATCCAAACAATAATAAAATAACAAAATGATAGATTCTACTATAAAGATATAACCCAATATAAAATAATTACTACATTTACTTGGGATAAAAAATCAATTAGCAATGGGGATCTTGATAACCACAAAATCAACATGGAACCATTGTTGGGAAGTTATGAGAATTTTATTATTCTATACTTCATTTATATTTACCTAATACAAACTCAGTAATAGTTCAATTTTTTTCTTTGGATTTAATCAAGAAGTTGATAGATCTTTACCAGCCAATGTTAAAAACCTATGAACCACTCAGCATGTGGAGAGCGACCTTTTCAAAATACCTTTAAAAATATATCCATCCTCATTACCTTTACCATATTCTACTATAATTACTTTATGAAATAAATATATTATAGAAAATCTATCTCAACTTAATATAACATTAAATGAGTTGTATTCAAATAATTTTAACAACAATAATCGACTTCCAAAACAAAATAACAAATATAACTTTGAATATAAAATTGGAATAATCCAACTAATGCCTAATTTTCATGGTTTGGTAATAGAGGACACTAAATGAATCTTGGGAGTGTTTGGGAATGCATATGGGATCTTCAAAACTCGAGGATACCCATTAGTTCAACTTAACTATAAGTTTTTTACTTATCCCTTAAAGGATAGACCACCACATGTGATGAACTTCATAGAGAAATCCTATTGAATTTGTTTCCTAATTCAAGAATGAACCAACTAAGGAAGGAGATATATGTGATCCAGAATTTAATTTGAGGAACTCTATAAATGTTTTGGGAGAGATTCAAGATATTGGCTACATCATTCCCACATCAACCATTTTAAGACTATAATTTCTTATTATTATTCTACCAATGAATAATTGACTATGATATAAACCTATTAGATAATTTTTTATGGGCATAAATAATTGAAAAATCATTTGATGAAGCTAGAGAAATGATAGATAGGATCTCAAAAACACCCAAAAATTCAGTATAATATCATCTACTAGAATAATACACAGGGTAAAGAGTTTCAAATTTGCACTACTTGAAATGAAAATTGAAAAAATGACATCTATTATGTGACAGTTAGCATTAAAAAATTTCCATTAAGTATCACCATCCACACCCCAAGGTTCTACCAAATTTTCTATACTTATAAGTATTTCACTAATGGAATCCCTTAAGTATAGAAGATAGCGAATTGTGATTCCAATCACTATAGTAAGTACAAAAAATCAACTATAAATCAAGCATACAAGGAGTAATCTATAAATATTTATGGAGTTAGAAACCCATAGCCTCACATACCCCCTTACAGTAGACTTTCCAAAAATCATAAAACCCCACATTTCCATAGAAATAGCTATTATTTTTATATAACATACCAATAAGGACTAAACCAATATCCTTGCATGAAGTTTATTCTAAGGTTTCTAGTTGAGTCTCAATGTAAAAAAAATCTACCCTCAAGACTCATGAATCTGAGATGAAGGTGCTGAAAGATCATTTCTACTATGAGTGACTTTCTAAATAAAGGGTGAGGTAGGATCCCCACATAATATTTTACCTTCCCATCCAGAATGATCTCACCCAAGAAGACAAGTGAAGAATCCGTACCACTAGAGATATTGGAAACATTCAAGAAAATGGAATTAAATATCCCGTTATTGGATTCTATTAATAAGATACCAAGATATGAGAGGGTTCTGAAAGTGATGTGAAACTTGAAAATAATATTACAAGGAGATGGAAAGGTGATCCTATAAAGAAATTTTGAGTCTAATAATCCTTCAAATACCTTAGAAATTACTAGACCCAAGTAATTTTATCATCCCTTTCACCATAGGAAATATCACTTTTTATAATGAATTACGTGACCCAAGAGATTTAATTAATGTTATTACTTACTCAGTTTACTCTTTTATATATATAATAGAACTTAGAATAACTATAGTTATTTTAAAACTAGACAAATAATCAAATTTATTTCTAGTTATTGGATGATGTATTAGTAAGAGTGAGTTAACTATTCTTCCCAACTAATTTTATATACTAAAAATTGAAGAAGATGGAGAAAAAGAGTCATTAACCTATCAATTTTGGTAGGATATTTCCAAATACTACTAAAAATATAATAAATGTCCATGAAGGAACACTTACAAAAGAATTTAGAAAAGAAAGTATTAATTTCAATATTTGGTATTCATTACAATATCCTTTAGAATAAATAAACGTTTTCACACTATCTTACTTTGAAATTCATTTTTGCCCTGAGGAAGAAATTCAAATTTTAGATGAAATAATTAAATTAGGATAAGTTTTAGAATCTCTAAATAATTGTAACTATTTTTTTTGAAAATTAATTAAAAATAAAATCATGTCAATTTAGTTTCCATTTTAATGATATAAATGAGGAATATTTTGATAATATACTAAAATAAATTATTAATATATTTTATTTACATATTCAGGTTACAATAATGGGATACATTGAGCTGAAACCATCATTAGAACTCATGTTTGATCTAGAACTTATCATGCTTCCATATAATATCGAAATCCATTTTTTTGTTATTTTTTAAAAGAAACATTATGGTTATGTGGAAAATTAAAAACTACTAGATTCATAGAAAAAAACCATATTTCAAAATCCAAAACCAAGAGATATTAAGTGGATAGATCTCAATTTGAAATTACAATTCACCCAACTCCATCCCATTGCCTCTAGAACACCTCAAGTTATTAAACATCCAGAATTGGGACACCTTGAGTCTCACCCCGTGATAGATGAGTTCACCATGCCACCTCTACTTTATCAGAATAGAACCACCAAACATCGATCCACCAAAGTATAAAAACTCCATCACCAAAAGCACCAATATGCTCACAAGAGCAGATCATCAGAAACCAACATCATCACTGTAAAGAACACCATCATCACCGCCATAAATGAAAATTGTTTCTATTGAAAAATCATCATAACAGAACACCGGAAGATATAAGGACCATCATCAATTTGAGAAATGAGTAATATGTTTTCCCTCCCATAGACCCAAATCTTCTCGAAAAACACATCACAAAACTTTTTAAAATACTATAGCACCAAACCGACTAGGAATGGAGCATTGGACCATAATGTTAGAGAAGAGTTGAGATGCTGAAGAACTTGATAGAGGATCACACCGGATACCAAAATGTCTTCATTAAGGGATATAAATACCGTACTCTTCTATCAGACATCAAACCATCAAAATAAAAATAGATTAAATAACACCTAAAATCACTGCCTCTCAGAATAAGATAGAATCTAACAAAAAATCACTAGTCCAAACATGAATCTGCATTAAAAAAATAACTAAGACAAAAGAGGAGATAAAAAACAAATGAAAATAGTAATTCATCACTAGGAATCACCAAATCAGTAAAATAAAGGATCAAAGCATAAGAGAAGAATAATCCATCACCGATGAGGAAAAAAACTGGGACCACCACCATCCCCGCTCTAAATCCAACCTATGTAGACCTAGATCCCACATAGAGACTAAAAAATGGATTCAAAGATGATGGGTTGTGAAGCTAGTGAATTTGAGAACAAGTACACCATATGCCTCCACCTCCACCGACCCAAACCATATAAACCACCATCATACAAACCATGAATGAAGGTCTGATGCATAGGGTTAAGAAAAAAGGGGGGTGGTGAGCAACGAGCAATTTCCACACTAGCAAGAATCATTAGTATTGACTATATGAAATTAATCCATGTGACAAACAAATTCCACTTACCCATTCATTTTATAAACAAAATGTTAGAAATACTACATGGGAAATTTCACTACATCTTCTTTGGTGAATGTTATTGTTATATTTAGGTCCTTATAGCACTAGAAGACTAATATAAGCCCACATTCACATGTACCCTTGGTAAATTTTCATACTTTTGGATGAATTTTGGGTAATGAAATTCCCCATGTACTTTTCAATAATGTATTTTAATCATGTTTTCAAATCAAATTGAGAGCTTCCTTGAGGTATTTCTTGATGAATATTATAATGACATTGGACCTAGTAGCCTAGATTCAATTGTTACTAAATTGAAATAAGATACAAGAAATCACATATCAAAGGAATAAATTGTTTAATAGTATTTTAAAATAGATAAATAATTAAATATTACATGAAAATTGAAAACATAAAACACAACATAGTATTTTCTTTGAGTGCATCATTATTTCATCTAGCATAACCCTACATATCAACCATAATACCCATCTCAGCATCTTGGGGAATGAAACATAAGAAAGGGGTTATATAAAATTCTCAATAAGGATATGAGTAAAATATAAGATACGAATATATATATATATATATCATAATCAATATTTCAATGTAAATAATTGAATCACATTGCATTTAGTGAATAACTTAAGATAAATATAACACAACTAAATAATGATCAAATAATTCCATATAGGTAATCAAATGAGCATGAAACATTTCCATGTATATTATAAAAAATAGAATAATAAAATAGAATCAATGAATCCCCTCGTAATGATGGAATATATAATTCTAGACATCATAACCATAGCGTTAAGGCCTCATGCCACGATATCTTACAGAAGATGGGTAATGCCTTGACCAAAAACTGAAGCTAGTTTGTCTCGTTAGACCCACTGATGCATCAAAGGGATATAGAGGGCCCCACACATCACTTACTAAGTACAATTCATTCCTAATATAAAAGTGGCGAAACATAATCAATATAAACATTCGTATCGAAAAACTATCATATGAAATGTTAATACTTTCCCAAATCAATAAACATAATCATAAATAATTCAGTGTAATATGATAAAAAGTATTAAAATATTACATCCTGATCAAATGATCATAAACCACCCATATAAATAATTAGTATGGAAACACTACAACATATTCCCATTGGATCATAAGTTAAAGTGAGGGTTGTTGTAGTAGATGTATAGACATAGCATAAAAATGCCAATAAAACATTCTTGAGGAAAATATCATGTAACATCTGAGGAAAACATGTAATAATACGTTTTCAAAATCTTGAATTATACATTAATTTTACATTAAATATGATTCTATTTTTGATAGCATACTTAACACAAAGCATTGAGTTTTTCTAAAATCTTACATTGCACGCAAGACTAAGTTATATTAAAAAAATAAAATATTATTAATATAATAAATTTAAGTGGTGGTTATCGCCTATCCATCATATTGAAGAGAATGAATAGAAATTACTAAATTATGTTTACACATATTTATTATATGATTTAACACTAATCTAAAAATTTATTGAGGCTTAAAATAAGAATATAATCATGTTTTAGGAATAAAAAGCTCTAATATTTTTTTAAAGGTAGTCATACCACTTTTTAATGGAGAAAATATTTTAAATATATGTTTTTTCATTTTTATAAATTATATTTGAAAAAATAAAATTATTTTTTATAAGAGGAGTATCAAGATTAAATTTGGTTGATTTCTTGTACATTTCTGAAATATTTTTTGATGATTAGTGAAAAATATTGCATTGTAGTTAAAAATGATTTTTTTGTTTAAATAATTTTTATAATTAAAACTAATTTTTAATTTAACAATATATCAGTAATACTTTTACTAATCCAATTTAGTTTATTAGAGTAATTTTTATATTGAAATTAGATACGAACACTTATTGAGATTTTGAATGTCTCTTTTACTCGTCTTCTCACCACATCGATGAGATTAGTGTTAAACTTAATTTATCCACTTCAATTAATTTAATTTTGAAAAAATGATATACATGGTTGTAATATATATAGAAGTTTTGGTAAAATAGAATCAACTAAATTTTTAGTGAATTGTAAATTTAGTTTTTTTACCATGATTAAGGGTAATTCACGTAATTAAGTGTAAGTGTTATAATATTATAAAATTATCCTAAAACTTCTCCTAATTTCATTGTATGAGTGGGTTTCAACCAATATACACCTTATGATAGAATTATAAAATTTTATGCCACTTGGGTAAGATTATGAAATTTATTATATTTTTTAATGATAAGATAAAAATTTCGTACTCATATTTTAAAAAAGTAAATCATTTTTCATATAAGGTTATATGGTAGATAAAATTGACTATAAATTGTAATTTGAAATCTAAAATTATTATCTACATCACGATAATTTATTTATAATTTTTATACAACAAATACTTAAATTCAACTATGACACAATGATGATGTAGTGATTATTTTATTAAATGAATAATCAAGTAAATAATATTAATACAATTAAAATAAATATAAATTGAACTCTTAGATTCCATAAACAAATTTTTGGATGAATTTTACATGTTTGGGACGAGTTAATATTGTTTTTTCAAAGGAATCAAGTTTTTATGATATTTTTAAACATTTGATTATTGAATAGTGTAAAAATTAACATTTATGGAATTTTAAAATAAATAATTATTTATTAAATGATATAAAATTTTCAAAAATATAAAATTCAATAAAATTGTGGGGATAAGTCTAAAACTATCATTAATGACACAATTTTGGTCATTTGTAATTTTATATTAATTATATTTTCTCTCAAAGTTTAAATTATATAATATCATAGTAAGACTTAATAAGGGTTAAAACAAAAAGATAAGGATTAAAAATTTATTAAAACTAGTATAATTTTAATTGGATGTCGGTAGTTTGACCCAAACTCTTCTTATTTTTAAATATTTTTTTGGATCCATTTAAAATATAAAATGAATTTATATTAATTTAATATTTTTAATAATTCCAAGAGTTCGCCTCCCCTGTATTATAAAAGGGGAATCATTCATATATATTCCATACACTTGAAAAAACATTTGTTTCAGCCTATATCTACCAAAAACCTCTTCCTAGATTACTTGCCCAAATCCTATAGGACTTAATTTAGGGAGAACACCCTCCTTAGAGGTGTTAAGGTGTCAATCAATGGTGATCGTCCCAAGGAAAGGTAACATTGTTATTTAAGTATTCCATTTTATTTATCTTTCCACTTCCATATAATATTCTTAAAATATAATGAAATAATAAATCTATTATCCTAAATATAATGATATGTTATTATGTTTATATCATAACCAAAATCTGTCTCCAATTCCATCAAATGGGAAAATAATTAATTGTTCGTGTGTACGTGTGAACTATCACCTCTACGAACTGATATAATTATTTTTTATGACCATATATAAAGACTAGTTATAATGATTTAATTAAGGTTTATATGTGATATCAATGAAATATTTATCATTATAATTGAATAATATATCAATTAAATTATTACGTTACATGAACATAAAAATGATAATGGCGTTCGTGCGTACGTGTGAACTATCACGTCCACAAAATAATGCGATTAGTTTTCATTCACCACATAACAAGTATTATATATATAAGTATATATAAATTATTAATATTATATTTTTGATATTATGATAATTATAGAAATATAAAATAATAGTTACCTTATTTCCATAAAAATAAATGAAAAATTGGAACGTTACGCATGCGTACGTATGACCAACCATATCGATGATTATAACCATACAAAAATGTTTTTATTTAAAAGTATAATTAATGTTTAAAAGTGATTATTATGTTAGGAATATTATTCTGGAGATGATGTACTAATGACCACTTTTGGATATAAACATCATACTATGTCATTTCGGAATCATGTACCAAATATAATCAAAACATCCGACGTGAAGTTAAATAATTAATAAATTTTCAAAATATGGTGATAAGTGATAAAAAAAGAATAATAAAATTGAAATTTTTTATCAGGAATGTAAATAATTAATTTAAATTTATTATTCAAAATGATAAAGAACATACTTGATGAATCGATCTCGAGGTAAGGGACTTCGTCTCAATCTCCTTTCATTGAGGTAAATGTGGATATTATGGACCAACTTATTTTACAGGGTGAATAAACAACCCATTTGAATTTGAATATCATTAAAAGGTTTAAAAAAGGAATATTTATATAGAAAATTTTTAAATTTCTATGCAAATGACAATATTTATGTTTTTAACATATACAGTGAAAACAACTTCTCTACTACCATAACCATTATTTAATATTTGGATGCCTTTAGAAGCCTCAAAATTTTTAAAATAAAAAGAAACCCCTTATTCCGTTTTTGGGTACTCTAGTACTAAAAATGATTTTTAAAATGGAATCATTATTTCAATATATTGAAATGATTTATTTTGATTAAAGACGATCTTTTATGAGTGAAATGATGAAAACTGAAATATTTTATGTGTTATGATTATATAATGGTACATGGACATTTTATGGGTGGTTATGTAATAAACCAAAGATGGATGGTTCTGTGATAAACCGAGTATGGTTGGTTAGGCTATAACCTCCAATGAATTGGGTACGAACGTCGACCGTATGATTATTACATTTTCTAAGAGTGACATGTATGGAAGTCACACATGGTTTTTCTATTTAAGTAAAGTTATATCCCTATTTAACTGTATGATATATATATTCTTTATATTGGTTTTATGGTAATATTATGCTTTAAAAAATGGTAAGAATTTAGTTTTTTTAAGGAAAGTTTTTACTACTTCTTGAAGGTGAAAAATATTACTTTATGATAAAGTATTCATGTTTTACATATTTTCACAAAACTAACAGTTTTCCTTCTTTGTCTAACCCTTATCAGGATTTTTATTCTCTTCCCAATTTTAAATTTTCTTATACAAGATTTATGGAATAATAGAGACAAGGATGGGATGAAGTGGAATATTGTGATGACTGAACATGATAAGAAACCATGTTTCGTTTTTAAAAGGTTTTGTTTATAAAAAAAGAGGATACTATTTTGAAGTGTCCATATTTTTTTTAAATTTTTTTGTTATGTATGGGTTATGGCATAATTCTATAAAGATATAAACCTGAATATATCCTCAATGTGAAATAAAGTAAAACACTTGTCTTAATCAAGACTATATAATGTTTTAACATTGGGTCCTTCTGTATCATTTTCACTTTGAAAATATACGTTTAAAACTAAAAGTTCAATTTTTTTTGAGAATAATTATATTTGAAAATAACTTTGAAAACTTGTAAAATAATATTTAAAAGAATAAGTGGTCAATATAGTGAGAAATTACATACATGTCTTATATGTTAAAAAAACATTCCATTAACATTTTTGAAAATATCCAGAAGATCCTTGTTTGGAAAAAGACATGAAGTTTCCATTAAATATTTTTGTATAAATTATAACATGGGTAAATATTTATTTAATAAATCATCCAGATAATTATAAAAAAAATTGAAAACATTTTTGGAAGACATTTATTTTGATGAAAAAGGATTTTCGACAGAAGGGAAAAATAAATCACGATTTTATTAAAAACATTTTATAAATAATTTTTATTATAAAAGAGAGGAATGTGGTAGTATTAATTGAAAAATTCATGAATAAATATAATAGAATAAAATTAAAGATCTATATTAGACAATTATCTTAAAATTTCCTTCAATGTAAACTTAATTATAAACAATCCGGATTAAAATGAGATTGGAATATAAATCTCTTACCAGTTTGGTAACTATTAAATCATAATCCCCATGAAAGGAGTAACATAAAATGAAAATTTAAAGACCATGAAGATAAATATAGTCATGATATTAAATATCAAATGGGAATTATATTCCCAACAAAAAATAATTGGTGAATATGGCATATTTATCACAGAAGTAAAAGTGAGACAAGAAACAATTACCAGTAGTTTGACTTTTTTAATATGTGTCTGAACCTCCTATATAATAAGTATTGGTTTATTATAAATATATTAAATAACCATAATAATATATATCATATAGTATATGATTTAATTATAGACTTTTATCATCTGTTTATTATAATTCTTTGTTAGAATAACTGTTTTGGGTGATAATTGCTTTGTTTTTTTTGTATGTTTTGATTCAATAATTTTGGAAATTTTACTTTGATCATGGTTACATCATATATTGAATTAAGCCATGATATAAATATTCTATATTTTCAATATGTATTTATTTTGAGTAATATATGATTGTAATATATAGAAAATGGATTACATCATTTTTAGAGAGGGTAAGTTGTACATACGTATGAACACTGTTTTCATTTTTATTAAAATACAGAATAAAAGGAAAATAAATGTTAATTATAATTTTAAAGATTTATTATTATGTTATGTAAAATATTTTTATTAATAAACTTCATCTTTATTATATTCCATGTAAAACTAAAATAAAAACATTTCATATTGTTGCGTAGAAGCATTAATCCACACATATGAATAAACAACATTATTGTTTTCCAACAAATATGGAAGGTAAGAAGTTATATGTGATGTTATATTTTATAGAGTAGGATTATTTCATAAATATAACATATATTCTTAAATTTTACCCTTACTACCTTCCATGTAATGCATAAGAAAAAAATTGCATCGCATCGCAAGGCAGTAGTTTTCCATACCCACAAGCAACATTATCACATCCCCCACTGAATGGAAAGTAACAGGTATATGTGATATCATAATTATAGAAGTATTAAAATTCAATAAATATCATATAAAAAAATTACATTCATCATTATATCCATCCTTTAAAGGTGGCGATGGAAAGTAAATTACATCGGTCCGCGAGACGGTAGTCTAATGTACACAAAATCGACAGTTTCATTTACCATTTTGTGGAACTAGAGATGGGTATAGGTTATTATATTAACATAATAAAATATAATTATATATTATATACTTGTGTCATAATATTATCATATATGAGATTAATTTGACGTAGTTGGATGAATAAACAAAATAAATATGCACGTTTATGAATTTTACATCGTCTTCGAGTAAATAAGATTTTTTACGCATTTTTTTATCCAACGGTATTTTTATGTGTTTATAGGGGAGGATAGTGGTGATATTTTATAAGTGGGGGAGAGGGAACACATTGAATTATTGAAAAGGTCATATCATACAAACATTTTTATCATGAAAAAAGCATAAAAATGGGTCATTATCGACCGTTATAGGTTATAAGATATAAATAGTTCTATTAAATTAGAATTGAAAAATTTTCAGTTCATTTTTAGCCCTTATCTTCTTACTTTAAGCCCCAGTAAACCCAATTTCACCATAACCACAGTAATTAATTTTTAATAATTTCACTATTCAGTATGGTAAATCTTTAATTTGAAATTATTAGATAATATAGATTATTATATTTTAATTTAAGTAAACCATTTTAAAAAAAATTAATTCAAATAAGTGTCATATTTTAATTTATAATTAACCATGTAAGCGCGTTGAAAAAAGATTTTTCCAAAAGAAAAACTTTCAAATCATTAAAGAGTTTTTATATAAGAAATCAATTTGAAATTGATTACAATGACATAATTTAGTTAAATTGTAATATAATTGATCTTTTTTTAATAAAAAAATTAAATATAATTATTTTTTAAAAAAAAATTAAAAGAAAATGATGTTTTCAATAAAAACAATATTTATCACTATTCATAAAAAAAATTATATTTTGAGAAAATTCCCAAAAATTCCCCCAATTATAATATCGAATGAAAATTTTAAAAAATATGTTTATTTTTTTCAAATAATGTTTCTCAATGTGGTAAAAAATAATTTTAAATTAATGGTGCAATGTGTGACTAGATCACCTTTTAGAGAAATACAATTTTTCAAAACACATTTCATTTTCTATTAAATAGTTCTTATATTATTTGTAATCAATATATAACCATTGAGTTTAATTTTTACATGTTTAAACCCAAGAAGTTTTATAATTAATTATTCAAATTAATATTATCCCAGAAAAAGACTAGGATATAATAGAAATGTTTAAATAATAAATTTTTAATAGAGTATCACATTTTGTTTAGACCCGATGTTTCATGAATCATAATATATCAAACGGATTGAATTTATTTTAAAATAAATATACCATAAAGTCTTAGTGTGTTACACTCTATTATAATATTTGTGTTCCATTTCATATATACTATTTAGCATGATGTTCCTCTTTTAAAATCTCAGGGTGTTACATTCAAACCCCTTTTAATAAATTGTCTCTTTAAAATTTAAACTTGATCATAGAAATTATGGTTTTTAATTTTATGATAACTTTGTTATAAAACTAGTTTTATAAAAGATTTACCAAAACATCCTCTTGATAAGGGATAAAGGGAAGTAAAAAAATTATCTAGAATAATACATAACTAGGCTTCTAATTAAGAGAATGTTGGTTGTTTGTGATGATATGGATATGGAAGAAAAATATAAGTAATTATAGAGAGTGATATAGATCATTGATCACATGAAAATTAATTATTTAGAAATTTTAACACCCAAAATGACATAAATCATTAATGAGTTAAAATAGCCTATGATTTTTCTGAAGTGAAGATACTAGGATAACAATTTTGTATCAAAATCCTTTTCCTAGTGTTGAGGAATTTCTTTACCATATAGTATGAGAACATAAGAAAGTATTAATACTTGATATATTTGTATTTTGTAATAACAATTTCATTATTTTGATATTCTTTTATGAATTTATAATTCATCATTTAATCGAAGAAATGAATGTCCAAAAATTTATTTTATTATTCTGTAAGAACTAAAATTAAATTTTAATAGGTCATAAGATCCATAAAAGAATGAAAATTCCTTTCTAAGATATTTTAAAAGATCAAAATGGTTATCATGATTTATTTAATAACACCCAAATTTCTACTTAATAAATTCCATTAATATTTATCCTTAAGATATTGCCAAAATATTTCTGATCAAATTTAGAAGAAATGTCTCAATGTTTAAAAAATAATCATATAATTAGATTCAAAAAACAATATAACATAGCTCTTAATATATCATAACAAATATTTTAATTCCTTGAAAAATATAAAACAAAATAAAAAAATTAACTCTACTAATAATTATTTTATCCTTTTTCCTTAAATAAAATCCCAAATTATCAAATTTTTTCCATAATTCCAAAAATACAGTAAACTCCAATAGAGATAACATAAACCATAAAATCACTATCCAATTTTATGGTCACCAATGATATCCCAAGAACATATATTTATCATTATTATATCATCATCAATAACTTATGAAGGTTTTTATTCTATGAATCATTTCCTTTCTAAAAATATCAACTTTCCACTAAATCACAATTCTTGTTCCTCGGTACCCCTTGACATATTCTTTAAAATCATTAAAGAGAATGTACTAAAGTACAAATATTATACATTTTATAATTATTATTACCATAATATAAATGATAAAACCCTCATATAACATAATTCATATATCCAAACACAAGAAAATTAATCATTCCACTTCATCTATAGTAATAACATACAGATGACCTTGATCCGTTAGCTTCTTCTAAGGTATATTCCCTTAATGATTATGGAAATAAATTGTGTAGTTCCCCATACCATTACAATCAAATAATTTAACATTAGAAACATCTTTATTACCCTTAAAACAAGATAACGATGGTCTTTACCTCTATACTTGTAGAATACTACCATTACTTTTATGAAAGAACTGGGGTTTCTCCTTCCATAATTATCACACAGGGGAAAATCCTTCTTTCCCTTCATTAATTTGTCTATATTCTTCTCTAATTTACTCTTCTTATATTTATTCCCAAAAAAGATATAATATTGAAAAATTAATTATCTATATTAATACCACCTAATACTATGTACATTTATGCTAAATATTTTTGGTATACTAGTTCCCTTCAAATAATTAAATAAATCCCATTAAATAAATTTTCAAACATACTCTTCTATACATAATCTATAAAATTCCGTGCTAACATTGAAAATTTGGATTCAAAATTAGTAACATTTTCATCTTATTTTTTAATTATATCCAATAATTTTCTCTCTATATCTTCCCATTTCTCACACTGAAAATTCTTTTTTTAGAAGAGAACCCTAAAATCCTTCCATTCCATGATTTCTATTTCATCTTCTTCCTTAGAGTTTTGAATTATTGAACACCATTGACCCATATATTTCGAGATATGATAAAATAACATGAAAAATATTAACCTTTCATATATTCCTAATGTGAGAAAATATTATCTAGGGAACTTAAACATTTAATAGATACAAATAGATTTTTTATCCAATTAAATAATAGAGGTTGATGATGTATAAATTAGTCTAAATTTGTTGCACCACAAAGTAGATCTTCATGTTGATCTATATGGTAATGTTTATTTCTTTTAACATAATTCATCTCCCCCAATATAGTTACAATTTGATCATTTTTGGGTGTATTTCCAACTCAAACTTCATTTTGTTTCCCAAGAGGGAAATCCTTATATGGGGTACATGAATTGATAATGTTCACATTCCTTCTACTATGCTCCATTTATATACAATTCTTTACATTATATTATCGTAAAATTAGGAAATCTCATTTATAAAACCAAAAATAATGAAAAAATAACATAAATTAAAAAAATTAGTCATGGATAATCTCATAGTCATAAACATGGTTTCTTTGAGAATGTTCTCAAATCATAAAAATATTTTCAAACCCTTCATAATGTTTTCTATGAAGATTTGAATTAACCCAGACACTTCCCCCGGGAGTGTGAAACTAGTTGTTCACTAATGAATTTTTTCTTATACCACATAACACTCAATACATTACAAATATTTCTTTTTTAGTGTTATTACTCCTAGGTATATTAGTTCCAGAACCACATCCACTTGTAGTATCCAGACAGTGATGTATTTCAATGAATAACCACATAATCATTTCCTTAACAAAACATTAGGGTGTTATTATATTATTATCCTAAAATTAAATCTATGTATTATGTTTTCAAATATATATACTCAAAAATATAATTCCTAAGGTTTTGACTAAACTTCCTCTAACACAAACAGTAATGACCCTAACCCTGGTAGCATAGAGTTGGTGGTTACTTCATTACATCAGTGTAAGATAAAAGGAATCAAATCCAGAGGAACCTAATAGTTTTTTAGAATTTGTAAACTAGATACATACTTGAATCTCACATTATAATTGATAACATAAAATAAAACATAGTATTTTCTTCAAGAGAATTATTATTTCCTCAAGAATAACCTTGAATTCCAATCATAATAATCATCTTGGAATCATGGGGAAAGAAACATAAAAAAGTGGTGAGATCAAATTCTTAGTATGGGTATGACTATATAAAAACCTATAAATGAATAAGTAATAATAAATATAAATAGGTTAATAACTGAAACAAATTTCATTTAATCAATACCATGAGCATAATATGGATGGAATAAACAACGATAAAAAAAATACCATATAAATAATCGCTTGATATTAAAAAACTTTCCATTGATATTATAACTAATTAAAAAATCCCATGTAAAAAAATGAATAATATCATAATAAGAGAATTAATAATGTTGGACATCATAACCATTCAGTAAAGGCTTCATTCTAAGACATATTACATAAATTTGTAATGCCTCAGCCAAAAACCAAATCTAGTTTGCCTCATGATACCTACAGATTATAGATGGGCTATAGCTGGAACCTATAACATACTAAGTCCAATTCATTCCACATATAAAAGGTGTAAAACATTATCAACATAAACATTCACATTTAAAAAATATAATATGAAAAGTAAACACAATCCCCAATCAATACAGATAATAATAAACCATTAAGAGTAATATGTTGAATGGTATCAAAATAGTACATCCCAGTCAAATGATCGTAAACCATCTAGAGAAATAATAAGGATAGTATCGTTACAATAAATCCCCAATGGAGCATAAGGTAAAATATAGTTTATTATCATTGATGAATAGAAATACCAGAAAAATACCATAAATACATTCTTGAGAGTAATATCCTTTTCACTTTGAAACAAAAATTTTAAAACTAAAAGCTCACTAAACATTTTCATAATAATTTTATCTCAAAATAATTTTGGGAACTAGTAAAATAATATTTAAAAAATTGAGTTTTCATGATGGGGGGAAATTTCGTACATGTTGTATAAGTTAAAAAAAATATTCCTTTCAAATTTTTAGTAGAAGACAACCATTCCCTGTTAGGAAAATGACATGAATATTACTTTTAGTGAATTATATAAAAAGTTAAACCAGGGTAAAAATATATTTAATATATAATTTTTATAATTTTAAAAACAATTTTTATAAAAATTTTAGAAAACATGGAGTTAGAAGAAAAATGATTTTCAATCGAAGAGATAAATGAAATAAAATTTTATTAAAAAAATTATAAATTATTTTAAGTACTAAAGATATGAATTTGGAACTATTACTTGAAGAAATAATGAATATATATAGGATAATAAATGTAAATGGGTTTATCAAAAAATGATAAAATAGTTTACTTTAATGTAAATACAAATATAAACAATCCCTATTAAAATAAGATTGAAATATAAATATCTTACCACTTTGGAATATTTTGAATCATAAGCCCCATGAAAGTAACAAAATAAAATTAAAATTTAAATACAAGTAATATAAATATATTAATGACATAAAATATAAAATGGTAATTTTTTACAGAAAAAATCAATATGTGGTGAATATGAAGTATGTATCATGAAAGGAAAAGTAAGATGAGAAACCCTTACCTCAGGTTTGACTTCCATTGTATGTGACCAAAAATCATGTATAATAAATATTGATTTTTTATAAATCTATTTTATAATATTAATAATATATATCATACCATATATGATTTACTTATAGTCCTTTATCAATTATTTATTAACAATTCATTGTTAAAATCATTGTTTCGGGTAATAATTGCTTTGTTTTTTCTGTATGTATTGGTTTAGTAACTTCAGTCCCTTTATATTGATCATGGGTGTGTCATATATAGAATTTAAACATGATATAAATATAATATATATTAACTGTATATTTATTTTTCATAATATATTAACATTACATATAGAAAATGGATCAATGTTCATGGAGACGGTAAGACGTGCGTACGTATGAACACTATTTCAATTTTTCTCAATCAAAGTAATTACATGAAAATAAATGATAATTACCATTTAAATTATAATTATTATATTATAAGTATTATTTTTATTAATAAAATCCATCCATATTACCATCCATGTAAAATAAAATGAAAAGCATTTCACATTATTACGTGGAGGTGGTAGTACACAGGTATGAAAAAGAGACATTATTGTTTTCCAAATAATTTATAAGGTATGAATTTAGATGTGATATTATATCTAAAAAAGTATTTATAGTTCATAAATA
Source organism: Viscum album (assembly GCA_963277665.1). Classification (NCBI taxonomy): domain Eukaryota; kingdom Viridiplantae; phylum Streptophyta; class Magnoliopsida; order Santalales; family Viscaceae; genus Viscum; species Viscum album. The sequence goes on along the minus strand of OY728131.1, from coordinate 1,644,810,081 downwards.
TCACATATATTAATTAATTTTTATCTATATACCCTCCATGTAAAGTATAAGTTAAAAGAATTTCCTCGCTTGACATTATCATGTCCCCCATGGAATGGAATAAAGTAAGGTATATAAGATATAATAATTTAAAAGGTATAATAATTTCATAAATATCATATAAAAACTTTAAATCCAACATTATATGTGTCATTTAAATGTGGTGATGGAAATATATTTACATCGATTCGTGAGGTAGCGGTCTGCCGTACACATGATCAATGATTTCATTTCCCATTTGATGGAAGTGGAGATGGATATAGTTTATTAAATTAAAAAAATAACATATAAATATATATTATATACTATTGTTATTTTATTCTAATAGTTTAATATGATTTAAAAGAGGTGGAAGAAGAAATAAAACAAATACACACCTTTAGTAAATTTACCGCTTCTTTAAAGAGCCTATTTAGGTTTATAACTGGAGACTTATTAGGAGGGATAACTAAAAAATAGGGAATATATGTTGTGTATAGTGATTTAAATAAATTATTTGGGATTATATTCATCTATCCAAATGGGTTTTGATGTTTTAAGATGGGAGGAGAGTGGTTGTCCATTTATAAGTGAGGGAGAGGACACACATGGAATTTTTAAACAATAAAGTGTTTCCAACCTTTTTATCTAGAAAAAATGTATAATTATTTACATTTATAAGTTATAATGTCCAAATATTGTCAGATAATTAGTGTTGGATAATTTTTAAGTCAGTTTTATCCCATATCTTTTTAGTTTAACCCCCGATAAATCTATTTTCACCATAAATGAAGTAATTAAATTTTATTAGTTTCACTGTTCATTATCATAATAAATTAATTTTAACATATTATATAAGATAAATGATTAATATTCAAAACTCAATTCATATCATTGGAATTATTCAATTTGAAATTAAACCTACATATGTGTTGAAAAGAAGGGTTTTCTAAAGAAAATATTCAAATGTTTAAAAAGTATTTATACTACAAATCAATATGTAATTGTTTAAAGTGAATTAAAGTAGACAACTTTTAATTTAATTGAAATAATTTTACATAAAACCTATTAAAAATAATATTTAACATTTTAAATAATTTAAATGAAAATGCAGTTTTCAATATAAATATGTATTTTTCACTATTCTCCCAAAAATTTATCTTCTCATAAAATTCTAAACAATTAACCCAAATATAATTTTGAAATTTATATATTAAAAAATGAAGGATATTTTTTAAAAAAATATTTCAAAAGTGTTAGAAATTAATTCTAAATCACCTACGCAATGCGGGGCTAGACCGTCTTTTAAAAAAAATACAATTTTGTCAAAAAAACATTTCTTTTTCTTTTAAAAGGATATTATTATACATATATTAAATATATAACCATTGAATTTAATTTATACACATGTAAACAATATAATTTTCATAATTTATTTTTTTCTATTCATATACACCAACATAAAAAATAGGTTATAATTACCATGTTTAAATAAAAATATTTTAATAGATTATTGTGTTTTATTTAAACCCACCATTGAGTTCATTGTAATCTATAGAAGAGATTGAATTTACTTTAAAATTAATATATCATAAATATTTTTGGTGTTAAAATATCTTATAATCATGTTCTTTTGTGTCATATAATCTATCAAAGATCATGTTTCTCTTTTAAAATCATAGGGCATTATAACTTTACTATATATGGTATTTTCATTAGAAAATTAATTTAGGATAAAGAAAAAGTTTTAAATATATGACATGAATATATAATAGCTCTAACATTGAAATTTACCATTTATTGATGGATATTGTAAAGGCCCCCTGACACCTTATTTCTAAGGAATTAATTTATGTGGACATGGAAAAGTTTGAAATAATTTCTACACCACATTACCCCACCATTATGATGATTATTAGATCATTTTTAGGTCATGTTGAATTTTATAGAATATTTATTAGGAATGTATCCAAAATTTATTTTCCATCGAATGACCTACTCAAGAAAAACAAATTTTTTTTGATGAATGATGTAGGATATAATTTTTTAGAGTTAAAAAAATCTTCACCATAGATCCTGTTATTAGAACACCAAGCAGGGAATACCACTTTAGAGTGTTTCATGATGTCTCTAATCAATCAGTCGGGAGAAGTATTTCCTATAATATCAATATATTCTCCCATTTTATAGATTATAATTCACATAAATCTTAAATTGTTAAAATAAACTATATAATAATATAGAAATAATTTTTAGTTATTGTTGTAGCATTTAAAAAATTTGATTTATATTTGATAGGTAGTTAAGTAACCATTTAATATGGTCATGTAGACCTCAAATATTTAATCAATAAATATTATTTAATGAAAATATTTATGAGATATATATTTATATTTACATGAATTCAACATGGATATCAAGTACAAGAAGGGATGTGAGAACTTATTTACAGACCAAAAGAGTATGTTACCTCACATATATAAGGTATAAACACCCATAGAGATAAACATAAAAAAATATCTCCATAATGAGTAGTTTTATGAGATAAAAAGGTACCCTGGTATACTATCATGGTGAAATTTTTTGTAACATAAAAGTAACATCACTTATTTTCCAACAATAAAACTCTTAATCTAAAATATGAATAAAAATACCATGCTTGGGGGATCTTTATTTCTAGAAAATTTATCACTATAAAGTGATTGAGAGATTTATAATAGAGGAGGAGGTAAATTATATAATTATATTTTTTCATACCATTGAATATTATGGATATATTGGACCTCAATTAATATCTAAAATATTGTTGGAAATGGGTTTTTTTGGATAACAAATTTTAAATACTCAGATAATTTTTTAATCATGTAAAAATTATTAATTTACAATAGGAATTTCCCAATGATAGAAATTCCCCCAACAACATTTGATTTTATAAAAACTATTTGATGTATACAAGTTATATTTCATGAGATCTTTTCTCATATTGTTTTTATTTTCCTAAATTATGTAATAAATATAGTATGGTTAAAATTGGATTGAATCCAAAGTAACTAAAAATAATAATTCCAAATTTTCTATTTAATTTATAATATCACACATATTTTGTATGTTTGGGATACCTCAAAAAATATTCATTGATTAGGGAACAAATTTATGAATCCTAATTATGTAACCACTCATAAATAAGTATAAAATAAAATATAAGGCCTATAATTCCTAAAACTCACAAAACATGGTAAGGATGAGGTGTCAAATCGATAAATAAAGAAAATTCTATAGAGAATAATGTATCCCAACCAAAAGAACTAGATTAAAATATTATATAATTAACTATGGTTATATAGAACCACCTTCAAAACCCCTAATGTATGTCCCCTAATATAATAAATTATTAGAAATTTTTTCACTTACCTATTTAGCTAAAACACAATGCATTCTAGGTTTTAATAAAAGCACACCTACAATTTAGTAAGACTAGAGATAAAGAGATATAGATGATGTAATTAGAGTATATAAGAAGGGAATATTATGATAAATCCTTGTTGTATAAGAAATGGTATGTATATTTTTTTCATATACACATTTATAAAATATAATATCATGTTAGATTCAAGTTCTTACTGTTATGCTCTAGGATGAAACTTTTTCTTATTATATTTAGTTCTAAATGAACTATACCCTTTATAGTGACCAACATAGTTCCATTTGGTGTAGTTGAGATCAAATTAATTTAATTCAAGTGAACCATTATGATGAATATGTAGTATCTAAATAGGATTCATAAGTATTTTTTTAAATATCCAACAGAGGAGTCCAAAGTCCTCCATATTGAATAAGTGTAAAGAATCATCAAGTTGACTCCTTCCTTACATCCACCCTAGAGACTAAAATTTATATGTATATTATTCCTTGATAATTTTATGAGGAAGCCAATTAAAATTAATTTTTAATATAATTATGTGGGAGAATAAAAAATAGTTTAGGTTGTAAATATATTTTTTGTTTTTCTTTTTTTTGTGCTTGAGGGTAAAATAAAATAAAATAAAATAAAAAATAAATATTTTGAATATTTTTTTTATTATTTTTCATGATATTTTATTTTATTATTTATGATTTTGGATTTTCTTTATGCTTAGAAATTTAGTTCAAAAACTATTTTACCTTGTGAAATTTTGTCATTCACGTTTTCAGGGAGTACACTAATATTTATGTTATTAAATTTATAGAATAATTGAGTGAGAGTATCCACTACTTTTTAGGGTTTTTTCCTTTTAGAACATTGGAAATTTGAGTAATAGAAAGGATTTAAGTGGATTTTAAATTAAAAAATAACGAAAATTGAATAATAAACATTTTATTAGGTAGCATTAACTTTGTGAAAAATAAAACCTTAGGGAGCTGACATAAATTATAATCATATGTATCCTATTAAATTGCCATAAAATAGTAAATTGAGATCTCACATAAATTTTTGCAATAATATGAAACTGGTTTTGTTAGTAATAAAATAAATAAAACATTGAATAATTTATTTTAACAAATAATGGATGGGTAAAATTAAATATGTGACCAATTATAAAAAATTATTAGATTTAGGTGAGGAAAATATTGAACCCAGATGAAAAGGATGTAATTTTCTTGTAATAGTTTCATTTTAGTTTTTTTAAATAAGTGAAAAATTTATCTTTGGTATTTGAAACTTAAGAAAGAGGGATTTATGAATGTAAGACTTGTTAAAATGATAATTTCCCTAAAATCTATTCTATTTACAAAACTTGAACTGGAACTTTTACTTGAATTTAACAGGGATAATGGGTAAAAATCATAGAGGAGGCATGATATCATCAATGAAAAATTTATTTTTTTGGTTTGTGTGTTTGTAATTTGGTATGATTATAAGTTTTGTAGTTGGGTTGTTTTTCTCTAAAGTGAAATAGTATAAGTGTGGGGGAGTGATGAGAGAAAAAAAATTTCAAAAATTTTAATCTATTTTTAAATGTAAACTAACTCCATAATTAATTTCAAATCATATAAATTTACACTTCATTAACACTTTTTTAGGAATTAAAATAAAAAATGATATAAAATTTTGAATGTTAATTTTTTTATTCATTTTGGAATTAGTTGGAAATTTGATACATCATTTTTTGAATTTTTATTTAACTTTTTAAAAAAAAAATTAATTCTAAATTATAATTGTTTAATAAATTATGAATTATATAGAAAAATAATTCACAAATTCTATTTTTTTCATAATCTGTATATCTAAGGAAGAAAATTAACTTTGTCTTGTCCAGTTCATGATTCATGAAAGCTAGTTTATGAGTCATCAGTGCTCTGTATATGAGTCAAAAGGTCCAGATTATGATTCATTCAAAAATACACAAAGAAGTCACTGGTTAACTACATGCAATTCACCAATAACTATGTGTGTTTCAATAATTCACTATGTGTGTGTCATTAAATCATTAATCAACATATAAGTCATATGAATCTATGTACAGGTCATAAGAAACTAATTATGAGTCATTAAGTCCTTTATAAAATCCATTTTAAACCAATTTATGATTCATTTTCATGGGATTAACCTTTATATGTATGATCCCTCGTTTTTTAAATTTTAACGAAGAGTGATGAACTGATCTGAAATTACTAAAATAAAAAGATCTATACCTAAAATATATTTTCACACACATGGTATCTAAAAATTTATAATGAATACATCTAATAATCCCTATGAAATCCATAAAAATAATGAAAGATATAATCATGAAACCAGACCAATATGGTAATGTTCATGATCACTAACTAAAGAATCATATCCCTTGAGATATACACAAGGAATCCATTGAAGGAAATGGGATATTGTAACTGAAACATAGGAGGATTATAAGGTGTTTAATTAGATGAAAGGATAGGAGTACTGTATACTCATGTTGAAGATGAATCTATTGAATCCCATAAGGTTACCTCAATCACTACTTTTATAAAGTGGATGATTGTTCGCTAATGTGGGTGGATCAAGCTGATTGATTAAGATAAGGACAATGAACCTTGGAGTGCCCTTTTACTTTACCTTTTATGTATAATTTATATCTAGATACGTGACACCGAATCCCTATTAGTCTATCTAAGGAGAATATCCCACCCACTTATTAATGAATTTGATTCATTATTGTCAAATATACACTATTTTATTTCATTGTAACATTTTTATTTCTTATATTGTGGGGGGTTTCCATTATTATTCAAATTTAAATTCTTCATCCCTTGTTTACTAGTTTTCATAGATAAATCACACGTAATTTATCCCCTACTTATATGGTGGAGTCCAGTGGGTTGATTAATAAGTTATTGGAGATATATGATCACTAGAATATGAATGGATAGGGAACATAGTGATTATTTCACTTCATTATTGAAGCCAAAATTACCCAGAGAGTGTGACCAGTTTAAGTATTATCTTATTATAGAGAGAGAGAAATCATGAGTGGTAAATTGAATGATTTTGTAATAGGTAAGTGAGGAGATAGTCTAAGGTTACATAAATTTTTTAAATTGAATCTAATCACAAATTTATTTTAATTATACAATAGGCATAGAACCCATCCAACAATAATAAAATCACATAAAAAACCCCCTCAATGGAGAAAAACTAACACACATTAATTTATACAATTATTTATTCTCGTACATTTTTTGTTTTTAGGATCATGATATCCACCAAATTAAGGTTTCGCCTTCCGAACATGATCAATGTGACCATTTATCACTTAAATGTACACTCTCTATGTCTTTGGAATACTATCATAAATGTTTATAGATATTCAAAAATATGTCTCATTGAAATAATTTTAACACATGAACAAACATAGTGTGATCATATAAAAAATAAAATTTTAAAACAACATATCAAAATTCAACCAATTCTATGGAAATTTATGACAATCAATTTAACTCAAAAATTCCACAACTTTCATAAAATATAATCAAACTTCAAAACTATAAATTTCATATTGAAAATAAATTTTTAATTCAAAAATAAATCTAATAATTCCCCATTGAAATTTTTTTTTTCCATTTATAAAAAACATTCCAGTCCTCCATTTTAAAAAACTCTATGTTCAAAATCCAAGATAAATTTAACCTATATATTTGAAAATAACTAATTTCAAATTCCTAATTTCATTCTAAGATAAATAGTTATAAAAATCCCTAAATTTCAATCAAATTTAGATATGAAAAAAATCAATATTTTTTATAAATTTAATTTTCTATAAGGATTAAATTAAATAAGTCCTCAATATATCATAATAAATCAATAAAAAATAATAAAATTTCTACTACATATAAGATATTATAGGTACCAACCTAGTCACATATTTTTTCTAAAATTACTAAATTTACAATTCCATGAAACCAACTAAAGTTTAATCCAAAAAATATGATGAATGAAAATCCCTAATTCGATATCAAAGGAATATATAATTTCAACATCATATCTTCAAATTCAAGAAGAATCAAATATTTTGAGTAAGTTTGTGTGAAAGAGAGGTTAAAGATCCATAAAAATATATCAAACACTAACCATATATTTATATGAATTTTATTGATTAACATAAATAATGAATTTTTATAGGTTTATAAACCCGAAAATCACCACCAAGATGCCTTAATTTTTCTCAAGGTTGAATGTTCGTGTTAATGGTGTCATTGAGAGTTAAAACAACAATTAAAAATGAAATTCATGTAACAATTAATGAAACACACAATTTGGATAACTAAGAATGTAACATCCCAGGTAAATAAAGAATAATAAATTTTCATATTTATTAATATTTAAGAATTAAATATTAATTTTACTTTAAAGGGGTTTCTATTTTCGATAGCGTACCCAATACACAACAAAGAGTTTCATTGAAATCTTACGTTGCACACTAGTAATAAAATAATATTATTTTAAATGGTAGTTAACACATAGCCGTTGTATTGGCGGGAATGGATAGAAATAACTAAAATATGATTATATATGTTTTTTAAATGTTTTTACATTTATCTAATAAAAGATTAAGGCTTAAAATATGGAAAGAATTCAATTTTAGGCATATACACCATAATTTTCACTAATGGTTCACTTATCTCCTTTTGATGACGAACCATCATTAAATATAGTTTTGTTCACTCTTATAAATTCTATTGGACCAAATAAAACTCTTCTTTAGAATCAGGACATCAAAATTTACTTTGTGTAAATTTTTGGTATTTTTCTGATAAAGTTCATTTTTTTAATGAATAGTGTAAAATGTTGTATTTTAATTCAAAACCTCTTTTTAATATAATTTATTTATATGATTAGATTATATATTGAATTGGTTTTAAAGTGAAATTAGAATATATTTTTACCATTAAATTCAATAGTGGTTATTGAATTAATTTCACTTTGAAATCAGACTTAAACTAGTGTCAATCTTTTGATACTTATTATTTCATAAAAACACGCTATTTGCTCTGACAGTGGGAATTAATTATTAAATTAATTAATTCAATTTATATGTTTTGAATTTTTTAAAATGGACTTCATTTTTGAATTCTGAATATCAAATATATCTTAGGGTGAAGTTTTGGTATTTTTCTGAAAAAACTTCAATTTTTGATGAATAGTAAAACCACTAAGTGGTACTTATAAAAACTGATTTTTCATTTAAATGAAATTTTACCACCTTTGTGTTTTGAATATCAAAAATCCGACATACATGGTTGTCATTAATAAGTAAAATGTGGTTCAATGGGATTAAAATAATTTTTTGGTGAATAGTAACTTTTATGTTTTTAATCACGATTAGAGGTAATTAGTGTAGCTTAAGGTAAAATAATGTTTTAATAATATGGTATGACCTAGAAACATGTCCTACCATTATTGGATATGTCATGTCCGACCAAGACAATCCATGGGTCAACTTGGGGACCCCATGGAGCCACTTTGGAAGGAAAATAACATTAATATCTTTTTTATTTAAAGTTAAAGTAAAAATGTCACAAACATGAGTTATTTTACTAAAACAATTTTTAAATGGGGTTATACAAGTCATATTTTTGACTATAAATATTAATTAGAAAGCTAAAAATATTTCCTATATCATGATAGTTTTTTTATAATTTTTAGACATTAAATAAATTAAATTATTTATGGCACCATGATGATGCATCGATTACCTCATTATTTAACGATTTAAATAAAATGAAATGATAATGTAAAATCTAAGACCTACACTTGTGAAAAACCTATTGGTTGGGTATATATATAACCCTTATCACCTTATACTCTAATTATATAAATGTGGGACCTTTTAAATCCGAAACTCATTTTAAAATAAAGTAACATTTTTTACATTCCAAGAGTGCCCCTCCTCTCCTCTTATAAAAGGCCCCCACCTCTACCACCTTACCCACACTTCCAAAGCCTTTGTATTGGCCAACCCCTACCCATTGTGTCTCTCCACATACCTCTCTAACTCTTAGAATCCTCACTTTTGGCATAAGTCTTCCCAAGGAAGCCTTTGAGCTCAAATATAAGAGAGTTACCCGATTTTAAGGTAATGTCTTCACTTGTGTCCTTTTGTTTTATTTTTTCTTCTCCAACACCCTAAACTATTTTTATTCATTTATTTTTTAACAAATCCAGTATATTAAATATACTAGTATTTTGTTATAATAATCTTTCGAGCTACACTTACACACACCTACAACTAATGGTTAAAGAACATACTGTTTCCGTGGATGACAAATTTCTACCTCACGAAACGATGATTGTTCAATATTCTTCCAACACCTTAAAAGGTGGCCATTAAGATGTCATTATATTTATATATGATATATAATATGTTTATGTCTTCCTTAAGCTTTGGTATTTTTCATTTATGGCACACCTTCATGTCTTCCATTATGGGTATACGAGATATCTTCATTTTAGGAAGTGCGGACTACCACCCCCTCAAAGTGATTTGATTCGTTAATGCCATATGTGAGACATATAAAGGATGGATTTAAAGTTATTATATATTATTTATGTTACATATAAATGATTAATATAATTATGGAATTAAAATATACATACCTATCATTTAGTTTTAATTCCATTAATATGACAAAGAAATGAAAGTAGTGTTCATGCGTACGTACGGCTTACCGTCTCCATGAATGGTGAATTTCATTTCTTACCTCTAAATGATTATGTAATATTATAAATACATGTATATGATGGATATATATGATATAAATGATATCCAAATCATGAATATCATTCTGGATATAATGAACCTTTGACCAAATGAACAACATGTAATTGTAAGAAGTTCACTTTTGACTCAAGTACCAAATATCGACAAACGACCGTTATCAACATAAATGACTACATAATGTTCATAAAATGATAATAAGTAATATAAAAGGAATAATTAACTTGAAAAAGGTTATTAATCAAGTAGAAATTAACTCAAGTTTATTATTCAGGACGTTAAAGAACGATCAAGTAAAGTCGGACCCGAGGTAAGTGACTTCGTCTCAATCTCCTTTTTTTGAGGCATATTTTTGTTTTATACACCACTTTCTTTAATAAAGTGTATAAACCCCTTTGAATTTTACATTTATTCAAAAGGAATCTTTTTATACGAAGCGTTTTACTAAACGACATAAGGGAATGTTTTTGTCATACGTATGCGGCGACAACAACTTCTCCGCCGTCGCGAGTATTATTTGGTCTTTGGCTTCCTCAACAAGCCGTAATATTTTTAAAATGAAATAAATACCATATACTCTTTTATGTATTTTGGTATTGAAAATTTTTTTTATAATGGTTTTGTTATGTCAATATTTTTATGTGATATATTGTGATTAAAGTGTGGAAATGTTTTCTTTCCATTATATTTGTTTTATGTTTTATGATTTTAAATTGGCACTTGGACGTTTGATGGGTGGTTACGTGATAAACCATATGACGGGTGGTGACGTGAATACCAGGAAGGGTGGTTACATTATAACCTCCAATACATTGGGTATGGAAGTCGGCCGTATGGCTATTCCATTAAGTGATATGTGTGGAAGTCGACCGTATGGTTATTCCATTTAAGTATGTTTATGTCCCAAGTTACCTTTATATGTTATGTGATCTTTATATGTGTTTTATGGTAATCTTTTGGTTACAAAAGGGTAAGTAATGATATTTTATTCAGTGAAGATTTTTTACTACTTCATAAAGGTGAAAATTATTACTTTGATAAAGTATACATGGTTTACTTGTTGTTTTGATAAAATAATAGTTTTCATTCTTTTTGTATCCCTTACTGAGCTTTTTATGCTCACCCCAAGTTTTTTTGAAATGTTTTTTACAGGACTTAATGTGGAAAAGGGTCAGGGATGGGATCAAGGTAAATTCATGCTATATAAAACATGGAACTAGACATGTTTTTTTTAAGAGTTTTTTATTCTATGGAAACTTAGTATAAGTATATACTTTGTAATCTTTTGAGATGTAATAGTTATGTTCTAATTCTCTAAAACTCTAAACCTGAAAAGATCCTCAATGTGAATTATTCATTTAATTCAATATTAAGTAAGGTTTAAGGTCGGGGCCTTATAGTTGGTATCAAATTTCGGTTTAGACAACTTTAGGAGTTAAAAAATTATTAAATTATAAGTTAATCTATGGTATGACTGAAATGATATAGCATTTAAATATTACCATGTTGCTTTGCCTAAGATATTTCTGTTTTTAGAATGGTTTTCCACAGAGGAAACAGAGCAACTATGTTGGGACGACATCAGGAGGAAGACAACCTTCCAAATGAGCAACCTGAGATGGTCAGAATTGGAACTGAACAGTTTTTTGCAGTGATAGCATAGTTGACTTAGGCTATAAATGGTGGTGGTATCCATGCACGAGATCAGTCAGATCAACTGTAGAGGAACATGTCAGTGGTGGAACATTTCATGAGGCAACATCCCCCATCATTCAGAGGATCATCTGACCCTGTGCATGCTGAAGGGTGGATTAAAGCACTGGAGAAGATTTTTGATGTCATGGGGTGTTAAGAACATCAAAAGGTTAGTCTTTCTGTTTACCGTTTTGAAGGTGAATCTGATCAGTGGTGGTCGATGGTAAAAAATATCAGGGATAGTGATGAGATTGATGATATTCCCTGGGAAGAATTCAAAGGTATGTTTCTTGAGAAATATTTTCCTAAGGTGGTTTTTCTAAGGATGGAAAAATAGTTCCTAGAATTGAGGTAGGAGGATGACTCAGTGGCTTCTTATGAAGCAAAGTTCACTCGATTGGCAAGGTATGCTCCAAAATTCATACGAGATCTTGATAGTAAAATAAACCATTTTTACTCAGGGTTAATGCCAAAGTATCGAATGGATTTCTCTTCTCGTGAGTTCAAAAGTTATGAAAAACTTGTTCGATGTGCGGAGAAGGTGGAGATGGAATTTTTCGACGATCAATTGTTCTTTGAAAAATGATAGAATAAGAGGTCCAGTTGGCAGGAAAAGGGGAAGAATTCATCAAAGAAGCAAGGAGTTAAGAAAACCACATATCCATCCTGTGATAAGTGTGGTAAAATGCATCCTGGGGAATGTTTATCCCAGTCTGGAAAGTGCTTTCGGTGTGGTAAGTCAGGTCATATTGCTCATAACTGTAAGGAAGATGATCAAGCAGGCAATGAAAAGTCAGTGGTAAGATGTTTTAAGAGTAATGAAATGGGTCATTATGCAAATGAGTGTCTAATGAAGAACTCAACTGAGGGAAAGCGGCCAGACTACAAGCAGAAAGGGGTGGTGAAATCCTTTGAGACTACTTCAGCAGATGTTGGGCCATCGAATGAAGTAGTATCAGGTACACTGTTTGTTTGTTCAGATTATTCCAATATGTTGTTTGATTCAGGGTCTACACATTCTTTTATTTCTGAGAATTTTTCAAGTAAATTGAAAATTCCATCTCAAGATATGTATCCTGAACTTATGGTAAAAACACCCGGAGGGAACATGGAGACAAAAAGGAATTATAAGAACCTTTCTATCCTTGTGTGCAGAAAGAATCTACCAGCAAACCTTATTCTTTTGCCTCTAGTAGAGTTTGATGTTATTTTGGGCATGGATTGGATTTCTGTTTATCATGCTAAGATTGACTGCATAGCTAAAATGGTTTCTTTTCAGAAATATTTTAAGTGTGTGTACAAGAATGAACCCTTTATTTTGATAAAATATCAGGAAGTTGAGAAACTATTAAAAGATGGAAATGAATGTCACCTTGCACATATTGTTGAAAATAAAGGAACTATTCAGATTAATGGTGTGCTAGTGGTAAATGAGTATCTTGATGTTTTTCCTGATGAGTTGCCTGGAATTATTCATGATCGGGAAGTTGAATTTATTGTTGACTTAGTTCCTAATTCTAAGCCAATTTCAAAACCCCCTTATCGAATGGCTCAATTTGAAATTTTAGAGTTAAAGAAGCAATTGCAGTAGTTATTAGATAAAGGTTTCATTCGACCGAGCACATCACCATGGGGTGCTCCTTTCTTGTTTGTTATAAAGAAAGATGGCTCAATGAGACTTTGCATTGATTATAGATCCTTAAATAACATTACTGTTAAGAACAAGTATCCTTTGCCTCATATCGATGATTTGTTTGATCATCTCTAGGGAGCTTAGTATTTTTCGAAGATTGACTTGAGGTCAGGGTACCATCAGTTGAAAGTAAAATAAGCAGACGTTCTGAAGACTGCGTTCCGTACTAGATATGGCCATTATGAATTTGTATTTATGCCTTTTGGGTTAACCAATTCACCTGCTGTATTCATGGACCTTATGAATAGAATTTTCCATGAGTTCTTGGATAAGTTTTTGGTTGTTTTCATTGATGATATTTTGCTATTTTCTAAAACTAAAGAGGAGCATGAAATTCATTTAAGGGTTATCTTGAAAACCTTAAAAGAAAAGAAACTGTATGGAAAATTCAGAAAGTGTGAGTTTTGGTTACAAAAAATTTCTTTCCTGGGTCACAATGTTTCAAAAAATGGCATAACTGTTGATCCTGCTAAAACAAAAGTTGTTGAAGAATGGCCAAGACCCACAAATGTAACTGTGATCTGTTGTTTCCTTGGTTTAGTAGGTTACTACTGAAGGTTTGTTGAAATTTTTTCACGGTTGTCTAGTCCAATGACTAAGCTAACTCGGAAGGGTGTTAAGTTTATCTGGACAAAAGAATGTGATGATTGTTTTCAGGAGTTGAAAAGAAGATTGGTGAATGCTCCAGTTTTGGCATTTCCTTCCAGGAATGGTGAGTTTGTTATCTACAGTGATGCTGCGTTGAAGGGACATAGTTGTGTCCTTATGAAGAATGATCAGGTAATTGCATATGCTTCACGTCAGTTGAAAACTAATGAGGTAAATTACCCTACACATGACTTGGAATTAGCTGCTGTTGTTTTTGATCTAAAAATTTGGAGGCATCATTTGTATGGAGTAATGTGTGAAATATATACTGATCACAAAAGTTTAAAGTATATATTCAATCAGAAAGAATTTAACATGAGACAGAGGATACAACTAGAATTAATCAAGGATTATTATTGTACAATTCATTACCATCCGGGAAAAGAAAATAAAGTGGCCGATGCTTTGAGTCGAAAAAGTAATGCTTCATTAACCATGCTACGTTTGGAACGAGATCCTTTGGTTTTTGATTTGATGAACTTTGGCATAGAAGTTTTTGGTACAAGATGTTCTTCTGTTTCGTTTCAGGTATTAGTGAGATCATCCCTATCAGGCAGAATTAAGCAAGCACATAGGGAAGACAGTGAGTTGTAAAAAAAGGTAGAGCTGATTCAGAAGGGTAAGTTGCCTGAATTCAACATTGATAATGATTGTGTTTTGAGGTTTGGGAAGAGATTATGTGTCCCTGGTGATTCACAGTTGAAGAATGAGTTGTTATGTGAGGCTCATAGTTCCCCGTTTTCAGTTCATCCTAGCAGTACTAAGATGTACAGGGATCTGCGGGAGTATTACTGGTGGGATAGAATGAAAAGAGATATTGCTGATTTTACTGTGAAGTGTTTGACATGTCAATAGGTTAAAGCAGGTCGGCAGTTACCGAAAGGGATGCTTTAGCCTTTACCAGTGCCAGAGTTGAAATGGGAGAATATATCCATGTACTTCATTGTGGGATTACTGAAGACACCTCGAGGTAATAATGCAATCTGGGTTATTGTTGATCGCTTGACTAAATCTGCTCATTTCCTTTCCATACAAGATAATTTTTCCCTAGATCAACTTTCCCGTTTGTATCTTAAAGAGATAGTCAGGTTATATGGATTTCCTCTCTCCATTGTATCTGACCGTGATCCCAGGTTCACTTCTAACTTTTGGAAAGGCCTTCAGAAGTCGTTGGGTACTGAATTAAATTTTAGTACAGCTTTTCATCCTCAATCAGATGGGCAGTCAGAACGAACGATACAGACTTTGGAGGATATGCTACGAGCTTTCTCTATGGATTATCAGGGAAGTTGGGACCAACATCTTTCTTTGTTTGAGTTTTCTTTTAATAACAGTTTTCATTCCAGTATACAGATGGCACCATTTGAGGCATTATATGGGAAGTGGTGACGAACTCTAGCTTTTTAGGATGAAGTGGGTGAAAGGAAGCTGATGGGACCCGAATTGGTAGAAGAGATGGCAGAAAAAGTTCAGTTGATTTAGAAACACATGAGAACAGCTCAGAGCAGACAGAAAAGTTATGCGGATAACCGGAGGAAGGATCTATCTTTCGAGGTAGGTGATCATGTTTTTCTCAAGGTTTATCCATGGAAGAGTGTGATGCGATTTGGTAAGAAAGGAAATTTGAGTCCAAGGTTCATTGGACCATATGAAATTCTGGAGAGAGTTGGATTAGTTGCATACAGAGTGGCATTACCTCCGAGTTTATCTCAGGTACACAATGTTTTTCATGTTTTGATGTTGAGAAAGTATATGCCAGATCCATCTCATGTTTTGAGTCCAGAGGTAGTTCAACTGGAAGAGAACCTATCTTATGAAGAACAACCGATCTAGATTCTTGACCACAGGGAGCAAGTGTTAAGGAATAAGGTAATTCACCAGGTAAAGGATTTGTGGAAAAACCATATGGTTGAAGAGGCAACGTGGGAATCTGAAAATTCTATGAGGGATAAATACGCCCACTTATTTTGATAAGTGAATAAAATTGCGAGGACATAATTCCCAAAAGGGGGGAAGGATGCAACATCCCAGGTAAATAAAGAATAATAAATTTTCATATTTATTAATATTTACAAATTAAATATTAATTTTACTTTAAATGGGTTGCTATGTTCGATAACGTACCCGATACACAACAGAGTTTCATTGAAATCTTACGTTGCACACTAGTAATAAAATAATCTTATTTTAAATGGTAGTTAACACATAGACGTTGTATTGGAAGGAATGGATACAAATAACTAAAATATGATTATATATGTTTTTTAAATGTTTTTACATTTATCTAATAAAATATAAAGGCTTAAAATACGGAAAGAATTCAATTTTAGGCATATATACCGTAATTTTCACTAAAGGTTCACTTATCGCCTTTTGATGGTGAACCGTCATTAAATATACTTTTGTTCACTCTTATACATTCTATTGGACCAAATAAAACTCTTTTTTAGAATCGGGACATTAAAATTTACTTTGTGTAAATTTTTGGTATTTTTCCGATAAAATTTATTTTTTAATGAATAGTGTAAAATGTTGTATTTTAATTCAAAACCTCTTTTTAATCTAATTTATTTATAAGATTATATTATCTTTTGAATTGGTCTTAAAGTGAAATTAGAATATATTTTTACCATTAAATCCAATAGTGGTCGTTGGAATTAATTTCACATTGAAATCAGACTTAAACTAGTCTCAATCTTTTGATATTTATTGTTTCATAAAAACACACTATTTGCTCTGACAGCAGGAATTAATTATTAAATTAATTAATGAAACTTATATGTTTTGAATTTTTTAAAATGGACTTTATTTTTGAATTCGGAATATCAAATATAGCTTAGGGTAAATTTTTGGTATTTTTCTGAAAAACTTCAATTTTTGATGAATAGTGAAACCACTAAGTGGTACTCATAAAAACTGATTTTTCATTTAAATGAAATTTTACCACCTCTATGTTTTGAATTTTAAAAAATCTGACATACATGGTTGTCATTAAGAAGTAAAATGTGGTTCAATGGGATTAAAATAATTTTTTGGTGAATAGTAACTTTTAAGTTTTTAATCGCGATTAGAGGTAATTATTGTAGTTTAATGTAAAATAATGTTTTAATAATATGGAATGACCTAGAAACATGTCCTAACCTTATTGGATATGTCATGGATGACCAAGAAAATCCATGGGTTAACTTGGGGACCCCATGGAGCCACTTTGGAAGGAAAATAACATTAATATCTTTTTATTTAAAGTTAAAGTAAAAATGTCACAAACATGAGTTGTTTTACTAAAAAAAAATTTAAATGGGGTTATACAAGTCATAATTTTGACTATAAATATTCATTAGTAATATAAAACGATTTCATACATCATGGTAGTTTTTTTTATAATTTTTATACATTAAATAAATTAAATTATTTATGGCACCATGATGATTCAGCGATTACCTCATTATTTAATGATTTAAATAAAATGAAAAGATAATGTAAAATCTAAGACCTACACTTCTCAAAAACCTATTGGTTGGGTATATTTCTAAGCCTTATCACCTTATCCTAGAATTATATCAATGTGGTACCTTTTAAATCCGAAACTCATTTTAAAATAAAGTAACATTTCTTTACGTTCCAAGAATGCCCCTCCTCTCCTCTTATAAAAGGCCCCCACCTCTACCACCTTACCCACACTTACAAAGCCTTTGGCTCGGCCAACACCTGGCCATTTTGTCTCTCCACATCCCTATATAACTCTTAGAAGCCTAACTTTGGGCAGAAGTCTTCCCAAGGAAGCTTTTGAGCTCAAATCTAAGAGAGGTACCCGATTTTAAGGTAATGTCTTCACTTGTGTCCTTTTGTTTTATTTTGCTTCTCCAACCCCCTAAACTCTTTTTATTCATTTATTTTGTAACAACTCCAGTATATTAAATATACTAGGATGTTGTTATAAGAATATTTCGATCTACACTTACAAGCAACTACATCTAATGGTTAAAGAACATACTGTTTCCGTGGATGGAGAATTTCTGCTTCACGAAACGATGATTGTTCAATATTCTTCCAACACCTTCAAAGGTGGCCATTAAGATGTCACTATATTTATATATGATATATAATATGTTTATTTCTTCCTTAATCTTCTGTATTTTTCATTTATGGCACACCTTCATGGCTTCCATTATGGGTATACGTGATATCTTCATTTTAGGAAGTGTGGACTACCACCCCCTCAAAGTGATTTGATTCGTTAATGTCATATATGGGATGCGTAAAGGATGGATTTGAAGTTATTATATATGATTTATGTTACATATAAATGATTAATATAATTATGGAATTAAAATATACATACCTCTCTTTTAGTTTTAATTCCATTAATATGACAAAGAAATGAAAGTAGTGTTCATGCGTACGTACGACTTACCGTCTCCATGAATGGTGCATTTCATTTCTTACCTCTAAATGATTATTTAATATTATAAATACATGTATATTCTGGATATATATGATATATATGATATCCAAATCATGAATATCATTCTGGATATAATGAACCTTTGACCACACGAACAACATGTAAATGTAAGAAGTTCATTTTTGACTCAAGTACCAAATATCGACAAACGACTGTTATCAACTTAAATGACTATATAATGTTCATAACATGGTAATAAGTGATATAAAAGGAATAATTAACTTGAAAAGGTTTTAAATAAAGTATAAATTAACTCAAGTTTATTATTCAGGACGTTAAAGAATGATCGAGTCAAGTCGGACCCAAGGTAAGGGACTTCGTCTCAATCTCCTTTCATTGAGGCATATTTTTGTTTTATACACCACTTTCTTTAATACTGTGTATAAACCCCTTTTACTTTTACATTTATTCAAAAGGAATATTTTTATACGAATCATTTTACTAAATGACAAAAGGAAATGTTATTCTCGTACGTATGCAGTGACAACGAATTCTCCTCCGCCGCGAGTATTATTTGGTCTTTGGCTTCCTCAACAAGCTGTAATGTTTTTAAAATGAAATAAATACCATATAATCTTTTATGTATTTTGGTATTGAAAATAGTTTTTATAATGGATTTCTTATGTCAATATATTTATGTGATATATTGTGATCAAAGTGTGGAAATTTTTTCTTTCCATTATATTTGTTTTATATTTTATGATTTTATATTGGCACTTGGACATTTGACGGGTGGTTACGTGATAAACCATATGACGGGTGGTGCCGTGAATACCAGGACAGGTGGTTACGTTATAACCTCCAATGCATTGGGTATGGAAGTTGGCCGTATGGCTATTCCATTAAGTGATATATATGGAAGTCGACCGTATGGTTATTCCATTTAAGTATGTTTATGTCCCAAGTTACCTTTATATGTTATGTGATCTTTATATGGGTTTTATGGTAATATTTTGGTTACAAAAGGGTAAGTAATGATCTTTTATTTAGTGAAGAGTTTTTACTACTTCATAAATGTGAAAAGTATTACTTTGATAAAGTATACATGGTTTACTTGTTGTTTTGATAAACTAATAGTTTTCATTCTTTGTGTATCCCTTACTGAGCTTTTTATGCTCACCCCATGTTTTTTTGAAATGTTTTTAAGAGGACTTAATGTGGAATAGGGTCAAGGATGAGATCAAGGGAAAGTCATGCTATATAAAACATGGAACTAGACATATTTCTTTTTAAGAGTTTTTTATTCTATGGAAACTTAGTAGAAGTATCTACTTTGTAATCTTTTGAGATGTAATAGTTATGTTCTAATTCTCTAAAACTCTAAACCTGAAAAAATCCTCAATGTGAATTATTCATTTAATTCATTATTAAGTAAGGTTTAAGGTTGGGGCCTTATAATGAACATAACCATACTACTTTTTCTGGGTTGAAAGTTTATTATGAATTGTTAAAATCAAGTTTTGACCCCAAAAATTCTTAACCATTTCCCAATTTTTTCACCCAACGCACTTAGCTACATGTTTATACTGACAACACTCCTGACCAAACATCTCAACCATATTTCCAAAACTAAAAATTCTAATGAGAAACTTCCTTAATAAAAAATAGAAAATTACTAATAAAATAAATGTAATTACAAATTCTTTGAGTGATATTAGATATATTATCCCAACATCAAATAGTTTTATAATTTAATCCTTTTAACATCTATTATATTTTGATTCAATATTCATTATCAATCAATAATATTATTTACCTTATATTCCTAAAAAATTGTATATAAATATACCCTAACTTATCCAATTAATGATTAAAATTTTCCATGAAATGGAAGGATTGTGTTTTATAAAATCTTAAAAAAATTTCTCTTCAAAAATTTTCTCTATATATTTCGAAAAAAGACTATAAAAGTGTTTTTTATGTAAGGTAAAAATACTTTTGTGCAAGTCCTAAAGTATTCAATTGAATTATAGGTGGTTCTCACATAAATGGTCTCAAAACATTTTGGATTTAAATAGTTCATCTATTGAATACTCATATGAATTTCTAAGATATTTCACATAAATATGGTAACTTCTCTCACTATACGCTTCTTATTGTACTTCCAAGTCTTCGGTTGTTTTGTATACACTAAAAATATCAATACTCAATTGATTTTATAATTCATTATTAAAATATTCATTCATAATATAAATAGTTAAAAAATCATCCATAAGTCTGGATGATTAAAAACTTTAAAAACAATGTGGAACTCATTAGCTTCTCCTACACGAAATGTCAACATTCCTTATAGAGCATCATTATGATCACCACTAGTATCTATGAATGGTGTTCCAATTATGATAGGTACCTACTTCTTTATCTCCATAGTATGTAATAAAAATTCTATAAGTAAGATTGTATTTCTAATTATAACCAAAATTTCCTTAGTCACTACAACTCCCTAATATTTTACGGTATGTATATTTTTAAATCTAATCACATTGACATATTACGTTGCACATAATACCGATCTTGAAGGAACCATGATATAATATTAAATATTGTTTTTTAACACTATATGTTATGTTTAAGGTTGTGAATTAGATGAACTAAATTATAAAAATATAGTTTAAATATGTTTATAATATGAATTCATTTTTTACAAATTAATTGGAAGTGAAAAAAACAATTGAATAAAAAGGATGTGTTTTAAAGAAACAATTTTATGCCAACAATGTAATTTTATCATAATAAATTACATTAATAAATATTATTTAATTATCTTAATGAAATATATATGTTATATATTTAAAAAAATTCTTTTTTAATTAATCCAATAAGTTTTATAGACTTAACAAAATAATAAAACCAATTTTAAGCATCAAAGATTATATTTTTAAAAGGCAGTTTTTCTACCCTTTAATAGAGAACCTATTTTAAATAAAATTTTTGACACTATTATATATTATATAAGAAAAAATAAGTGATTTCTACTAAATATGAATATGAAAATTTAAATTGGGTTAATTTTTAGTTTTTCTTTGATAAGTTTCATGTTTTGATGAATAGTGATAAAATATTTCATTTGAATTGCAAATGATTTTTTAATCTTAATAATTCATTATGTTAAATTATATATTTTTTGAAGTATAATTATATTATGTATATATAATTTAATAAAATTTAGGTCATTGAAATCAATTTTACATTGAATATGGTTATAAAAACATTACAATCTTTTGTATGTTTTCACTTTAATAACTCATTTTCTCGTTCTGTCAACACGATTAATTTTTAATGAATTTCTGATTTTTTTAAATTTTTAAAAATATATTGAACATTTCTGAATTATGGGGTCCAAATTAATTAAAAAAATTTCTTTTATTTTTGTTCATATGAATAGTAAATGTAGTTATATTTTAAACACCACTATTAAGGGAAAATCATGTAATTATGTGTAAAAATAATATTATAGACTATAAAATTACCCTAAAATTTGTACTGATTTCATTGGATGAGTGTTTTAAAATTAGATAATCATGGGATGAAATTATAACCATTGTAATTTACTTTGATGGGGGTATGCCCTTTATAAAATTAAATTCATAGAAAAGTCATTTTTGTTGCACTATTATTTTTTACAAGTGAGATATTTTTAATATAGTGTTGTATAAGGTATATGATTGGATAAAAATAGTATTTTGAAAGATAATATTATTATATAAGTCTATTTAATTTATGTATAATTTTTAGTGATAAAATAATTACCTTAAATGGAAAAATAATGACGATGAATTAATTATTTAAATAAAAAAATAATCAAATAAATGACATTAAAAATATTAAAATAAATATAATAAGACATAATTAATGTCATAAAATAATTTTATGGAGTAATTTTACATATTAGTGATGTTTTAAAATAGTCATATCGAATATATCATGTAGTTTTCATTAAAAAAACTCAAGTGATGAATACTTTCCAAATTGAAATTATTTGTAAAAGAAATAATATTTTATTAAATGAGATATTTTTTAAATATAAATTTCCGAAAAATTATTAGGATAATTATTAAAAAAAATTAATTACTCATTTACTGGTATTTTTTTTTATATTTAGTAAATATATTAACCCTAAAAATGTAAATTACATGATATAATAATACAAATTTAAAAGATTAAATAAGGGTTAAAGATAAAAGATAATGATTAAAAATATTGTTAAAACATATCTAAATTTCATTAGATGAAGGTATTTTGACTTATATCCATCCTATATTTGAAATAAATAAGTTTTGATCAATTTGGATTTTAAAAGTAATTTATATTAATTTAATAATCTGTAAAATTCCAAGAGTGCCCCTCCTCTATCCTATAAAAGGGAACTCATTCTTCAGTATTCATCACACTTTAAACCCTATTTGGTTAATAAAATATCTAAAAATTACCTTTTTTGTATCCCAAATCACATTTTAGAGCCCTTATTTTATCTAGAATACCAACCTTATAGGTGTTAAGGTGTTAATCAAATTGAGTCCACCGAAGAAGAGGTAATTGTTTTACCAACATTTTCAAGTTCATTTAATCTTCTACTTACTATTCATTTTTTTATATACTAAAGTAATAAATATATAATAATTAATATTTTGAGATGTTACTATGATTATGGTATAATCATATTTCTTGATTTATCCATCCTATAAAAAATTAAAACGCTGCATGTGCATACATATGGATTACCATCTCCACGCCTTGGTGTAATATGATTTTCATCCCCACATTATTTGGATGTGTATAGTGATAGATATAATGGATATAAATAAATATATGAAATTATATTTATTTTTTATATTTAATATACCATCTAATTCAATACCATTTCACCATTAATGGAATGATATCGTTGCTTCTGCGTACGTACGACCTACTATCTCCATGATGTGATGAGATTAATTTTCCTTGATAATAATTTAATAATTATTAAAAAAGTGTATATAATGAGTAAATATAATATCTATTAAGTTAATATAATTCTATATATTAAATAAATATATCCAATTAATAATAAACATGGTTAACAGAAAAAACATGCATAAAGAATGAAGCAGTTAACACTTGAAACAAGGGTAATAATGAAATATTATTAACAAAATAAAATAATAAAATAATTTATGATACCATAAATATAGATATGGTTATATTATAAATTAATAAAATTATTTAAACCATTATATAGGAGGTTTTAGAACATTAAACTATAGGAATGTATGAGGTAAGAGATTCTTGTCTCACTTTTATTTGTTGGGGACACATACCTTAAACACTACCTGTTTATTTTTTGGGCTATATACATATACCCATTCATGTATTTATGAGTATTATTATGAATATAATGTTATTTTCATATCCTTAAATTTTTCTTTCTTTCAAAGGGCATGCGATCCTATTAATTATAATGTGGGGATGGTTAATTTCACAGTCTCATTATTCTTATGGGTTGTTTATACATAAGTATATGCTATGTAATTTATGTCATTAGTGTACAAGTTTCTTAAAAAAATTTTGAAATTATATTTAATACTATCCTAAAAATTATTAAATTCCCTTTACCCATTTTCTAATTTTTATAAAATAGTTTAAAATGAATCAGTTTTTCATTTTCCAAACAATGTACTTTATGAATTTTTCAAAAAATATATAGAAAGAATGTTTTTTTAAATTATACAGCATGTGAAATTTTTTTCCACCATCATTACTATAAGACCACTGCCTTAAACATTACTTAATCTTGAGATATTTCAAGAATAAACATTGAGGATATTTTCAGGTTTAGAGTTTTAGAGAATTATATCATAAAACATGCATTACATTACACATTTAAACAAAGTGGTTACATAAAATATAGTATTCATTTTTACCATCAATGGAAACATATTTAAAATAAAACATGGATTCTTTCTTGACACTTCCTTGACACTATCATCATATCATGTACCTTTCCCTTGACCTGTGAAAAACGTTTCAAAAACTTGGGATGAGCATAAAAAGCTCAGTAAGGGATATAAAAATATGGAGAGGAACCATGTGTACATGTATACATAAGAATCAATGAAATCATACTTTACCCATAAAACATAAGCAATTTAACATACCTCATCAAATCATTAATAAATCATAGAAATCATAAGACATAAAGGTAACTTGAGGCATTCATAACATTCTTACGTAGGGAGTAACCCTCATGGTTACGTTTGGAATACCCATCACAGTATATTCCCTAAATCTCTTCAGAGAAACTTTAATGTTTAACCCCTTCGCGTTACCCAATGCATTGGAGAGATATATCGGGCTCACCTGCCCTTAGTTTATCACGGAACTACCTGTATTCATAAAAAATGCCCACGAACCATAAAATAATAATAGCACATAACTTAAGCATAAAGGAAAGATAACATTACCACATTGCAATAACAATATAACATTTTAAGATATTGAAATAATGAATCCATTATAAAAAACCATTTTCAAAACCATTTAATAAAGAGATTTTTGAATCAAAGTGTCCCATACCACTTTGAAGATTTTAACATTTTAAACCATTAATACAATATAAATAAATCCTTGGAACCATTTTTAAAACATGGATATTAATGAGAAATATTTATAATAATAAATCATTAAAACATTTAAAACGATATTTTAAGTAAAGGGTTTTTAACAAAATGAGAGACACTTGAATACAATAATTGAGGAATAACATTTAATCAGAACTTTATAATATAATTAGAATAAAGGTATTCATGATATAATATTACAAAGGACAGTATATACACCATATAAGAGTGAATTTGTGCATGACAACAATGAAGTCTCAATAGAAATGTGAAATGTGATAAAATCCCTTATAAAGAAGGTGTCCTTAAATTAAGGAGAAATAAATATCATAATTATGTGTGACAAATATAAATACACCCAATATAAGTGGATATTATGTGTAAAACAATCAAAGGTCATCCACACATATTCAGAGGATTACATATTCAATAACTACATGTTGAACCCAAAGAAATTGAAATTGGGTTAAGAAGTTCCCTTGGTAAAATTCGACAGCCTAATAATGTCACTTTAAAATTCATAAAATTAGTTGATGAGAGATAAAATGGTATCTCATCACTTGGACATAAAATTTACATCAGTAAGGATATAGTAGAACATATCCCAACATAAAAAGATGTAAATTAAAAGACATAATAAATTACGTCTTTTAAAAAGAGGAGTGTGAAAGGTTCCCTTACCGATTTGGCCAACTTTCGAAATGTACACCCCATGAAAGAGGGGTCATACAATTAAGATTTAAATACCCATAAATGAGAGTATATTATAAAAATAGTATAATAATGGGCAGTACATACACCACACAAAAGGAAATAGTGGAAAATGTAGCATGAATCTCATGGGAATAAAAAGTGAGATGAAAATTCCCTTATGAAAATTCGGCAGCCTAACAACGCCACATAAAACTTCCAAAAATGGATTGATGAGATCCAATAGGGTCTCTTATCACATGAACATAAAAATTAATTCAATAGGATTATAAAATAACATCCTCCAACATAAGAACATGGAGCATAAAATAAATGACATAAAAGAGAGTACTTGAAAAGAAAGAGAGATAGGTAGGATCCCTTACCTCGTGTCCGACTTGACTTGATTGTTCTTTAATCTCCTGAATAATACACTTGAGTTAATTTGTACTTTCTTAATAACCTTTTTAAAGTTCATTATTCCTTTTATATCACTTATTACCATGTTATGCACATTATGTAATCATTTAAGTTAATAACGGTCATTTTGTCGATACTTGGTACATGAGTCAAAAGTGAACTTCTTATATTTACTAGTTGTTCATGTAGTCAAATATCCACTATCTCAATAATGATATTCATGATTTATATATCATATATAACATATATATATCCAGTATATACATGCATTTATAATATTACATAATCATTTAGAGGTAAGAAATGAAATGCACCGTTCATGGAGACGGTAAGCCGTACGTAGGCATGAATGCTACTTTCATTTCTATTTCATACTTTAATGGAATGAAATAATAATTATATAAAGGTATATTATAATTACAGTATAGTATCATATATAATATCATTAACTTTATCCTTTATACGTCCCATAGATGGCATTAACGAATCAAATCACTTTGAGGGGGTGGTAGTCCGCACTTCCTAAAATGAAGATATCACGTTTACCCATAATGGAAACCATAAAGTTATGCCATAAATGTAAAATACAGAAGATTAAGGAAAACATAAACATATTATATATCATATATAAATATAGTGACATCATAATGGACACCTTTGATGGTGTTAAAATAATATTGAACAATCATCGTTTCGTGAGGCAGAAATTCGCCATCCACAGAAACAGTATGTTCTTTAACCATTAGACGGAGGTGTGTGAATGTTTAGATCTTATACTTCTTATAAAAACATCCTATTATATTTAATATACTGGTGTTGTTACAAATGAAATTAATAAAAATATTTTAGGTGGTTGGAGAAGCAAAATAAAACAAAAGAACACTAAAGAAGACTTTACCTTTAAATCGGGTAACTCCCTTTGGTTTGAACCAAAAAGGTCTCTTGAAGAGCTTTCTTCCCAAGGTGATGCTTCAATTATGAAGAGAGGGATGTGGAGAGATGAAATGGGAAGGTTTTGTCTAATCCAAATTCTTGAGAGGTGTGGGTAATGTGGTAGAGGTGCGGGACTTTTATAAGAGAAGAGGAGGGGCACTCTTGGAAAGTTATAGAATATTACATTATTATAAAATGATTTTCGGATTTCAAAGGTCCCACATTAATTTAATTCAATTATAAGGTGATAAGATTTATAAATAAACCCATCCAATAGGTTTTTGACATGTTTAGGGCTTATATGTTACATTATCTTTTCATTTTATTTAAATCGTTAAATAATGAGGTAATCGTTGCATCATCATGATGTCATATATAATTTAATTTATCTAATGTCTAAAAAATTATAAAAAAAATAATATAATGTAGGAAATACTTTTATATTTCCAATGAATATTTATAGTAAAAAATATGACTTGTATAACCCCATGTAAAAATTTTTTTAGTAAAACAAAACATGTTTGTGTCATTTTTTATTTTACTTTAAATAAAAGGCATTAATGTCATTATCTTACCCAAGTGGCTTCATGGGGTCCAAAAAATAGACCCATGGGTTTTCCTGGTCGCAAATGACTCATAAAATAGGGTTAGGACAAGTTTCAAGATATTTTCATTTTATTATAATATCATATTTACCTTAAATCACACTAATTACCTTTAATCGCGATTAATAAAACATAAAAGTTACTTTTCATCAAAAATTACATTCATCCCATTGAACCAAATTTTACTTAATAATGAAAATAATTTATATTGGATTTTTGAAATTCAAATCACAGAACTGGTAATGTTCTATTTAAATGAAAAATCAGTTTTTGTAACTACCACTTTGTGGTTTCACTATTCATCAAAAATTAAGGTTTTTCAGAAAAATACCAAAAATTCACCCTAATCTATATTTGATATTCTGAATTCAAAAATGATGTCTATTTCACCAAATTCATAACATATAGGTTTCATTAATTAATTTTATAATTAAATCCCGCTGTCAAATCAAATAGTGTGTTTTTAAGAAACAATATCTATCAAAAGATTGACACTCGTTTATGTCAAATATCTAAGTGATATTAATTCCAATAACCAACATTGTATTAAATTGTAAAAATATATTCTAATTTCACTTTAAAACTAATTAAAAATATAATCTAACTATATAAATAAATTATATTAAAAAGAGGTTTTGAATTAAAATACAACACTTTTCATTATTCATTAAAAACGAACATTATCAGAAAAATACCAGAAATTTATTCAAAGTAAATTTCAATGTCCCAATCATAAAAAATAAGTTTATTTTGACAAATATAGCTTATAAAATTGTCAAAATATAGATTTAAAAATGGTTTTCCAACAAAATTCACTAAAACAATCTTTTAAAAATATTAGAGTATTTATTCTTAAAATTGGATTCATTTGGATTTTAAGCCTCTAACATTTATTGGATAAATGTAAAAATATTTAACAAACATATGTAATAATTTTGTAGTTATTTCTGTTCATTCCCTCCATTACAATGGATAGGTGTTATCTATTATAATATTATTATATTATTAGTGTGCAACGTAATATTTCATAGAAACTCTTTGTTGTGTATTGGGTACGCCATCGAGCATAGCATTCCCTTTAAAGTAGTATTAGCATTTTATTCACAAATATTGATAAAAATTATAATGTAATATTATTTATTTACCTGGGATGTTACAATTACACCTTAATTCCTTGAAACATCATTTAAAATTTTACAATATTCTTTTCAATGAAAATGTTTTATTTTAAATTTTTAATACCTTTTAAATAAATGATTTCAAAATAAAAAGGGGAATTTCTATCAAGAAATTTTCAATTATTTTATTATATTATTTTAATCCATGTCATCTTCATTTTATAAATGTTATTATTGATTTATGTTGGTCTCTTAAGATACCATATACTATATTTCATTGAAGTATTTATGATCAGTTTGACTGTGGATGTGCTATTTTGATACCATTCATGATTTATAGTTTAATTATTCAGATTTCATATGATAGTTTTTTAATAAGAATGTTTCTGTTGTTTATGTTTCACCATTTTCATAAGAGGAATACATTGGAAATAGTTGGTGATAGGAATGACCCACTATAGCCCCTTGATGCATCAGTAGGTCTCATGAGGCAAACTAGTTTGGGTATTGGATGATTCCTTACCTATTTATGTATGGAGTCTTTTATGAAGCATTGATGTTTTGTTTATGATGTCCGATATTATACTTTCCCCCGTTATGAGATTAGTTTTTGATATTTGATGTGATTATTCAACTAGTAGAATATCTATGGTAATGTTACATTTTTACGGGATAATTTATATGGAATTATTTGATCATTTTCCATTCCTTCCATATTATGCTCAAGTTATTGATTAATTGGAATGTGTTTTTATTAATCAACTATCCATAATCATTTATGCTTCTCTATGATAGATTTCATTTTATGTATTCCCTTACTAAGCATCTCAGATCACCCCTTCCATATGTTTTATTTTCCCCAGGATTCTATCAAGAATATTATGAATGTTATGTTGGGTTATGCAAGGAGAATAATGGTGTTCTAAAAGGATGGACTATGTATTATTTTGTAGTTTCAATTGTAATGTATGATTCATGTATGTAATATTTTTTCCAAAAATGATAAACTTATTGGTACTTTGGGATTTCAGTCTTGTATCTATACCAATGTAATAAAGAAGTTGCAACAGCTATGAGCTACTGGGGTTAGGGTCTTTATAGTTGGTATCAAAGGATGTTTAGCAGAAACATTATAAAGTATATTTATAAAACATTGGTTAGGGAACATAACCCTAAGATAGTATTTTTTTATAATAATAGAAAGGAATCCTAGAATTTTTGTAAGTTAGATATTATGTGGGAATTTATGACAATGCATACTTGTCTGGATAATAAATTTGGATGTGGTTATGGAATAGATGTACCTAGGGGAAACAACTCTGACAAGATGCATCATTCCTAACTTGGTGTAACAAAGTAAACAAAAGTAGGCCTTACTGCATACCTAATTTGACACTCCTGGTGGATAATATTAGGATAATTCACATTTTCATTACAAACCATTATAAAGGATTTGAATATATAATGAAAATGAATAACTTAAGTTAAACCTAATGTTTTTTATCAAAAATAAGGTTCTATGATATTCTATAATTGATTATATAATTTTCTCACTATAACTATTGTTAGAAACACTATTATATCTAGTTTTAGTCAATAGTTAGAACCTGAAGGAGTCATGTAAACATTGAACATGATGTAAAAGGTGGTGTTGATGAGAAACCAAATGGGATGTTGATAGAAGTGAAATATATCATGTTCATGCCAAATCAGTTTTCTCAAAATATGATTAAACAAATATAAAATAACCAAATTATAAAATCAGAAAATAAAGGAAGGATAAATTTTTCTAAGATCTACAGTGGTGGAGACCATGGAGAAAAGAATGCTTGATTCATATCATGTAATTAATGTGGAAGGAGACACCCAAGAAAGTGTCTCAATAGAATGGAGAAAAGATTAATCTGTGGGAAATAATGACATGAAAAAAATAATTTTTGAGGAAAAATGAAGAGTACAATGGTAGGCTATAAAACTCATATTAAGAATCCATTTATAGTTCATTTACTTTAATGTGTAGAACCAGGGAATTACTAGATTCAATGAAGTATTCTATAGAATAAATTCTAGACCATGGAAGGAACTATATAGAAATAAGTGTATAATTTATTTATTTATTATGCATGTATTGAATACCATATTTAAAAGGATATTTAGTGATTGACTTTATTTCAAGAATTTACATCATATTTTATTTTGGAGTCATATTAATAATGTTTTATAAATAAGAGAACATGCAGGGTGGGTGAGAACTCGTCGCATCTAGAAAGGAAGTGAGGATTGAACCCACAACCGAATGGGTACAAGAGTGAAATTCCTACCACTAGCCCACGAAAAGTTAGGGTTACCATGATTTTTTTTAGTAATAATATCTATTCAATAATGTTTTTTTTTTGATTTTAGGGACATTATTTATCAAATAGAGATCCTTAAGATTGGAAAATGATTTATTCATTAAGTGATTAATTTTATTTTAGAAGATTTCCATTATTTTTGGAATCCTATACGATTAAGGTAAAAATATTTTTTGATGGAATAAAGGTTAAATTTTATTTTGGAGTCCAATATGACTCTTTTTATGGAATTATGTTTATTTAGGTTATTTAGGGAAATGGTTATCATATCTTGAAGATTATTTGTTTTAGGGAATTAAATTTTTGGAGTAAGATATTAAGAGTTGTTGATGTTATTTGGAGGACTATATGAAAAAATCCTTTTTATTTTTGGGTTTCAATATTTGTGTGGAATGTTTTTAAGGAAGGATAGTTATTTGTTGAATGATCTATGTGGAACTTTGAGTATTACTTCTGAATTTAGGAGACTAAAGTTGTTTTTCATCTTATAAATGTTAATTATTATTGGTGGAATTATCCTATATTATCCTAAAAATTTTGTGTTTGAATAATTTCAATATTTAGGTTGAATAAGTAGTAATAGTCTTTTGATTTTTTATCCATTTAATTGTGTTCTAGTGCTTTATGTGTAAAAAATATTTCATCTTAAATACTCATCGACTGGAGAAAAAGATGAGTTTATTAATGGATGATAGTGTAAATATCAATTATATATGTTTTATTATATTATTAGTCTCAGTATTAATATAATTCCACAGCTATAAGTAATGTATTTTATAATAAAAATATTGTTTGTTTAATTTTCTTACTGATAATTCAACGGCCTCTTTAACCCAATACAGATTTACGATTTGTGATGGTAGAAATTATAACGGCCATGTTCTCTATCACTATCCATCAGTACTTTTTGGTTTTTTTTCTATTCCATTTCCTTGTTTTCACTTTCCCCTAATTCTATCATAATTCAAATCCTAATTTTATAGTGACCTTTGCATTTCCCATTTCCTCTTATTAAGATGATATTTTTAAACGCTATTTTTGATGTGGGTTTTTTTCAAAATAATTTCCAAGTATGAACCCTTGATTTTGAATGAAATTTAATATTGGGAGGATTAAATTTATTTTATGAGAGGATAATAAAAAACCCCTTGATTTTACAGTATTTAATTTTTATATTTAATCTCTTTGATAGCTTATATTGCATATAACTCCAAACTTAAACCAAACAAGATATAATATTATCTATTATTATTTTAAAACTAGCTATTAAGTAGGAGGTTGTGAATAGGATTTAAATAAATTAGGAAAATATAGTTTAGATATATTTATATAATTAATTCATTGATTATCAATAAATTTTAATTGAAAATAAAAACCAATTTAATTTAAAGGATGTGTTTTTATCAAAAAAACTATTTTCATGCCCACAATGGAATTTTAACATAATTAATTAAATTTATCACTATTAGTGAAAAATATTAATGAAATATATATGTTTTATTTTCTAAAAAATATATTTTTTATTGCATCCAATATGTTTCATAGGATTAAGATAAGAATGAAACCAATTTAACTATAAAAGGTTATATTTTTTTAAAAGGCAGTTTCACTACCTTTTAATGGAGAACCGATTTTAAATAAAATATTTGACACCTTTATATATTATATTTTAAAAAATATAGTTATTATTTTAAAGGTTAATATAAAAATTTACTTTTTTTAATTCTTTTTCTTTTCTGATATGTTTCATGTTTTGATGAATAATGATAAAATATTGCATTTTAATTGAAAAATTATTTTTCATATAAATTATTTATAGAGTCACATTATAATTTAACTTGGTTATAAATTATAATTAGATTTTTTATATCAATTTATACAATTTTTGTCATTCGATTCAATTTTAAATTGAACATGAATATAAAAACACTACTATCTTTTGTACATTTTCACTTTAATAATAAATTTTCAAACTCCATCAACAAAATTGATTTTAAATTAATTATTTAAATGACTCTTTTTGGATTTTTGAAAAATTTATTAAATATTTGGAATTAGTGGCCCCTAATTAATAATACAATTTTATTTTATTTTGGGCATATTAATAGTAAATTTAGTAATATTTTAATCATCATGGTTAAAAGAAAGTTTGGTAAATATGGGTACAAATAATATTATAAAGACTATAAAGGTTCACTAAAACATGTTCTAATTTCATTGGATGAGTGTTTTTCGATAATAATAGTACTTGGGAATAAAATATAACCTTTGGAAGCCATTTATATTAGAGTATGAAATTTACAATAGTGTATTCAAAGAAAAGTCAAATTTGCCCCACTTTTGTTTTTAACAAGTGAAATATTTTTAACATGAGG
The DNA here is from genome assembly GCA_963277665.1 of Viscum album. Taxonomy (NCBI): domain Eukaryota; kingdom Viridiplantae; phylum Streptophyta; class Magnoliopsida; order Santalales; family Viscaceae; genus Viscum; species Viscum album. Next base: position 1,644,776,236 of record OY728131.1, on the reverse strand, counting down.
TTATATAAGTGATATGTTAGAATAAAAATATTTATTTGAAATTTAAAGATATTATAAACATCATTATAATTTAATTATAATTTTTAGTGATAAAAAATGTGCCTTAAATGGTGACACAATAATGATGTAGTAACTGTTATATTAATAGAGGAATCAAATAAATGATATCAAAAATATTAAAATAAATATAATTTGATATAATTAGTGACATAAATAAATTTTATGGATGAATTTGACATATTATTTATTATTTAAAATATTTTTATTGAAGACATATTGGTGTTTTTCTATTTTTAAAATGCGAGTTGATGAATCGGGTAAAAAAATGGCATTATTGATATTTTAAAATAAATAATAATTTATTAAATGATATAAAATATATAAAAATATGAATTTCATAAAAATATATATATGTCTTAAAATACCATTAATTACTCTTTTATTAGTCTTTTGGCACTTAATAGTTTCTTTACGAACCCTCAAATTGTAAATCACATGATATAACGATAATAATTAAAAACGTTAAATAAGGGTTAAAGCTAAAATTTGATGATTAAAAAAATAAAAAATAAACATATTAAATTTTTATTTGATGAAGTAAATTTGACCATAAATCATGATATAATCTAAATTAATATTTTTGGAACCATTTTGATTATAAAAATAATTTATATTAATTTAACAATTAGAAGAATTTCAAGAGTGTCCCTCCCCTCTCCCAAAAAAGGACACCCATTATTCTCTTTTAATAACACTATAAAAACTATTTGATTCATCCAAGATATACCCAAACACCTCCCTATAATACATCCCCATATTCAATATTCCTTTTTTTGGCAGAACATCCTCCTTAGTGGTGTTAAGGTGTTAATCAAAGGGAGTCCACCGAAAAAAGGCAATTGTTTTTCCAACTTATTAAAGTTCATTTCCTCTTCTACTTACTAATAATGTTTTGTTTACATAATAAAGTAATAAATAAAGTATAATATATTAGAATAGATTTTATTATGATTTTTGAAAAACCATATTCTATGATTTATCTATCATACAAAAAAACACCACGTGTGTGAACGTACTATTTACCATCTCCACGTCGTGGTGTAATTTTTTTTCTTAATTACTATATTTGTTTGGGTATAATGATGGATATAATGGATATAAATAATAATTATGAGATTATATTTATTATTTATAATTAATATACCATCTAATTCCTTACCCTTTCACCATTAAGGGAATTATATCGTCGCCCGTGCGTACGTAAGGTCAAACATCTCCATGATGTGATGTGATTAATTTTCCATGATAAACATTAAAAATGATTATAAAATGTATATAATGACTAAATATGATATCAATGAACATAATATCATACTTTAAATGAAATAAATTTATTCTATGCCTAAGAAATATGACTTAAATGACAAAACGTGGAATGGAAAATGAAGCAGTTAACACTAGAAACATAGGTAACAACAAAATATTATTAAAAAATTATAATAAGATAAAATATGATTACATAAATATGGATATGGTAATATTATAAAAAAAAGTAATTTTTTTAAAACATTATAGAGGAGGTTATAGCGTATTATAATAATGAAAAGTATTAGGAAATGGATATTTGTCTCAACATTATTAATGTGGGACATATAACTTGTACACTAATTATTTTTTTTGTGTGGTGTATATACTTACCATGAATTTAGATTAAAGTATTATTATGAATTTTATGTTAATTTCATATCCATATATATTTCTTTATTATCAGGGGCATGCGATTCTACTGATTATAAAGTGTGAACGATTAATTTCACAATCTCATTATGATTCAGGGTTGTTTATACAGAAGTATCTGTTGGGAAATATTTTCCATCAATTTACATGTTTCTTAAAAAAATTCAAATAATAAATACTATTATCCTGATTTTTTTTTAAATATATTTACCCATGTTTGAATTTTTATAAAATAGTTTGAAATGAACATTTTTTTTTCATTTTCCAAATAAGGTACTTTATGGATTTTTAGGAAAAAATAAAGAAGGATGTTTTTAATCACATACAACATGACAGGATTTTTTTCCATTATGAAACCTTAATGTATTGAATATTTCTTCATAATTTTAGAAGATTATTTTCACTGAGAATGTTTTAATTTAAAATTTTATAGCCTTTTAAATAAATGATTTAAATATTATAAAGGGAAATTTATCTCAATAAAATTTTATTTATTTGATTAAAGTATTTTAATCTATGTTAACATCATTTATTAGATATTATGATTGATATTCGCTGGTCTTTTATGATACCATAAACCATATCTTATTTAAGGGTTTATAATCAGGTTGACTGTGTATATGCTATGTTGATACCATTCATGGTTTATGGTTGAAGTATTCACATTTCATATGATAGTTTTTTATATGAATGTTTATGTGGTTTATGTTTTACAATTTGGATATGAGGAATTAATTAGACTTAGTAAATGAGGGACTGAGCCCTCTATATCCCCCAAATGTATCAATAGGTCTCATAAGACAAAATATTTTGAGTATTGGCTGAGGCCCTACACATTTATGTGTGGGGTCGAGGCTGAATCCTTAATGGTATATTTATGATGTCCGACATTATGCATTCCATCATTATGAGATTAGTTGTTTATATTCCATGTGATTATTAGACTAGTAAAATATACATGGATATGTTTCATTATTATTTGATTATTTATATGGAATTATTTTATCATATTAAATTTCTATAATATTATACTCATTTTATTGATTAAATGGTATGTGTTTTGGTTAAAAACATTTCCATAATCATTTAATCTTGTTTATGATTGATTTTCCTATATGTATTCCCTTATTGAGCATCTAATATCACCCCTTTCATAAGTTTCATTTTCCCAAGGATTTCAAGAAGTATATTATGACTAATATGTGGGGTTAATATTGGAGAATAATGGTGTTATAAAAGGATCTACTGTGTATTATTTTATAGTATCAATTGTAATGTATCTTTCAAGTTTGTAATCTTGTTTCCAAAATTGAAAAACTATCCAATCCTTTGGGATTCGAGTCTTATATCTATATAAATGTATTAAATTAGATAAACTATCTATAGGATACTTGGGTATGGGTCTTTACAGTCACACCATTTTAATATATGATGGATCTATTTGAACATTATAGATCAATTTTTTTACCTTAATCTTTTCTATTTTATGTTCCCTATATATTGTGTATTAAAAAAAATTCCTTATGTAATATAAAAGTAATTATATTGATACTGACACCCAAATTATCTCTACATATATAATTTTTCTTTCCTTTAAATTAATAAGGGATTTTAAGGCTCCCTAAATCCTTTAAGGTCTATGATATATTAATTTATATTACAACACAACACTCCAGTTCAATGGTACCATTGTAAATTATTATAACATATTATTATTTAGAATAATGTTATTGATAATAATTTTATAAAAACTCATAATTGCTAATATAGTTTTCAAATGGAATATTCACTTTCATCATATAAAACATTATATAATGCTCTTAAAATATTTTTTCATTTTTCTTAAAAAAAATTAAATTCTTTTGGAATTTTTTTACTCAGTTCATATAGATTAACACCATAGTATAATGAATTTAACAATAATCGAACGTAAATACTTTCATTACAGTTTTTATAAAAATTAATATTTTTTATTTGAATATTTCTTGTCTTCTTGTTGTTTGTAATCTTCATTTTCTTGAAAGATAATATCATATTATTTTATATTTTCTTATTCAATTATTTTTTACTTTTAATCATCCTTTATATTCAATATTATTCTTCATATTTTATTAATTTCCATGAATCCTTCTAGGAATGGTTTCAGTGGAAATTTGAAACTTACCCTTGTCCCTTATGCTATTTTTCTTTTTTAACTACACAACATTATTTCAATATTTTGAATGATAACATGAGTTTTTCAAATATATTTATCAATACTATAGATTAATTATTATAAAAAAGTCGATTATACCCAATTTATTATTCTCACTCTTCTATAATTTATCTACAAATATTTCACCCACTTCATCAGATTGTGTGGAAGTTGAATCTTTCTATTCATAAAAAAATTTAGTTCCTTTCTTAATATCAATATTGATGTTATCCTTGAAATTATAATGGTCCTTATTTTTTGGAATTTACTTGTACCCTCTAGGATAGATTATGTAGATTCTTGCAACATAGATTATATATATTTGAAAATAAATCATCCCTCACATATGTCTTTATATAATTTCTTATATAACATAACAAGTGTCTTATACACTAAAAGTATGATCATGGTGTGGTGTTTTAGAATACACCATGGTCAATCCTTTTTTGAACCATAATATATTGTAAGACACTATGTCTTTGAAGTTGTTTATGATATTATAATATTCTATGAGAATTTTTTGTTGAACCAATATATCCGACAAAAGATATTTTAATTTTTACAATAATTATATGACGATGATTATGGAGAGTTTGTGCATCCCATGATTTTAAGTATTGAAGAATGAATTAAAAATTTATGAGAAATTATGAAAGGTTTTATGAAATGTTTCTTTGAATAGGTCAAGCCTCTGTGAAATGATTGGACTCTGTAGAGTCCCTTTTGTTAGAATATATATGGAGGCTCATGGTTTAGTGATAATAGTATGAAATAGATTGTGAAAAGATACTATAAACCATTTTAGGTGATGAAATATCTATCTCTTGATTCTGTCCCAAATTTAAAATAAATGTTCTAGTTGAATATGGTGTTGATAGAGGCCCTACCGATAATTTAGGTTATTCACATGATTAGTGAATATCTCTAGATGATGGATACACATGGATGATTATTCATGATCTCGATCGGTCACTTGTTAAAAGCTTCCATAGGTAGGATTTGTGGGGTTAATATACAATATTCATGTTCTTAATTTATATTTATTCTATATATATAGATAAATTATATGCCTAATGGTGTTTTATAGTTTTTCTTATACTATTTTTAGGTTGTTAGAAACCCCTCCAAAACCTAATTGTGGTATCAGAGAAAATGTATACATGTTTGTTTTTATTTTAAATAGGTCCAAGAAATTTTTTAAACATATTTTAGGTTCCGAGACATAGATGAAGAAAAAACACTCATTTATATTCTTAAAAATTCAAGACCACCAATTGTTCATTCCATTTATTCAATCTTTAATTATTATCTTATACAAGATGAATATGATAAAAATAATTATATCTAAAGTATTGTTTCTTATGATCAATGTTAAATACATGTTTTTTACACTCTAAGGGAAGGGAACCTATGGTAAGGAAAAGTTTGAGGTGATCGTATGAGTCTCCTTAAATTAAATGTACATCAACCACCATACTTCCTTCATACCATGTATGTTGAATATAGTTTCTAAATCAACACACTTATTCTATATTATAAGAGTGTAAATAACTAACTAGGTTATACATAAAACTAACAATGTGAGATAAATATGATTCCACTATGTTAATATGGAAGTTGTTTTCCTTATAAAGAGTGGGACCCTCTTGGAGTGTATTATCCTTATCTATGAGTAGGTTTCCATACCATATTAGTCACAACAATACATCAAAATAAATCACTAATGTTACTAATAATACCTCCTCTATGCATGATCCCTTTTGTTCAAGAACCATCAATATTCAGTTTGATGCAACTAGAAGGACCCTTACTACACACCTAAAATCTATAGATCACATTACCTATATCTAGAATTGGTAGATTATAAACTCATATTTTATTCATTTATGGAGATTAAATCTTCTCAAGACTCTATACAATCACATCAAATAATTCTAGTGCTCGTATCTCGACCTGGTTAGTGAGTAGATGATTCCCCTGGCATCTCCTTCAATTTGACTATTCCTAAATGATCTATTAATTTTAATCGATGAAGATTTATTTTAACCACAAATCATAGGATGAGATCTATAAAATATGAAACCATAGCACCAAAAAACATCCAAAATAACTAAATTCAATATTTATACCCACCTTTATCCAAATTAATTCTATATACAGTGATCTAAAGTATCTATGGGTAATGTGTGTATCTATATCTCAAATTTTAACTTCTAACAATAGATTTTTTTTATAAGTGACATTAATGCCACTTAATTCAACAGAATTTTCCATAAACAAGTATTTTTTAGCATGAAAACTAAATAATGAAACTTATATTCAAAGGAATATGTTCACCGTAAAGTGCAATCACTCATAAAAAACCCATCTTTCATGTATGGTTGGAATTGAAAAAACATTTAACATTGAAATTACCAAAATCCATTGTTGTGAAAATAAAGTCATAAGGCACCTAAGTTAGTAGGATGTTATAAAAAATACCTTTAATTTTTATTCAGGACCATTCTAGTAAATCAAAAATGTTCTTTCACCATTTTTAAGATGATTTATTTCCTCGGACAACTATAGAAAAAGACACACTTACCCAAATAGTTATCTTTATAGGAGCATACCTTTACCCTTATAATAATCTACCAATATTTATCCTATAGAGTACACATTTGATACTCCATGCTAAAAAAATAAGCTGACATAATAGGTTTTATGCCAATTAATAAATCATGGATTATTCTATTTTATTTCTAGAAAATGGAGCCTGTATGGATTGACCCAGAATCACTTACCTAGATAGATTGTCTTGAATAGTATGTATGATATACTATAAGACCCTAAAATTGATTCCACCTTACTTGATTAGTCTCAAAATGTTCTTACAAATTTTCCAACTGACAGTGAAACTTTGAATTTTCAACCCAAATAAAAGTTGTAATAATTTTCTCAATGCTTATAATAACCTTTTTGGGGATTTAATGACCAAAATAACATGAATAAGAATGTATAAAATACATAAAGTGTTTTTAAGTAGTTATTAACACTTAATAAACATTGAAAAAATCAATTAGGAACTAAAGGACATGATATCTACCGTGAATTAATTTTAAAACAATTATATACAAAATGAACAATATTATGTGCATACCTTTAACCATAGATTACACTTCCACCACTCTTTATTCTTTAGTATATTTTGTTAATGAATATCAGTAAAGATAAAAAAATACTCTCTAAGTGGTGTATCCATAGGTCATATTGAATCACTTAATACTTGATTGGGACACTTTATCCTCCCATTATATTCTAGTATCTCAATGAGTAATACTGAGGAGAATATGGAGATACATGTATGGGAGACTAAACAGAAGTGTGGTAGTCAAAAACATTACACTATCCTGATGGTGTTTGTGTCTTTATATATCCCATATCAATCTTAAATTCCTTAAATAATACATCTCAAAATGTAAGAATTAATTCTATAACTTGATGATGCATTCATCATATGAATGGAAAGTTTCTCCCATGTGTTTCACGTAATAAAACACTTATAAATGATATGAGTGTAAGTATCAAAAAACATTAATGGTCCAATTCCTTATAAAGTATGTGCCTTGTTATCTCATAACAATCCTCATCATATCCCTTAATTTATGGTATATGATATTCTTAGGTTTCATGCATATAATACCATGTAACTTGCACCTATCATAGAATATGGCATGGTCTAATGCATGGGTTTTATAGAATATAACATTCAATATCAAAATTTCACTGATGCCTTATATTCATTTTGTTATTTCAACTTATATTGTATCATATACAATAAATTATGAAATCGTATCCAAAATAATATTTGGATATCATCTAAAAACACTTTTGGAAATGTATCATCATCTTTATCTTATATCACAACATATGAAATATTATATGAAGATCTATAAAAAAATCATTTTGGATAAACACTAAAACATTTTAGATAAGTTTTATGAATACAAATCAATCCTTATTTAGTTAATCACAAAGTGATACTGCATAGATTTTGATAAAATTTCTAATAAATATGAATTCATAAATTCATAAATGTATGAAAAGTGTGGCCTATAGAAAAGAACCAGTGGAACATAAGCTACTAAAAGATACAAAAAGATCTATATAAAAAAATTTTATATCTAATACTATTTCCACTAGAAGCATCATATAAAATAATTAGTTTCTATATGATCTATTTTTTCAAGACATCAAGGGACCATGGGACACATACTATGTAAATCACATAGTTCCTTCTCATATATTCTCAATTCTCCAAGTATAGACTAGCCATGTTGATGAACATATCACAGGTCATTCATCTTTACAATGAGAACATCATATTATTATCTGGGTATATCCATACACTTCGTTAGTCTATCAAAATTTATGAACCATATTTTATACTCATTATATAAGATGATGAATTGTAACTTGGTTAAGCTCTAACTGATAACATAATCATCAATATACCGAACCACCCCATGATTATAAAACCCTCAAGACTTTAATATGAAATGTATCAAAGCATAAAGTTTCACATTTTAGGTATAACACCAACCATTAGTATTTGGGACTTAAAATATGAACCATCAACCACTAGTATTCCAAAAACATAGTGTATAACACTCCAAGTGGTATACTTAACATGCTATTTAGTAAAAAAAACCAATTTATTTCCTCATGAGAATATTCTATACCCTGATAAAAGAAATATACTTATTATAAACTTAAAATTTCATCATAAACAATAATACTCCCTCATGGACAAAAATTTAAAGATTTCTGAAATTTAATATTTCGGAGTCCAATTATCATTTCACTTTATGATACATATATTGGTATATAATTATATGCATCCAAAATAAAATATTGATAAAGAATATATTGACTTTTTTATTACATGATAGATTTTATATTCTTAATCCCTTTTTATAATAGTTAATAAAATCATATATAAGTTTTCTTCTAACATATTAAATATGATCTTCTTCCAAATCAGCTTTTTTTTCCAAAATTTTAGGGTTTTGGTTAAACTCATTACATCTATATGTAATTTTTACTACATATATATTTGACCATCGGATAAAAAAAATCACTAAACACTTCAGTGAGTAACATATATGAATTAATATAGTTTGAATAATGATGAGATGTGGAAATCTTATTCCAAGTCTCGAACTACTTTTACATATTCAAAATCCTTAACTCCATAATATAAAATGTTGTGATGTTAATAAATTTTACAATCTATCTAGAACACCTTATAAGTGCATTATCATCATTCCTAGAACCCTTTTCAAAAAACATTTTCCTTGAAAGTGATATGTAACTTTAAATTTTGACTGGTATAATACTTTATTTATTATCTTAAAATGTTATGAACTCAAAATATTCTCACAGTCATCTCTTAGACACTATTTTATTTTCATAATAACATTCAAAGCTATGAAAAACCCTTTATGTTTGGGAAATTAAACTATTTTACTTTAGTGAAAATATTTAACAAAAAGACAAATTTTCCTATATGATATATATAATTATATGTGTTTATCAAATTTTCTTTAAAAAAATATCATTCCTTAAATTATTCCACTATAGGTGGTGGGATAAAATAACTCATATTTTAAAAAATATCTAGATAATTTTTTTTATCCTAGATATATTTTTGATCTCTATCTTCTTCTCAATTTTTTTATTTAATATGATGAATCATAAACCATTAGTATTGAATCCATGATCTCATATTGTTCATATTATCATTTATCATCATATAAGAGGAATGAAATAAAAATTTATCTTCCTTAATTAGATCTCTATGAGACGGATATTTATTCCATTGTATTCAAAACAATTATTGAGAAACTCTTTGATTTATCATTTGAATGAAAACTACAAACTCTATTAATTCTTTATGTGATTTTTAAACCATTTTATATTTACAAAAATAGTAAAGTATAAAATTGGTATCTCATATCTTTTATAAAAAAAAATTGATTTATATAATACCATCACCAGATGTGGATAATCTATGAATATTCTCAAACTCCTTTTGTTAGTCCAGATAATTCCATATGATGGAATTATTACTCCATCCTAGTAATACCTTTCGATTTCAATGACCTTGATTTGATATTTAATGAAAAAAATTTAACTCTCTAAAAAATTATCATAAATATTTTAACATTCACCAACTTATATTTTCAATACAACACCAAAACATTGGAATCACATTCTTAGTTCATCTATCATCAATATTTTTTTGAATATTGAATAAATTTTTCTTTAACTCATTAACACTGTTAAAAAATTATATTGATGAAAAAAACTTATTATTGAAGATAGAAAATTTTTATGAAACCTCAAATAATTCTATGGTTATAATAAACATCAAGTTTAAAAAGTTTTAACAAATTCAACAATTCATTACTCAAGAGGGTATTTTTATAACATATAAAATTTCCATACTTAATAATGTTTCTTAATTTACCACCCTTTTAATATTTCTGATATTAATCTTTTCCTTGGAAATATTTATCTAAAAGGAAAGTTGGATGGTGAAGATATCATTTATTAATAACAAAATATTTTATAGATGAGTATTATTTTATATATATATTTAATACATACTTTTATTAAATGTTATATAACTAATATGATTATCCCTTTCAAATTCATGACATCTATTAGTGGTAAAAGATATATATTTGCCTAATCAATGAATAATATTTTGTATTACACTCACTATTTTGTTATTTAGGTAGGGAATTATCCTAATCATATAATATATGACTCTAGGATAGCTGAGTGGACAACTCTTTATCCGATCCATCATATGGATAGACTCCAAACCATTCCTCTAGTATCCTTAATAAGGGTTTCATATTTATGTGTAACCCAAATATCATAATGAGATCATTTTAACTATATTTTTGGGAAATCAACTTCCACCATGCCTTAAAAAAATAATGTATAGATGCCATGCATTAGTATAACCTACTTGGATAAATGATCATGATCTTGACATGTTATTAATTTTGAAGGAATCTAATAACTCATATAATTTAAAGGGGATTTAATATCACCATATTTTTTCTTATTATTAGCTATAAATTTATAAATGATTATAATTATTTAGATTTAAATCTTATTCCTTCTACCAAAACAATATGTTCAAACCTTATTGATGTGCAACCCTTTACACAACTATTAACTTATGTTACTAACCCAAATTAAAATAAAATTATATTCATACATATCCAACTGAATGACATACATAATTTATATAGAACCCTCCCATGAAAATTATTATAATAACATGAAATTAAATATCCACTCAAAAATAATATTGGAGGAATAGATATCCAACCAACACTTTTTTAGAGAAGACATATGTCTCTAAGACAGTGAGCAGTTTGACCTGAAGACCACCCCCCAAAGGATACCTCAAGAGAGGATTCAATTTAATAATAATTATAACACCTAATATGTATAAATATTAATTAAATATTCAATTAAATAACGTAATCTAGTGAAATACAAGGTCAAGTTAGAATAAAACTAAATATATTTCTTACCTAACATAGAACACCTTATAAAAATGTATGATAATCACTAGATGTAGTTAAAATAAACAATACAAAAATTAATAATAGAAAATTTTAATTCATCAATAGTATGCATGGAAATAATATATAAATAAATAATTCAAGTATTTCAACATGAGATATATTATTTATGAACAATTCATAAATTTAATGTAATTATAAACACTTTATAATTCATCAAAACAGTCTAGAAACTCTATAGTAAACAATTATAAAAGCATTATATTTATTCAAATAAGAATTATATTTATTAAAATACGAACTATTTCATATTATTTTTTATATGGAATTTAATTTAAATATATGATATTATAGGAAATATAAACATTACATATTTAGATATTATTATATAATCATTTTACAAAATTAAAATATCAAAACATTATTTTTATTTAAACCTTTATCAATTATTAAGGCTCCTTTTGACATGGTTTAATAAATTTATCAAATAAGGATTTTAATTGAAAAAATTCAATATAGATATTATGAATAATTAAAAATATTAATTATAAAGTATTTTATATTTTTGTAATATTTTTTAATTTATAAAAAAAATTTAAGTTTCCCTTATAATTTCGATATAAATATTATATATATAAATTATAAGTGTAACTGTAGAATATGAAGAATATATATTTTGAAATTAAATTTTAATGTCATGGATATTTTTTTAATTAATGTTTCATAAAAATATATTTAATTATTTACAATAACACTATATGTAATTAATTTATAGAAACTTATATAAATTAAAAAATATCCTAAAGTACCTTTTAAAATGATCCGTATACTATTTCAAAACCATTTACATCAATTCCTAATTGAAATATTTAAAAAGATAATTTTTGCACCACATATTATGTTTAATGATATATGTTGATTGGTAACAACATTGAATGTGTGTTAGGTGTTGAAGCATTATATATCATAAAAAATTATAGATAAATATTGTTCAATTATGGAGAATCTAGGAAAAACAACCTTCATGTGATTAAATAAGATCATAAGAACCTACATGAGATTAACATCACATCCAAGCTATCACTAGCTACGACATAGACTGGTGTAAGATTAAAAATGGTGTGTTAGAACCAATGAAAATATAATTATATTATTTATTAATATATATCCTACATAGAATTAAAACCTTCAGTATTTGAGATGTCACTTCTTATGATATATAATATATCTGATTTATAGAATGGTGCTATGTTTTGAAAACATAAGGAAATTCTGTTTTTGGATACGACACCTGAAATATCACATTATATGAGACATAAAAAACTATACAATAACTTTGTGTCATGTCTTATTATATATTAGATCATATGCCTCATACTAAATGAAAAAATTAAATAGTCATATTTTTTTATAGAGAATACAACCACCATTCGATATAAACATTCTTCATTTTAGAGCATGATTTCATTGATCCCATGTTGTGGTAAAGATCTGAGACCACAAGAGGGTTTTTAAGGATTGATTAAAAATTAATAAACACAACATAAATGATTTATAAACCCATGAACCTATGAAATCATGTTCTACCATGAATTAATTCTGAAACCATGATATGAAAAATGAAAAATACTACATATTCATAAAATGTACTATAGAATCCACTTCCATTCCCTATGTTATTTAGTATTTTTGGTTGATGAAGATCCCTAAGGTTATATCAATGGAATCCTACCTTCATATTTTATCAATGAGTTATCTTGAATCACCAAACACTCGAATGAGAGTCCCCATCCTTTAATAAAATTCTAGTATCTTGAGAAGGAAAATAGATAAAAAGATAGATATACAAATATGGAAGAGTGTATATAATAGAGGCATGAAAAAACACTATATCAATGGGGTTTTCCACATTATATATCCATTAGAAAACCAAAATGCATTAACTTGCATATTTCATAACATGTGATTTAAGGATTTGAACTATTCATTCATTAAATATATGAATTGAATGCTTTTCAAATGAGTTTTATCTAATTAAATACTTATAAATGATAACTATTCATAGTGTCAAACATTAAACCTTTAATGTCCCACTATTATGTCAGTGTAGAAACATGTTTTCACATAAAAATCCTTATGATATCCCTCAATATAAGAAATATGATAATACTAGTTTTCATGAATATCATACCCTATAACATTCATCCATCATACAATATGACATAGTCTAATACATGGTATTTAGGGAATATTTATTCCAAGAAAATTATTGATCAAAGCAACTTTCACACTAAATGAAAGGTAATACTCTTATATTTAGTAATTATACTAGTGATCCCATCAACCAAAAAACCAATAAGATGAATTGTAATCCTCCATTTGATAAGGGATAACTATAGATATTCGAGTAGAATATTCCTCTTGGTTAGAACGAGCTATATCTTGATCTGAGGTGATATATTGGTTAAAAATATACTAGAATCATACACATTGAAGTTCTATTGTTTACCTTTTTACTAATCCATTTCTCATATACCCTTATGATCTCATTGAATTTTTGGATCAATATCTGTTTACCACAAAATAATTATAGTATCTAAACCTTAAAAAATATGTGTAATTCCCATTGTGCCATATCATCCCCTAAATGGGCTAATCCCACAAGATTGCAGTACTATTTTTAGGGTTTTAAGGAACATTATACAAGGATGAATAGACTTGGAGACATAGGATTCCCTTATTTAAATCCTCATAATGATTTTAAAAATATGAACCTCTTTTGTATTTTTGATTAGGAGAATGTGTGTTTCAGTTATTAATGCTAAAAGATCATGGAATATTTCTGGAAAAATATACATTTCGAGTATTGAAAGAGTGTCACAAAAAATAGCACATTATAGGATGATTCTATATTTCACAATTTGGGGGATCTTATTATGTGTTTGAGATCTACCATGTGGATTGGGAATGATATAGACTAATAATTTTTAGACATATGATGTCCTATACAAAATGGAATTCTCTCTATAATGGCTAGAAAAAATAGAAAATCCAAAATGGGTTTTCCTATCACAAATGACTTTCAAAATGATAATGGTTCACAATGTAACTATATAACTAAAACTCCTAGTATAATTGGAATTATTCAAGTCATTTTGAGAATAAATTTAAAGATAATTAATATTATTTAAAATTGTAAAACCACCAATGGGATGGGCCTCCATTAAAACCGAAGGGGGATCTAAATTTTACAAATAAGGTTTTGGTATATTTTATTATAGTTTAACAGGTATTTACGTGGTTGAATAATTTACAATGTGTTTATAGATTTAAAATAAGTAAAAAAATAAATTAAGTTATATTTATTTATGAATATTTCAGAAATGAAGATATAAAATGTTTATATTAGGAACTTATTTGGGAAAAATTTTAATCCATTTCAAAAAGGATTTTTAATGGTGAAATGACCAATGGTTTAAATAAGATCCAGTATGTTGTATTTAGTTTATGTAAGTAAATTAAATGAAATATTAAATATTCATGACAAGATAATGTTTTTTATAAAATATATCATAGTGTGGAATATGATGGTATTAAAATTGAAAACTAGTAAATGATAAGCTGAAATATTTATATTCGATAAAAGTTAATCAGTCAAGTTTATCGATGTTAAATTATAGTGTTCAAGGTTTATTTTTTTTATAAATTGTTTATAAATTGTTTATCTATTGTTCAAATATATTAACGATTCATTTATTAATTTATTCCCTATTTTATTCATTGATATAAATGTTGTATTTCTGAATTTTTAAGTATTATTTAGTTTATAGTGTCAAACTACTTCTAAATTATAATTAATGTATTTAATGAATTATATGCTACTTATGATATATTATTAAGTTTTATTCTACCTATATTTGGATTATTATTAGGTTATGAACATAGATCAAGAAGTTTTTTATAGTTTATATATATTGTGTATTATAATTGTAATGAAATAGAAATATCTCTTGAGTTATGTATCCATGGATAGTGGGACTTTGGGTTGGACTACTCACGAACCCAAAGGCATAATATTTTTCTAGAAAAGTTAGGGTTGGAAATCTTTCACTCTTGGATTAATCTAATGGATATTGGAATTTTTTTATGATGACAAGAATTTATATAAATGGGTTTTATATACCTTAATCAGGAAATTCATTGGATATGTATAAATATAAATTTCCATTTAATTTTGGTTAGTGACACAATCCATGAGTTATGTAAAAAGTTAGACATTTGTTTGGTTTGAACATATTGATTTGGTAAAAGAAATAATATTCTAAACTAAATCATTTGATTAATTAATATACATAGTGGGAATACAAGAGATATATGGTGAGATAGTAAATCCCCATAAAAATAATAATAAGCATTATATTCATTTAAAAGTAATCACATTTTAGGACAATGATCATTCAATAGAGCTGGTTCTACCGAAGAATGGGGCCCATGGATTATATTTTATAAGGTATGGGGGGAAGTTGCTAACCCAAAGAGTTAGGTAACAAAATCCCACTCTAACCTCTAGTTTATAATTATCTAGTAAACCCGTCAGAATGATACCAAAGGAATGGTGATGAGTTTTTCAATATGATAGATTAGAAAACAATTGTTTACTCAAAAATCCAAGAGTCATATAAGATATTATTGATATATTTACCAACCAAAATGATTAAATGATTTTAGTAATGATAAAGTGAACTCATTTATCATTGAAATATTGATCTTAGACCACTAAAACATATGATGTATATTAAAAGGGTTCTACTGTTTTAAAGTACCCAAATATATTTGTAAATATGTGCTATATTTTTTAAATACCCAATTTTCTTCATGGTTAATGTTATCTTCTCCACCATATTTAAAAAAACGAAAAGGAATATAAGGGATGAATCTCATTCGTATTCAACCATTTTGTATAGTTTACAAAGAAACTTATTTACCCTCTTTTATTTTGAATATCAACTTGATATATATTATTTATAGAAGGAAAACACCACACACTTTTTAGTAATGGATCTTGACATAATCAAATATAAATATATATGTGCTAATATAATTTATAAAACAATATATATTAACCATGATCATAGTTTAATTCATAAATATATCTACCATCCTATACAACTTTCATTTTCTCATTTTTTGGGATGTTTCTAACAGATTTGTTAATAAATATTTCCTTATCTAATATTATAATAATAAATTAATAATATAATTATTCAAGATATATAACTCCCTCCTTTTAACTCAAAATTCACTCCAAATTTAAAATATATTTTAAATAATTAAGAATTGGGATTAAAGAGTGATTGTTTTACCTCATCATCAACATTACTTGTGTGTTTCCCAAAATTCCAGATTCTCATGGAGAAATTATACTTTGATATAACTATATTAAATTTTTATAACCCTCAAGGTGTGTAATTAAACATTAATCATGGAAGTGAATATCTCTCTATGATGATCAGCTCCTTCCTTGTTGTTTAGTAGTTATAGTTTTATCTATATCCCACATTATATTTTCTCCTTTAGTTACCTATATGTTGATGAAAATATAAAATATTAAGGCACTAAGGATAGAGTTTCCTTACTTATTATTGATAAAAATAATGTTGAGAGTTTCCTCACAACCATGATACTCCAATTATTCCATATTCATCTATAGAATAGCTCTCCATTCCATCATTTCTGAATTTTCTTCTATTAGACTTCATAACCTTCATAGTATGTTTACTCCATTAAATTTCCACTCTAATTGGAAGATTATTATTATGATACATAAAATTACACTCATCTTCAAATTTGAAATTATTATTATTTATCTTTTAAAACATTGATGTTAGATGTAATGAATTAATTTTTAAGTTCCTTCCTACTTTCTCCACTTTCCCATATAATATCTCATGTACATCATGGTTATTAATTTTTTATAACCTCTCAACTAATTTCGAAATTTATAGACTATATTTATCATAATAATTCCCTTGTTACTTATTCAACATAATAATTTTATAAGAACTACATTTAATAGAGTGGTAAGGTCTTTTTGTTCCTATTTAATCTTTATTTTCTTAAGTAGCAAGTAATCTCTATCCTAGAAGTATTTTCATGTTAAATTCAATATTTTTACATTTTTTGTCTCAACTTCCAAAAATATTTCCCAGTCATCCATATATATTTTGTGTAGGCTTACCTAGAGTTTTTACTACTTTAAAATTTTATCTTCAAAGAGTGTAAATCATTTAAATATATTTTATTCTATTATTAATATATTTTCTCTACCATGATTCATGAAAATTCCTTAGAAGTGACATATTGTAACATCAGTTGAAGGATATGTGTCTAAACTCCCACTAAAATAAATAATATCATATAAAGATATGCATTCTATGAATTTTATTAAACTGGTGGAAGAAAAAAATTTACTATCCATATACACTATAACATCCACTTTTATTTTATCTTGGGAGACTTTATTTTATCAATTAATTCTAATATATCCTTAATGTAGTATTTATATTTTTCAAACATTATATAGACTATTTCATTCCATGTTTTGATGTATAACCTATTCTTCAAAAAAAATAGAATTAATATCACATGAATATTCTGAATTTTTTTACCCTTTTCTTTGGACAGGTCATCTTTCTATCTTTGGATGATTCTTCCTAAATGTACAAAAAAAATTCAACTTTTTATCACAAATTATTAATGGTGTTTTCAATTTTAATTCAAATATATTAATCCCATTTTATATATTCTTATTTCAAAACCAGTCTTCCATTAATGTATTCTATAATCTCATCTTGTTTTATAACATTCACCATGAAAATTTTGATCTTATAAATTATTTCACTCTTAATTGAATTTTAATTTATTATTTCATTTTCTAGTAGCATGACTCCCATCATAAGCATGGTATTTTTCTACATAACTAGATTCCATTTCATATGTAATGATGTGCTTTATGCTATTATTTTATTTTTCTCTACCACTGATTAAAGAGGTTTTAGGATTCATAGAATAATACACAATTGTTATATTATGAATACCCTCATATTCTAATACAGTTCATATTAATGATTTTTTAGTTTCTTCCATAATAATTTGATTTCTTATGGATTTTATATAAAACTTATTCTTATTTCTGAAATCACCTTTCCTGATTATTATAGGTTTTTTATAGAGAGGTCCTCCTTTTCAACATCCATTTTATACTCAATATATTTTATCTTTTGGAAGTTAATTTTAAAATTATCAATACCTATATAATTAAATAATTTAAGAGAAATAAAACCTTTGTACTTTAATTTCCAACATTTTATGTTTTTGGAGACAAATACCATATTTTTATTATGCTCCTTACTTCTTTTATCATCACATTCAATGTTTGAAACAATTTAAACTTTATTTTTCTTAAGCATCTATTCTTTATTCGATTTGAATTTCATATCCTATTTTTTTAACATAGGTTATTTCCATGTATAATTATTGATAAGAGTGTTGTGAAACTCATTTAGGGATATGTCTCATATCTCTTATAGGGTTGAAAACTTTGGGTTGGATTTTTCAAGAAAATGACTTATAATATCATTTATAGTGGTTGAATCTTCTTGATTATCCCCAAATCATTTGTTATGACTGGAAATATCATTAATCTTGGTTAATTATTCATTTATATACTCACCATCATTCATTCATATCTATTTGATCTTATCTCTCCAAATATAATGTTTGGATTCCTTAATCTCCACATTTATATTATATATATTATCATGTTTCTCCCATATCCCTTTGGATGTCTTAATACCCATGACCTTGCTGTGGAATTTATTAGATATAGTTGATATGATAAAATTTATAGATTTATTATTCACTTATAAGTCTATCTTATTAGCACATTTCATGAGAGCATCTATTCCAAGTGGAGTAAATCACACTGTAACAACATCACTTAATTTTAGACTTTGTGAAAACAGATATGGAGGTATTAAATTATTATATTGATTAAAATAAACTCTAACAAAAAATATTAGCACTTCTTATATTAATATCAGTGACATTACCCATGTGCATCACTTATTAAATATTGGATCCTTCAAAGGGTATTAGCTTTGATACAACCTATATAGCCTTTATGTTGCTAGATCACTAAGAGGGGGACAATGTGAATTACTTATATATTTTATTTTATTGATTTCATTATTTTAAATTATCCACTATGACCAATTAAGAAATCAACCAACTCTTCCTTTGTCTCTAATCCTAACCCAAATGCTGCAATAAATAATGTCACATGACACAAATGTTTTTAAAATTTCTATGATGAAAATGAGAGCATACTCCTTTTAAGGATTAGGTCAAATTTTTTGACTTATATTTCCACTATAAATCCTAATGAGTACAAGTAAAAGTTTTATCCCAAAAATAATGACATGAAATCTTATGAAATTCCTTGTCCATAAATGATTGTACTGGATGCATCACAATGGGTTTTCTTTAATGGATCCCACTAGTTTAAGTTCTCTCCTAGAAAGTTTCTTATTTAGTCTCATGCTGATTTATTTATATTGGATCATTTAATTTATTGAAATATTCTCCAAAAAAATTATTGAATTGGTCATTGAATGATAATAAATCTTGGTGAAAAATGTGTGTGAACTTGTTCCACTTTAAGTACTTGTATCGAAGTATTCATTAATATCACTTGGTAGTTATAACTTTTTCTCCTAATGATATGAATATTTCACCAAGTAAGAATATGTTCCTCCTTATTTCATTATCTATGAATACAATACTGACGTATAAATATGGACTCATTCTTCTCTAGATTTTGAAATATGATATATATGTATCATATGAATTATCTTTATATACTCTGATGTATTGTTTTTTCCCATGAATTCATTTAGTGTATCCACTTGGGTAACATGTTTTTTTACTTATAATAACTATCATAGTCTCATGAGTCTTATCTATTATCTTATTCTTATATTATAATAATAATATTTACAAGAATATAATGCTAATATTATTTAAATATTTAATTATGGAAACTATGTTACCTTTGAATGGTTTGAAGTATTTTGATAAAAAATATTGTATCTGTCTATTCAAATCCTTACTCAAATTACATATTTAGATTTTGAGTTACGGTGTTCGTTCAAATCCTCCTTAAGACTGAGGATTATATTCCTCACATGAAAAAATTTAATATTAGATTCTTCTCTAAAAAACAATGAATTAAAATCCTTTGATTCATTATCCATGTGTATGGATCCATGTATTGTGATTTTAAAATATCCCTTACAACATGGATCATATAATAATACATCATGAATCACAATCATTCATATTAATTATGATATTTTTTCCTTTACAATTAACACATTGGATCACCAGATTTATTCTCAATTATTATAATATAAAATTCATGGAATCTAATAATATTATTTATGAATTAGTAATTCTTATGAAATATCCCATTTTGGAAATCCATGAAGTCTTAAATGCATAAAAAAGTGTTTTTATTATATCTATAAGGTCTTATAAAAGCCTCTAATGTTTTATAAAATAACTTGTAAATTTAAAAAATGAAAAGAAAACCCTTATAAAGTCTCAAAAACACTTTATGAAATTTCTATAAAATCCTTTCACACTTACATAAATTATTAATGAAAATTTTCTGTGTCATTTTCATGTTCCTCAACTCAATGAGTCTTAAAAATTCAACACATAGGCATTTTCTAGAATATAAATTCTATAAATTACTCAAACAAATTCAGAATAACATAAATTCAACTAAGTCACTTATTAATAACTTCAAATCACTATCCAATGTATTTCCATTTAATTGATGTATTCTATAAGTTCCTTTATATATCTTTATTTATTAATAAAAATTATTTATTTTCCCTTTCATCTAGATTCTTTTAAACTCATTCTGAACTGCTGTAGACAATGTCTCTTCATTATCACTAGAATTATTCTAGAAGGACATATATTAAAACCATCACATGTAAGGGATGGTACATTTAATATGTAATTAAAATATATTTTCAAGAAGTATTAACATTTATTCATGTTTTTTTCCCACAAAAATGGGAGCTGATTCATTCCACTTCATTGAATTTACATAATAACCATTTTGAAAACAAATATAACTCATCCTCAAAATTCCATTTGTAAGGTTTACACCTTTTTGAAAAATAGAATACTTATTTTTTGGTAGAAACATAATAAGGCTGATTTTTTTCACACTATAAGGTTCATTAAATTGTAAAAATTTAAACTTTTTAAGGTTCCTATGTACAATATACGGTACAATATGGCTTTTGTAAGGTTTATTCATTTCCCAAAAAATATAAGACGAATTATATTTCAAGTTGAGTTTTTAAGGTTCAAATTTACTTTAAAAATAAGCATTGGGGTACTAAATTATCTTTTATAAAACCAAATCATATATGACCTCATGGATTATATTGAATATTATCAATCTCCATATACAGTGATTGATCTTGTCAAAATTAAGAATGGGAGGTTGTGGATTTTGTGGAAGATTGGATTACAATATTTAAAGGAGATTTTTAGAAGAAGAAAATATTAAAATATTTATGAAATCGGGGATCCCTGAATACATAACAAACAAATAAGTTGAAAAATAATAATATACAATAAGAGAAGAAGTTCTATAAAGAAGAACTCTTACTCACTTTATCTATGCATTTCTTATTTCTATTATCAATTTTAAAGTTTTATTATTCTATATTCTTCAATTATATAATGTCTTTTTCCTTTTTCAAAACTATTATCCCTCTCTTAGAGGGGTAAATAACTTGGGTGATCAAGGAAGAGAATGATATTTTATGGTGAACCTTTATTTTATTGTCTGTAATTTAAAAATTATCTTTCTTCCATAAATTATTTTTAGTATTAAATGGAAATTTATATTTTTAAATGTGATTATGTTTGAATTATTAAACCCATTAATTTAAGTATTCACTGGTAAATGATCAAAACACCCCTTCTATTTATTTTATTCTATATACAATGGAATATACAAGGTTTAATGGTTATGTTTTTTGAGATTGCTGGAACATGGATGAAGGTAGTGGAATACTCATGAGTCATTTAGAAACCCAAAAACCAAATAGGGTATTACAATAATAACTCAAGAGGGGTTAAATTTTATGTTTCATTGATACCATATTTAACAAATATGATGGTTTATATACCAATTATAAATTTCAATTGAGTTAATCTTCACCATATCCATTCAATCAAGGGTGAGTGGTGAAGTGATTATGGACAATATAATTAATTAATTAATATAAAAATGAGTAAACTATTTGATGAATATTATAATTTTATAATTTTATATCCAATCCATAACCCATAATTTCACATTAATTGATTTTAATATACTTAATTAAATTTCATCCCTTATTTTTAAAAAATAAAACAATTCAGATCATCCCCTCCTTTCAAAAAAGTGATAAATGATTTTTTATCTCCCCTCTCTAGAGAAAACCTTAAGTTTCTAATAAATTAAAAATTATCCAAGGCCATAAATATCCTTTTGAACCGCCTCATGATATATGAAATTTATTGTCTTTATAAAGGGTAAATGATAACATTGGGCTTGATTGAAATTTGGAATTGAAAACAAATCCCAAGAGGGAGATTAAAGTACTTAAATTGATTTGTAAATTTGTATTTTATTTATTTTAAATATGTTTTTATGTAAATTAAATGTAAAAGGATGAATGTAATACCATCATATATGTTAAATTTAGATAAAGAAGTGTTACTTCTTCTTTAAGAGATCTTGGAATTATTCTTTAATGTAGAAGCCTTAAATGTGATGATTTTTTGAGCCAATATTCAAGCCAAAGAAAAGTTTTTATGTAGCTAAATTTTATATAATAGTTTATAATGAGTTTAGAAGAATTTTTATTAATGTAAAATTAAATAGTTATTGTTAATTGATAAATTTATATATTCGAAGTTGGAGAATACATCCAATAAATAAAAATCCTTTAGATAATGTTTTAGAGTGATTGAGATGGTCTAGAGTTGAATTTAAGTTGTTCTAAATTTCTTAGAGTGATGTTTATATTTTTGTTACTAGAAAATTCTTTTTTATCGAGTTCTTCAGACACTTTATATTGGTAAAGAGACAAATTAAAACTTCATTTATCCATAAGAATTTATATAAGCACATAAGGATTTTATTGAAATTACATAAGAATATTATGTGACTATTTAAGACATTATTTGGAGTTATTAAGACATCTATGTGAGTTTTAAAGATATTTAGGGAATTTATAAGTCTTTAATGACAATGTGTACATATTATTTTCTATGTGTAAGGCTCCAAGTTTTACAAAAAATGTATATTTCATAATATTTACAAGTACTTATGAAATGTGATGAGATTCATATAATTATGTAACCTGAATAATAAGAATAAATCAAGTGATTATATGTATTGATATTTACGGAAATAAATATCAAAATCAATTTGAATGATTTTTATTCAATATGAATTATAATAATCTCAACACTGTAAGGAGTAGTTTCATGTCATGAGGTATGGAGACCAAAATACGTAGAGGGATAATAAAGGTATTTAAATTTAGTATATATTTGGGAGAATAGTACGATATTAAAATATTATGTGAGAGAAAAATATATCCAGTCTTACAGAGGATATTAATGAAGACGTTGACTTGAAAATTCAATAAGGAATGTGAAGAGGGATTCAAATTGGGAAATGAATTTGTTTGTGTCAAAATATTTCTTATAATAAAAATAATAACGAGTTTCTATAATTCAATAAGATAATTATATTCGTGTTTTATTTCTATGAAAATAAATTTTTTTAGGAGGAAAAAAATAAAATATATGTGACTCTTGAAGATACCATACTACTTATAATTAATAAAACATGTTGCTATATAAGAGGAGACTCTAAATGAATTCAAGAGAACACAAACGTGTATTGAAGGAGAGAATGAAAATGGTTAAAATAAATCTATATTATAGATAGTTATTGTGAGGAAAATGATACAAAAATTATTTTCTAGTTTTTAATCCATAGTAAGGTGAGAATTAGGAATATATTCCAACCCTGTTATATATCCATATGATCTGGAGATCAAGTGAGCAAGCCCAAGTTATCATACTAAATATTTTGATATAAGGAAATAAAGAAGAATAAGGTTTCAGGAATTATTTACCATGATTTAATGGATTTTGAAGACCTATGAAATAAAGGTTATGAAGGAACATTGAATAACCGATAGTATAAATTATAATGATATTATCATTACTTTAAATAATAATCTTTTTAGGAGATATATTCAACTCGAAGGATCCAGAATAAAGAACCATTCAGGATGTGGCCACTACATTCAATTTTAAACCAATTTTTTTGGAGAATTTATATCAATATTTGTAATATATAATTTTCATTTAATTTCATAGTGATTTATATTATAAATATAGTTTTCATAACTTAACATGAACTAATAATGGAGTTAGATCTCACATTGCTTCCAAAAATTGTAAAAATATATGTTTCCTAGGCATTTATTTCTTTTCATATTTGTCTGAGGTTGAGAAACACAATAAGAGTTTATTGAGATCATAATTAGTCATAGAGGTTTTTTGAAATAATGAAATCATAAAAATAAAATGATCATGGATTCCGCCCTCCCCTATTTGTGATCTAGAAAAACCAATGATCTTCAATTTTAATGTGGGAATATTTTATAAATGTCCTTATTAGATGAATAGAAAATATGATACTCATCTTATAAAATATTATATTAGATACAAATATATCCATCATCAGACAAATTTTATTTTAGATAAATCTAAAAATAAAGAAAATTGATATAAGGAATTTCTTATACTCTTACAAAACTAAAACAATTTGTCAAGAAAGAGAGAAAAATATATGTGATAAAGAAACCTTTCATGAGTAACCAACAACTGATGTTATTCAAAAATTAATTTTATATACTCATGAGAAGAATAAAACAAATTAATCAAGGTTTTGAAAGAGTTGGTTTTAATATTACTAGAGGTATTTCATTCCCAACTCATATATTTAATAATATTGGACATGTTAATGAATTTTTGAGACTAAAAATAACATATAAGGCCTAGTCTGATTTTTAATGAATTATTGTTGGAATAGTTCTAGAAAAGTGAATGAGTTCAATAAAGGATAACAATATTTATTAAATTTTTGAGGATAGATGAACTAGACATGGAATTCCTAGGTTCTAATATTGTATGTTTAGTACAAGTGGGTAAAATCTCTAATTAGTAGATGAAAACATAAGTAGAAAGTCTAATAGTGTTTCTTAAAGTATCAAACCAAGGTCATTGAATCATGTAGAAAAATTTAGTATGTTATGACATTGTCTCTAAATGATATAATTATCTAGGACACCTGAATGGGTTTTAGAAAATCCATGTAAATTCCATTTTACGTATGAGTGTTATAGAAATCAATTCATCAATTATGAATGATATATGGGAAAAAATATATTTTTTTACAAACAATTAAAGTATGACAGAGTTTAAAATAAAGGTATGAATTTTTTGATGATGTAATTTTCGTTCAAGTGATTAGGAAAATGGTTGTTAAATCAAGATGTTGAATTTAAATGAATTTGTTGTGCTCAGATGGTTCTAAATAAAGGATGGGTAAATTTATCTCATTTATCTTATATGATAAGTGAAGAAGTTTTTTATTAATAATGAGTTGTTATGAACAATAAAAGATGATTAATATAATACAAAAAATTTATATTTTATAAAATTATATAACATGATCCGAAAGGTGGATATGGATAAATGGATCCATGATATTTATCGAAATATTATGGAATGAGTTCCCACCTCTCAAAAGTGGTATATTTTAAACAATAAAGTATTCTTTTCAGAATAATACTCCAAAAACATAGAATAAAATAAATTATATGCATATAATAGTTTATTTTTTTAATATTCCCACTAAAGTAAATAAGTGTTATTTCTTTAAATAAAAATTGTTTTGGTATCTTAGAAAGATATTATGATGATAACATACTTTCAAAGAAGACAATGGGAGTATTGTTTGACTTAGAGATGCTAAAAGTTTAAAAAAATAAAATATTATGATAGTAAAAATTAAAAATTAATGTTATTAGATATACTAAAACAACTTATGTGTATCAGTAAAGAGTAATGTAAATAGTTTTATTTAATTACTATAAGAAGGTGAATGTAACTTTATATCCTAAAAGAGTTTTAGGATATATTGGTAAATAAATAATGTAACGAGTTACATTAGTGACCAAAAATGTTATAAAGAAGAAAATTTTGATATAAAGGTTCCAAGAATGTTTATGATGATTAATTTATAAATAGTTATATATAGACAAAAAGAAGTTATTAAGATTGTAATATTTGATGATGTGAAGTAATGGAGTTTGAATAATTTTTAAAAGATTTAAGCATTATGAATTTGATTCCGAAGTCTAACTGTTATTAAAATAAATTTCTTCATAGACAGTACTCACTAATAGAGTTTAGCGGGGGGGTTTATAATATGGTCATGTAGACATGCAGTAGGAATTATACATAGATGTAATGAGTTTAACACAACCTAAAAAATATAGCAAGTATAATATTAATCTAGTATTCCCTCATATATGACATGGTTAAACAAATGATTATGTATATTATTGTTAGTTATTATTAAAATATATTATGAATATAAAATGTACAATTCTATATAAAATTTTGATTCCATATTATTTTTCTTTCACACTACATAAGTTACGTGAAGCGTAAATGATAATTAACCTCTCAAAAGTAAAGTTATCATTAACTGATGTTCATTATGGTGTATTATTGTTTGTGATGAAATGTTAAATGTTCAAATTAGTAGGATTTTTGATAGTGATATAAAATATTACTATGAGGGAAAAAATTAGGATTATTACACTGGATAACCCCCAGGTATAAACCATAAGGAGTTCCATAAACTATCTTTGGTATACTAGGGGTGCATGTTTTAAATATGGTTTTCTTCATACCAAAGCATGGAAATATACCCATCATTATAACCATCATACAATGATATATTTATTATATAATCCATAAGGATTATATATGTAACACCTTGATATTTTTTGAAATATTTTTTTCAAATAAATTTAATTTCTTCAATAGCTTTCATAACACACAACACCAACTTTAAAAAAACCATAATATGCTATTAACAAATAGTTATTCAAAGTGATAATTATTTCTTATAAATTGGATTAGTGGGTATAAATATGAGTAAATAAATTTCAAAAAATTTATTGTTACATATGTTGATAATTAATTCATTGATTATAAGTTGGTTATAAAAATCATTTGAAATAAAAATAAATAATTTTCTAAAAACAAAATTGTGCATGAAATTGATTTTTATCCTAATAAATTAAATTATTAAAATTTTCTGAATTATATTAATGAATTTTCTATATTATATATTAAATAAATGTTCTTAACATTAATTTAACAGTTTTCTAAACATGTAATAAGAGTAAAGAATGTTTTATGCTTAAAAATGTATTTTTCTAAAAAGAGGTTTTCATCACATTATGCATGTTTATTTTAAAATTAATTTATAAAAAATTTATGTATTGAATTTGATAAAAGAGATTCCATATTTGTAATTTGTATGTTAAAACATGGTAAATAAGACGCTTTTAAGTTTGGCCAATAAGAATAGTAGTTGTTGTAAAATTTATCACCTTAGTAAAGGATATTCAGGTTAATCTTGGTTAAAAATATTTAATAAGGACATATTTTTATCATCGTAATTTTTATTGGACTAAGTAAATTTTACTCTTAGCACCTTAGTCACTGAATTTAGTTGTCCAATGAAATATTTTTCATCAAAATGAATTATAGATTATAAAAATCAAAAAAAAATTAAAGTTGTGACTCTATTAGTTTTAAAAATCCACAACATGTTCACCTAGGAGAAAAACTAGTGATGAATGAATTTTATTTTTAATCTTGATTTATAATTTTTAGGTATTTTATAATTACCTTAAATTCTTACCCAATCCTACAACAATATTTTTTTTAATTTATTTAAAAATAAAATAAATGACATTAAAAATATTAAAATTGGTATATTTGGAGAAATTTATAGTGGTACATGAATTCTATCGGTGAATATGAAATATTATTGTTGTTTTAAAATATTCTATTCTAATGACATCTTTTTTCTTATCTATTTTAAGTCAAATTAAATTAATAGTTCCAAAGTTGACAATAAAGATAATTTATTAAATTAATTTTTTATTAAATTATTTAAAAATATTAAAAATATTTAAGTAAGAAATGTTATACATTATATGGTCTGATATTTCAAAACATTGAAATTTATGGGATAATTTTTACTTTATAATTAAAAATTAAAACACGTTTATATTGAAAATTTATTACCGTAGTTATAATTAAAATTGGTTAACCATGGAACAATAAATAAATAAGGCTTAACATGACACCAATATTTTTCTAAATTATACTAATTTATGGTATTAAAATTATTTCTAATATTATATTGGAATCCCTATCTATTTAGAGGAAGTTTTACTAAGAATAAATTTATTATAATTTAATCTTTCGATATACTTTAAAAGTGCCCCTCACCTCAATTACAAAATGGCACATCCTCCCTCACTTATTTACACAATTTTGAGATTTAAAACTCTTATATAACCTATCAATATAACTTATAAACTTTTGTATTCATATTATATAAGTTATGGTATTCCCAAAAGACAAACTATAAGATCCTTAAAAGAAGATTTTAAGAAATTATTACAAAGAAATGGTCGCCACCTTAACCAATCACTTTCTTTGCTAATTCTAATTTGACTATGATAAATTTATAGTATTTATAAAAAAATATCAGTATTTTAAATATACTAAAATTTTATTATTACTATGAAAACACCATTATTAACACGCTTTCCTATCAAATTGGAAGTGAAAGTATTGTTCATGTGTACATACAACTTACCATATCCATGTTTTGACAATAATCATCTCTCATCACCAAATTTTATGAAAGAGTATTGTTATTGGTTTAATGATTATATATAATAGTTATGACATAACTATAATTAAATAATTATAATATCATATCTACCTTGTTTCATTCCAAACCATTGGAAAATGATAATGTCGATCGTGCATACGTGTAAACTACCACCTCTATAAAGAGATGAGATTAATTTTTCATTTATATTTTACATTGATTGTAATAATAATGGATTTAATGAATATATATTATATAATAATGATTATTTAATTATTTTTTATTATTTATCATCCATGTGTTCCTTTCATTGATAAAATTAAATCATCATTTTCGCATACGTATGGCCTACCATCTTCATGAACTATTAATTTTATTTTTATATATCTATATCTTATTAATATATCAAAAAATTTATATAATTAATATATATTATATTTATGTAATTATTAAAATTATAGAGATGGTGGAACCACAGTCAAAATAAAAGCGCCAAAACAACTAAACCAAAACAGACATGAAAAAAACATTTATCACATGGAAAAATGATTTTAATTAAGAAGTGGTAACAAATTGGTGATAAAAGGTTATAAGTAAATAATATATGGTATGATATACATTATTTTTTGTTGAAATATTTAAAACTAATATATATTTATATATACAATAGGATCTAATTATTTTGAAAGAATTCAGATCTATTGTACGGGATTTTTGTCTCACTTTTGTTTCTATGGGACACATACCTTATACACCTCTTGTTTATTTTGTGTGGTGTATATATTTTTAATGAATTTATTTAGTAATTATTATTATGAAGATAATGTGTATTTATATATCAATGTAAGGGTATTTCTTTCATGGGATGTATCATGAAAATGTTTCCAAAGTGGTGCGGGTTTTATGTTAAAATATTATTATTTATTGGGATTGTTTATGATTAAGATTTTTAAGATTCAATATTATGATATTAATCTAAATAATAATATTAATTTTATTATCCTCTAGTTATTTCATGAAAATAAATGTTTTCCTTTTATTTTACTCACTTTATGTTCTCAAGAGATTGAAATTTTATTTTTAAGGAAAATCAACTTTATTTATCACTTTGTCAAAAACATTTTTCTTATATATTCTTGTCTTTATAAAAAAAATTATTCTTTTTTTAATATTATACTATATTTGTATAAATTAATATTTTTTCACGTATTTTTTACAGTTTTTTAAAATGAATCTTATTTTAATTTTCTAAATGAGTTATTTTTTGAATTTTTACCAAAAATATGAAAGGAATGTTTTCTTTTAAATGTTATTAAATAAAAATAATTTACCACCATCATAAATACTAAATGTTTTGAAGATTATTTTATAAGTTACCAAATTTATTTTCAATGAAAATATTTTCCATATTTTTTTGGAAGTATTTTTTTATTAAAAATTTATTTTTTAGAATGGATAGGTTATTATCCTCAATAAACATTTCAATGATTTTTTAAAAAACTTTTAATATATGAAAACATCCTTTAATGTTAATTATTATTTACTAGGGACATGATCCAATATATGAATCCTTATTTTTTTGGCTGTTTAATGTTTATGTTGATGATATGTTTATAAAACCCATTTATTTTCCATTGGTTTTTCTATAATGAATGGATAAAATTATTATGAAACCCATATTATTTGCATGGTTTATGATGTGATGATATAATGAATGATTTATGATCTAGTGGAACACATATATATTATTCATTATTATATTTTCATTATTTTATAACCAATCATGGTGGTTATGTTATAACCAAGGATGGTGGTTATGTTATAACCAAGGTTGTTCGTTATGTTATAACTAAGTATAGTGAACATTTTATAACCAAGGATGGATGAGACCTATTTTTCTGACCAATTTATTGGGTATAGATTAATATTTCATGAGATAAATATGATTGGAATTAGAGTAAACCTAGTTTAGTAAGGGAATCTATCCATAGTGATAGTCTTATGAGTTAAACATGACCATTAAGATGGTTTGGGGGTGTAAACCCATTTCATTATGATAGTTGTGGTAGTGAGCCTTAACTACTGGGCACATGATTTTATATTCTTATATGTTTGTAAAAATTCCATGAATTATGATAATATTATGATATCATGTCATGTTCTTTGAATCATTTATGATCCATGTCATTTGGACATCCATGATTTATGCCACAAAAAAATTAATATCTATGATATGTAGGGTATGATTTTCAAAAGCTATGATCATGTTAGCACATCCTTATTTTCATGTTATAATTATGTATTCATTGATATCATCCATATCACACCCTTTCTTATGTTTTGATTCCCCAGGTTATAAAGAAAGGTACATAGTATTATATGTCTAAGAAGGGTTCTAGTTATAAATAACATAGTGGTAGATGATGCATATATTTTATGAAATAGTTTTTCATGTGTTCATATTTCAAAATCTACTAGAATTATATGATTCTAGAAAGGACCAGTATGTTATGTAATGAATAATAATATACTAAGATGTGATATCTATGTATAAAAATCATTGGTCTCTATAAGATAATCAGGGATGGTTGTGTATGTTTCCATTCATGATGTTGATTTCATCTTAAACAAGATAGGATTTATCCTCCAATGTGAAGTGTATTTCATTTGGGACATTTATTTAGATAAAATATGAAATATATAACTATACCTAAATATTATATGTGATGTTCTTATCTATTATATAAAGGGAATGTGATGTGATCATACATATAAGATAGATTACATTTAATGTATTCATTGATATGGTTAGTATGTACTAATAGAATTGATAATGTATCAGTTTCTATATGGGATTGACAAATTCTATGTCCCACAGACACTTTTTAACTTAGATTAAGGGATCATATGAAAATTTATACTCACATATTTCACAACTAGTGGTTATAGGTATAGAAAACTATTTTTTAGCATTTATGGATTAAAAATTTAATATTGTTTTATCTATTCTAAAAAGACATGGCATGTCACACATTTTGGTCAAGATAATGGGGATATGTCTATCAAACTTTGAGAGAAACACAAATAGTTTTTTTGTGGATATTTGAGTGAAGTTATTGATATATTGTCACAAGATGTTACATATTATGTAACATTTAGTGAAAATTTATGATAAATTTTCCAAAATAATGTTTAGAAGATATCCAAAAAGATTATCAAATATGGATTCAAAAGTTATTATGTATGGTGTAACATAATGTGAAAGTACAACAAATATATGTTTTTTTATTAAAATTGGGAAATTGATGGTTATTTCCACTAAAAGGATAACCATGACATGGTTGATTATACCATTACATGGTCCATCTTTTTGTTCATTAGGACATTTTTCATGACACTGTGTCATGGTGTCTATATATATGAGATTATCATATTGTTTGATAATTTGTGGTTTGACCATCATACTTTACATTAGCTGTAATTATTGGTTATAATCATCATGTAATGTTGATTTGGATGAGTTTGAACATCCCATTATTTTTTATTAAACATTAAACAATGTATCAAAATTTAACGTGCTATCATGAAAAGTTGTATGAAAAATTTAATTGAATAAACATAGAGTTATTTAAATATTAGGAATCCTTAGATCCCTCTTTGTTGGACTAAATATGGAGGCTCAAAGTTTATGATAATGCAGTACATTTTATTTTTTCAAGATACTATGAAACACCATGGATGATTTTATCTCTATATCTCACTTCTTTACCACATTTTAAAAAATGTTATAGTAGAACAGGATGATGAGAGAGTTATTACCCAACTATCTGGTGATTCCCATGGTCCATGGATACCTTCAGAGGAATGAGTCTTTTAGTTACTTTCTAGTGATCTTGGTCAAACACTTATGAAAATATTTGACAGGTCATATTCATTGGTGTAAGGTATGTTGTTATTGTTTTTTGTTTATATTCATTCCAAATGTATAGATATATTCTAGGATTAATTGTTTTTTGAGCTATTCTTCCCTATGTTTAGGATGTTATACATCTCTCTTAAACCTAACACTCATGACCTATAATTGAGATGATAAATTAACTATGGGAAAATCAAATTGAGATAAATTAATTTAAATCTCCCCACACATTCCAAAATAATTCGACCAATCTTTATTATCCTATATTATTGACATAATATTATATAACTACTTTTTAAGATCAATAATTTATGAATTGACATCATCTCTGGTAATAACTTTATTCACACAATCCCTCATCCTTCTTAATTTTTTTTTTGTGAATTAATATTAAGCATGTCGAATATGTATTTCAACACTCTAATTATCTTAATACATAATTTTATCCCATTTCTAAATCAATAACTATTTTTCAAATAACATTCAATAGCACTTAGAAAAATTTAATCAATAGTTATAATGTAAACTTATTATATGGTAATTGCTAATAATGATATCCAAATGTTTCCTAAGATTTATAGAATAGTTCATACCTCATTATCTAAAAGGTTAAAATCATTGTCCTAAAATACATTGCTCTCTATATATGATAAAATCTCCTAATGAAATCATTATATGTCCCCTCCCAAGAACTGAATAGTTTAAGTTTTTTTGTAGAAACAAGTTTCTATATTTCTCCATTATATAATATAGAAAATATATCCATCTAATATTATATTCTAAGACTCCATGTAGTGAAAAAATTGAAAAATTCTCAAGAACACTTTGATAAAATTAAGGTAATCCTATGTTAGAATTCAACTGAATTACGGTAAGTATTGGATATAATATTTCTTTGATTCATAGTTCCTTTAATTGGTAGTTGGTCTAATATAGTATGGATTTCGAAACACCCTTTGAAATTGTAAATCTATCTACCATAGTGAAGCTTATACATTCCCGACTAAATAATATAGAAATCATTGAATTCTAATATCTTAATTCATCATCAATATATTATGTCAGTCTACCTCCTCAATAGTTTTATTGAATGTTTATTTAAAGATACTCTCAATCTGTGGTATTAATGGTAACAAATTGATACCTAATTATTACCATATTCACAGAAACCAAAATATTCAATGAATGTATTAACAATTAAAATCTCGTGATGAATATTTAAAATATGTAACTATTCATAATAAATTAATTTAAACTTTTTTGTTTATATATATATAATGAAAACAAAATTCAATGATTAGAAATCTGTTATCCCAAAAAAATTTCCAAACATGCTTTAATGTTTTACTAGTGTAGCTTGAGCTCTAACGTACTTATATAAATTTAATGGTCCATTGAAGTATAATTACCAAATAAAATTAGTCTAATTAATAGGGAAAAATTATATTTACTCACCAATATTAGTTGTTATCATTGTATGAACTATAAAGTTAGTGTTTAGTATTCTAATGTATTATATTAAATTTAATTAAATCCTAAGTATCAACTAAGGAAAAGTGATTTTTATTAGATAATAAGGAAATTCAAAAAAAATACTTGACAAAATAATGATGACATAGTGGGGAGTTTGGGATTAGTTTTTTTATTAACATTTATTTCAATTGAATTACTTAAATAAGAATTAATATTATCACTAATTCCCTCAATTCCTCTTTTGATGAAACTTTTAGATTCTTAGTATATCTATTTTTCACTATAAGGATTATTATATAAGATATACTAAGGGAGTTCACGTTTTTCATTCTGTAATGTAATTATTACCTGATTTATTAGGTTACCATCACACTTAAAATCCTTTAGTACCTATTTATAGTGCTTTAAGAATGATTTACACTTTTAATACTTCACTCATTCCAAAAATTCGTTTAATTTGTTATAGATATAATGAGTCCTTATGATTAAATAAATAAATATTTTATTCAATTCATTTAAGAAATAAACTATTATTATCATATAAAACCACCCCATATACACTAGTGATTTAAAAACTAATTATTATAATGAAAAATACAATGAAAACAAGAATCAAAAAATATTATCTATTATGATGATGTCCTATTGTCATCCTTCTAGACTTCTACTATTCCCTAATAATATATGATAAATCAATTATGAAATTATTCAATATCCTTTTTATACTTCCTATAAAACCTTCTCTAACAGTGTGATCAATAAACATAGGCAATGTTATTTTTAATCATTCCATGTGTATGTCTGTACATGAATCTCTACTTTTATCCTCATACTTTGAGTACTATCTCCACTATTGCTACCCATGTGCCTATTTTCTCTCTATAAAATATATAATTCCATATATACCTTCTATAATTATGTTACATGATTTAGTTGGACAAAATTTTAAAAAAAATCCCCTTGTTTCAAGTATTCTATGTGTCATCTCCACTTCATTCATGGATCCAAAGGATTAACATTCATTATTCCTTAAATATTAGTCACATGATGTCTTATATAGTGATATTGTATTGATGAATGTAATGGTTGATCTATTTGGTGATATTCCAAGAATGTTTAAGAAAAAACACTAATTATAGTATTTGGTTGTGTTCAACACAGTTCATTGTATTGAAAAAATATCATTTTGAGTAATTTTATATATTAGGGATCATTATAGAAACTATTACATGGACTTAACACTCTATTGGTGCAATTATTGTGAATTGATTATGAAGCTACCTAAATTATTATTAGAGATTAAATTCCTATCATTCATGTCCTATATTGATGTTGATGTTAATCTATACTCAATATAGGTAATCATGATGTTGGATCCAACCATTCCCTTACTATATTATGCATCAATGGTAGTTGAATTTTATAAATTTAATTTATTAATAAGAAATTAAAATGAAATTGTGATTGTTTTAGCCTATATTTTCCCCCGTTACATTGTATATAGACAACATTACTTAGCATCACTACCTTGGGTGTTGTGGTTGTAACATCAAAGCTTGTTATTATGTCACTAAATACATCACAGAAAATGAAATTGAGTTATCACAACATTGATAATGGATACATACAATGATGTATTTTTATACACTTATGACATTTTCATAGATATTTTACTTAATTATTACCTTCTTAAGAATGAAGAAACAAAATTTGCACACTTTTTTACACCATTTCTAAGTTATAACACATGTAGAGATCTCTTCTTATCACTGTCTGGGTGAGAATGGTTTCTTCATTATGGCCTATATCTTTATTTAATTGATCATATATTCCAACCTACTCTTAATCAACAATCAAATTACTATTTTTGAGAAACCAAATAAATCATCATAAAATTGTTAACAAAAAATGGAATGAATGAATGGATTTCAATCATGTATGATCAATATTATATTCTTAATCCCAAAATATCATAATTTATATTTCCTAAAATATTGATGAATCATTACTCAAATGAATTACCCAACCATACTT
This sequence comes from Viscum album, assembly GCA_963277665.1. NCBI lineage: Eukaryota > Viridiplantae > Streptophyta > Magnoliopsida > Santalales > Viscaceae > Viscum > Viscum album. The sequence goes on along the minus strand of OY728131.1, from coordinate 1,644,739,142 downwards.
GAATTTTTATAAGAAAAAATCTGTAATTTCAGTTCATTTAATACCATGATAATTTTGGAGTGAGATATGATAATTGATTAATAAAGGAAAAGTGGTTAAAAATTTTAAAATGAGAATAATTATAAATCCTACTCAAGTGATCAATTATAGTTTTTTGGGTATGTCCTTAATCTATTGGTAAAATAATTATATCATTAGAATTTATCTTATAATGCTATGTTTGAAATAACCATATATAAGTAATAACTAAAAAGATAAATGTTATGCGATGATGATAAATTTGGAAACTAAAAGATTGGATATAAAATTCTTCAAATAAATAAACACCACTAGAAGTTCTTTTATTGTGATAGTATAATGAGGTTTAGTTTTATCAAATGTTTTTGAGGAATAAAAAATTGAACATGAAATATAATCAGTAATTTGACCAAGGAAAACCCCAAAAGATACATCAGATACATCACACATTAGTTCAAAGGGAATGGAATTGTTACAAGGTTAGATATTTGGGCATGATGTGAATATACTTTCATATTCAACGAATTCAATCCAACAATCCATATAAAAATGAAATGGAATATATTGTTAATTTAATTAGGTTAGTGGGAGTGAAATATTAATAAAAATATGGATTAAATACTAATATAAACTAGTATATCCTAGAATATTATCAAACAACATGAACTAATGTTTTTTATATACTCATTGCATCACCCTAATATTATAAATATTGAATTTAATTCCCCTATGTCCTTAAGAAAACCCATTAGTAACCATGAAGTAGTTTTTTTTTAAAAAAAATAAACATAAACAATCAAAATATTTTTATAGGACTGGAGAGAGTGAATATAAGTAGGATTGGAATTAATCACCATAAATGTTTAAAAAATTAATAAAAAGATCCATGTAATTCCCTGTGAATTTATAAGGACTCCTTATCATGCATATTTTTAATTCTATAGGATTATTGAAAAGGATAAAGGGAATTATACAATATATGAATTTTCTAAATGGGTTAGTTAATGTCGTTTTTTATTAACCCTAAGAGGTAATTGAGATTTTTAAATAGTCAGTGTAACCATCATGAAAAGAATATTGTATCTTTACCACTAATCATTATAATATTTTTTCCAATAAGGGAAATGAGTAATGGTGATTTCATGTTTTAGAATTTAATTTTTTATAATCAAATCACAAATGGTACATATTTTTTACTCAATATGGGAAAATATCTCATTGTTTATTTGTGATAGTAAATATACCACCCTTTTTAAGTAAAACATAAATATGAAGAACCCACACACTATCAAAAAAATGGTAGATAATACCATCTTTAAAAATCATAGAAATTTCTTCCTTTACAACTTCAATTATGAGTGGGTTTCGTCTTTTGTGAGATTTTCCAATTGGTTTTAATAATTCTACTAGATTTATATGATGAAAATAGAGGGTAGAATTAATATATGGTATGTTATCGAATTTTCAACCAAAGACCATTTTATTATTATATAATAGCTATATTATCTTGTATTATGGTTTTAAATTAAGTAAAAATGAAAGGAATATATACATTAAATGGTCAAGAAGAGGTTATAATTCCAATAGTGAATTAGTTTGTGAAGATATTCCCAAAATTCATTTATACATATGTTTTATATCTTCTGTATCATAATATATGATATGGGTATATCATAATGAATGATATAGAGAATCCATTCCACTGCATTTCCAAAAAAAATATTTAACTTTAATGAAAAATATTATTGATGTATGATGATACAACTTGGAAACATTCCATTCAAGTTACCATTAAACTAAGATATTTCATATGAATAAATTCATGAGAAGTATGTTTAATGAATTTATGTGATAAATGTATAGTAAATTGAGGGGTTACAATTCTTGTAACCACATTGAATTTAATCATACATTATAAACATATGAGTAAATTCAAGGAGGCTTACTGGAGGATATATAAGATGCCTAAGTCATTATGATAGTGGAAATATTTTAAGTTCCATGTTCCCAGTTAATTCTTCCATAAACATTGGTATTTTTATTCTTTATCCTTACTAACCAAGATACTAGAATATCTTTGGTAGAATATGATTTAACCTGATTATAAATTGATTAAGTTCATCCATTTGATACAACATAGAGGAGAGAGTCGAAAAGTTTCCTGTATGTGATCTTCTTCAAACATAAAATCAAAGATAATAATAGTGGAATTAATTGATGAGGGGTAAATAATGTTATTTTTTTTCATTTTCAAATGGTTTTGGTTTTAATATATGGTTTCTATTGGTAATATAAGTTTCTAATGTATTTAACCTTGTTGAACAAGTTTAGTCCGATCCACATTCATTGGTAAAAGATCCACATTTTTTTTATTTATACATGGTTTCATTTTCAATGCTTGGTTGTTCTTGGGAATAATGGCTTCTAATTTCTTCCACTATATTTAAAAAGTGTTTATTTATCCCTTAAAATAGATCAGTGAAATCAGAACAGTTCCATTTTTACATCATAGTTTTTTGAATTGGGCTAAAATATCTCCCATTTTGAATTTTTGAATTGGTGGGTATGCTAATTTATTTTTCAATGATCATAAATTTTTTTAGAGTTCTATCATCCCATTATCATGGTTTTGGATGGGTTCAGAGTCTTGGAGACAACCTCAGGAGTTTAGATGGGATTTGGGATCATCGGAGGCCTGAAGTTTAGTTTTGGAGTTTCAAGTTAAGGCACGTGATTTAGTGTAAACTGTATAGCCTCTTCTAGCTAACTATGACCCATCTTTTTGAATTGTAAAATAGTTTTGGTAACCCGTGTGGGGGAGCTTCATGGATGTGTGGCCTTTTCTAATGTTTTTGCAAGGTATTTTTGAATGGTTTGTGCATGGTTTGAAAAAAAACGTGCAAGTCCACAAAAGTAGTTCCATTTAGGTAGTACACATGCACTATATCCCACAAAGTTTTCACAGGGTTTGGAAAACCATGAAAGATAACTATGTGGTATATTTAGGTTTTAATATTACTAAAATAATCCTCCTTCTATTTCTTCTTTTCCTCCCAATTTTCATTTCTTGGTCACATACAATAGTAGTGTGGCACCATTCTTTTCCTCTTATAGCTTTTGATCAAAAAACATCATCTCACATCCATTATTTGAGCTATTGGGTGCGATAGAACCATATTATTAAGGCCTTCCACACCTATGATTATATTTTATTTTTATTTCACATAATGTACCACTAAACATATATGAGACATTTTACCCTATTTTCAAGGCATTCAATGTAAATATAGATTTCTTCCAATTCGATTAGAGTTAAAGGATAATACCAAACATTCCTATGAATATGAGTATAAGTTAGGTGTTTCATACCATTCATCATGTTTTCATAGTTTTGTTAGGGGTTCAGATTATTTCACACCTTTAGGTAGTTGAGAAAGACCATATTATTGGATATTAAATTGATCATATGACCCTAAGGGATGTCGTTGGGAATACTCAAACCATATTCACTCATCTAAGGCCAGGTTAGAGGCCATTGAGCACCTTATGTAGTTATCCTAGGGTGTGATCGTGATTTATTTTGAAAGTACTGTTAAATTGGAATTATAAATTCAGTTATATTGATTTTTTTGTTTAATTATAATTGTATTATTTATTTTATATTGAATTTTTTGTTTAATTAAAATTGTAAAATTAATTTTCATTCAATTGTTTTACTAAATGAATATATAAAATTATTTTTTTATACTGTTGATACCCAAGGTGTTGTGATATGATCAGATCTAGGAATTGAGGTGGCATGACCATTAGGATTCAGGCGATGTGGTCATCCGTTTGTCCTTGACCAAGAAATTTTGAGTGATGTTGATCACTAGTTGGGTGTTGTAGATATTGGTTTGAGGTAGAGAGGCTATCAGGTTCATTTAATGGACTATGTTTTTTGATGGAAATTCCATCTAACTTGAGATACATGGTTATAGGGGCATGAGGTGCTAGTTGGATGTGGCTTGGGTACTTATTTGGTCATTTACGATCATCAATGATGTCCAAAGTATAGATTGGAGTCGTGTGCACATAGGTTGAATCATATGATGATGTGGTTTTAAAAAATAAAGTGGGTAGAGGACCTCGGTAGTGAAATTTAAGAATTTGGTTTGAGGGTGATTGCAGCATAAATCCATAGGGAAGGTAAGGAGCCTTTGGGTGGTAGCTTTGAGGCTCTTGGTTGGGGGATGAGACATTAAATGATCAAGGCTATTGGGACTAGAATATTTTAGTGGGAGGAGAAATTACTTCCTCAAGAGATCATTATATTACCCAATGGCAGGTTCAATTTGAAGACACATATTGATGTGCATTGGTATGGTGGCATTGATGTGATGAGTGATTTTGAGCAGGGGTCTGAGTGACCGATTACATTGGTTTTGACATGCCTTTGTGATGTCAATGCTTATCTGAGACATGATATGTCAAAGGGATTGTGTTGTCAGGTTTCTTATTTGAGGTGGAACTTGAGAGTTCACCTGGACATTCTATATTAGGAGATACCTTGGGAAATGGTCTAAGGATCCTCCCCACATCAGTGATTTTGGTATTGACTAAGGTAGGTTATGGCATCTTGGTGCCTATTGAGCACCAAGGAAGAATGTGTTTACTTTATGAATTGTGTTACATTGTTTTTATAGTTTTATACATGTTTAAACACTTATGTTTGGTAGAAATAGTTTGGTAGTATACTATTGAGAATCATTCTAACACCCTACATATACCCTTCGAGGCCCATGTAGACTTAATGTTGTTACGTTTAGCTAAGGGATCAGGTCCCAGAGCATTACCATAGAAGCTATTTGTAAAGGGATGATGGAAGGGACCTTGAAGTATTTACTTAGCTATATTTTTCCTTTTTTTTCCTTCAACATCAGCAAGCCCAAATATGTATTGTATTATTTGTTAGATATTGGAAAACACCTTTTGGTTATTGTATTGAATGACCTGGTTGGATGCATGATTGTTGGCTTCAATAAGTGGTATGTTGGAATGTTTATTTATTTCCAGTTCTTCTATTATTATTTCATTCACTCTTTTTTGATATTGGTTGTTCATCCACCTTTGCTGATCTGGATTTATTCTGATGAGTATTTTATTTCTTTTTCATGTTATATATTATTAATCAAACCATTATTACTATTTTCCTTGAGGTCATACTCTATAATAATATTCTTTTACACCCTTGCTGCAATTTAGAAGCCTTTAGCTTATTGGGAGGCAATCCTAAGGCTAGTGGAACCTAGATCAATAGAAAAATTCAAGTGGATTATTGGTTCAGGGAGGTTACAAGTGGTATTAGAGGGCATTCTTGACTAGGATTTAGTATCAGTGTAAGACTCGGTACCAATAATTTCACAAATGCTTTTCATTATATTTTCTATGGGATATACTATTTAGGATATTGTATATTATTTAGTAGGATATACTTAAAGCTTTTTTATACTTGTTCTTGGGTGCCTGTAACCCCATGTATGAGAGATAGACCAAGTTACCATGGGTGGGAATTACTATTATATTTTCCTCGGATAATAGTTTATATGATTTCCAACTCATGTGATATTCTTGATATGTGAATTGATATTTTTTATGACTTTTTCTCCTGGGATTGGTATGATATTTAAGGTGGTTTGGGACCTTTTCCTGATGAGGAAAGGTGTAATTTCAATGCTTGTTTTTATTTTTTCAAGACAAATAGTAGGATGTTTAGTTTTATATATGGATCTTCCATGATAAAAATTCATGGGGAATGCAAAATTACATGTTATATATATATATATATAATTTAATGTTATATGTGAAATGGCCCCAACAATTATAAGATCAAGAAGGTACTTTTTATAGGGTGATGTTGATCACCAGGATGGGAAATGTGGTCATCAGATTGAGGTAATGTTGGTTGTCGAGATGGGAATGGCCTGGGGATTATTTGATACTTGGATCTGTTGAGGGAGGGTAAGGATCTGCGCATGAGCCTTAGCCCAGTTGGTAAGGACTCTGCAAGTGCATCCAAGCAGCCAGGGATCAAATCCCGGGAGAGGCAGAATTTTCGGGGTTACTATTGCAGTACTGTAGCAGTAATGTAGCGGGAATTGTACAGTACTGTAGCTGGTACTGTAGCGGTAACTATAGCAGACACTGTTTGGCACTGTAAAAGCCAGGAATATGCCCCTGTTTGGGCCTTTGGGCAACCAATTTGGTCCCTGAGTCCTGTAAGGCCTTCGGGTTAGTAAGGCCTTTGGGCCACCTCAAGGCCTTAGGGTCACCTTAAGTGCAGATGCAAACCAGAAAACCTACAAGGAACAAGATCTACATGGAAGATGAGCAAGGAGATTTCACCATAGCAAAAGGTAAACGTATTGCAATAATGAGAGGGTATGGAACCTGCCATCGGGATAATCCTGTGCATGCACGAGAATGCCAGGCCGAACAACCATGCGAAGGTGGAGAGCTGATTTCACGATGAAGATGCTGGGGAGGAGTAGTTCCAAGTAGTTAGCCTAGGTTTTATGTAATGTTTGAATCCTATGGGCAATGAATTCCTCTAAGGCCTTTGGGCAATGTAATAATTACGCCTACGGGCCTTGTAAGGGTTCCAACTCACCCCTTGGAAGGTGGATTATCAAAAATCAATAAAAAAATGAAGGTCTTTGGGCCATTGGAGGAGGGAGGGTAAGGATCCCATGAGGTCAGGATGCCATGTGGAATGGTTGTGATAGGAAAGGGTAAGGGTAGTGAGGATGCACTTCTGATTATAGTTTTTCCTATCTATATTTGATAAATAAACGTTTTGGTTTGTCTGACCATGTTGAATGTATCCAATGGGTTCCTCTTAGATGGATCGGATGGAGCATTAGGCGGGTAACGATTTGGTTCCATAGGAGAATGAGTAGGTTTATACCCTTGTGGGTCAGACAGAGCAGGTACAAGCTTAGGGGAATAACCAGGTAATTTCTCAGGGATAGGGTCAGGAATAGGTTTTAGTGTAGATGGAGATGATCCTAGAACTTATGGCTTTTGGGAAGTGGGTTGATAAGCATCTCTGAGAAATATTGGTACATGTGATATAGTGGATTGAAAAGGGTGCTCAAGGTATATATAAATATATAGAATACCATATTATGGAGTTTTATTTGCAACACATACCACTTTTTTAAGGTGAGGGTGGTCCACATGAAGTTAGGAATTTGATTGAGGCAATGCAGATGATCTTCGGGGAGCTAGGGATGCCTATAGGGTGGATAGTGAAACTGGAAATATAGATGATTAGAAGTCTTAAAATGTGTTGGTGGGATGTTCATGTGTAAGGATGAGTACATTAATGACTTTCCTAGATGTATTTTGTGGCTAGGTTCTTAGAGAATTTCTTCCCATAGTTAGTGAGGGAATAAAGGGATCATGAGTTCTTGAGACTTCAACAAGGAAACATGTCCTTCATGGACTATGTAGTGACATTGGTGAGTGAGGAAAACTCAAGGATGAGTCACATAGATGATGTTTTATGGAATTAAAATTGGGTACATGTAAATATCTTTAGGATGTCCTCATTCTTAGAGGTGGTGAACCAGGTGCTCATAACTAAGGGAAATCTAACAGATAGGTCTTAATCGAGCTGAAAATTGGATTTAGGTATTTTTGGTGGAGATTATTTAGAGGGTAGAAATGGAGGAAAAGATGATTTACAATAGGGTGGTCAGACCAAGGGCTCAGGCAGACCACTTCAGAGTGTCTCTTCGAGAGTTTTATTTTAGCTTAGGAAGCCCAGACATGTATGGACTCAGTGTGAGCAGTCTCCAAAAGAGCATTGGGCATGTGGGAAGGTTGATAATCTAGAGAGATTCAATTGGAAGCCTTATAGGATAGTTGGTATTCAATGACTAGGGAAGAATTAGGGTCCTAAGGTCAGTTCAAGATCAGTACCATGTGAGGTTAACTGAGATTCAGATGTACACGAAGGTTGAGGAAGAGGTAAAAGGACCCCAAGAGTGGGTTTAGTGGATAGTGGATGGTGAAACAACATATTTATGTCAGTATTTAGGAATTAAAACTTCAAAATAGGTGCATATCATGGAGCTATCTAGGGTTGAGGAGGCCGGTGAGATGTATAAGTGTAGAGGTATGTTGTGGGATTAGACTTGTTCTTTTGTTTTATTTTGGAATGGCCTTTAAGGCATTTCCATTTTGGGTGAACTAGGTGTATGGGTAGTATATGTACTAACCAAGAATTTTTTAGTTGGTTGGAACCAACTCAAGTGTGTTTTATATATGAATGATGTGTGAGTAACCTTGTTTTATGTTTTATCATCAATGGATTTGTGGTGATTTAGATGCTTCAGAATTGTGGCATCGAGGAGATGCAGTTACATAAGGTGAAAAAGCATTTGGGAACCATTTGGGTGTAATAATTAACTGAGGTGTGAGGCACCAGAATTGATTTGAGCATCTATTAATATGTAGGGACTCATATGTGGCATGTGAGACATGGGCACGAAGTGAGAACCAATTAAGTGTGGTACTTTGATGGTTTTAGGGAATGGAACAAGAGAACTTGATAAGGTTCATGAGTAATGATGAATCATACGATGGATTTTAAGTCTGAGAATGTCCGTTGGACCATTTTCCTACTTTGAATTTTTTTGGTTGATATGAGACCGAGGTAGGTCACTTTTATAGTGGGGATCTCCACTTGAGGTGGTTGACAAGTGCCCTTGAGACTGGGGTAGTTTGGGTTATTTTTTTTAAATGGGATTGGTTTGTTTGGTTCTATATCAACTTTATGTTTTATATCTTGGGGATGAGCTATGCTAATGGGGAGAGATTGTAACATCCCAATTATTTGATTTGGCCTAAAAACCTCTCATGTTATGAATTATTGAATTGGTGGGTATGTCAATTTATTTTTCAATGATCAGAACAAAATTATGATTATTTCATCAAATGAATATCATTTTTTTGGATTAGTTTAAAGGATTGAAGAGTTTATAGAGATTTTATAAGGGATTTAGGTGAATCAAAGGATAAAGGCCTATTTTTGAGTTTCATGTTAAGGTTCATAGTTTGGGGTAAACCATGAAGCCTCCTCTAGAAAACTAGGAACCCTAATATTAAATTTCTACATGGTTTGGGTAAACCGTGTAGGGGAGGAGCACAGATGCGAAGCCTTGCATGTAGTTTTTGCAGAGGTTTCTGCATGGTTTGTGCACAATTAGAGACAACCATGTGGATTTATGATGGGTAATGCCATATAGGTAGTACCCATGCACAATAGACCAAACGGTTTTCAAACAGTTTGTAAAACTGTGTGAACAAACCATTCAACTTATTTAAGTCATGAAATTACTGAAACACCCCTCCCTATATTTCTTATTTTCCTCCATATTTTTTTTCATGGTCGTGTATAGTAGCAATGGTGTTCCATTCTTCTCCTCTTATAGGTTTTGATCATAAACCTTCGGTCGACATCCATTTTCAAGCTATTGTGTGTGATAGAACTGTATCAGTAAGTAACTCCTAAAATATGAATCTATTTTTTTTATCACGGACCACTAAATCTATCTAATACATTTTACCATATTTCTGGGAATAAGACATAAATGTAGATTTATTCAAGACTAATTAGATTTAGAGGCTAATACCAAATGTGCATATGTCTATGAGTCCAAGGTAGGTAGTGCATACCTTTATTTGTGTTTTTACTGTTGTTTTTGGGGGGTAGATTTTATAATGACTCTGTGTAGTTGATCGAGACCCTATTTTGGATATTAAATTGATTATATGACCCTAAGGGATGTCGTTGGGAATTCCCAAATTATATTCACTCATACGAGGCCATTTAACACCATGGTTAGTTAGGTTGGGGTGTTATATTGATTTTTTTTAAATGCTGGTGAAATTGGAATTGAGCAATTCAATATTATTGAATTTGTTTTTTAATTGGAATTTTAGTATTAGTTTTATATTTAAATATTAATTTGATTCATGTTTTAAAATTCATTTTCATTGAATTTTTTTATTAAACTGATTGAAATGTGTATATGAAATGATTATGGTATACTGATGATAGACTTGGGATTATGATAGGATTGACCAGAGGAATTGAGGTGGAATGACAATCAGGATTGAGGCGACATGGTCATATGTCTAGGCTTAGATCAAACATTTTGAGTGATGTTGATCACGATTTAGGAATCTTGGATGTGGGTTTGAGGTTTATAGGCCATTAGATTTTGGGAACATCCCATGTTTTGGGATGGAAAGGCCATAGGACACGATAGGAATGGTTGCAGGGGCACGAGGTGCTGATTGAATGTGGGTTAGGTACTAGTTTGGTGATTTTAACTCACCCATGATGGCCAAACCACTGATTGTAGTTCTGTTCACATAGGTTGAACCAGATGATGAGGTTGTTTTGAACACTCATGTGAGTACAGGACCATGGTAGTGAGGTTTATAAATTTGGTTTGGGGGTTCGTTTCATAGAAATCCATGGGGAAGGTGAAGAGCCTTCAGCTGATGTGTCTAAAGTATTAATTTGGTGATCGTCGCTCACCATGATAGAAAAATAACCGACTGGAGTCTTGAGAACATAGGTTGACTCGGATGATGAGGTCATTTTGAAAACACATGTGGGTAGAGGACCCTAGTAGTGTATCTTAGGAATTTGGTTTTGGGGTGACTTCTATAGAAATACTTATGGAAGGTGAGGATCCTTTGGATGATATGATTGGGGCTATCATTTGGGGAATGAGGCTTGCAGTGATTGTGGCTATTGGGCTTGGACTAATTTGGAGTAATGAGATCTTCATTCCTTGGGGTGTCGTGCTATGATCCAATGATGGATTTAATTTAGTATAAATATCTCTATTCTTTTAGACGTTAGGCTTCAAGCCAATGAGTGATTTTGAGTAGGGGTTTGAGGGAAAGATTAATATGGTTTTGACGTGCCTTATTTATGTTAGTGCTTAGTTGATACAAGAAGAGTCATAAGGCCTGAGGTGTCAAGTTACTTATTAGAGGTGTAACCAGATGGTTAACATAGAAATTCTATATTAGGAGATAATTTGGGATATTGACCAAGGATCCTCCCCACTTAAATGATTCAGTCTTTGGTCGAGGAAAGTGATGTCTTCCTGGTGGTTGTTGGGCACCAGGGAAGACTATGTTTACTTTATGCATTTTTTGAATTGTTTTTATATTTTCAATATTTATGAAAAACATATGATGGGTATTAAAAAATGAGTGGTATCATAATGAGACTTTTTCTCACATCCTACATAGGACCTTTGAGACACATGTATACTTTATTTTTTTTGTTTACAAGTAATGGACAAGATTTAGGAGCATAAACATAATAATTATTTGGCATGGGATGTTGGTAGGGGACTATGAGGTCTTTCCTTAGTTGGAGTTCTCTTTTTTTCTTTCTACATCAGCATGCCTATATATGAACCATACATTGGTTAAATATTAGATCCCCCCTGCTTGATATTGTAGTGTATGATCTGGTTGGATGTGTTCTTGTTGGTTTCTACAAGTGGTATATTGGCATGTTTATTTATTCTAGCTTCTTCTATTATTCATGCTTCCACCTTTTAGGTTATATTTCGAGTTCTTAGTGTCTTTTATTTCCACTTCATGTTATATAATATGACTCAGACCATTATTATTCTCTTCTCATAAGTTTACAGTCTCCCTAGTAATACTCTTTTACACCCTCACTTCTAGTCGATAGCCTTTGGTATATGGGTAGGCATACCTAAGGCCAATGGTACCCGACTCGATAGCATTGTTCGGGTGGAAAACCAGGCCAGGGTTGCTAAAACCAAGTTTTTTGAACCAAAAAATCATGTTTATAGTAGAGAAATATGTATATCATAATGAAATAATAATTTTGATCATTAAAGGCTATATAAAATTTTAACAATGACTGATTTTATGATATTGGATATCATAAGAAATGATATATAATTTTAATTGGGCATGGTTTTATAAGATATAATATCATATAGCATGAATGGATTTTCTTATGGAATCCCACCCTTTAATTCTATAACTTTTCATCACATATTAAAAATAGAGGATCTTTAAAAGTTTAGTGTATTTTAAATAAGGTACATAATACATGAAAAATATTAAAACATTATTCTAGTCCTCTTGAATGGATTCATTATAGGCTCATCCTAATTTCAATTACTACATCTCATAACCTAGGGACATACATTAAAGTAAAGGGTGAGTAGAAGACATAGTAAGGGTAAAAAAGGGAAACAATTTACTTCCAATCATGAGGAATATCAGTAAGAACATGATGAAATACATAAATTCATGAGAAATAGGAATATAATAACAAAAATGAAATGAATCATAAATAGTAAATGTGTCTAAAAAATTATTTGAGTCATTAATGAGAATATCTCTAAGGTTTATCACTAGGTGTATTAGAAATTACAAAGGTTATTCACTAAGGTATAGTAAGACATTTCATCTCTAGAAATTTAATTTTTTACCCAATACATTAGAGAAATAATAGGGAAAACCCTTTGTATTTAATAATTAATGTGATTAACATATATCATAATAAAATATTTCCTAAAAAACCCATGGAGAATAAAATAAATGGCTTTCATATCAAAATCATGGTTTTTTAGAAAGAGCTTAAAAATATGATCCTTTGGTCATTTTAAATCCCTAGAAAAAGAAGGTGGGTTTTATGTATGTTAATCCCTGAATAAAATAGAAAATTTTGAAATCTATTTGAATACCGCTGGAGAAGAATGATGTGTGGGTATTCAAAAAACAAAATAAAATAATTTCTTGATAAAAAAGAGAGATATTTTGATATGAAAATATGACAACATAATGGGTATGAAACATGGTTTTTGAAAACAATAATAAGAGAGGTGATAGGGGTATAGCATTAATAAATGAATCTTAATAAATTAAAGGTATAAAATAAAATGTATATATAAAATAGTGTGAATAATTTAAATACATACCACATAAAAGGAAACATGAAAGGAAAAGAGAAGTCGAGAGTACCCATATCATGAATAGTGACTCCAAAAACTCAAAGATCAAGAATTTGGGGTTTTGAAGAACATTGGGAGGACTCCATGAGAGGTAAAAGTATTCATGATTCATGGGTTATGAATTTGGAATTAATGTAAATGAAAAAATGGGTGTGTATTTATAGTAAAAGTGATGGAGTTTTAAATTAATTTCCTGAGACACCATAGTAGAAGTTTTTACAAAACCATGGGATTTACCCTTATATTTTCCCATGGTATTGGACACTTAGGAAACCTATTAAATTATTTTAATTCAAGAGATTAAATCACTATTTTATATTACCTATTATGTCATTATTATTTCATTAAACTTACAAAAAACTCAAAAATGTATTTTTACTATTGACCATGAAATAATGTATTTTATAAAATTATCATAAATTCAACGTAACATAATATCGATGTTATGAATTCAAAAATGAAATTTATTTTATTATAATAATTATATAAATAATATAAGTTTAACTTTTAAAAATAAAAATACTTATTTATCAAAAATAATAGTGGATAGAAAATGTATAGTAAAATTTTTTACACTTGAAAAAAAATTATTTTTATCATTTGAAATTAAATAAGAGTATTTATATAACACTATGATAATACACATTATTAATAAAAACCTAGTCTAAAAAAATAATTTATATCTCTATAAAAAAACTATTTCTTCCCAATAAATCAATTTATGGTATTCTATATCATTTTTTAAGAAAAACTATTCTTAAAACAGAAATGAAAAAATAAAAATTTTATTAAAATAAAGGGGTTATATTTTAAGTAACTAGGGCCTAAAATAATGACCCCTTATAACACATTAATATGACATAAGTTCGAGCTATGAAATAATTATAGACTCATGGGGTGTCTCAGATAACATCGCCTCAGTGGTAATCTATACTAACTTAAACTTCTCCAATTAGAAATTTTGTTCAATCTTAACATGTTGAAGTTCATATTTAGATTTGTCAAGAGTGAATCCCAGTGATGCTACCTTCTTTTGAAGATTTTATAAATTGGATTTTTGACATGATTATAATGGATGAGGCCACCAACTCTTCTTTTTTGAATTAATTAACCATTATCATTTCAATTTATTGTACCTATTATAGCATTAAAATTATTATTAAAGAGTATGGTTTCAAATAGTCATATTGACCAAAAGTCATAATTGACCTACATTCATATAATGGTATAAAACCAAAGGTCACATTTCAATTATACTCACTTCATTATTAAAGGGATATATTTTTTTGAGTACAAAATAATATAACATACATTTTCAAGAAATAAATTTTATTCAAAAAGTTCAGGTTGTTACATTCTTCCCCGCTTAAGAAATTTCCCCCCATAATTTTAACTCATTGAGAAGAGACGTGGGTACTTATTATTCATTGTTTTCTCCAGTTATCATGTGTATTATTCATATTTTTGGTTCCTCCAAAACACTTTTAATGAGGTGGGTAGTCTTGTTGTGTTGAACCTTGTCTCTACAGTCCAAGACCTCCACCACCTGCTTCTCATAAGGGAGGCCGTGTTCTATTTGTACCACCTCCAAATTTAGCAAATGTGAAGGGTTAAGTATGTAATTACTCAAGAGAGATACATGGAATACATAATGAACTTGAGATTGAATTGGAGGAAGTGAAAGTTTATAGGTCACTGCTCCTATGCGATCAAGGATTTTAGAGTGGAAAATTTACTTATTCTTGAGCGTCCATTTCTTCCCAAACCGCATGACTCTCTTTCAAAGTGAAATTCTAAGGAAGAATTTTACACCAACATCATAATCTATGTTCCTTAGATGTTTGTCAACATAAATCCTACACTAACTTTGAGTAGCCTTTATTTTTTATTGGATGGAATGAACCTATTTTGTCATATCTTGATTGAGATCAGGTCCAAGAATATTTCTCTCACCTGTTTCATCCCAACAAGTAGGAGTTCAACATCACTTTACATATAGATCTTTATAGGGTGTCATTTGAATACTTGAATGGAAGTAGTTGTTTAATTATAACTAAAATTATGGTATATATGTTGACGCTCCTTTCATCACAGAATCTAAAGATCGGAAAAGGGGAATATCGGAGCTCAAAGTGATTCAACCTTTGAAGAAAATATCAAAAAATTGACAAAGGAATGAACAAGGGATCAAAAGCACATGTGTTGCGCAAGTTATATCACAGTCACGCAAGTCCACCTATGCGACGCCTAGTGGTCGCATAGGTGACTTTTGCAACCTAAGTGGTAACCGCCCGTGGTCTTCTCCTGCATATAAATAAACCTTGTGGGGCCCCTATTCGAGGAGGATTTTTTTCCAGAAACACAGATTTGAGATCCTGGAGCCCTAGTCTCTTCTCAATGGTTCTGAAACACTTCTAAGGTAATTTCTTACCTAGAAAGGAAGATCTAAAGAGGGGGAGGAAGGCCTAAATGTTGAAACTCATCAACACTTGCACACCTGAGTGGCCAGCCCTTAAGGGAAAAAGGACACACTTGCGCACTGCCTTACTCCTTCAATAGAACTTGCACGCCCCTTTTCTTGAAGAACCTCAAGAGGATTCTAAAGGCTTTAATAAAGAGTCTCTCAAGTATTACCCTACTGGTTAATCGTCGTGCAAGTACACCATGTGTCACGCAGGCATACCTGCGCGACCAGTACTTGCGCGCCCACGCAGTACATGCGCGCCTTCCAGGACTTGCGCGCCCCTGCCTTTTTGGGTTCCCTTCTTTCCCATTTCACCCCTCTTAAGTCATTCCACCTTTCCTATTCAAGATTCAGTCTTCAAGACACTCTTCAAAGCCATTTTATGGCATGATTTCTTGATTTGACTTCCTTATCTGAAAGGAATTATGTGGAATATATCTCAAGACCTAGTGATTTACACATATTTATGTCACTAAAGATTGAGATTTCATTCATTCAACCTCATCCTTTAAGATGAGAGAATCCTTAACCTAGGTATCCTTTTCAAGAATAATCCCCAGTCATAAGTCCTCTAATTTGGGCATCCTCTTTAGCAGTAATCCCCAAGAACTCTAATTTGGGCATCCTCTTTTTCAGGAGTAAGTCCCAGTCATAATTCTTAACTTGGGAATCCTACTTAGGAGTAAACCCCAATTCTTAAAGTCTCAAATATGGGAATCCTCTTCAAGAGTAAGCCCCAATCCCCTAATTTGGGCATCCTCCTCAGGAGTAATCCCTAAACCTTAATTCCCTTAACCCGGGCCTCCTTTTCAGGAGTAAACCCCAGTCTCAAATATGGGCATCCTCTTCAGGAGTAATCCCCAGTCCCCTAATTTGGGAATCCTCCTCAGGAGTAAGCCCCAGTCTTAATTTCTCTTAACCAGTCCTAATTTACCTTTGATCTGGGATTCCTTTTCAGGAGTAAAGCCCAATCAGAAGTCTTCTCCTAATTTGGGCCTCCTTTTCAAGAGTAACCCCCAAGTTAGAGTATTCAAAATCTCCATGAAGCACATATACCTTTATGGACCATGTTCCTGGATTTATTCCCTAAAGTAAATCCTAACGTTCATTTATCTGGGTAGTCATACATACATAAGCCCCACATTATTTCTTATGATTGCATATTTCATGGCACAATTGACTAATTTTTACCAATACCTCTTGTTTCTCACATCGAGCATGACTCACGTGAGCTTAGAGTGTAAAAGTAATTGTGACATCCTTCTTTGAACCATCAATCATAAACATCATACTCCCTTACTCGAACTACGTTGGTTATGATTCCTTTTCTAAACAAAGGATATGTAGGTAGCCCATCTACGGGTTCTATCCCAACTCTAAAATAATCCATGTACTTCTGAATGACAATAAACTTCAAGTGCCCCACTGAGTGGCTTTAAAACTAGCATGGTCATCATAATGGCCAAGAGACTTCTATATAAATGTGTCGAAGGGTACCATTGACCAGGAATCTCTAATAAATACAGATGATTCTCTATAGATGAAGAACCTCGAATACATACAAAAGATTCTCTAAATTTCCTACATATTTAATCATTGATTGTCAGATCTGAAGGAAATATCATTCTATACCTGGTAATTTAATAAGGATTCACGAACACAACATGAATCTATAAAGAGAGTCTCAGAGTAGAAAATAATTCTCCTCAAAAGGGTGTGATGAGTCTGACCTCCCATCCTCTCGACCAATGAAAATTCCTAAGCCTCATCAGTCCACAAACTAATGAGCACCTACCTTTGGAAAGTAGGTCCGAATGGATGTGGAATCATTGGATGTTTCCAATTCTACGAACAAACCCGTTAGAAACCGATCGGAATGTTTGAACCTACCATCAAGGCAGTCATCCCCGGATTTCGAGGGAAACAAAAAATGTGAACCCAATGTGAATCCTTAACCAAGTTAAAATAATGTTTTACCCATTTTCTAGGTCCCTATTTAAAACTCAATGAGAGGCCCAACAAAAAAATCATTGACATATGTGCTCATCAAAAAGATGTAGTGGCTGAATTTATCTTGATTACATCTATTATATCAAACAGGAACTCTTTTCCAAGATCTTCTGCATTTCTATAATGGTTGCTCTCAAGTTCACACCTGTGAATACTGCTGCTGTAAATGTCACTGCTGCTACTCCTTCTGGATCGTCCTCCGCTCTAAGGAAGATATCACCTACTCAGCATCTTCAACGCTGGGTATCAAACACACTGGTTAAGGAGTACTGTTAACACGGTACCATCGCAACTCTGGAGGCTGCTCGACAAGACCTCTAAGTTAATAACTCACATCGGTCGTCCTAACAATGATGACCAGTAATCAAGAAGTAGGCAGTGCTGACTACCGTCTCCAACCGTTTCGGGTCGTTATCCTCAGAACTCAATCACCATTCTCTCCCTTATTCTGGGGAGGTGAATGAGCAGGTCCCTCAGGACCTTAATTCAAACAGACAGGAGTCCTTCCTGAGGTCTCCAACCAAAAATCGCCGCCAGACTCGTGCGGCAGTGCTCCATCAACATGATGAGGGTACCGACTCCAGGAATTTGGCTCAGGTTCCTCAAACCCGAGCAAGGAAGACGAACCACCAGAGGTGGAATCCGGTCAATAGTGAGCATGTTCTCATATCTGCAATCTCTGGAGAAGTCCACCAACCTAACTTGGTGGCAAGCAACGAGTAGGCATATACACCTGCCCGTTTTAATTCCGTTGTCCAGCAGACTCGTCTGGCAGCATCACGCCAATCCAACCAGGAAATTCCGGTGGAGTACTATAGGCAGGAACATACACCTTTTTATACATCATCAGTTAGTCAGCAGGCTCGTCTGACTACATATGATGGATCTCGTCAACCACGTTTGGCGAAGTGCAATCAGCAGGAACATACACCTTCTAGTATTAATCAAGCCTACAAATAGTCTCGCTTGGTAGCATTCGGAGAAGTTAGTCGGAAAGCCCCAAAAACAAATAGGAGGTAGACTCAATTCTCTTCCCCCACAATTGAGTACTTTTAGGATTCACTTACAGGAAAAAGAGGATACAAGAAGGCACATGCACCTGCTCCAAGCCCAGAAGGGACATATATTCCCGTTCCGGTAGCTGAAGTCACCAAGCATATTCTATCAATGGTGAAAGAGCAGTAGAAAATCCCTGCTCATATTCTGGATTCCTGCCAGGATATTATAACAAATTCAGCAGCATATCAGGGAAAGACACATAAATCTATCCCTACGAGTAGAGTGACACATCAACAATTCTCTCCGGAATAGACACACACATCTGTTCCAGTCCAAGAGGGTTGTGGGGCATACTCCCCCATGTCATACGGACAACCAAGTCAGGCACATACACCTGATTTGAGTAGAGATCTTCTGCCTAACCTGGCCATTTTTCCTAATCAGGCATATACAGCTTCTCAGAGCAACCACTTTCTTCAACAAGTGGTTTCCAAGGCGAGTAAGAAGGAGTCTAAGAAAAAGACCCACCCAGCACAGTCAGGAGATCAAGAGCCATTCTGTAACAAGGCCTTGATCAATGCTGGAGTTCCTGAAGCCCTCAGACAATTATCTGTTGAAATTCAAGATTCTACTCCCTCATTTCCCAATAGTGGGAACATTAATTCTGAAGGTCTTCAATAGACACTTCCTCATGAAGGCTTTCTTGATGACAATTCGGTCGATCTTGAAGTTTCATCTTCCGATGAGAGCCACAGGAACCCTCTGTGTGGTCAGAAGACCAAGGAGAAAGAGATCTCATCTTTTGTTGTAACCCATTATGGTGGTCCTCCCCATGATGATGAATTTCTCTGTGAAAGTCTTCTCCGCAGTAGTGATTCACATTGCCCGGAAAATGCTCTAATGGACAATGGGGTGTCGAGAAATCCCTCTTATCTTGAGGCACTTGAAAATGAGATACCAGTCATGTCTGAAGCTTCATCGCTAGTAGGTGAAATACTTTCTCAATTAGAAGATATCCCAGGGTGTATTTCATTCTCTGAACCACCCCTAAGTCATGCATCTTCTAGTTTGATCAATGATTCTATACCAATCCTGTTGAATCCAATGAAGCAATAAAGAAACACCAACTCTGGTCAAATTAGGTAGAAGAATCTTCATCAAATGATAAAGAGGAAATGCTGAACATGAGAAAACAACTAGTGAAAGGTGAATTGCTAGTCATGTTTTGGCCTCTGGCTGACTCTCAGTATAATATTCCAGAAATGTTGACGGAAGATGAAATTCATGATATTCGTCTCAATATATGGAAAACCATTTGTCAGTTGAAAAATAATGTATTATCTTATGATGAATATGAAAATCATCATAAGATAATATAAGGGTTACAATGTCAGATTGATTTGGCGTCTCTATCAGTCTCCGGATATCCAAAGTCTGAAAATCAGTAGAGAGCCCTTCAACGTTCATGTTTTGGCACACTAAGAAGATTACGTCAGTTAATTTCCGATGCCCCATCTAGTATTCGTGTCAGAGGATGGGGTGTTCATGGAGCACTACATTTCACGGTGCTCTCCAGTCAGCAAAGCCTGCCAAAAATGGTCTAATGAAATGTTATTGCCCATGGCCGGCCACAGTCAATGGGCTTTGTTTGTAATCAAAAGCTTCCCCAATAAAAGGCTTCAACTAGTTCCTCTCAAAATCAAGAATAAAGAGAACAAGTTGTCGAATTACTCTTGCATCAAGCAAACAAGAATATGGAACAGGCTTCTTGTTTGGAGCAAGCACGTCACGAAGTGACAGAAGTGTTGGAAATCATCCCACGGTCTTTTGAACTGGGTGATAAAAGCAGATACAGGTTAATGCATCCAGATAATTTATGAACTAAGGTTCGCAAGATCAGGATGACTTTCAAGAAAGTCTCAGACATAACATGTCAAGAACCACCCCAGCTCGCCAGACTGGGGACTCTTTTAAACCAACCTTCAGAATCAACAAAAAGGGTTCAGGGAGTTGAGCGAGAATAGCAGGAACAGCTCCAGTCCACTGGACTGGGGACTTTTTCAAATCATCAATCCCCTCCTCAGATAAAGTCGATCTTTTATCGATTTGGGAAGAATCCTCAAGAGGAACGAAGAGCCAAATTATCAGGAGATTCCCTCAAATTTACGATTCGTCAAGTAGTTCCTGAGGGATCGAATCAACAAAAGGCAATGTCTCATCAACGACATGGAAGAAGACAATATCACAGAAATGCTGATAGAAGGGATGCGATGAGTTATGCATCAATCAATGTCATCAATGCCATTGTTGCTGATCCACCAGATGAGGCTCACTCAGGGGACTCAGATGAAGAGGTTCCTGCTCAAGAAGATGTACACACCGACACAAATGAAGATGGTGTGCGTACACGAAGTCAAAGGATTACTCAGAACTTAAGTAATCCTTCAAGTAACCCACTTCCCCCTCTCCGAAAAGGATCCAACAAGGGGAAGGGAAAGAACCAGGTTACATATCCTTCCTCAATAAAAGGTCAATATCTCTCACTAGAGAAGAGGTTTGCACAACAGGAGGAAGAAATGAAGGAATTAAGAAGGTTGAATGCAGAACTACTTCAGAGTTTTCTTCTTCTTAAGCATGCTGGAGTTAGTTAGCCAAAGAAATTTGTTGCAGCTACTGAGATGGATCAAGAATATCCTCCTCTATCAGTACACCCTCACAGGTCTAATCCTATGGGTCAAGTGCAACAATAGTTGGTAGTGCTACCATCAGTTTCAGAACAAATCACCACATCTGTCCAAGCTCCAGTCATTTCACCTACCCAAGTCCAAGTTCAACCAGATGTTTCTCAAAAGTTAATAACTACTATTGAGTCATTAACAGCTCGGTTAGAAACTATGGAAGGGAAGCCTGCTCAAGTTAAACCAGAAAATAATGTTTACCCTAAATTGGTAGATTCAATTTCTCCTCCATCCAGTTTTGGGAACCCTGTATTCCCTATTCTCAATGGATTAGGTGATCCTGAACAACATTTGACGCATTACGTGTCTTGTTGCGATCTTATGATGGGAACTCCGGAGCAGCAAGAAGCAGTGAAACTCAGATGCTTCGTGCGAACCTTGCAAGGACCAGCTTTAGTTTGGTATACAAGCTTGCAATCCCGGTCAATTACCGGATGGGAGGATCATCGCCAAAAATTCCTCCTTCAGTTCAGCTCAACGTCACCAAAGAAAATAGTTTTCGATCTTACAAACTTTAAGCAAAGGGAGAATGAAAGGGTCTCTGATTTCATTGCTCGATGGAAGGGATTAACATATTCCTTGAGTTTAGCACTCCCTCAAGAAGAATTTTTTCCAATCTGCGTGACAAATTACGCATGCCGTTAATCCCTGTGAAATACACAGGAGCGTTTAGAGACCTTACTTAAATCGCTCATCAGATTGAAGATTACCTTATACAGGCTAAGGCTAAATCTTGTTTAATTCCATCAGCTCTAGGAAGTAGAATAGGTAAAGCAAAAACTGCTACAGTTATTCTTAAACAAGCACCTGTACCTATTTCTACCTCAAAACCTTCATCTTATCAAAGGGCTCCACCTTCTAAGTGCCAACAACAAAGGCCTTTTCGTCCAGACGATCAAAAAGATCAAAGACGAAAACAATTTAAGGATATGAAGAGCAAAACATACTCTTTCCAAAATGAACAAGTTCCTGGTTATTTCATTTCGGCTCTGGAAAACAATTTGGTTCAATTCCCAATACCCAAGAGGACAAACAAGAAAGGAGATGAAGACCGTCCTAATTATTTCCCTTTTCATCAAATGTTGGGGCATCCCATCCAGGAGTGTTTTGTCTTCAAAGACCTCCTACAAAAGATGGTCGAATCGGGACAAGTCGCATTGAAAGGCTCCTCAGCCCAGGTAGCATGTGTCACTGCTACAGTTCTAGAGGAGAAAGGTGAATGGAAAGAAGTCAAAAGCAAAAATGCACAGAAGTATGATGATTGGATGGTCAGAAAGACAATCAATCGAACTCATGTTATTTTGCGAACACAATTAAGGAAACCAATTGTGTCTTCTGCCACGAATGTTGAGGAAAAACCCTCTTCGTCATAGGGAAAGTCCTCAAAGAAACAACATGATTCAAAGAAAGAAAAAGAATAAAAAGAAGATGAGTATGTGTCAAAGACTAAGTTGTCTTTTACTTTGGAAGACTTCATGCCATCTACTTCAAAGCCACGGGCACCACCCCACCAAACCGCACAGCCTAAACAGGTTAATCAGGCAGAGACTTCATCAGACGAAGAGTTAATCATTGGTTTTGTTAATATGATTAAATTAACAGATCCATATGCCAGTCGAAGTTTTCATTTCAATGAGCCTGAATTCCCTGTATCAAATAGAGGAATCAGAGGAAGTTCCAGGGTCTCAGGATACAGGGGAAGACGTGGATCTTTCAGAAGCCACTATTCCAATTCTACCCCGGCTAGAACTGTGTACGCATCAGAAACTCATGGTAGAGCCCTTCAGCGAGCTCAGCAAGAACAAGAAAGTTCTTCTACCAATAGAAAATTTAGTCTTGGAACAGTTATTTTAGAAGACCAGTTGAATATTCCATCTTATTCCTCTCAGCAAGTAAATGGATCTAATCGGTCTAATATTCCAAAACCAGGAATATTGCCAACTCCTATCCCAATACAAGATGCATCAACTTCCAATGCATACGCTTCCAAGGTACCTGCTAAACCACATATTCCTATTGGGAAACGCAGAACTCTGGATCAAAAGTATGATATATTGAAACACTTGGCCCAAGTACCAGCCATGTTATCAATTCTGGATGTTCTGAATCTGTCAAAAGATATTCGGGAAGCACTCATTGAGGCTTTGTCAAGTCCTCAGGAGTTTGAAACTGAAACTGCTGCAGCTGAAGTCTATCACATAGAAAATACTCTTGCATAATTCCATGCAATAATATCCATTACTGATGAAGATGAAGATGATATTGTGCATGGACATATTAGACCATTGTACTTGTCTGGAAATGTCAATGGCGTGGATGTTCGAAGAGCTTTCATTGAAAATGGTTCAGGAGTCAACCTCATGCCCATTCGTACACTTCGTCGATTGGGCCTCACAGAATCTAATTTATCTGCTTCCACCATGATGCTGCAGGGATATGATAAAAATGAACAAGAACCACTGGGTGAAGTTACACTTAGAACTCAGTTTGGAGATCTTGTATCCAATTCAGATTTCATGGTTTTTGATCATGTCTCAGCCTTCAACATCTTGCTTGGAAGACCCTGGCTACATCAACATGCGGTTATCCCTTCGTCATACCATCAATTTCTCAAATATTGTTTTCATGGTCAATTTGGGACATTTTATGGTGATAAGGCCCCATTCAAGACATGTGAGTCTCAATACATTGAGGCGGAATTCTATCACATGAAGTAAAGGGAGAAATCCATCACAAAGGAGATTACCAAAGTTAATGCTCCATATGGTTTGGAAAAAATTCCAGTAAATCCATTTACATATGTGAGTACCAATTATGTGTTGCCTATCAGTCAAATTGACAAGATAGACCCAAATCAAAATACTCTTATGTAAAGATCCATAATGTCAATTACGACAATCGAGCTAGAAAACATGGGAGAAATTGGTAATCTTCCAAGTAGTGATGAAAGCACAAATGGTGACGTCTTCATTTCATCTGCTGACATCCATCAAGTCTATGCTTCGCCAATTAGGCTAGAAGAAGTTATAGAAACATAGGATGTGAACAATGATGTCGATTCTCAATCCATCATCTCCTATTTATTACCCAAAGAAGACCCTTCATCATCAATTGGGTCAGAAATGGAAGCTTCTTCTTCAAGATATGAAAATTTTGACATCTCTTCGGATCATGAGAATTATACTTTATCATCTACTATGCAAGTAGAAACAGAAGAAATAACACATGATGAAGAAGAAGAGGAAGATCTTAGAGATGCTCCTCCAGCATTTGAAGAGGGTATCTCTACCACTGTGGATAAACTCAGAGAAATAAATCTGGGTACAAAAGAAGATCCATGCCCCACTTTAATCAGTGCGGCCATGAATCTTGAAGATCAAGAGATTTATATTTCTTTTCTAAAGAAAAATAGATATATATTTACATGGAACTATACAGAAATTCTCGGTCTTTATCTTGATGTTGCTACTCATCATTTGGGTTTACTTGAAGAACATCGAGGATTTAAGCAAGCCGCGAGAAGAACACACCTAACATATGCTTCCAAAATTGATGCTGAAGTGGATAATCATATAAAAGATAATTTCATCAGAGAAGTTCAATATCCCAAATGGTTGGCTAATATTGTCCCTGTAAAGAAAAAGAACAGACAAATTAGAGTTTGCATCGATTTCAGAGATCTTAATCGGTATTTTCCTAAGGATGATTTCCCAGTTCCGATTACAGAACTTCTAATTGATGCAACAGTTGGCTATGAAGCACTTTCCTTCATGGATGGACATTACAGATATAATCAGATCCAAATATCCCCATAATACGAGGAATCTACAGCATTTAGAGCACCTCAGGGTGTGTTTTTCTACCGGGTAATGCCCTTCGGCTTAAAGAATGCAGGTGCAACTTATCAGTGTTCCATGCATCGTATCTTCAAACCCTTCTTAGGGAAGTTTGTTGAATTCTATGTAGATGATTTGGTAGTTAAATCCAAACAACGTTCTAATCACTTGGCCAATTTGGAAGTCATATTCTGCAAGCTTCGACAACATAATTTGAAGATGAACCCCTTAAAATGTGCTTTTGGGGTAACCTCAGGAAAAATTTCTTGGCTTTGTTGTACGCCATCGTGGTATTGAAGTCGATCCTAAGAAGTCCAAGTCAATCCTTGGTATGTCACCTCCTCAAGATTTGAAAGAATTAAGAGGAATTCAAGGACACTAAGCCTATATTCGGCGTTTCATCGCCAATTTAGCAGGGAAAAGTTTACCCTTCACCAAATTGATGAAGAAGGGAGTCACTTACCAGTGGACTGAAGAATGTCAAGAAGCATTCGATATTATCAAGAAATACCTCTTGATTCCACCGGTATTCATGCCATCTGTTGAAGGAAGACCACTTATCCTCTATGTGAACTCTCTAGAGCAATCATTGGGTACCTTTCTTGATCAAAAGAATGATCCTGGGAATGAAAACAGCCTCTACTATCTCAGTCGAACCAGGCTTGAAGCAGAAACCTGGTATTCAAGTATTGAGAATTGCTTCCTGGAATTAATCTTTGCAGTTCAGAAGTTGAGACACTACCTAAAACATCACGAGTTCCAATTGGTATCTTGGAATAACCCACTCAAATTTATCCTAAGTCGTCCAATGCTTACAGGACGTCTGGCAAGGTGGGCAGTTATTTTGCAGCAATTCGACATTCAGTATGTGTCTCAAAAGGTGATAAAGGGCCAAGATTTGGAATATTTCCAAGCCGAACACCCTTCAGTAGAAGACACATATTCATATATTGAACTCCCTGATGAGGAAGTCTTCTCTATTCAAGAAATTCCTCAGGCATTGAAAATGTATTTTTATGGTGCTTCCAGAAGTCCAACAGGGAAGAAAATGGAAAATCATAAATTCAACAAAGTTGGTGCTGGAATTGTGCTCATTTCTCCATAAAAGGTAGTGTTACCTTATTCCTTCTTATTGTGGGAAGGTGGTACCAATAATGAAGCAGGATACCAAGATCTCATCGTAGGTTTGGAATTAGAACTTCAAAAACAAGTGAATCACTTAAAGGTGAAAGGTGATTCAGACCTGGTAATAAAACAAGTCAATGGGGATTATGCCATCAGAAAAGAAGAATTAATCCCTTTGTATGATTACGTCAGAGAGTTAATGGTGGAATTCCCTTTGGAACCGACATTTTCTTATGTCCCAAGATCACAAAATGATCAAGATGATGCATTGGCTAATATAGCCATAACTCTGGCAGATCCAAATCGGGACGAGACAACCATCAGTATTGCCCACCGTCGTGCAATTTCACCTTATGTTTGAATCAGAACAAAGGAAATTAATGAAATTTGTCCCATTCTTAAACCGTATGGTCATACTACAGGATGAATGTCACCTATCAAGTAATACCTTCAAAATGGAACACTTCCACCTGATAGAGCTGAGAAAGAACAAATCCGGCGACGTGTGGTTAATATTACTCTTTATGATAGCCCAGAACACCTAGATAAAATTCTCTACAAACGTGGTTTTGATGGAGTTCTCTTCAGATGCATTGATGGTGAAGAGACAATGGATGTCATGAAAGAAGTGCATGAAGGAGTCTGTGGTGCCCACCAGTCTTGACATAGACTGTCTGATCAGATTCAAAGGCTTGGATAATTTTGGCCTTCAATGATACGAGATTGTGTCGATTTCACAAAGAAGTGTCATTCATGCCAAGTACATGCCAAATTCATTCATCAACCTCCAAAGTTGCTTCATACAGCTAAATACTCATGGCCATTTTCCACATGGGGAATGGATGTGGTGGGACCTTACCCTTCGGCTACGGCCAAGCAGTTTAAGTACATTCTTACTACTACTGACTTATTTTCCAAATGGGAATAGGCAATACCTCTCAAGGAAGTCAGTTCTAAATGTGTTGTTAGATTCATAAAGTCTAACATCATTACCATATTTGGTGTCCCTCATACCATATTGGCAGACAATGACACCAATTTCTGTTCATCTGAGGTGAAGAAGTTGTATCAAGAATACAATATCAAATACAACCATTCATCTCGGTATCATGCAGTGGCCAACGGCCAGATAGAAGCATTTAACAAGACTCTTTCAAATATACTACAAAAGATAATGGATAAAGATAAGAGGTCATGGCCTGATAAACTCTTTCATACATTATGGGCTTATCGGACTACCACCCGCACTGCAACTCGGTCAACTCCATATTCATTGGTATATGGAACAGAAGTCGTCTTGCCCGTTGAAGTTCAACTACCCTTGCTCAGAGTTTCCATTTGTGATCAATCATCTATAGATGAAAAATCTCAAAAGCGATTGAATGAATTGGAACAGTTAGATGAGAAAGGATTGTGCACTTTGCACCACTTGGAAGTCTATCAGAATCGAATAGCAAGAGCTTCTAACGAAAAAGTTCATCTTCGTTCATTCACTTATGGAGAATTGGTATTAGTTCTTAGAACTCCAATGATACCATGAAAGAAAACTCCCAAGCTTGAGCCAAAATGGGAAGGAACTTATTCAATACATAGGGTCTACTCCAATGGAGCTTATTCATTAATCTCAATGGATTGAGAACTCATCACTACTCCAACCAATGCCAGATTTTTTAAGAAGTATTTTGTATAAACTGCAATGTACTTTTTGTCGTCCTTGCTATATGACGTTAAACTATACAGCAACGGTCCATAAATATGACGTTAAACTATTTGTAATTTCGTATCACATGACGTTAAACTGTGAAAAAGTTCCCTAAATGGTCCAGTATGACCATAAACTGCAACTAGGTCATGTATGAACTTAAAATGCAGCATCAACGATCCATGCATATGACCCTAAACTATTTGCAAGTCCCTTACATCCAGCAAGATGTTAAACTGTGACGTCCTAACTACATGGCGCTAAACTGTATAAAAGTCCCTTAAGTTTGGAAAGACATTAAACTACATAATCATCAAAGGTCTTGTATGACCTTAAACTACACCACCGTCCAGCATGACATTAAACTGCACCATCCACGGTCCACGCATTTGACCTTAAACTATTCTCACTTTCGTCCAACATGACGCTAAACTGTATCGTCCCTTTTTTTTCCAACATGACGTTAAACTATGAAAAAGTCCCTAATGCATCCAACATGACGTTAAATGGTGTACTATTTTGTCCTCCCTGCATGACATTAAACTGCATAGTCCCCCTTTCGTCTAACATTATGTTAAACTCTATTGTCCCAATCGTCCTAACTACATGACGCTAAACTATACATAAAGTATGTGATACATCCTACATGACATTAAACTGTATTTTGTCCCTGCTACATGACACTAAACTGTGTAGCACCAATAGTCCTAACTGCAATACTTTAAACTATATAGTCCCTTTATATGTCCTACATGACATTAAACTATGCATCGTTAAGGTTGTTGTTACCTCTTGTTTCTCACACCGAGTATGACTCACGTGAGATTAGAGAAAACCTCAACCATAACACTCTCTCTGGGCCGCTAACCACGTGTAAGTCCCAACACCATTTTTTAGGTCGTTGTCCCCAAGAACAACTTGATCATTAATTTATTCTTTAATTGAACTACACAGACTTTGATCCTTGCCTTCAAGGCTGGGTATGTAGGCAACCTCCCAAGGTTCAAGCCCAAAACCAATCACTTCACATCGATTAATCTTTATCTCATATGATGTTAATTCGTGAAACTGCCCTTAGAATCAATATTTTTACATTGGTTCACTTTCGTCCTTGTTATACGATGTTAAACTATACAAAACTTTTGTCCAGTATGAAAATAAACTACAAATTTATTTGATACCTTCACCTAAGAGGGAACCATTATTTTCATTGATTTTTCAATCATGTTTCATTTCAAAGACTACGTGCATACGTGGAAATTCCCAAACATTTTATCTTGGGTTAAACCATCATTGCACTAAAGTCCCCTTTCACCCTTCACATGTACGAACCAAATTTGTAAAGAGGGTATTTCTAGAACTACGTGGGCTTGATTCCCATCCTTATGGGATACGTAGGAATGTTCGAGTGTCCCTCGAATCCAGCCCCAAGTCTTTGGGCCTAACCCCAAATTCCATTTTCAGTCCCTTGGCTAAAAAGTCCCCATGAAAACACACACTATGTATTTCTTACAATGGTCCAAGCTCTATGACCCTAAACTTAGATCTCTAATACTTTTGTCCCACACGACGTTAAACTGTAGTTTACGAACTACGTATGACTTGATTCTCATCCTTATGGGATACGTAGTGAAGTCCAACATTTGAATTCAGGACCCATACACAAAATTATTATGGTTATCATTGATCTATGTATCTTTGTATACATTGAACAATACCCATATTTATATGTCATAATCCTAACCTTAAATATTTTCAGATTCTCATAACCCTTTTCAGGACTTCTAGTCACAAAAATGTGAAACTTCTGAGAGTTCTTTTTCCTGACTATGCAGCACGTGCCCATAGGCGGCCTTGCATAAACAGTCTAAATAACAGACTTGTTATCCAAAAGATACTATTATTTGACTATGCAGCCAATTCCCTTAGGTGGCCCTGCATAATTCAACCCACTAACGGGTTTTTCGGATAGTGGTAACTTCATTCTTGGGAATAATACCTCCTTTTTCCTTATTTGTCTTAAACGATAGTATGTAGGGATCCGCAAAAATAGCCATCCTTAACATATTTGTCCCATATCCTTTTTCATGATCTGAAAGTATTCAAGTCTATGGTTTATATTATCCTTCCCTATGTTTGGGTCAGACCTTCATAGGAGTTATATTCATCCAGTTCTTCGATAATCTTGTTTGGAAATATCTTCTCCATATTCAAGTACCTCTTTCCATACATCAAACTCTATACTTTGGAAGATTTGAATCTCCATAAACTTTTACTGGATTTTAGCACTAGGAAAGTAAATTTCTGAGAGCTCTTTTTCCTGACTATGCAGTACACGCCCATAGGCGGCCTTGCATAAATAGTCTACATAACAGACTTGTTAGCCAAAAGATACTATTTTATTTAACTATGAAGCCAATGCCCTTAGGTGGACCTGCATAATTCAACCCCCTAATGGGTTTGTTAAATAATGGTAACTTCACTCTTGGAAACTAATTCTTCTAATGCCTTTTATCCCTTTTTCATATCATTCCTCAGATTCAAATATTCTTAAGTCATAGCTTACATATTTTCCCTCATACTTGAGTATGGTAATATGTTTTCAAGTGAATTTTCAAGGAATTGAGTCAATTCTAATCCATTTCGGTCAAAGTTATTTCGACCTTAAACATTAGCCTTTGTATGTCCGACGTGCATGACTTTAAACTGCCCACAAAAGACAAGGGAACTCTGAATAAACGCCAAGTTCCCAGCTCACTAAACATACATTTTGTATGATTTAGGTAATATTGAGCAATTAAAAGGTTTGAATTTTGTAGGGTTATTTACATTAATCCTAGTAAAAATCAAACTATGCTTACTAGGACCATTGGATTAGGTAAAATCTAAAGAATTTAGAAAAAAAGAATGCAGGTACAGATTATTGAAGGTGAAAGTGTTTTTCATTGATGTACAAGATTTAGAAGGACATCCACAAACTGGAGTCTCTTCTCTTTTTCAAGAATTATAAGAGACTTTCAACATAACTCTTCATTTGATTTACGACATCTCCAGCTTTATCCACAACCACTTGGAATTCATTCATTCAACAGGATACCATAGGAGATTTAGTGATACTAGATCTTCTTGGAACAATTGTAATAGAATATTCGTGAGTGTGGTTTGAGAAAATTTTCTGCTGATCAAACAGTGACTCTATTTCTGTCCAAGAGACTTGGAAGATGGATAGATGGATTTGAGAATGGAGCATTGGAAGTAAAGATCCATTTGGAGAGAGTACTCTTTTCAGATATTGATCTAATTCCATGTTTGTCTTCTCTCCACCATCCGACAGTGGAAAACATTTCAGCCCATGGGTTTGCCATTTTCATATCTGCAAGGAAATGGAATGGATGGAGAATTTGAAAGATCACACCATTGTTGTTTCTCTTAATGCATATCATAACTGAAATAGAGGAGTAGAAGTGCAGCTGCATTTCAGGTGTATATTTCTTTACATTTGGAACATTGAATCCATACAGATGACCATGACCATATAGGGACAAGTAGATTCTCTGTGGGAAACTAAGATAATATTTCTTCAAGTAATTAGCCAAATCTGGGAAAGTTCTATCGCAGATATCTTAGTAATCATGGCCAACAATGTTCATCATGTCATCAATCCACTTGCTAGCTAGTTCAACAACTATTTCGACTCTCCTGGGAGCCATTGAATCTGCACACAAAAATTGAATAAACTAACTCTTAAATGGGTTTATTTTTCATAAAATTTCTGAATAAAATTCAGAAAAATGGCAAAGGCATTAAGGAGCACAAGTTTAAAACTTGGAACGCAAGTATGGATGTGCCTCCCAAGTATTTTCCACGCAAGTATCACCGCGCAGGCCCAGATACCTTGATAGTAGCGCGACATCAAGGAAAACACCGGAAAACAGAGCAACATGCGTGGGTAAGGTGACCTGCGCGGTGAGAGCTCGAAGGTATGAAGTCCGAAAATCCAGATGCTTTTATGGAAGTGAGGCCCTCTATTTATAGACGTGTCCAGGACCCTGCATGCTATAACATGTGCGATCAAAGGCTATATCCCTGCACTTCAGGCCTTGCACGCCCAAAGATCATTTGCGTGCCCTACCTTGCGCGCCCCAATTTCCTTGTGATTCTCGATTTCCTCAGAGTCAAATCCTCCATTCTCTCCGGATCCAACTCTGAGGGGGGACTTTTGTTGACTCTCTTTTCGTCACAGAATCTAAAGATCGGAAACGGGGAATATCTGAGCTCAAAGTGATTCAACCTTTGAAGAATATATCAAAAAATTGACAAAGGCATGAACAAGGGATCAAAAGCACATATGTCGTGCAAGTTATATCACTGTCGCACAATTCCACTTGCGCGACGCCTAGTGTTCATGCAAGTGACTTGCACAACCTAAGTGGTAACCGCCCGGGGTTTTCTCCTGCCTATAAATAGACCCTGTGGGCCCCCCATTTGAGGAGGATTTTTTCCAGAATCTCAGATTTGAGCTCCCGGCGCCCTAGTCTCTTTTCAAAGCTTCCAAGAAAACATCTAAGGTAATTTCTTACCTAGAACAGAAGATCTAAAGAGGGGGAGGAAGGATTAAGTGTTGAAACCCATCAACACTTGTACGCCTGAGTGGCCAGCCCTTAAGGGAAAAGGCCACACTTGCGCGCCGCCTTACTCCTTCAATAGAACTTGTGCGCCCCTTTTCTAGAAGAACCTCAAGAGGATTCTAAATGCTTTAATCAAGAGTCACTCAAGTATTACCCTTCTAGTTAATCGTCGTGCAAGTAAACTATGTGTCGCGTATGCATACCTGCACGACCAGTACTTGCGCGCCCATGCAGTACCTACACGCCTTCCAGGACTTGCGCGCCCCTGCCTTTTTGGGTGCCCTTCTGGCCCATTTCACCCCTCTTAAGCCATTCCACCTTTCCTATTCAAGATTCAGTCATCAATACACTCTTCAAAGCTATTTTATGGCATGATTTCTTGATTTGACTTCCTTATCTAAAAGGAATTATGTGGAATATCTCTCAAGAACTAGTGATTTACACATCTTTATGTCACTAAAAATTGAGATTTCATTCATTCAACCTCATCCTTTAAGATGATAGAATCCTTAACCTGGGTCTCCTTTTCAGGAATAATCCCCAGTCATAAGTCCTCTAATTTGGGCATCCTCTTTAGGAGTAAGCCCCAAGACCTCTAATTTGGGCATCCTCCTTTTTAGGAGTATGTCCCAGTCATAATTGTTAACTTGGGCATCCTCCTTAGGAGTAAGCCACAATTCTTAAAGTCTCAAATATGGGAATCCTCTTCAGGAGTAATCCCCAGTCCCCTAATTTGGGAATCCTCCTCAGGAGTAAGCCCCAAAACATAATTCCCATAACCTGGGCCTCCTTTTCAGGAGTAAGCCCCAGTCTCAAATATGGGCATCCTCTTCAGGAGTAAGCCCCAGTCCCCTAATTTGGGCATCCTCCTCAGGAGTAAGCCCCAACCTTAATTTCTCTTAACCAGTCCAAATTTATCTTTGATCTGGGATTCCTTTTCATGAGTAAAGCCCAATCATAAGTCTTCTCCTAATTTGGGCCTCCTTTTCAAGAGTAAGCCCCAATTTAGAGTATTCAAAATCACCATGAATCACATATACCATTATGGACCATGTTCCTGGATTTCTTCCATAAAGTAAATCCTAACCTTCATTTATCTGGGCAGTCATACATACATAAGCCCCACAATATTTCTTATGATTGCATCTTTCATGGCACAATTGTCTAATTTTTACCAATACCTCTTGTTTCTCACACTGAGCATGACTCACGTGATCATAGAGTGTAAAAGTAATTGTGACATCCTTCTTTGAACCATTAATCATAAACATAATACTCCCTTACTCGAACTACGTGGGTTCTGATTCCTTTTCTAAACAAAGGATACATAGGTAGCCCGTCTACGGGTTTGATCCCAACTCTAAAATAATCCATGTCCTTCTCAATGACAATAAACTTCAAGTTCCCCACAGAGTGGCTTTAAAACCATCATGGTCATCATACTGACCAAGAGACTTCTATATAAATGTGTCGAAGGGTACCATTGACCAAGAATCTCTAATAAATACAGATGATTCTCTATCGATGAAGAACCCTGAATACATACAAAAGATTCTCTAAATTTCATAAATATTTAACCATTGATTGTCAGATCTGAAGGAAAGCTCATTTTATACTTGGTAATGTAATAAGGATTCACGAACATAACTTAAATCTATAAAGAGAGTCCTGGAGTGGACAATAATTCCCCTCAAAAAGGTGTGATGAGTTTGACCTCCCATCCTCTCGACCAATGCAAATTCTTAATCCTCATCATTTCACAAACTAATGAGCACCTACCTTTGGAAAGTAGGTCCGAATGGATGTGGAATCATTAGATGTTTCCGGTTCTACGAAAAAACCCATTAGAAACCAATCAGAATGTTTGAACCTCCCATCAAGGCGGTCATCCCTGGATTCTGAGGGAAACAATATATTGATACCATTAACCATTAAATTACATCGAGTATGTTCTCAACATATCCTCGAGTGTTTGAATAGTCCTTTCAGATTATCCATCCATTTGGGGTTAGATCCCATATTGAAATTCAATTCGGTACCCATAAAATTTTAAATAAATCTCCGTAATTTTTATGTGAACCTTATATCATGATAAAATACAATAGAAAGTGGGACTTTATACATCCTTACCACTTTTTTAATGTATATCATGGAGACTTGTTCAAGAGATAAATATTACCAAATAGATATAAAATGGGTAGTCTCGATGAGATGATCCACTATAACCCGTATCACATTATTTACTTTGGATGTTTTGGGAGAAAAGTGAAAAGTTCCATAGTGATATTGTACCACATCTATGCTATTATGGGTAGTAGTTGTAATAACCCTTAAGAAAGTTGTCACTCTACCTTTACATGTTGACACACCAGGAACCTTGCAGTGTATCTAGAAATATCCTTTTTTCATATTATCCCATAAATAATGATTACAAAAGTCCCTATAAATTTTCAGGTTTCCAGAATGTATAGATAAAGTAGAGATATGAAATTAATCCATCAACTTATTCTTTACCTATGGAATAGATGGAAAACATCTCTTTGTAAAAAAATTTAATACATCTTCTTGATAAATATTGAAATCAAGAAGCTTCCAATTATTCACAGCCTTTAATTTTTTTTGCAACAACGGATATTCTATTTGGGATTTTTTATCTTATATAGAAACGATGGTTGAGGAATCATTTGGGAAAAGGTATTGATGTCCCTTCCCTTATGATTACAATGTCCATTTTTACAAGTTCTTTGATAAAAGGATCTCCTCTAATCCTCATCATTTCCTTGACAACAAGGTCTTTCCTAATTAATGCATCAATGAATTTGTTTACTCTTCTGAGGTGATAATGAATTAAACAATCAGAGTATTTAATAAGTTTCAACCATCTCCTATATCTCATGTTAAATTATTTTTGAATGAAAATACAATTAAAACATTGATGGTATGTGTATATATCACATTTCTCTCTAGAAATACAGTTCCAACATATCTTCATGGTAGAAACAATCATAGTTAGCTCTAGATCATTCTTAGGATAGTTTTTCCCATGAGTATTCAACTATCGAGATGCATGAACAATTACCTTATCATTTTTAGGAGGATTCACCCAATCCATTTAAGAGATTCATCTCTAAAAATATTGAATCACTCTCTCATAGATGGTATATTTAACACAGGTGTAATAATCAATAACTTATTTATCTCTTGGAAACATTCTTCACACTCTTTTATATAGATGAACTTGAACCCTTTTTAAGTTAAAATGGTTAATGGATTAGAACGTAATGGAAATATTTTCACAATACTCCTATAATATCATTATAAACTATGAAAACTATGATCTTTAGTTATTACTATATAATGAGGCCACTCTTCCATAACCCTTATCTTGGCAAGGTCAACTGAGATTCCTTCACTGGTTACAATGTTCCCTAAGAAAGAAACTAGTTGTAATAAAAATTCACATTTTATGAAAATTACATATAATATCTACTTCCTTAGAGTTTTCAATATAACCCTTATATGATCTTCATGCTACTCAGTAATTTTAGAATATATAAAAATATCATTAATAAAAACCACCACATATTTATCATGTAGTACTTAAAGACTCTATTCATCAAATCTACAAAATTGAAGGAGAATTAGTCAAGAATAAGGGCATAAAAAAATCATAATTCCCATATATTTAATGGAAGGAATTATATGGAATATCATCTTTCATAACCCTCAATTTATGATAACCATATCCAAGATCAATCTTGGAGATGAATTGATCCCCATTAAGATGGTCAAATAAATCATCATTTCATGGAAGATGGTACTTATACTTCACTATGACCCCATAAAGTTCCCTATAATTAATTCATAACCACATTGATCCATAATTTTTCTTTACAAATTTAATAGGTTATAAGCAAGTAGATACACATAAAATGATAAACCCATCCTCCAAACGATCTTGGAGTTTCTTCTTTAATTCCTCCAGCTCCACTTTAGCCATTCTATATAGGTTCTTTTATATAGTCTTGGATCTAGTAATAAGTTCAATGGAGAACTATAGCTCTATTTATTGGGGAGTCCTAATTAACTCCTTGAGAAATACATTAATTAATTAATTATGGGTAAATTCTTTATTCATATACTTTCATTCCCTTATTCATCTTTACTGAACATCTCCATAAAGAAGGCTATAAGTAGTGCTTATCGACAATGCTCAAGTAGAGATATGTCTTTTTTTTTAAAATGTTGGATTTTCTTTCCAGAATACTAGGATTTCCTACATTATAAAGTTAATATTAGTATTATAATTTGATATCCAGTCCATCTCTAATGTAATGTCAAATTCCAACATGGTAATGACTACTATATTTGAGATGATATTATGCTCACCAAAGTAAATACAAGAGTTTCTCAATACTATGGATTCTTGGATAATCCCTCAAGGAGTATTTAATGATATTTATACTTCTATCAGTTCATGGATTTATTACATATTATTTGAAAACCTGTAGGAAATAAAGGAATCGTAGAACCAAAATCAAATTAAGTACTTTCTAGATTTGAGGGAATAATGAGAGGACATTCCACCACATCATTTGGAGATTCAACTTTAGACGTCGTGATGGAAAAATAATGACCTTGATTCCTTGGACTTTGCTAAGGTTGATAGTGATTACCCTCTGCTGCCCTCAGATTTGGACACTGATTGGAAAGGTGGTCCAGATATCCACACTTGAATTATTTTAATTTAGGTAGGGCTGCACCATCTTCCATTTATTGTTAGTGTTGATATGTTGAGGTTTCAACTCACTAACACAGTTTCAACCAATATGTACTTATATTCCTCACTTGAAACACTTCCCACTCCCATGTAAGATGTTCCCCAAATTCTTCTTCCCTCATTTATTTCTTGTGTAATGTTCCACTTTCTTTCCTCCTATTCCTTGGTCAATTCTCCTCCCCATGTTTTGCTCCAAAGATATCTTATTTTCATTTGATTTTTGAGACCACTACATCTCACTGAACTCCATTTAAAATTTTATAAAACTTCTCACTATCTTTTCATAACATCCATAGTCTCTATTGAAAATATTCTTTCGTATATGGGTTCTTAGTCTACTGAAGAATCTATCAATATTACCATTTCGATCCATGACAATGCTAGAGATGTAGCGAGAAATACATTTGATGTTCATCTCATAGCTTCCTTAAAAATAATTTTACATTTACTTCAACTCATGGAATACCTTATCCATTTTCTTTCTCATTTAATCAGGGAAATACTTATTAAAGAAGATTCCCCTATACTCTTCCCACTCCATAGCTTCAATATAACTTATTTCCTTGTGTTTTTAATCAATTTAATAGATGATAATATTATCCCTCTTAGAGGTACACAACCAGTGTGACATTCTCTTTTTCTAATAGACTATTTACAAAAAAGATCTTTTTAATAGAGATTATCCACTATTCAGTAATCTATGGGTTAGAAGATCCAATGAATGTTTGATGTTGTTGATGTATAATGGACTCAATATAAATCTATTCCCATTATGGTTAATATGGTATCTAATATTGATTAAATATTTCCCATAACATGAGTTATTTGTTTCATCATTATCAATATGGT
The DNA here is from genome assembly GCA_963277665.1 of Viscum album. Lineage (NCBI taxonomy): Eukaryota > Viridiplantae > Streptophyta > Magnoliopsida > Santalales > Viscaceae > Viscum > Viscum album. The sequence goes on along the minus strand of OY728131.1, from coordinate 1,644,700,920 downwards.
TTCTAATCAGGGTCCCATCAGAAGGCCTTAAGTGTCGGGTCTGTTGTGATCACCATTTACATAGTTTCTCTTATTTCCATCAATTATCAAAAATAATTAAATCTTTGTGAGATATGTGTTTCATTTAATAATATTTAAATTCTAATGGGGATTTTATGTCATATAAAATCATGTTTAAACATGTTATTCATTAAAAATAACTATATTTTTTGTAAATCCTTCATAGTGGTTTATAAAAATCTAGTGATTAACCAAATATAACCTCCGAGAGTGTCACAAAAGGAGTTCAAAATGGAATATTTTCATGATCTAATTTCTTTTTGAGTCTATCTCAAAGTGATGTTTTTGGGGTTTACCCATAGATATATTTATTACAAATCCACATCCACTTATTTATATCCAAATAGGGATTTATTTGTTCAGTAACCACATACTTAATATTTCACCAAAATACCATGAATTTTTGTATTGAAATTTTTTTCAAGTGTTATTTTTAAGGTTTTAAGATTATATTTTCCACAAATATCTTAACCTTCCTTTTATACAAACTATGAAATTCCGCATTTTTATTACCTAACTTTTCAATACATTTTAAAAAAATATGATCTTTTAATGTTTAGTTTCTTGGAAATAAGGTACATTATACATGAAAATATGAAAAAAAAATTATGATCCACATGAATTTATTTATCATAGATTCATACTAATTTAAATTACTATATCTCGTAACCTAGGGACATACATCAAAGGAAATGGTGAGCAGAAGCCCCAGTAAGTGTAAGTAAGGAAATAATTTACTTATGATCTTGAGGAATATCAGTATGCGCTTGATGAAATACATAAATACATGAGAAAAAAGGATTATAAATATAATAATAATATCAATAATAATTTTTAAATGTGGCTACAACATTTAATTGGGTCATTCATAATCATATCACAAAGGATTACCACTGAGGTGTCATAAAAATTTCCATGGTTATTCACTTAGTTATTGTAAAACTTTTCATCTCTAGAGATTAAATTATTTACCCAATTAATTAGATTGATATTAGGGAACACCCATAACATGTATTAATTAATTTTATTCATTAATATCATAATAAAACGTTTAATAAATTACCCATGTATAATATAATACGCGTTTCATATCAAAATCATTGTGTTTTACAATGTCCTTAAAAACAAGATCCTTTTGTCATATTTAACACAGACAAAATAGAAGGAGGAATTAATGTATATTAATAACAGAATAAAATAGATAATTTTTACATATATGTGAATAAACTTGTATAAAAAAAGGTTTGTGTATTCATAAATGAAAATAATATAACTTCTTTATAAAAAGAGGAAAATCTTGAGATGAAAATATGGCAACATAAAGGGCATGGAACATGGTTTGAGAAAACATTAAAAAGATAGGGGCCAGGGGTATCCCATTAATAAATAATTCATAATAAAATAAAGGGATATAATTAAATTTACATAAGAAAATGATATTAAAATTTTAAATACATACCACATAAAAAGGAAACATGAAAGGAAAAGAGAAGTTGGGAGTTCCCATACCTTGAATAATGACTAATAATAATAAATGATAGAGACCTTGGGGGATTTAAGAAACCTTCGGAGGACTCTTTGGGAGGTAGAACTATCAGATATTCATGGAGGATTAATTTTTAATGAATTTGCATAAATAAATGGGTGAGTATTTATAGTAAAAGTGAGGGAGTTTTTAATTAATTTCCTTGGACACCTTAGTAGTGTTTTTTCAAAACCATGGTCTTGTCCATGTTATTTTCCCATGATATTGGCCACATGAGAAACCTATTACATTATTTCAATCATCAAGAGTGGAACAAAATTTTATATTACATATTACATCATTATAAATTCATTAAATATATAGAAAACACAAAACTGTATTTTTATTATTCACCGAAAAATAAAGTATTTTATAAAATTATCGTAAATTCACCATAACCTATTATTGATTTTATGAATTAAAAAATGATATTTTTTTATCCTAATCATTCTATAAATATTATAAATTTAACTCTTACCTATAAAAATACATGTTTATTAAAAATAATATTGGAGAGAAAATGCATAGTAAAATATTCAACACTTGAAAAAAAATTATTTTATCATTTTTAATTAAATAAGAGTATTTCTATAACCCTATAATAATGAATTTTTTTAATAAAAAAACAGTTTAAAATATCAATTTATATATCTAAAATGTACAATTTTTTCCAAAAAAAATCAATTTATCAAATTGTAACTCAATTTTTAACCAAAACTATTCTTAAAATGGAAATGAGAAAAGAATTTTTTTAAAACATAGGGATTAATTTTATGTATCTGGGGTCTTGAAACATTACCCATTATAGCACCCACATACTTCCTAATGGTGAAAAGTGTGATAGTGATAGACCCATGGGGTAACTCACCTAAGATCGCACGAGTGGAAATATCCACTAACATGAACTTCTCCCATAAAGTGATTTCATTCAAGCTTAACATGTTGACGTTTAACTTGGTCTTGTTCAAGAGTGAATCCCCATGATTCCAACTCCTTCCCAAGCAATAAATATTAGGATTCGTATGACATGATTCTTTTGGATGGGGCCATCGAATCTTCTTTCCAAATTAATTAACCACTATCATTTCTATTTATAAAACCAATTATAATGTTAAAATTATTAATAAGAGAATTGTTTCCAATGATAATATTGACCAAAAATAATAATTTTCCAATGGTAAAAACCCAAAGGTCACAATTAAATTTTTCTCACTTCATTATTAAAGGGATATAGTTTTGTTGAATTCAAAATAATATAATACGCATTTTATGAAAATAAATTTTATTCAAAAAGTTTGGGTTGTTACATTCTTATATGATATATGATATCATATTGAGTGGCATGACATAATCCATTGGTTTTTTCAAATTATAATGTAATAAATGGGTTGTCATATCTAGTGATTACATAGACCCACCTTGAAAAAATTAGAGTATCACACCACCTTAGAGATATTGATATCAACTGTAGAATACAGATTATATTGATTGGAGGAGTTTATTTTATACAGGTCATATTTTGTAAGAAGTGACTATTGACCACGACTGAATTTATATTATGTTGGCCTTTTTGGCCAATAATTAGTTACAATTTATATTTTTCAAAAAATTATAGATAACTCTAGAACACATAAATTTTTACATTTTGACATAATACATATCGTAAAATATGGTACGAATAAAATTGTAATTTTTTTAAAATTTCAATTAGAATTAATTTAAATATTATATAAATTGTTTAGAAATTATAAAAAAGGTATTTTGGGATATTTGTATTATTTTTAATGTGTTTATAAATTAATTAATTAAAAAATTATTACAATTAATTATTAAATTATTATGAAAAAATTCATAAATAGATGTCCATAATGTTAATTGTTAATATTGAATAAATTTTTATATTTTATGGGTTGTCTTATAATTTAGTTATAAATATTTATATAGATGTTACATGTTTAAATTAGATAATTTTTTTAAATTATAAAAAAATTTGGAAAAATATAGAGGAGTTTCTATTTAAATTTATGAATTGTTCACCAGTAAATTGAAATGTTAAAATTAAAAAGCCTTATTTGAGAAATTATTTAATTCATACTAAAATAAGTTTTTACAGTTGATATGATGAATGCTAAATTAATATTAAATATGTGACATTTAGGTCTTTAAAATTGTTTCAAAATATAATTAGATTGTGACATATTTATATTTTATTTAATATTATATATTTATAGACAATTACATATAATAAATAATATTAGGAGGTTGAATTTTAAATAAATAAAATGGTGCTATAGCTATTTAATTATGTAACATTCATAATGGATGATAAATTATAAAGTCTTTATAATAGCTTTGTTTATGATTTTTTATTTATAGTATGTCTCATGTTTAAATATATGAATTCATTATCTATTCAATATCATTCCTTGATTTACTCATAATTCAGAAAATTATATCATTAATGGATGTATTCTTTAGTTTAAAGTGTAAAATACTTCAATGAATTTCCATACGTGCATATAAGATTTTATATGGTACATATGATATTTTGTTTTCTTTTCTTTTACCTTGAATTTGACATGTACTAGGTTAGGACCATTAATTTAATGGTTTATTATAGAGTATACATATTAGGTTATATAAATATGATGTAATTGAGTTCTCACATGATTAATTTTCCTTTGTAATAGGGACTTTGGGTTGGGAAACTCACAGGCCTCAAGGCATCTTCCTTGTCTAGAAAGGTTGGTGTTGGAATAAGGGCATACTAAAATAACTATGTGGTGAGAGGAACACAAAATTAAAATTATTTATTATTAAAATATGGATCTTGGATCACTAATGGTTATGGTGAATTTTTAAAAGTTGGAGTCATTTTAGTGGGATCACAATCTAAAGAATTTTCTTATTAAATTAATGTAATATAAGATTTTAAAATGAATTTTTTTGTTGCAAATAAAATGGCAAAATCATCAAACACGTGAATTTTAGATATATATAAATGAAAATTAAAATCATAATTTAAGAAACTTATTGGGTTGGAATAGAAACAAAAGGATTTTCCGTAAGAAATATAGTAAATTCCACATGTTAGAGTAATACCTTCTGGTATAGCCTAATATTTATGTTGTTCAAAAAATAAATCTATATGATTATGAGAAGAATATATGAATTTTCTTATGGTTTCAAATTAAATATATGAAAAAAATTCCAAAGTAAATTTATTCATCACTTATATACTCAATATTATTGAGTGTTATAAAGACTCGGAGAGACATTAAGTTTTTTTAAAGCTTGATCAGGTTGTTGATTTTATTAAGGAATCATCATCAGAAAAGGTTTGATAAGGTGTAAAAATGGGTTAAAGTTAAAATTGTAAGAAGAAAAGTGACTTTTAAATTAAAACAATATTTCTTCAAGTATCTTGTAATGGATATTGAATCATGAAGGATATGTTTGGAATAAAAATGGCCTATAGGATAAAAATAGATTAAGATACTTAAAGTGGTTAATGAATATCCTTATAAAATATATTGGGGAATGGAATAGAATCCCCCTAAAAACCCGATAACTAGAGCTACTAGTAAAACCACAAGAATATCAGCTTCATTAATCCACCTGAAATTAGTTACCTAAATCAGTATATAAAAAACCAATTATCCAAAAAATCACGCTCCCCTCAATTATGTTTACTATATGTCGGAAGTCATAGCACCCTACCCACTGCACTATGTTAAACTTTCACACACATCATCTCACAATATAAAGCAATGAAAAAACAAGGAATGGTAACAAATGAAACAAAAGTACATAAAAGAGAAAAATATCATAATATATTTACATAATTTATAATTTTGTTCTAAATTAATGTGAAGAACCAATAAAACTTATTTATATTATCATAATTATAACGATTACATGAAACTACAAAAACATTTAGTAAGATTCTAGAAAGAACAATTCACTCTAAAAAACCCCAATGCACTATATTTTCCACTGGTACACTCTGTATGCATTAGATTCACTATTACATAATTAGATATACTATTCATGGATATTTCCTACATCCTTTTTTAGAAAACATTTGTTTTTAGTTCAATCACATAAAATTCCAATATTCATGGTGGATCCTCTATATAGAATGTTACTATTGATCACCCATAATACAATTGTTCTCAATCGCTTTCCCTAGTAAATAATTGAAGATTCTTTTTTATTGATAATTACTTCTAGATAGTTCTATAATATACTAGACCTCCCTTGATGTCAAGGGAATATATGAACTTCTGATGATCCTAACTCTGCTGAATAGATGAACGGTTTTTTCCTTCACATTAGGCACAACTACTTAACACTTATTGATATTCTAGTATATGTGAATTTGATGTTATTAACATCCAATGATCTGAAATTTTTGTGGTCCAAACAAGGATTCACATCCCATTAATATTCCACTTATAGAATTATTCAAGGGAAAACCTCAATTACCTTCATCGATAACATTCTTTACTTCCTATTCTATTATGTGTCATTCATATTATTATTTATTTTATTTGACCAAGCATCAATGCGGCATGATGCTGACTTTTACATTCTTGAGATAAAGTGCCAGTGATAATTTATAATGAATTTTGGTTACTTGTGATCTTCTTGATATCTAACACTTTTTTCTCTAGCGTATTTATGATGAAGTGGTACTTGAGGTCGATATGAATGGTCTTTTCCTAGAAAAATTCATTTTTATCTTAGTAGATTAAAAATTGTAATTCCATGAAAATAATCCATCCTTTCCAAATTCATCACCCTTCCATCTAAAATATCTTCAACCAACCCATCTTCTTCCTAGATTTCATTTCCACCATACACTCTAATTTTGTTTTAATTATTTTAAAAATTCTCCAAATCTATTTCATAACATTTATTATTATTCCTTCATAAGTAAATAATAATACTATTTTTAACTTATGACTGTAAAAATCCACATCAATAGATCCTTATAATAGATATTATTCCCCAAATCAAAGATTCTCATATTAAATTCCATTGAAATATCATAGGATCCAAATAATATAATCCCAATTTTACTTTATATATTTGGAAATAAATATACTGAAAATATCAAATGAAAATGAAATATTCGGTCAAGTAAAAATAATTTCATGGATTATAATTTTCACCAGTGAAGAATAAGGAATTTTCTCAATGTACTGATGTTCATATTTCATTATAAGAGTTTTTTCATTAGACAGTTTAATGTTCTTAGTAAGTAGAGTAGTGACTAGTTTTCATTCAACCGTACCAATTATTTGAATGATTTTAAAAAAATATTCATTTTGTTATAATACCAAGGAACTAATCATCCTATCTATTTCTATCATCAATCCTGATATCTTCTTTTCTTGGATGATATCTTTCATCTCAAAACATTTGAATGACTTATTTTTCATTTTTTGAATATTTTGAGCATATGATATAACTAATAAAATTTCATCCCCAAACAATAGTAAAATGACAAAATTTACTTCCTCATATTTCTTATAGTAACAACAATGATTAACATTATGCCTACTAACATCTTATTCCCTAAATGAGCGAAACTTTCAATTCTATCCACATGGGGATTTCTTATAATCATACAACATTTTCATTAATATATAAAAAAATTATTTTCCCCTATATTTGAAATATATATTTTCTTATTAATATATATATTTCATCTTCAAATTCAATATGAATAAAATTTATCTTAACATCTATATGTTTGAGATATAGATATTTTGATGCCACCATAATTAGAATTGTTAATATAATAGAAGATTTACCTACCAGTGAAAACAATTCAATGAATTTTACTCCTTCCTTTAATTAAAACTCCTTTATTAAAATCCAAGATTTGTAACTTTTTATTCCATCATATTCTTCCTTAATCTGATTAATCCACTTGTTCTCAAGTATCCTTTTACCCTCTGCATGTTTATCCATCTCCCATGTTCTGGTGAACATCAATGATGTCATATCAACATTCATGGACAACTCACACTATTTCAAATCACCAAGAAAATATACTTCAATTTTAAAATTAGGTTATTATAAATCCATTAAGAGTATATAGTGTAAATCGTGGACAAAAATCTAATCTAGTATCCTGATTCTAGTTGATCTCCCCAACAAAATTAGCTACTCTATGTTGGTTGGATATGCTCATTCTACCAAAATTGGTGCTTCTGGCACTATAACATTCAAATCCATAAAATACCACTCAAGATTCATCCACTAATAAAAATTTTATTAATATTTTTTCCTTATTCCTAGGATTATAGCGCTTTAATTGACCTCATATAAGTTCAATATTTTTGAAAATTATCAGTACTCAGATCAATATGAACTTTATTAGTTGATTTTTCATCATCTTCCTACATCCCCATGTTCAATTCCTTCCACATAATTTTCTCATTGAAGACAACATCTCTAATTATGATGATCTGTTTTCTTTCACATTACCACAATTGATATACAAAATTTCTATCCCTATAACCAAGGAAAGGAATATTTTAAATTTTGATTCAAGTTTGTTATAGTCCATGTAAATTAAAAGTATATATACCCAACTTACAAAATCATTAATATGTTGAAATTCTAGTCATTTTCTAGAAAAATATCTCCTATAGAAGTTTCAGAGAAACTACTAATGATGGAAATCTATTAATGAGATATACCTCTATGTAGAGTGTCTCGGGAAAATATCCTTAGTCGTTATTAAGTAAAATATAATAATTTGAGGTTTCACTATAAAATTCCAATTCATTATTTCAGACACTTCATTTTTGCAGCATTTTGGACACTGTCTTTTCATGCTTTATTTATTTATTGTGGAAAATGATATAAAATATCATATGGTGTACTCACTACCATTATCTAACCAAATGTATTTCAACTTCTAATTTCTTTCACTTTCTTCCAATGCTTTCTACTGAGTAAACACCTAAAATACATAAAAATTGTGCTTCATGATGTAAATAAATAATTTAATAGTAAAATCATCAGTTAAGGTAATAAATTAGGGGAAAACATCATTAGAATAAATAGGTGAAGGTACTTAAACACATGAGTGTACATCCTCTAATTTTTGAGTCCTGTGATTCAATCTATATAAGCTGAAAGATATGTTTTTCTACTTTCCTAGAATAATAATTTCACACATTCCAATTTCATTTTGATCCAGATTCAGTATTATCTTATCCTTCAAAACATTAAAGTTATTTTGATAGAGGTAATTAAACATGATGTTCCATGTTTCATGATCATCAGGGTTTTTAATTCTGAAAAATAGCACCCAATATAAATTTATGGTCATCTAAATGGTCTCATCCTTTACTCCCCATGTAACTATCCTTGATCCTCAGGTATCTTTACATAACCCATCAAAAAATATATTTCTAGAACCACTATAATCTTGTTTTCCAATAAGAATTATATTTCTCCAATAGACATGGATAGTTTCAAATTCCATTAACTTCAAGCATCCTTTATTATTTATTTGGGTTTTGGACTATTATTTTATAATAACTTCCATGGATTCCCCATATACAAGATGGAATTTAATAAAAATCATAGATACATAATTTATTATGCATATCTGATCACACATTTAATGATAATATTCTGTAGAGTTATTCATAGAAGATTCTATTGAAGTATTCTCACTCAGTAGATAACCTTTGCTTTCTTCAATCATGTTAATAGAATCTAAAAACCTAATGTAGATTCATTTTTCGTTCTCTCCCTGTTACTCTTTTAGTTTTTCTTAATATGTAATTTCCTTATATATTTTCATTTGTTTGGATTAGGACCATATGACATACTTCAACTTCTTTCATGGGAATTTTCTTTTACTAGTTTCTTTTGGTGGGCTTGCTTTCGAGGGAGTGACCTTTCCCTTAAACTAGTATTAAGTGTTTTACTAGATATAAAATTAAGTTCCCTCCACATGAGTTATTAATTCAAGACAAAATTCTGGATTCCATCAAATACTAGATTGGGTTTTCTTTTGGAGTTAATAACTATAGTAACCAAAACATCCATCACTCCAAAAGTGAATAAAATTGTATCAATGCCCATATATCATCAGAAAATGTAATCATTACATATTAAAGTTTCACACATATAATATTTAAGTCATTAACATGATATTCCACTTGTATTACTTCCAATAATTTTAATTATAAAAGTCTTGACAACATGAAATCTTTATTCATAGCCATTGGGTTTTCATACATATCCACCAATGAATTGAAAACACATATTATTGTCTTCTTCTCTTAAATATTGAATGAAAAATTGATTTCCATACAAATTCTTAACATTACCAAAAATTACCTCTAAAATTGTTCCAATTCATCTGTATCCATTTTCACTAACTTTCCCCATATAACGGTACTTCTATTTCCTTCTAATTTAGATGATCTTCAATCTGCATCCTATTGAAACCAAACTCCATTACATTAGATTTATTGTTTGGGATTTTTATTTCATTCAATGCCATGAATGTGCCTCTACTAGTGTGTATAACCTATGAATATTGAAACAACACTTTTATACCACTTTTAAGCTAAAAGGATTGGAATCCACCCAAAAAAACTTATCCCTTGAGTTGTTGGAAAATTTATAGGATCTTTTTCTTCATCGATCCACCATAAATTCGTTACATAGACTAATATAATGAAAAAATAGAACCCCAAAAACATTAATTACCCTAGGACTAAATGTACTCAAAGTAAGTAAGAAACTATTCCCTACCCACTACACTAAGTAAACCATTCACACAACTCAAAAAAATAGAATAATAAGGAATGATGATACGTCTAACAAAAGTATATAAAGTAGAGAAAATATACGAGATCAACATGATTTAATATTTTTTCTTAAATACATGGGAGGAACCAATATAACTTATTTATGTTACTTAATATATAAAAATTACATAAAACTAACTAAAATTTCAACATGATTCATTGAAGAATGATTAATACTCTATAAAACTCTGATTCAAAGAATATTCCACTAGTATATTGGGAATCCATAAGATTAACTATTCCATGGTTAGATACATTGTTTCGGGTTATCCCCCACTTACTTGTATAATAAACATAAATTTATTATTCTGGTCAGAATATATTCCCATATTTATGGAGGGTACTCCAAATTATTGACCTCAATCACTTACCTTGGTAAAAACTTCTTGATTATCCATTCAAAATAATTCCTTTTAAAGTGTTTTCTAATATTATAAACATCTCGTGATTCCATAGGGACATATGAACTTTCAATTATACTATATACACTAAAGAGATGAATTATTTATGCATTTTCATCAAGCTAATCCACCTACTAAGGATCAAAATTCTGATAAACATGAATATGATACTATGAACATAGGGTGCTCTAAATATCTGATGGTTTGAACAAGGGTTCAAATCCCAAAAGATTCCATTTTAGGATTTAATGTTATGGAAATAAATTATTTAATTATTATAGGTATATGATACCAAACATATATATTTTATAAATTTTGTAAAAATATGTGAAGTACAAAATCAAAGTAATAATTGAAAGAGCTTTAAGTTTGTGTTCAAATGAGGAAGAAGAGGGTTGACAAATTATAATAAATAAAAATGTTTCAAAATCATCGAGTTCAACATAAAGGAATGTATCAATATTAGTTAGAACTATATAATGGATTTGTATTTTAACTTTATTCTAGTTATATAACAAGATAAGTTTTTTTATGAAGTATTCATATGAAAAAGATAACAATATGAATTTTATAAACATGGTTAATGATTCATTGTATTCTATAACATGATGTCAAATAATAAAAGGATAAAAAGAGTTTTATCTATTATAATGAATTTATCCAATATTTTTTTAAAACATGAGGAATTGAGATTCCACCACCCATTAGTAACATATTTTAAAGAATAATAATAAGTTTAGAATAACTCTTCAAACAGATTGAATACCATATAATATATGTTCTATAATAGTTTATTATTTTAATGTTCTCACTAAAAATAAATTAATGTTATTTAACTAAGAAAAAAGAGTTTGTATTCCTTAGCATAATATTCTAAAGAGAATATAGTTTCCAATGGGCCAGTGGGTGTATATTTGGATTTTGAGAAGTACAAGTAGAACTGATAAAGGATTATGCTAGTTATAATTAAATGTGAATTATACTAAATATCCTCAATGGTTTTATGGTATTTAGATAAATATTAATGTAAATATTCATAATTAGTTACTATAAGAAAGTAAAAATTACTTTATATCCCAAAATAACTTTGGTAAGTGTAGGAAATGAAAATTAATTTTATAAAATTTTTAAAAAATATCACGGAAAATGTTTGATGGAAAAGGTTTTAATAATGAGGTTAATAATGAACATAAAAAGATTTATAAGTAGACAATATAAGTTATTAACACTATAACATTGTATATTGTGGGGTAAAGATGTTTTAAAACCATGTTTAATGAATTAATTATTTAGAATATTATTCCTAATTATAATAATTATTAAAACTATAGTTATTCATAGTTTTGACACAGTAAGTAGTTTAATGAAAGGGTTTTATATGATGGTCACATAAATATATGGTAGGTATTACCTAATGATGTAATAATTTTAATAAAATATTTCAAGTGAAGTGAACAAAAGTCCTCTTTGGAGGTCCATAATTTTTGATATGATGGAATGAAGAATTATGTATGGTTTTATTAATTTTTTTAAAAGAGTCATAGAATAAAAAATTCATCATGGTACTAAAAGATGATTTTTTTTCATTCGTTCATTTTATCTACATATACTCATGAAGGTAAATGGTAATTGACCTCTCAATATATAAATTTGAGTAAAACCTAACCAATGTTTGTCATTGAGTATGATTGGTTGTGCTGAAATATTAAAGATATCATGATTAGGATTTTGTATATAGATAATAAATATGATAATAACACACACAAAAGTTTTTTATTAAGGATAACCCCCTAATTATTCCACATGGAGTGGCATATATTATGAATTTGGTACACTGAGGTTTCATGTTTCATATTTGAATTTCACCAAATTTGATGTTATAACGATACTCAACATGAAGAAATTTATACTTTGATTACATTATCATACAATCCTTAAGGCTTAAATACTAGAGAGTTTTTTGGGTTTGTTATTGATCATGTTGTCAATTAGATGTTATCCAAGATGATATTTTTCCTCTCACATAATAAGTATGCAATTTATGCCCTTGATTGAGATAAAAAAAGAAGGTTACACCCATACCTAGATATGACATGTGGTGTATATATCTATCAGATGAGGGTTATGTAATGTGATCATTAATAAGGGTGGATGAAGTATGATATATTCATCAACCTGGTTAGTCTATTCTTGGAGAATCAAATATATATGAGTAGGCTATATGAGATTGAAATAATCTCTGTACTATGTTTACTCGATGTCTTTGGTAAAGGGATATTATGGAAATTCATTATTGCACATGAAACAATTAGTGGAAACATGTACATAGATATATGTGTTTGATAGAGATCATGTCAATTTTTTTAAATAATTAGTATCACAGATTCTTTACTACATGCCACTATTTTATTACATTTATGGATTCAAGACTTCTTTTTTATTTTAAATTATTTTATGGGAACTCATATTTAATAAGTTTAGAGACTTTATTTTAATGAATAATATTTTCATTTGATGAATAACATTGTTTATAGACTTCCTCGTGTATAGTCTCAATTCATAGGACCCTAGCCTTGACACACTTACATCTGAATCCAAGGCATTCATTTTCTAAACAATCCTATATCCTATACACCATACCATAGCCATGTCCAACACCCTGCCAATTGTATATCAATTACACCCCATGCCTAGCCTTCTCACACCCTGTTCAAGTGGTTCTTGCTCCCCATAAATAGGGTGCATGAGAAGGTTAAGTGCGGATACTCAACTTAGACATATAACTTCCCCCATTTTCCTATAAAAGGCCTCATATCAACCATTTTTGGGATTCAGACCTAAATCTATATAAGGTGATTAAAAAATTCATGATTTTTCACACTCAAGATAATCCTTTATCCTTTAGGTGACTCAATAATAAATACCATAATGAAAATAATTGGAATTGTGGTTATTTTTACCATTCAATGGTTTTTACACCAACCCATCATGAAAATCACCTTCTTCTATGCTTCGTTAGGAATTATTAAATTGACTCATCCCATTGGAGTGGCTTTCTAGGGCACAACTCACTTAAGTCACCCAATTGAGGTATACTAGGATTCCACTCGCCCATGCCACCTAGGGTTGCACTCACCTATGCAACCATAGAGAGGCATACAGGGTCACCGCACACCCAAGGTACCTTGTAGAGGAATGCTAGGGTTCCACTCACATAGAACACCCAAGATAAGATTACTAGGGACCACATTCCCAAGCCTCCAAGGAGAGGCCTACTATATATTCACTCACCCATGTTATCTAAATCTGGTCTCTTAAGGAACCACTCTCCTAGGTTACCCACTATGGGAAAAGCTTAACCCTAAGTGTTATGAAATAAATATGTAATCCTTGTCCCCCTAAGAATCCAAAATGGGATAAAATTATTGACCAAAAGACATTACTAACACTATATATCCCAAAATAATCCAACATTTAATTCTATACACTTATCACCCCCCAATTAACTCCATAGATACATGACTTGGTTATGAACACTAGTGCATTTCCTTATAATCAGGTATACCTTGAATAATGGGAATACTGCATCCTGGAATCGATCATAATTTGTTTTCATCTAGATTATAAGATCCTCATAATATGGTAAATCATGAATTACAATGATTAAAGTGACTCTCACTTTCTTAGATTATTAGTGGATGATTATTTGGTTCAACCCTCTCAACTCATCTAACATTGATATTTTAGATTAACACTATGTACAACAATTCCCCAAAAAATATTTCATTCTGTATCACGAGACAAATTAATGATCTATGAATATTTATGGGGAACATAGTTATTGTAATCCCATACTATTTCATTAATAAAAATTCTATCCATGTTCCTTATTAATGAGCTAAAATACAAAGGACCTCCTACATTGTAAAATCCCAACTATACCCTCTCTTATTTATTTTCCAAAAAAATAGGATTAATATGAAAGGTTCTCTCATTAATAAGAACCAAACAAATAATTTATAGGGGTTTTTCACTTATTAGTCTAATATTATTGATTCTAAACTGCTAAAAATGGTTCCTCTTCATATAAACTTAAACTAAAAGATTTATTGGTTCTGGGATCGTGGGTCTAAATAGTGCATCATTGATCCTTAATACATAACCTCAAAAATAACTTATTTGGTAATGGTTTTATGATCATAAAAGAAAACAAATCAGTCCTTTTCACATGAATTTAAAGTGAATGATGTCTCATTTTATGTGGAACCAATCTATGTGGATTATAATTCCATTTAAAGGGATATAGGGGAATACCTTATTATGGGAGAGATCCTAATTCCAAAACACCTACATCATTTTTGGATAGTGATAAATCCAATATTGGACAATTTTGGGGACTTAAAATATATTCTAATAAACTTGGGAGTGGAAATATGGAGAACCCATGATACATAGATATGTTCACATCAATGTAAAATATTGAATGATCAACTTCACTATAATGGTAACTAATATTATTAATAAATATATAATAGAATCATGGAATGTGTAATAATCCTTTTCAAGGTATGATCTAAAAAACCATGCTCTTAACATTGATGTATAATTCAAGGTATCATTATCTCATCCAAATGAATTCCTTCATTTATAAATTTGTCTTGTTACCAAATAAATGCATGTAAAGATGCATAGGGGAAATAAAATGTGTGAAATTGATTGGAAATTATATAATTATTAAATATAATATTAATACCATACATATATTATTTTGATGCATCATTGAGAGGTTAATTTTTAGTTATTTTCTCTTCTAGGAACTCAATTTAATCTAAATGGAATCATCATTTAATGAATTGATGTGAAATAAATCCCATAATCAAGCTAGAAGAAATCTAAGATTAACCTGGATGATTTAACCTAAATAAAATATGGAACCCTAGACATATACCACATTAACGATGATAGTTTCAACCCCACAACATCGATGCGTGATGTCACTAACCCGATTATCTAATACTAGGTTGTAAAATTCCTTAGATTGGGAGTACAAACTCTACTGTTGTATCCAAATCTTGAAGAATCTTGGTGATGACCTCCAGTAGAAAAATAACCTTAGGTCACCTCATATTATATATGGAATTAAATGGAACCTATATCAATGTTTAGCCACATTATGAGTCTCTTTTCATAGAAAAGAAATTACCAACTCCCCTATCTCAGGGATGTGGAGGAGGATGTTCCACATGTTCTTGATAATTCCTAAGAGAGACCTATGGGGACTCACATAAACAACCAAAAAATCCTCAACCTCATGTCCATAAATCCTCAAATATATGTTTATGAGGATAATATGGAGTTCTTAGCCCTTTTTTCTAGACAACATAACCAAGAAGAAGGTTCTACCCAAGAAAATTGGCCACTAAAGCTCAAGTTCATGTCCATACCCATATCCCCATAAACACACATGAAACTCTTAGACATATTCAGAAAAATGAGGATCCACATATGAGGGACTCAACTTATGAAGTTAACTTCACACATTTCATAACCCCATCAATGGTCGAGGTTTTAACCTAATTCACCCAATTTACAGTATTTAAAAGGAAGGAACATTAGGGTGAATCCGTGGTTACAACATATGATTAGGTATATAATCTTATTGAAACTAATATACCAAATATGTTGTAACATAATTTTTAGAAACCCAAGGATTTTACCAAGTCACACATGTCAAGATTGATTAAATGTCTATGAGATATGTACTCTTGACTACATCTGTAAATACCTCCAAAATAAGTGACAGAAATCATGGTTGTACAAGTTCTATCTATAATACTATATCACAAATCTATAGAGGTACACCTTAAAAAATCATATAATAATCAATTCCCCATTTCCTTATAAAAATGAATTTGTAGTTACACCCCAATGTACCTTGAAACACCCATAGATTTTGGAAGATATTTTTTCCTAAATTAATACTATGTTTGATAGCTTATTTAACATGAAACACATAACTAAAAATATTCAATAAATATTATATTAATATTAATAAGAAAATAAAATAAAAATAAACCTATAGTAATTAAAATTATTTTAATCAATTTGAATTGAAAAATTTTGGTATTAAGAAAACTAAATGTTTTGAAAAGTAATTTCATTCTAAAACTAGTTATTGTTTATATATATTCAAATTTATTTTAAATAATAAAAATAAAAATTTTATAATTTTAATTTAATAAAATTAACTTTATTTTTGTATTAAAAATTTCAAAATTATCTGAAGGTGGATTTTTGATATTTTTTTGAAATAATTATTTTTAAGTGAATATTGAAAAATACAGTTTTTACCAAAAGTTTAAATTTTATGTCATTATAAAGATATGAGAAATACATAAAGATTCATAAATAAATTTAATTGATTAAATATTTATTTATGTAATAATTATATACATTTTAATTATTATTTTCCACTTATAAAATAATTATAATTTTAGAACTAAAGTAAAATTTTATTCAAATTTAAAATTATTTTTCATTCTATTCTATTAATTTAAATTAATTATTTGAAAATTAAATTTTTTCCTGATTTTAAATCCATGTGAATTTTATTTTTTTATAATAAAAATAGTTTTTTTATGTATGTTAATGAAATTTCTAATTTCAACTAACAAATGTTTTTTAATCTCAAAAAACACTTTTTTTAAAAAACTTTTTTTTTCATATTATGTACTTTTATCCTGAAATTGTCTTTTATATACCATATACATTTTATTGGATTATATTAATTTAAAATTTTAAAACGTAATTTTAAAATTATGCAATATGATATTATTTAAATTTTGTTCTTTAAAATTAATTACCATGGTTAAAATAATTTACCATTGTAAAAGTGCATTAATGTAAAAGGTAAAAAAGAATAGAAAGAAATATATTTAAAACACCTCATGTTGTCTCCAAAATTAGTTTTTAAGAGTATTATTGGCCAAATAATTTTCTTCAATTCATATTCTCAACCGTTGTTACCTTTTAACCATGAATAGTAATATACCAATATTAAAAAGTAATGGGTGCTGTTAAAATTACCCTTATCATCACTTATAAAAGGAAAAATATTACAACCCTTCATATCGAATGTATATCTTATAATTTCACTCTAAAAATATTTCATTTTTCATATCCTAGAATCATATCAAATGTGAATAATCTTATTGTATAAATTAGATATCCAAAGTCCTCTATTTATAATAAGATTTCGAAGTGAAATCCTAATTTATAAACATGAGTATTTCTTCATCTTTATCCTTTATTCTTAATATATCACTTCCAAAATTCTTATATATACTATAACCTAATGAAAAATATATTATTAATATTCTTATATTTTATTATATTAATGGATAAAATATTATTCAATCCATTCCATCCACAAATAAAAACAAAACATCATCGATTGTGCGTACATGAAGACCACCGCCTCCATGAAGCGATGTGGTTCGTTTTTCATCACTGCCTCTCATGGATAGCAAAAATGATGTATTTTAAAAATTAATAATTTTAATATGTAACATTTATAATTATAAAATTATAATTTACCATATACCTTCATTCAATCCCATTTGTATAGAAATCGAATCGGTAATCATGCATATGTGCATACTACCACCTATATGAACGATTAATTTCATTTTTCATCGCCAACCTTAATGAATGGTTATAATAATGGATTTAATTGAGATAAATTATATTTATTATATTTATAATATTATGTTTTTCTTTAATTATATATAAACAAGTCCTTACTCATTAAATCATAACAAAAAACTTTTGTTTGGGTCAGTTTTTCTACATACGATAGCTATGTTATAATATTTATTTCATTAATTATTTAGGAATATTATATAATGATAATACTATGTAATAAAAATTTATGTTATATGTTTTAATTATTCTGGAATATTTTAATTTTAATTTAATAAATTCTGAAATATATCACATTTTGAGCATCAAACATATTAAAACTAGTTCCTCAAAATTTTATATTTCACAAACCATTCCTTGATCATTCAGTAAAAAAAATTGGATATGATAAATCCTTAAAAATAAATTATTTTATTAACTTTTATTATCTTTGTATTATGAAATATAAACCAATAATTAATAATTAACCCCATCACCATTATACTTTTACGAAACAAGAAATCGATGTTTCGTAAGATCTGTTGATGGAAATAAAATATAACTAATTATTATATTTAAAATATATTGCTATAAATGAATAGTATAAAAGTTTTTATATATGAAATTTTTTAATTATTATTTTATTACGATTTTTATTT
The DNA here is from genome assembly GCA_963277665.1 of Viscum album. Lineage (NCBI taxonomy): Eukaryota > Viridiplantae > Streptophyta > Magnoliopsida > Santalales > Viscaceae > Viscum > Viscum album. The sequence continues at coordinate 1,644,681,743 of OY728131.1, read as the reverse complement.
TCATTATATAGGAGGTTTGAGTACATTTGACAATGTTAGAATACAAGGTTATTGTTTCTTTTTCTCATTTTTGAATCTATGAGACTTGTTTCATATTACCAACCATAATTTCAATTATATGGTTTATTGACTACCCCATTTCATTCAATTATAGTGAATATAATTAATTTCAAGATATTTTAATATCCATTTCTTGTTAACCCATTTATTCTTATGTTACCATTACCATAGGGGTTTTCGGTAAATTCAATTCTCATTCATTGAGTTATGAATCTTCTTCTTGAAATTACTTCAGAAAGTTCAATCACATTATTATAATTTTTTATTATGAGTTATTTAATATTTTATTACTATTTTCCAAATTTATACCACATAAAAATATTTTTATATTTTTCTTGATTCTCGAATTATGACATTTGCAAGTGAATTGGTTAACTCAAATTTACTTTCATTGAGTTAAAATATTATTTCATTAGAATAATTCATAAAATATTTATAAATTATTTTATTTAATATTTCATAAGATATTTCCCCTTTTATATATGGGAAAAATTATATATTTAACTAAAATATGTTTTCTTTATGAATTTCTTTCTTATAATGGTGTAATGTTTTTAAGAAAAAACCTCACCCCCTTTAATAATGGGGTTTCCGCCATTTCTATGTTAATTATTCCAAAAAATTCCTATCTTTATTATTTTTAAATACACATATGTGTTTAATCATGTGAAATCACAATTTTTCAATTCCATTTTTTAAATTAAAAATTTAGAACCTCTTTTTACAATTTTTTTTCAATAAAGGTATTTCAAAATATTCAATAGGTTTTTCATCTTTTTAAAATAAAATGTTTTATCTTCTATACAACATTTCTTTTGAAAACATTTACTTAGTTTCAAATAACTATTATTAAAAATTATTTATAAAATTAAATAATTTCATAAACAATTTCCTCCACCTTTTGAAAACATTGTTTTTTCATTTTTAAGGTTCCATTATCATTTATTCTTCTAAATAAGGTAAAAAAAATTAAGGCGTTTTTACGTAACCTTTTAAAAATTGTTTTATCTTTTATAAGTACCCAATATTGAAGGTTACTTTTAAAATTAAATATTTTCAAAATGTTTTCAGTTAACCTTTTCAAAAATCAATTTTCAAAGTGATAGTAACATCTTCTTTTACAATAAAGATAAAATAATTTTATAAAAACTTTTTTAATATTTAAACACCATTTTACTATTTATATATAAAGGGTATATTTATTTGGAAATTATATTTCATCAATTTTCATATACATGATATTATAAAATAATATTTTTGGGTGATTGAACTTTTAATATCAACCATTCAATTTTGGTAATACCATCCGAAAATGTTACAAAAACCATTTTTTTCCATGGGTTCCTAATGATGTGAAAAATGATATTTATCAAATGGAATAAATATTTATAGCTAAATAAAGAGTATTTTCATATATTTTCCCACAATTTATTATTAAATATTATATCTAATTAGAATTAAATTGAATACATGAGGATTTTTCTCATTCCAAAGGGTACATAGGTGGATTTATCCCAAGATAAAGGGTACATGAATGGATTTATTCCAATAAATATTATACATGGTAGGATTTACCCCAATCAAACAGGTACACATGAGGATTATCCCAAGCCATAGGGTATATAAGAGGATTATACCAAGACCAATGGTATTCCATAGGTTTATTCTAATACCAAGTGTACACAAGAGAATTATCCCATGTATAAGAAGGTACTTGGGTAATTATCCCAATAATACTATGTGATTAATTTATTCATGGGTATCCATTACATATTATTTCTATGTTTATATTTATTATACACTCATATTTCATAATCTTTTGCCTATGATTATGATATTTGAATCATGTTTAATGTGTCAAGATTACACAAACTATTTCCATAATTTATATTTATTAATTTGAGATTATATGTCATTTTATAAGGACTAATTGATCATAATTATTGTTCCATGAAAAATTTAATATTATATTTATCCTATGCTCAAGTTTTCTCATATGATTATGATATAACCCTTGATGTTATTTTGTTGAGTTATTCCCTTACTAAGCAACAAATCTCACCCTTATGTTATGTTTTCATTCCCATCATATAGAAGATATTTATGACATATGAGAAGTCTATAATAGAGTCTACTGCATAAAAATTATAGATAAATGTTCATGAGTATTGTAAATTGGGTTTATTATGTATCAGATCCTCAAATACAAAAATTATTCCATTTTTGGGATTATGTGAGTGTTTATGAGATGTAGATATTAACATATAGAAATAATTAAAAATAAAAATATTTTTAACATGGGTATCTATAATCAGTATCAAAGAAGTGTTTAGTTATTTTTCAGTATTAGTTTTGTTCTCTTTAGGTATTTTGATAATAGAACATTATTTAAAACCTTAATCAAAATTATAATGGATAAGTTTAAGAAGAATATATAATCTAAATGTTTTTGTCAAGTTTATTTTGTGTGGTTCACCTATAAACTGCATACCTATATTGATAATAGAAATTGGATATTTTTGTAACATATATACACCTAGGGTTAATAACCATGAAAAAGGTTGGTTGGGTATCAAATCAATATTCATTCTAGTGCACGTTGAGGGGGGCTAAGACTGCACACCTAGCTTGACACTCCTGGGGAATGTGATTTTTTTAATCACATTATTTTTACAAAACAATATAATGAATTTAAATATAACGTAATTTTATGATGATTTAAGATAGATAAACTAATAGGAATAATAACATATAAAACCAATACTAAATTGAAGTATTGATAGGTTATTCCAATTATATCATAGTTAAACAGAAAGTATCATAGGTTGACATGATTGTGTCATTGGTGAAGGAATTTTTGGATTGATTTTTCATACTGATATGATAATTTAATTTGATTTCATCAAGAATTATCATATCCTTGTTCAATTATAGTATTTTGTCGGAAATGGGATCATAAAAATGATTTTGTGAAAGGTATGCCCTTAAGAACTCCTACACAAGCATATTTGGGACATGTACTTTCCTAGTCATACCAAGGATAATGAGGTGGATATATCATAAGAATATATGTCTTGAGTTTCTTATAGATCCTGTATATTAATTATAACACCAAGATATTCTTAAAAAATAAACTATTCTTGATAGTGTACAAGACACGTAACATCGTGATTAAACGAAACATCAAATAATATTGTTTTAAATATGACCATTATAACCTAAATGTTAAAATGGTGGGTGTGAATAGTATTAAATAATTTATAAAATATATATTTAATTCTCATTCTAAATATAAATTTATCGATATATTCATAGTAAATAATCAAACTTTTCTTAGTAAAGTTATTTTTTTCATTAAAAATATGTATTCTTGAAAAATGTTTTTTAATGCTTTTTGTGAGAAAATATTGAAATTAATTTTTAGAAATTTCTGTAAATAAATTTGATAAATTATATTAAAATTTTAATTAATTATATAAAAATTTTACTCTTGGTGAACTTTTGGGATTTATCCAAAAATACTAATTTTTCAGTGAATAGAAAAAAATAGGAATTTATTGTAAAAAAGAATAATATTTTCAATAAATTAAGTAATTTAAAATACCCATTATGTCTTGAATACGATTTCAAGTAACATAATAATTTTTCAGTTACATTTTATTCACTTAATTACTTCTGAATCATATATATATATATATATATTATTTTGGAATAATTCTATTTTTTCAATTTAAAAACAGGTTTGTTCTAAAAATTATTTTAAAGTGAATATTGTTTCTCCATTTTAATTAATTATAATAATAACTAATGAAGGATAATTTAAATGAAATTTATATATTTTATATCTATATATATTCAAAAAAATTACATGATAATTATTAATTTTCATAGTGTTAATATAAAATATTTTTTTCTTGAAAAATGCACTTCTTCAAAAACCACATTTTCTTCATGTCTATAGATTTTATTTTAAATTAAATTCTGCCAATAATATGAATTTAATTTTGTAAAATATATGAAATATTTTTAATCTTAATTATTTATATTATCTAATATGTTAAAAATATTTTTTAAAAAAATGAATAATGAAAACTCTATAAATATTTCACCGTGGATAAAGATAAAAAAGGTTTACTAAGTGGTTAAACTAAAAATATAAGGGTTAAAATGACATTAAAATTATCTAAAATAAATTTTATTTAAATATTTAAAACTTATAATATGTAATTATATATAATGGATCATTTTTTATCCTTTTGTTACATTTAAAATGTGGGTTCACCTTTTTCTTTTCAAATACTAAAAGTGTTCCCCTTACCTCACTTATAAAAGGACACCCACACTTCTCTCCTATTTGATCCTTCAAAACATTACGATAGTGAAATACATTATTAAATACCTTAAATAATTTAAAAAAATTACTTAGATGACAAGGATTTGATTATAAATATATAATTAGAAGGATTTTGGGGAAAATCTAAGGAGGTTTTCCAAAGAAGAGGTATCATGCTTAGGTGATATTTTTTATTTTATTTCATATTCCACCTCCTTAAAATATTATTAAATTATGAGATACAATAATTAATGTATATAACCAATAATTATATTATACTTTTTTAATTTAATAACCTAATTCCATATCATATTCCCTCAAATAAGAAACTAAATTATCATTCGTGTGAATGGTGGACTACCGTATTGTGAACTGATGTAATTCGTTTTTCATCATCTCCTACCATAGGTGGTTATAATGATTCATTTATAGTATATATATGAATATTTTAATATTATTATTCTTATTTATTTATTATATCACATACCACTTCTATGTTTGTAATCTTTGGGGGATATGATAGCGCCACTCATGTGTAAGATAAACTACCATCTCACAAAGCGATTTGATTTATTTTTATATAACTATTTTAAAGGAATGTGATAAGGATAATGAAAATAAATAATATTTTATATATATGATATAATTTTTATATTAATGAAATATTTTTAATTAATATATGTTAATATATACTATTTACTCTTCCCTTTCCACTCATTAAGAAATAATAAATTCGTTCGTTTGTACATGTAGTCTATCGTCTCTATGATGTGATGTGGTTATTTGCTCATCACAATATCACATGGATGATATATATAAGTATATTTAATTATAAAATATGATATTTATTATTTTGTGATCTTACTGTAAATAAAAAATATCACTTAACTTCTCTTTATAATGATCGTTAAAAATGAAAACGTTACGTATGTGTATGTACAACATGCCAACCCCATGATTGTAATGGAGTTAATTTTCAGTAATCATATTTCATGATTTGTATTAAATGTATAATTGATTTAAAAATATGATAAATATTTCATTATTTTTACATTTGAGATAATGAAAGAATATCATCATTGGCTACGATTAAGAAATTGAAGCCATTTTGAATCACTGAACCGAACATCATAAAAAACTCAACTTGGAATTAACTGATTAAGTATTTAAATATGTAATTAAAAATAAATAAAATAAATTATTTAATTATAATGGATTAAATCTAGAGAAGGTTCTTAATAAATTAAATAATTGATATATGTTTAATATACATGAGTTAAAGGAAATACATATAAATTCTAGGCTATAGGTACTGGATTCCATCTCAATTTAATTTCATTGAGGCATATTTTAACGTTATACAACTAATTTATTTTATATTGTTTATATAATTCCCATTCTTCATGTAATATCTTGAGTCAATCATACTTAATGGTATTTTAGTTTTTATTTTAATTATTTCATCCAAGGTGATTTGAAATGAAAGTTACCAAGTGGTAAATAATTTCGTAACTCAATTTCATTCATTTGGTTAAATTACTTCTTCATTGTTTTTTATATTATAAGATTATGTGAATAATGAATTTTTATTATCATATTTTTCATTTACACTTTTTATGTGAATTACAATATAATAGAAAAAATTTATTAATTGATTAGTTCTCACCTCAACGTTATGATCATTGAAAGGGTTGCTCATCTGAAATTGTATTTTTTTGGACATATGTTATGTTATACACCTATATAATTTTATGAGTTGTATTTACTACACTTATGATATTTTATATCATGAATATTATTCTTTGAATTATATTTAATGTGTTATATGATGTTAAAATTTAATCTGTCTTACGATTGAGGAGTTACCAAATTGGAAAAGGATTTAAATTAGAATCTCCTTTATTTTCGGTATTTTATATTTTAAAGGTTATTTGAGGGGAAATTATATGATATTCTTTGTTTTAGCTAATAAAATTTTATTCTAATGTGGTTATTAATGTGTTTCACAAGTTTAATTTTAATTTAATAACTTATTTATTGAAGAAATGGCAATAAAGTAATTTGTTAGTGATACTGATCTTCTATCTTTCTTTGAGATTGGGAATATTATTTTTACATATATATGTTTTATAAAAAGTTTTAAAAAATGTTATTTTATAAAAATAAAATATTTTATAAATCTATTATGATGATATTTGACCTTGTATTAAAATTTTTGAAAATTGAAATTTTTTAACATTTTACAAATGGTTCAAATTAACTCCATTCAAAAAAAGTTTGAAGAAATATTTATTTTATACATTTCTAAAAAGAATGGATTATCCTTCCATTATGAAAACACTATGTTTTTAAGCATAATTTTTATGTTTAAAATTATGTTTTCAAAAAAATTATTTCATTAATTTTGGAGATAGTTTATATTTTAAATAAGGGTTTTCAAAATGGAATGGATATTTTCCTCAAAAATTGTTTAAATAATTATTTCAAAATCATTTTCCATCTAACATGACATACTTTTATGTAACTAAAAGTGAAAATTTTATTTTCCTAATGTAATTTTTAATTATCTTTCAACATTATTTCCATTCATCAACTTCAAAAACCCATTATATGACATTTGATTTGTTGGGATGTGTTGAAATGATACCATATTTATTATTTCTCTAGATATATAACTATTTTTATAAGATTTTTTTAGGGAACCCATTTCTTTTACATGGGTAAATAAAGTTATAAAAGGAACAATGATTGTTTCTTGGTGTTTTATAACTGTTATGGTTCTTGATGTTTTTTTATATAGGGTTGAGCCCCATTATAGCTCATGGGTGATCCTAATACAGATTATATGATGGTTGCATCCCTATTATAGGTCATGATATGAAGATTTGTGCCCCATTATATATCAAAAGTGAGTTTGGCATAGTTAATACAAAGAGTTGAGCCCCAATATAGCTCACTAGTGATCCTGATATATCTTATATGAAGGGTTGAGCTCCATTATGGATCATGAAAAATGGGTGATCCCAACATAGCTTATATGAATAGTTGAGCCCCATTATAACTATTCAATTCATTGGATAATGGTTATATTTGTTAGATAATTATATTGGAAGTTGTCCATATGGTTATTCCCATTATAAGGGTTTTCTATGGTTTTTGAGATGATGATGTCCCAAGGTACCGACATGTTTTATTTTTTATAGATATAGGTTTTAAATGTCTCCTTTGAACAAGATTGACATAACATATCTCTTGATTATCAATTCTCATGAATCTTAGATTTTTTAAAGACTTATTTTTTTTCATGTTTATTGATCTTGGTATGATGGGTATGAGTTCAATTATGTTATGCTCATACACTTTGATTATCTCATCATACCCTAATTCTTTTCTTATTCTCACTGTTGATAATAAATTGTTAATTCCTATGTTTACCCTTACTAATATTTGATATCACTATTGTTATGTTTCCTTTTCCACTGGTTATAAAGAAATAAGTTAAATGAATTTTGACAAGAATGGTTTTATATGGATAATTTTTATGGCTTATTTTGATATAAAAAATATGGGTTTAGTGGGAGGAACATTCAATTTAAGACATGGGTATTTTTTTAGAGTTTTTTTTATTATATTAAAATGTTAGTCTAAATGGTACTTGGGTATGTAATTGATCCATTATTTCATTTTATTTTTATACATTACTGATGGAAAAACCAGTTCATGTTCATTTGTATGAATCTTGTAATGAAAATTTATTATTTTTTCACCATATCTGAGGGTGAATGTCCGGAGAAAAAATAGTTGGTATCAAATTATGGTTTATATGGATTTGTAGATTATAAATTTTTCATGTAAGTATATTTAAGTGTTGTGGATTCCTCCATTGGTTTAAAAATCTTGTTTTAATCATATTTTCAATGTCTTACACACCCCTTTTTAGGTTTTAAGTGATGAGATCATAATGTGGTTAATGAAATTTTAGGAGATGTTTTATTGGGTTGAAGTATATGTAATTCTTTGGTTTAACCTAGAGTATGAAGTTGCATTTTATAGACAAATTTTTTTAACTATTTATTACCTTTAGGGTTTATATGATCTTGGATATTGAGGTATTTATAAGAACACAGGTTTTTTCATATATATATAACCATGGTATTGAAAATTGATTTAGTGACTAAGTGATTAATGTTATCTAAAAATAATATCACCACATTTTTGGGTTTTAAAGATGAAAGGTATGAGATATAATTTGAGATTAAACCAATATTTAATATCAAATATATTTAGGATATTTGGGATAAGAGTTTTTTACTTACAAATTATTTAGTTTTAATGTTGGGTATTACCGTTGAATTTTAGAGATTAAAGTTGTTTTTATTTGTATAAAGGTTTACTCAATTTAGGTATTATCTTACTATATGATAACCATTTTGGATTTTTTTAATGTATAAAGAAAAATAGAATAGATTTTTATCCCTTTTTTGGATGTTGATTTTTAGTGCTTCAGGTTTGAAAAAATCATCATGAATACTCATTATTGGGGGAAAAAGATGTGATTATAGTGGAAATTAATTGTAGGATGAAATTGAAACTATAAAGTAATTATATTTCATTATTTTTTCATTATATATGGTAAAGGAATCACTCAAATCTATTAAAAACATCCTAAAACAAAAAAAACATAATTACCATCATATCCAATGAATCAATGGTCATCTAACTCATAAAATATTTATGGTTTTGAGGTCCTTAAATTTATATTAATCATTACCCTTATTATGATAAATGATATCTTTAACTACCAATAATTATTTATTATTTTATTTAATTTACATGTATTAACTTTCCATTAATTTCATCTTATGTTTAAACCTAGTTGTCTAATGACTATTGTATTTTTCATTTCCTCATTTTAAGAGAATGTTTTTAACACTTTTACTATGTGGGATGACAAGAAAGGTATTTAAAAATTTCCAACCTCTTATTATTGAGATAATGTCAAAATTAAGAGCATTAAATATATTAAATAGGTGGAATAGGTAACACCCTATGATTTTGAAAATGGAAACTATTCTTGGTAACAAATAAGGCATGCAACACCAAGCTTAAATGAAACCTGACGGGCATATTAAGTAATACTGGGAAAATAATTTATCATTTTTAGGTTAATTTGATTAATAAAAATAAAAAATGACATATATATAATTTTACTAAAGTATCAAAACAATGCGAATGTATTCTCTTGGTTTTGAGTAGGTTAGTTGACATTTTTATTAAAATTGATGTCAATTTTAAATAAAAAGATGCACTTAGAGTCATACTAGTCACAATGTGCATCTGATTGAGGTTTTAATTATTCATACACATCTAAAATGACTTATAGATCATTTCCCTAAAGTATTAATATAATCTATATATGTGTTTTCTCGATTTTGAGTACATCTCATGTCTTTTTTACAAAAATGTCATTTTCAACTAAAAAAAAGTTGACTAATACCAGTAACATCGTGTGTCAGTTTGATGTGATACTAATTCCTTCATGTAAAAAATAACTTATGAATCATTTTAATAAATTATTAAGACAATCCAAGTGTGTTTTATCATTTTTCATTGAGTGATCCTTTTTGAACTCAAAAGTAGATTTTAAACTTATAACACACATATTGAGTTATACCGGGAACATCGTGTATTAGATTGATGTGATGATGATTATTACAAATCCAAAATGACTTATAGATCAATTTTCAAAATTATCAAAATAATAAAAATGTGTTTTATTGGTTTTGAGTATCTTAGTAGTCCTATTTATTAAAATAGTTGTATATTTTCAATAAAAAGATGCACTTAGAGTCAAATCGATCACAACGTGCATAGGATTGAGGTGAGGATGATTATTAAATGTATAAAATGACTAATGGATAATTTTAATAACATATGAAAAAATCTGGAAGGGTTTACTCAGTTTTGATTACATCACTTGTCAATTTTTAATAAAATGTCATTTTAAATTAGAAACACATGCTTTGACTCATACAGATCACATAGTGTATCATTTTGATGTGAGACTGATTTATACTTTTAAAAAATAAATTATGAATATATTTCCAAAATTATCAATAAAATCAGAGCATACTTTCTCAGTTTCTAGTGAGTGAAACTTTTTAAACTAAACTATAAATTTTTATTTGTAAACAGACAAATTGAGTCATACTGGGACCATTTGTATCATATTGAGGCTAGTATGATTCATAGGCATAAAAAATAAATTATGGATAATTTAACTGAAGTATAAAGAACAATATGAATGTGTTTCATCAGTTTTTAGTAGGTTAGTTGTCCTTTTTATTAAAACTGAAGTCAATCATAAATAAAAAGACGCATTTGTAGTCATATAAGTCACACCATGCATCAGTTTGAGATAATTCTAATTCCTACATCTCCCAAATGAATTTTGAATCATTTTATTAAAGTATAAAAATAACTATAATATGTTTTCTTGGTTTTGAGTATGTCAATTTTCCATTTTAATAAAATTAATTTCAATTCTAAATAAATAGAATCACTTTGAGTCATATCATTCACACCATATGTGTTATTGAGGTGAAGATGATTATTTCTCAACATAAATGTCTTATGTATAATTTTTTCAAAATTATCAAAACAATCCAAATTAATTTGGTCATTTTGGAGTATGTTTCTTGTTTTTTATGGAAATGTCATTTTAAACTAGAAATACACACTTTGACTCATACATATCATGTCGTTTATCTGTTTTATGTGAGGCCAATTACTACATGGAAAAAATGATTTATTAATCAAAAACCTAAATTATCAATAAAATCTGAGAGATTTTGTTCATTTTTCAATGAGTGACACTTTTTGAACTAATATGAAAATTTTAAACTGATAATAGACACTTTGAGTCATATTGCACACATCTTGTATCTGATTGAGGTGCAGATGATTCTTATACATTGAAAATGAATAATTGATTATTGTTTTAAAGTATGAAAATAATAAGAATATATTTTCTTAGGTTTGATTATTTTATTTGTTTTTTTTACTAAAATTATTGTCAATTTTAAATAAAAAAGCACTTAGAGTCAAATTGGTCACACCATGTATCAGATTGAGGCCAGACTGATTCCTACTGTCCTAATGTCTCACAATAATTCTAAATACCTATGTTACCACAATTTTAATTTTCTTTCATTGTCAAACTGTAAACACTACATATTTAGTTGATTTTCTTATCCATAAAAGATTTGTCGTTGTGTAAATAAAAAAGAGAAGAGGAAGCTCATTTTACCATCATATCATTTGAAGTCACCAAAATGGGAACATTATTTTCATATAATCTTCTAGATTTCAACAAAGAGAAAGGTTTTTCATCTAAGAATGTCAACTGAATATGATGTGTTGGAAATTCATCGATGAAATGCAATGGAAATGAAAATTTTTGTAACATTGGAAGAAAGAATTTTTTTAACTCTTTTGTGGATTGTTATAGAGAGTTGAAATAAAAATATGACTTCCCAAAGGAAATGTGAAAAAATAAATATGTATTAGATAAAAACGATAAGGAAATTAACTTAAAAATTATAGATAAAATGATGAAAAAACTAATTAAATATGTAGTATGAATTCAAATTTTCTAGATGGTTGTATGAATTCTGTAAGAATTTACTTATTTTCAATATCTCTTTTGTAGTCTCGAAGTCCAATATTGTAAAGACCCGAAAAATTAAGGATAAATTATACCCTCATAATGATTAAAATCATGTGTTTATTATTTGCCAATTGATAACACCTAACGCGGAGGACGCAGGCCGAAAAAACACGGACCGACAACCCTCCACAGCTTGTTTATCTATGTGCAAATCAACGGACGACGATGAAGCAGGCTGCTATGGTGTTTGAATCCCTTCGCAGTGAAGGTCGGGTCCCGGGAGGACTGTTGGCGAAGACGGCAGGAGAAATGGACCACCGGAGCGCGTCCGGTGGTCCGCGGAAGGTGGTGGCGGCGCTGGCGATCGGCGGCGGCAGTTGCCACCGGCTTCAATCAGCGGTGAGGGGGGGGGACCGCGCACCCCCGCTCTGCGACTTCCGCTCGGCTGCGCTGGCCAAGCTACGGCTGGCCGGTCGAGCCAGACCGAGCCGGCCGGGCCGGACCAAGCCGGACCGGGCCGGGCCCAGCCGGGTTGGACTCGGGTCGACCCGGTTCGGGCCGACCCAGGGGGGTCGGGCCGGGTCAGTCCGGGCCCAGACCCCCCATTTTCAGACCCTCTATGGTCTTTTTCCAATATCTTGGGCTACAGACCTCCGATTGACGCACCGTCAGCGGCGATGCGATCCTTGGATCGAGACGGTCGTTTTAGTTTATTGCACTCAAAGTTTTGGAACACTTTGTGTTTGTCCGGGTTGTTTCGGATACGAAACCAACCAGGCCCTCGGAGCGGAAACGCTTATATCTTGAGCTCCGGACATCTGATTGACGTGTCGTCGACTTTAATGGATTCCTCTAAGTGAGACGAATCTTCTCGCTTACTCCGCTCGAGGTTTGGATAACTTCAGAGTGCGTTCGGGTTGGTTCGCTCAAGAAACCAACCGGGCCCCTGGAACGAAAAAGCTAATAACTCACAGACCGGGCGTCTGATTGACACGTTGTCTATCTCGTGGAATTCCTCTTAATGATACGGAACTTTTGGCATACTTCTCCCGAGTTTTGGTTGCAATTGGATAGTGGTCGGGTTGGATTGTACCCGAAATCCAACCGGGCCCCTGGAACGGAAAAGCTGATATCTTTCAGACCGGACGTCTGTTTGACGAACCGTCAGCGGCATTGGTGATATCGTTGAGAAACAGTCCCTATGAGTATACCCTATGGGAGTTCAGGGTACAGTTGAGATAGGTCCGGGTTGGTTCGCTCACGAAACCAACCAGGCCAGTAGGACGAAAAGGCTAATAACTCACAGACCGGGCGTCTGATTGACGCGCCATATGTTGCGTTGAGACCCCTATGACGAGGCGGTTCATTAAGATGCTTCTTCGTGGGACTTTGAGATGCTTGGAGTATCGACCTGTAGCTCATGGAGCGGACCCTCCCAGAGACGAGCATGCGGAGTACGGAGACCGTGTAGCCGACTGAGACCTGACGACTGCTTGACCGACTCGACTTGGAGTGAGTCGACTAGCCCAGTGGACGGAGCACTACTTTGTGAGATGCAGACCCATGGCGGACGGAGCACTACCTGTGTGACAGTGCAGACCCGCGGTACTCGTCCGAAGAGTACCTCAGCAGGCTACTAGGGGGTGTGCACTACTGTGTTTGGGTGACATACCCCGGCGGGAAGCACTACTGTGTTTGGGTGGCTGACCCGCGGTACTTGACAGGAGGAGTACCTCAGCAGTCTTAGGTTAGTAAGCAGTACCTCAGAGTCGTGACAGGACCACTATACACTCCAGAGACGGAGCTCTTCAGCAGTTACGGTTTCGATAATGAAAATCCTGGTTTGAGCTCAGACTTTTGACCTTTTTGTTACCTCATGATTGAGATTGGTCACTTGATAACTTAGGTATATGTATGGGCATATACCTGGGTAGTGGTTATCCATTGATTTCATACTCATTGTGTTTCCTCAGGATTGAGATGGGATACTTGATAACTTATGTATATGAATGGGCAGATACCTAAGTAGAGGTTATCTGTTGAGATCTTCATTGTGGTTATCCTTGTTGGTTTTAGTGAGACCTTGAGGGTCTCGGGGTCTCTATTGAGTATCATTATACTCACCCCTTCACGGGCTATGCCCGCACCTCGTTGTGTTGGTTACAGACGACGGGCAGTGCTAACGGAGGCCAAGTGTTCGAGGAATGGACAGCACCCGGAGGTGAACTACACGACGAGTCAGTATCTGGAGGTGGACTTCACGGCGAGACGACACTTGGAGGAGGTTGACGGGTGAGAGCGTTGTGGAGTCTATCGGTACCTACCCTTCAGGTAGGATCCTTGGTGGACGATCCAGGAGCTGCGCCATCTGTACCTACACTTCATGTAGGATCTGAGGAGGATGACCCAGGAGCTGCTTCCGTCCTTCCAGCTATTGTCTTTTTCTATTATACTTTGTTCAGTTTTAGTTGTACTTTCTTTTGGGTTTGTATTCTGACCCATTTACCTTTTGGATTTTCTCTTTGTACTTAGTGTTTTACTTCTGCTTGAACTTTGTGGTGTTTTGTTTACTTTTATAAAGGCAATGCCTTCCCAGTTATCGAGATTTACGCCTTTGGTGCTAGTCACCATCCCCTGGCCTATGGAAGGCGGGTTTGGGGTAGTCACGGCACAGGCCCCGAGGACGGGTCGTGAAAAATTGGTATCAGAGGAGTCGGTTCTACCGCAGAACTTATAAGTCTGATATTTTCTTTCTGTGAAGCAATAGTGTTAAGGGTACCGAGTGTGGTCTTCAGTTCAGTAAGTCCAGTGTTGGTGTGGGCGGCCAACGTATCCATACCCCAGGACCCTGACAACTGATTTCTGACTTTGTGAACGAAAACACTGATTGCGTGTGTGTTTTTAAAAGTTCTCCCTTAAAACAGCTCAAACTAGGTCAGCTCACTAGGTATAATCATTTGACCATGTCACGTTGTTTCTTTCAGGATGCCTTTTCACGGACGACCAGCTAGAGCCGAGAGGGATGTGCGTACTGACAGCCTGTCAAGCGATGAGGCTTAAGTACATGGCCCTCTTGCAGTCGAGGCACCAGCGGTACTACCATACGTTGGGCCACTGATTCCACCATCCCCAGCAGTTGGTGATGCACGCCACTTGAGTGCGCTGCACGAGTTCCAGCGCCAGAGGCCACCCAGGTTCCGGGGAGAGACGGAACCGCAGGCGGTTGAGGATTAGCTGGAGGGTGTGGTGAGAGTCTTCAGGCTAGTGGGGATGCCAGCAGACTTCATGGTGATTTTTGCTGCCAGCCTTCTTCAGGCAGCAGCAGGCAGGTGGTGGAGCAACTTGTTCCAGTTTTGCAATGGGATGACCTTCCCATGGGAAGACTTCAAGACCTTCTTCAGGGTGGAGTTTGTGCCAGTAGCTCTACACCCTGAGCGTGTACAGGAGCTTCTGTCTTTTCCGCAGGGTTTTCGATCAGTAGATGAGTCATCTATGGGTAGTAGACAGATGATGCAGAGATCCAGGAGGACCAGACTAGCAGTTGGGAGATCTCGGGTTTTAGGATCGGTGGTGCAGGGCACCCGGGGTGGGGTCAGATCCAGGCATTCCAGAGACGGAAAATGTTACTCCTACGGCAGGAAGGGTCACCTAGAACGTGACTGTACGACCCCCCCGCACAGTTGATCCGCAGGTGTTGGAGGAGCCACCAAGATAGAAGCAGCGGCTGGTGCATGAGCAACAGCCAAGCAGTGGACAAGGCAGTAGAGCTCCGGGAGCAGGTGGACATGAGAGGAACTAGTGGATACGTCCCTTGTACTTCTAGTTACATGTTGCTGTTGTATTCATGTCTTTGTACTATGAGCCGCAATAATAAAAAGACACTTATCTTTTTGATGTTTGCTTTCCAGTCCTTTTGTTTGGTTGATAATGAGTGGTCCCGGTTAAAACTGTTGACTTGACCCTCACTTCCGAGATTTCTACTGGAGGAGACCCAGTGACCTCACACTAATGCCGACAGTGTGACTCGACCCTTGGAGGCGAGAGTGACATTTGGATCTCTTGGTAGTTACGTCGAGGCCTTACGACGTCATCCATGGCATGAATGTATCATTCATGTCGGGATTGACTGCATTAGGCAATGGGTGTGGTTCATCCAGGGGATGAGACCGAGTTTCTATTTTTGGAAAAGGAGAAATTTTAGCAGCTCTTCTAGATCGTAGGAAAAGAAGGTACAGATCATCCAGGAGCGGATGAAGACTGCACAGTGCAGTAAGAAACATGAAACTAGTGCTAGTCTTAGAGACTCGGGCGTGTTAAATGTTTCAAGAAGAGAAAGCTTTAAAGAGAGATGAGTATGTGAAGTGGCAGACGTGGAGGCAGAGCTAGGAGAGTAGCATGAGGTGGTGTACATCTTAACATGCTACAACCACCCGCCTTAGTTATCCCCGCCAGGCTCAGGGAGCTGGAGGTCGGAGGAAGAGTTCGGCTGCATGCGGTCAAGGAGTGTGACCCAAGGGCTCTAAAAATGATTCAAGGGACTGTCTGTGTCCACTACTAGATGTTGTAGTAACAGACGTCGATATGAATCATTCCTTGCTTTCACAATTCTTGTCCCAGACCTAGAGTTTCTAGTAAGATATGGATTTGACCCTCACGTCTGGAGATACCTTGGGAGGAGACTCGATAATCACACTTACGCCGACGATGTGGTCAGACCCTCGAGGCGAGAGTTTCGGTTGGAATCTCTTGGCGGCAGCGTCGAGGCCTTACGACGTTGGTTTGAGTATGGACTGGGCAATCACAGTTCATACACAAATTGACGGTATTAGGCAATAAAGGTTGTGGTTTAACTACGACGTCGGGATGGGTTTTCCTTGGTCGGCGAAAAGGAAACCCCAGGAAGAACACGATAAACTCATGCTCAGGAGGGTGCGACCGATCACTCTTGAGTCGGTCAACCTTACCCTCGTGGCAGCAGTCGTTTTGAGTTTAAGTTCTAACAGGAATTGGATGCCTCATGAGTTCGAGAATGACGATCACATCCTTATACGGGTCTCACCTTGACGAGGTTTATGGAGATGTGGCCAAGGCGGCAAGTTATCTCTGAGGTTCAATGGACCTTTCTAGGTCCTCATCTGGGTAGGTGGGGTGGCTTACTGCTTGACTCATCTACCTCAGTTACACCAGGTCCACGACTACTTCTACATATCTCAACTGAGGAGATACATGCTCAACCCTTCACATATCATCGACCATGGGGAGCTGGACGATGGAGATGGGGTGTCTTTCACGGAGGTTCCAGTGGGGATCGAGGATCGACGGGAGCAGATCCTATGAGGACGATTGATTCCTCGGGTGCACTTTTTTTTGGCAGTACGGGAACCTCCAGGTGAGCACATGGAAGCAGAAGGCTCAGATGTGTGCTCTGTACCGCTTTTGTGACCCTAGTTTGTGTTAAAGCTTTATGAGGACGTAAATCCCTGAGGTGGGAGTAATGTAAAGACCCGGAAATTTCAAGGGAAATTTTTTTCTAAATTTTCTTTTGGATTTTACAAGAACGCACTTTCTGACGGCGCCTGATTCTGAGGCCCGGTGTGCCCAGAATCATTTTCCGAAGTTTGGCTCGGGTACGTTCAGTGAACGAACGAGCGGGTTTTTCTAACTTTTGAACCGGTGCTCGGAATCGAATTCTGAGGGCACCGATGGAATCACAACACCGATTTTTGCTTAGAAACTCCTTTTTCAGAGTTGCGTTTTCTCGGGTGTGGTTTTTAATTTTTGGGCTTTAAGTTAAGAAATAAAATAATGTGGTACGACAAACTTTATTTTATTTCACTTAAAGCCGCTTAAAGCCACTTGAATCTGCTTAAGCTGAGTTGAAGCGGATAGGGTGGAACCCAAAATATCCTACCCTCTTGGTAGGATATTTGTGAGGTGGGGCCCGCACGAGCCTCACTATTTCTTTTCCTCTAAGTTACGCACCCGCGAAAACCTCTCTTTAATGAAAGTCAACAGTGCGTTTTTCTGGTTAAGAAATGCCCCAATTAATTGGCAGTTAAATCGTTACAATTAATTTAATGAATTAATTGTTCGTTTCTTATCTTTTGAATTTCAAAAGCTTATGTCAATAATAAAATAAGGGTTGAACTTATTTTATTTAGTTGGACTTGTGGCCTGGAGAGAATTTGGAGGAAAGTGTTCTTCTTCAACGAAGAACGCGAAGAACACGAAGAACGCTCCGACCTCCGACGAAGAACGCCAAACCCTCGGAGATCGACGACGCGACGCCGTGTACCGTGACGTCAACGACGCTTCTTCCGCAACGCTCCTTCCGTGACGCTTTCTTTTGCGACATCTTCTTCCATGATGTATTCTTCCGCGACGTCTCCTTCTGTGACGTCTCTTTCCGCGACGAATCCTCGTTTGACGAACCTCTGTTCGAGCTCGCACGAGGTAGGGGGTTTACGTGATTTTTCCTTACGTGTTTCTCTTCCGTCTTTTATCCGTGTTTATTTGGACTGCATGATATCAGTTAACGGGAGGAGGTCGGACCGCACAAACACGGCCACCCACCTCCCTATTGTTTTTCTTGTTATTGAGGATCGAATGAAAGTGATTTGGTGTCGTCGCACTATGTGGGATCGAGCGGCAAGGATGTGTGCCGTCGTCACGTCGCACAATCAATTTTTTTTTTAAAACTCTCGTGCGTGGGTTTTTGATTGCATGGTGTTCGTATAATTTATTTTGGATAAATTATACCCTCGTCGTGATTAAAACCATGTGTTTATTATTTTCCAATCGATAACACCTAACGCGGAGGACGCGGGCCGAACAAACACGGCCCGACAACCCTCCGCAGCTTGTTTATCTATGTGCGGATCAACGGACGTCGACGAAGCAGGCCCCTATGGCGTTTGAATCCCTTCGCAGTAAAGGTCGGGTCCCAGGAGGACCGTTGGCGAAGACGGCAGGAGAAACGGACCACCGGAGCGCGTCCGGTGGTTCGCGGAAGGCAGTGGCGGCGGCGCCGGCGACCGGCGGCGGCAGTTGCCGCCGGCTTCAATCAGCAGTGAGGGGGGGGGGGAACCGCGCACCCCCGCTCCGCGGCTTCCGCTCGGCCGCGTTGGCCGAGCCGCGGCTGGCCGGTCGAGCCGGACCGAGCCGGCCGGGCCGGGCCCCACCGGGCCAGACCCGGTTCGACCCGGTTCGGGCCGACCCAGGGGGGGTCGGGTCGGGTCGGTCCGGGCCCAGACCCCCCATTTTCAGACCCTCTTTGGTATTTTGCTCATATCTTGGGATACGGACCTCCGATTGACGCAATGTCAGTGGCGATGCGATCCTTGGATTGAGACGGTCATTTCAGTATATTGCACTCGAAGTTTCGGAACACTTTGGGTTTGTCCGGGTTGGTTCAGATACGAAACCAACCGGGCCCTCGGAGAGGAAACACTTATATCTTGAGCTCCAGACGTCCGATTGACGTGTCGTCGACTTTAATGGATTCCTCTAAGTGATACGGATCTTCTGACATACTCCGCTCAAGGTTTGGATGCCGTCGGAGTGTGGTCGGGTTGGTTTGCTCACGAAACCAACCGGGTCCCTGGAACGAAAAAGATAATAACTCACAGACCGGGCATCTGATTGATGCGCCATCTGTCTCGTGGAAATCCTCTTTATGATACGGAACTTTTGGCATACTTCGCCCGAGTTTTGGTTGCAGTTGGATAGTGGCCGGGTTGGATTGTACCCGAAATCCAACCAGGTCCCTAGAACGGAAAAGCTGATATCTTTCGGACCGGACGTCCGTTTGAAGAACCGTCAGCGGCGTTAGTGATCTCATTTAGAAATGGTCCCTATGAGTATACCCTATGAGAGTTTGGGGTACTGTTGAGATACAGCCGGGTTGGTTCGCTCACGAAACCAACCGGGCCCCTGGGACGAAAAGGTTAATAACTCACAGACCGGGCGTCCGATTGACGCGTCGTCTGTTGCGTTGAGACCCCTATGACAAGGCGGTCCCTTGAGATACTTCTTCGTGGGACTTTGAGATGATTGGAGTATCGACTTGTAGCTCTTGGAGCGGACCCTCCCAGAGACGAGCGTGCGGAGTACGGAGACCGTGTAGCCGACTGAGACCTGACGACTGCTTGACCGACTCGACATGGAGTGAGTCGACTAGCCCAGTTGACGGAGCACTAATTTGTGAGGTGCAGACCCATGGCGGATGGAGCACTACCTGTGTGATAGTGCAGACCCGTGGTACTCATCTGGAGAGTACCTCAGCAGGCTACTAGGGGGTGTGCACTAGTGTGTTTGGGTGACATACCCAGGCGGGAAGCACTACTGTGTTTGGGTGGCTGACCCGTGGTACTCGACAGGAGGAGTACCTCAGCAGTCTTAGGTTAGTGAGCAGTACCTCAGAGTCATGTTAGGACCACTGTACACTCCAGAGATGGAGCTCTTCAGCAGTTACAGTTTTGATAATGAAAATCCTGGTTTGAGCTGAGACTTTTGACCTTTGTGTTACCTCATGATTGAGATGGGTCACTTGATAACTTAGGTATATGTATGGGAATATAATTGGGTAGTAGTTATCCATTTATTTCATAATCATTGTGTTTACTTAGGATTGAGATGGGATACTTGATAACTTAGGTATATGTATGGGCAGATACCTAAGTAGAGGTTATCTGTTGAGATCTTCTTTGTGGTTATCCATGTTGGTTTTAGTGAGACCTTGAGGGTCTCGAGGTCCCTACTGAGTATCTTTATACTCACCCTTGCACGGGCTATGCCCGCACCTCGTTGTGTTGGTTGCGGACGACAGGCAGTGCTGATGGAGGCCGTGTTTTTGAGGACTGGACGGTACCCGGAGGTGAACTACACGACGAGTCAGTATCCGGAGGTGGACTCCACAGCGAGACGACACTCGGAGGAGGTTGACGGGCGAGAGCGTTGTGGAGGCTATCTATACCTACCCTTCAGGTAGGATCTGTGGTGGACGATCCAGGAGCTACGCCATCTGTACCTACCCTTCAGGTAGGATCTGAGGAGGATGACCCAGGAGCTGCTTTCGTCCTTCCAGTTGTTGTCTTTTTCTGTTGTACTTTGTTCAGTTGTAGTTGTACTTTCTTTTGGGTTTGTATCCTGGCCCATTTACCTTTCATCTTTTCTCTTTGTACTTATTGTTTTACTTCCGCTTGTACTCTGTGGTGTTTTGTTTACTTTTATAAAGGCAATGCCTTCCCAGTTATCGGGATTTACGCCTTTGGTGCTAGTCGCCAGCCCCTGGCCTATGGAAGGCGGGTTTGGGGTAGTCACGGCACGGGCCCCAAGGACGGGGTCCACGTAGGACCCGCTCCTGTCAGTATAAGACTTCTGCCGGCTCTGAGCTGTCCTCATCCACTCCTGGATGACCTGGACCTTCTCTTTCGTGGCCCGGACCATCTCTGGCACCACAAGTGCTGACTCCCCAGGGTCTGTCCAGCACAAAGGAGATCTGCAAGGCCTGTTGTACAACGCCTCGTATGGTGCCATCTCGATGGTGGAGTGGTAACTGTTGTTGTACGCAAACTCCACCAAGGGTATGTGGTCCTCCCAACTGCGACCAAAGTCGAGGAGACATGCGTGGAGCATGTCCTCGAGAGTCTGAATGGTCCTCTCCGTCTGACCATCCGTCTGAGGGTGAAAGGTGGTGCTCAGACGTAGCCGCGTCCCAAACGCCTCCTGCAACCCCTTCCAAAGCTGGGAAGTAAAGTGAGCATATCAATCGGAGACGATAGATGATGGCACACCGTGAAGCCGTACAATCTCCTGAACGTAGAGACGCCCCAAGCTCTCCACTGAACCCTGCTCTCTAATGGGTAAGAAGTGAGCCGACTTGGTGAGTCGGTCGACAATCACCCAGATGGAGTCGTGACCTCTGGAAGTGTGTGGAAGTCTAGTCACGAAGTCCATAGATTTTCCATCCCACTTCCACTCGGGGACCTCCAAGGGTTGTACCAAGCCTGCTGGTACCTGATGCTCTGCCTTCACCTGCTGGAAGGTGAGGCATCGAGAAATGAACTCTACCACAGCCTTCTTCATGCCTGGCCACCAGTGCTGTCGTATGAGATCCTAGTACATCTTCGCCACTCCAGTATGTACTGCCAAAGGAGAAGTGTGAAACTCTCTCAGCACCTCTTCTCATAAAGCAACTGGTGCCAAGGTACGTCCTCTTAAAAGGATGTCGTTCTCTACTCCAAAGGAGAAGCCATCAGGTGCGTGTCCTAAGGATATTTGTGCACACCGCGTCTCACAGTCAGCGTCCCGACGTTGTGTCTCTCTGACCCGCTGTAGTAGTGGAGGGGTGACTGTGAGAGACTGATGGAAGGCTGCTCCATCTCTATCCACGAAGTATATCTGCAAAGAGGCTAGCTGCTCTGTCGCCTCCTCATGTAGCTGAATTCCTATCCTCCTGCTGAGAGCATCGACCACCATGTTCCCCTTCCTAGGAGTATAAACTATCTCAAAGTCATAGTCCTAGAGGAACTCGAGCCATCGCCGCTATCTTAGGTTCAGGTCCTTCTATGAGAAGATGTACCTGAGACTCTGGTGGTCAGAAAAGACTGTAAAGCACTCGCCCATCAGATAGTGTCGTCGTGTCTTCAGAGCGAAGACCACTGCTGCTAACTCCTGGTCATGGGTAGCGTAGTTCTGCTCATGCGGCCTCAACTGACATGATCCATAGGGGATCACTACCCGCTCTTGCATAAGGACACATCCAATTCTGGTCCCTGATGCATCGCAGTAGACTACGTACCCTACTCCCTCCTCAGGCAACCTCAAGATAGGTGCGCTGGTCAATCTCTGTCTTAGCTCCTGGAAGCTATGCTGACATCTGTCTGACCACACAAAGGGTTTCCCCTTCTTCGTCAAAGTTGAGAGTGGTGTCACAACTCTAGAGAAGTCTGGCACAAACCTCGGATAGTATCCATCTAGTCCCAAGAAACTCCGCACCTCCGTCATGCTCCGGGGTGGCTCCCAAGATAGCACTGCCTTGATCTTTGCGGGATCCACCGCAACTCCCACCTTAGAAATGACATGTCCCAAGAAGTGGGCCTCACGTATGCAGAACTGACACTTCGAGAGCTTTCCATAAATATGGTGCTCTCGGAGTGTGTCTAGTACAACACGTAAGTGATAGGCGTGCTCCTCCTCAGTCGTCGAGTATATCAAAATGATGTCGATGAAGACCATGACAAATCCATCGAGGTATGGCTAAAAGATCCTGTTCATGAGGCCCATGAACACTGCTGGAGCATTGTTTACGCCGAATGGCATAACCAAGAACTCATAGTGGCCATACCGACATCTGAAGGTCGTCTTCTGCACGTCCTCGTCTCGAAATCTGAGCTGATGATAGCCTAACCTGAGGTCTATCTTCGAGAACCACTATGCTCCCTTGAGCGGATCGAAGAGGTCATCAATCCTCGGTAGCGGATACTTTTTCCTCACTGTCACCTGGTTCAGGCGACGATAATCGACACAAAGTCGCAAGCTCTCGTCCACCTTCTTGGCGAACAATATCGATGAAGCCCAGGGTGAAACACTGGGTCGGATGAAACCCTTGCCCTGCAAGTCCTCCAACTGTACCCGTAGCTCTCGACGCTCAACGGGGGCCATCCGATATGCGGGAGTGAATATCGGGGTTGTCCCGGGGTATAGATCAAAATGAAAGTCTACCTCTCTGTGAGGAGGTAGCCCTGGAACGTCGTCAGGAAAGACGTCTGCATACTGATCCACCACTGCAGGAAAACTAGGACTCCGCACGTCAACAGCTCCTAGGATGAGGCTAGCTAACTGATGAGTGATGGGATGTTCTCTCCTCTGCAGAAGTCCATCCTGTGCTGCGAAGGCTCCCTTCTCGCCGGTGAAGGTGAACCTGCTCCTGTTGGTGCATACACATCGCACCTTGCGCCTAATACAGTCAATCTTTGCATGGACTGTAGATAACCAATCCATGCCCAAGATGACGTCGTAAGGCCTCGACGCCGCTACAAGAAGATCCCAGCCGAAGCTCTCACCTCCTAGAGTAAGCTCACAATGCCGGCACCAGTGCGTAATCGTCGAGTCTGCTCCCGTAGGAGTCTCTAGCCGTAAGGATCGAGCCAACGACTCTGTCAGAATTTCCGAGCTCCGAACAAGGGCAGCGGCTATGAAAGAGTGACTCACTCCTGTGTCTACAAGAACTGCAGCAAGGGTGGAATAGACATATATCATACCTCGAATCATCTCGGGCGTGCCATGGTCTTAGGCCTCCACTGCCTGGAGATGTGCCTGTCTCTGCCCGCCAGCTCCCTATGGTCGGGGTGGGCCTCCTGGTGGTGGTGGTGGTAGAGCCTCAAAGCGTCGCCCACCACCTGCTACTCGGCCAGCTCCTCTACCTTGTCCGCCTCCTCCCTTTGGACTACCACGTTCGACCCTCTGCCTCTGCCTCGGTGGCCCCTCAACTGTCTGCTACTCCTCTGCACAATGGGTCGGGCAGTCACGAGCCATGTGACCCTGTCCGCCACATGCGTATCACTGCCTGCCTCTCGAAAGACTGGCTCTGCGCTGTGTGCCCCGCACTGCTGAGCCAGTGTCCTGAGGTCGTCTACTGGAAGGTCTGGTCTGCCTAGACCCATGAGTCATCTGTCGGCTACCTGCTGCCGAAGACTCCGCTACCTACCGCCCTGCGGTAGGTCTCGCTGTGGACTCAGCAAGAAATCTCTCGATCAGAAGGGCTCGCTCTAGTACTCCTGCCTGAGTCGGAAGTCTGAGGGAGATCAGTGATGCACTGATCTCGTGTCTCAATCCCTACTCAAAGGTCCGGGCCTGGTAGAACGGGTCCCGTACCATGTTGGTCGAGTAGCGCGAGAGATCGGTGAATCTCGCCGAGTACTGGGCGACCGTCAAGCTGCCCTGCCGCAGCCGAAGAAGCTCCTGGATGCACACCGTACGGAGGGTGTCCGGGACGAAGTCTGAGCGGTAGAGGCCCTCAAAGTCTGTCCAGTGGAGAGATGCCTCATCGTGCACCTGGAGCATCAAGCTCCACCATCGTCCTGCTGCTGCGTGCAGTAGGCTCGCTGCGAGGATCACCATGAGGTCTGCTGGTGTCCTCACTAGCCGGAAAACTCGCACCACTGCCTCCAGCCAGTCCTCGGCTGCCTGGGGGTCTGTCTCCCCACGGAACCTAGCCGGTCGCTGGCACTGAAACTCATGCAGAGCTCCAAGGCAATGTGCATCGTCAGCGGCGGGGGCTGGAAGCATCAGTGGCTCGGCGGGTAGAGGTACCGCCAGTGCCTCTGCTGTCAAAGGGCCCCGTACCGAGGCCTCTTCACTCGGCGGGCTGTCATCACATACAACTCTCGGAACCCTAGCTGGCTGCCGTCATGGGGCCATCCTGAAAAGAAACAGGTGCGCCACGGTGAGAACAGTATACCTGGTGAGATGATACAAGTAATCACAAAGAAAACTTGAAACACACATGCAATCAATGTTTTCGTGCATTAAGTCGGAAATCAGAAGTCAGGGTCCTGGTGTACGGATACGTCGGCCACCGCACCAAAACTGGACTCCCTGGACTGATAACCACACTCAATATGCTAAACACTATTGCTTCACATAGAAAAAAAAAGATCAGAGTCCGCGGTAGAACCGAATTCCTCTGATACCAATTTGTCCGGACCCATCCTCAGGGCCCGTGTCGTGACTACCCTATGCCCGCCTTCCATAGGCCAGGGGCTGGCGACTAGCACCAAGGCGTAAATCCCGGTAAAAAGGGAAGGCATTGCCTTTGTATAGTAAACAATCACCATAGAGTAACCAAGCGGAAGAAGTAAACACTAAGTAAAAGCTGGTACAACTGTAAGTGCAGAAAAGTAAAGGGGGCAGGAAATACAAGCCCAACTGTAAAGTTCAACTGAAAGGGGAAAAACAACAACTGAAAGTAAAGCTGCAACGTCGAGCCGTCCACTGGAAGTCCCACCTGAAGGGTGGGTACAGATAGCCTCCACTGTTCCTCGGTTCCACCTGACCGCTCCGAGTACATCCCGCCCAGCGGTCCACCTCCAGGTACCGTCCTGCTCCGCAAGCCTCCACCACGATCAGCGCTGTCCGTCATCTGCAACCAACACAACGTAGTTCGGGCATAGCCCGTGCAGGGGTGAGTATAAGCTACTCAGTAGGGACCCCGAGACCTCGAAGGTCTCCCAGAATCCACAAAGAACAACCAACAAAGGAAAGATACAATCACGAAGTAACATCCGACACGGCTTAGGTATATGCCCATACATATACCTAAGTCATCAATTCTCGCTCGACTCCAACATCCGAGCTCAAGTAAAACCCCATCCACATAGGAAAGAAAAACGTAAAATCCAAACAGGATAGTTCAACACAATCCACAAAGGAAAGTAAAACGTAAATCCACACAGGATAGCTCAACACAATCCACAAAGGAAAGTAAAACGTAAATCCACACAGGATATCACAACACAATCCACAAAGGAAAGTAAAATAGAGTTTCAGGTCACTCAGGTATACTTTTTCAAATGACGATAGAGATGATCACTGATCCATCTAATTCATTGGACCCACAAAGGATTGATAGGTACTAACCCCCGCAAAGACCCACACAGGATCGAGCCCACACAGGACCTGTAGGCGCTGGCTCACACAGAACCGCTGAGCGCTGACCCACACAGGATCGGACCCACACAGAATTGGTAGCACTGATCCACACAGGATCGCTGAGTGCTGTAGGTGGCGTCGTCGAATCCACTGAGGATCTCTGCACAGTCGTCGTCGTCACAGTAGTAGTCGCAGCCAGCTCTAGGGTTCCTGCACACAGCAAGCTCGTTCGGGAGGGTCCGCTCCACGAGCCGAGAGGCTGATACATCAACTGACACATAGTCCAAAGTTGATGTATCCAAAAGTTCTGTATCATCAATATGAACTCTACGGCGCAGACGGAAACAATATCGGACCACTGGAACAACTCCGGTGGCCCGCGGACCCCACCGGCGGCGCCGGCGGCCGGAGGCGGCGGCGCCCTAGCGTGCCGCCAGACAGGGTCGCTGCGGCTGAAGCCGCGGTGGCGGCGGCCAGCGGACCCGTGGCCGCGCGGGTCCAGCACACACGAGATGCGGCTTTGCCATGTCCGCTGATCCCGCGTGGCCCCACGCGGGGCCGCGGCACCTTCATCTCGCCGGGGCAGCGCCCCGCAGATCCCTCGCTCGGCCGCTCGGCCGAGCCGAGCCGGGCTGACCCGACCGGCCGGGTTGCACCGAACCGGGTCGAACCCGGACCCGGGTCGGGTCGACCCGGTTCGGGCCGGCCCAGGGGGTTGGGCCGGGTCGGTCCGGGCCCAGACCCCCCGTCTTCATACCGCTTTCGGTATTTTGCCCGTAACTTGAGCTACGGGCCACCGAACGACGTTCCGTCAGCGGCGATGCGATCCTTGGATCGAGGCGGTCGTTTCGGTATATTGCACTCAAGGTTTCGGAATACTTTGGGTTCGGCCGGGTTGGTTCATACACGAAACCAACCGGGACCTCGGAGCGGAAACGCTCATATCTTGAGCATCGGACGTCTGATTGACGTGTCGTCGACTTCGTTGAGTTCCTCTAAGTGAGAAGGATCTTTTGGCGTACTCCGCCCGAGGTTTGGACACAAGTGGAGTACGGTCGGGTTGGTTTTTCCTTAAAAACCAACCGGGCCCCTAGGACGAAAAAGCCAATAACTCTCAGACCGGGCATCCGATTGACGCGCTGTCTGCGACGTTGAGTTCCTGTTGACGATACGGAACATTTGGATACATCAAATCTGGACTATGTGTCAGTTGATGTATCAGCCTCTCGGCTCGTGGAGCAGACCCTCCCGAACGAGCTTGCTGTGTGCGGGAACCCTAGAGCTGGCTGCGACTGCTACTGTGACGACGACGACTGTGCAGAGATCCTCAGTGGATTCGACGACGACGACTATAGCACTCAGCGATCCTGTGTGGATCAGTGCTACCGATCCCATGTGGGTCCGATTCTATGTGGGTCAGCGCTCAGCGGTTCTGTGTGAGCCAGTGCCTACAGGTCCTGTGTGGGCCCGATCCTGTGTGGGTCTTTGCGGGGGTTAGTACCTATCGATCCTTTGTGGGTCCGACGACTTAGATGGATCAGTGATCATCTCTATCGTCATTTGAAGAAGTATACCTGAGTGAGCTGAAACTCTGTTTTACTTTCCTTTGTGGATTGTGTTGTGCTATCCTGTGTGGATTTATGTTTTACTTTCCTTTGTGGATTGTGTTAAGATATCCTGTGTGGATTTACGTTTTACTTTCCTTTGTGGATTGTGTTGAGCTATCCTGTGTGGATTTTACGTTTTGCTTTCCTGTGTGGACTGGGTTGTACTTGAGCTCGGATGTTGGAGCTGAGTGATAATTGATGACTTAGGTATATGTATGGACATATACCTAAGCTGTGTCGGATGTTACTTCATTATTGTATCTTTCCTTTGTGGATTATCCTTTGTGGATTCTGGGATACCTTCGGGAGTCTCGGGGTCCCTACTAAGTAGCTTATACTCACTCATGCACGGGCTATGCCCGCACTACGTTGTGTTGGTTGCAGACGACGGACAGCGCTGATCGTGGTGGAGGCTTGCGGAGTAGGACGGTACCCGGAGGTGGACCGCTGGGCGGGATGTACTCGGAGCGGTCAGGTGGACCCAAGGAGCAGTGGAGGCTATCTGTACCCACCCTTCAGGTGGGACTTCCAGTGGACGGCTCGACGTTGCGGCTTTACTTTCAGTTGTTGTTTTCCCCTTTCAGTTGTACTTTACAGCTGGGCTTGTATTTCCGGCCCCCTTTAATTTTCTACACTTACTGTTGTACCAGCTTTTACTTAGTGTTTACATCTTCTGCTTGCTTACTCTGTGGTGCTTGTTTACTTTACAAAGGCAATGTCTTCCCTTTTTACCAGGATTTACGCCTTGGTGCTAGTCTCCAGCCCCTGGCTGATGGAAGGCGGGCTTGGGGTAGTCATAGAATGGGCCCCGAGGACGGGTCGTTGCAAATATCTCATGAGAATGACCAGCTTCAAACAAAACACCCCAACTCGAACAAAATAATCATCCTGTATAAGGAAAAAATTATTATATGAGTAATACTAAAAAAAATTAAACTAAAATATGAAATAATGCATTAATTTTATTTACAATGATATTAATATGAAAATATCAAGATTACCTTTTTCATTGAGCAGATTCTGTATTATTATTCTTCTTACCAAAGCAATTAAACGATCTTAAAGGAAAGTTGTAAATGAAACACTATAGGGATGAAATGGTTTCGAGGAAGAAGAATTCTATGAATGTTTTGGAGCATAAAGTAATGAAATATGGAAAACAATATTATTAAAAAATGAACTCTATAAGAAATACTGAAAATTAAATCAGTGTTTCATTATATAATTTTTTAGTAAAATATAGAATGTATATTATAACACTACCTTTACATCTTCCTAAAGGGTTTCCTTTGATATAGTTTGTTCTTATGAGGGATTGGTAATATCATCATGTGAAGAATAAATTTTCTACATTAGTAGTCAAACATTTAATTCATATAATATTAATTAAGTAGAGAAAATATAATATTCTGAGGAAAGACAAATTATATTAAAAAATACTTTTACGTTCTCATTTAACTCTATTTGTTTTTTAAAGGTTTTAGGGGTCTAGTTCCTCTATCGAGAATCCAAATATCCACTTTGTGGTCTCCTCTATCATACTAGACATTTTCTACATTGGGACTGGCATGAATTGATTGTGATCTCCCAATGAAACAATCATGCTCGATTATAATTCATTCAAATGTGAACATTATAGAAAACTTTCATCCTCATCATCTCTTCTCCACAAAATTTATCATTGTATTTTTTTTGTTTAAAACACATCCACCATCTCTTGTGGACATTAATCTATGTCGCATGAAATACTTTAAGAAGTAGTTATCCATGAGATGACTAATTCTCAGAGTAGTATAAGCAACATAAAGGAGATGATGGATGAGTTTTAAGGAAACAAATTGCAATAATAACAATTTTGAAGATGAAGATGATGAGGTTGAAAATTGTACTGCATTGTGTACTCTTAAATGGGTAATGCCTCCCATTTGTGATAATAATACTATTTTTACTAGTTATTACCTTGTTCCCTATTGAAGGGGAGATTTGGGGGTTATAAACATTCTTTTATGTGATTCAGGGGGCATCGAAAGAGAAATGTTATGATATATGAATCCTTGAGGCCTTTATATATTCTATATTTATAGGACAAATTCCACTTTTAATACATTCAATAATCTATCCAGGACTATTACTACATACATTAAAATGATCCATCAATTCTTTCTTAAATCCCCTAAACAAACAAAGAACTAATAGGTAATTCAAGAGTAATAAGAAATACAAATACAATAATTAAGAATAATACTCTATAATTTGATCAACTAGAATATTTAAAAATGTATTGATAAAAAAATTTAGTAAATAAATAGTCATTTCACATAAAAGGATGGTAACTAGGGATTTCTAGGGGTGAAACCAATACATTTAGACCTATAATGATTGTCAAGAATATGAAGAGTATTCTTTATAAGAAAATTTTATTTTTATGTCCACTAGGGGTTATATGGTTATTTTGGGAACATAGTACCAAATTTTAGTCACAATGAAATAAGTAATAATTATTATGGAAGATATAGAGGTTTTAAGTTAAATGGGATATGACTCCCTCTTAGAAAAATAGTTTTTATGTGAGATGAATCATCAAAACAAATTTGTTTTTTTAATTGTATACACATAAATTTTTGTTATATATTTGTATAACATATTTGTATAATAAATATTTTTATTATAAATTTTATAATATATTTATATAGTATATTTTAATAATATATTTATATACTATATTTTTATAATATATTTGTATAATATGTTTGTATAATATATATTTGAATAGTATAATATATATTTTTATTTTCATAATATATATATATATATATATATATATATATATTCATAATGTATTTTTATAATATATATCTATATTAAATATTTATTTATTTATTTATTTTTAAAATATACATGTGTCAGTGTATATATATATGTATAATATATAAATATATAATATAATATATATGTGTGTGTGTATTTTTAATATATTTTTATTTGTTTTAAAAAATATTCATATAAATATATAAATATTTAATATATTTATATATGTATTATGTTAAATACATTTCACATAAAATTATAAATTTATATATATTTTTAGACTTATATATATTACACACACACACACACATATATATTGACATACATAAATATAAATGTATTTATAAACATGTGTGTGTGTATGTGTGTATGTAGATGTAATTATATTAAAATTTTACCATTATATATATATATATATATATCATGATATTGATATGTTCTAGGGGAGGTGGGAAGGAACCTATCTTTCATTCCATAGACCATATGGTCAATTATAATAGAAATAGAATTTCTTGTTTGGTGTTGTCTATGTGTAGAAGGGTGGTAGGGGTCGCCTGTTTTGGTAGTAGTGACCACTTGTGGGGGGGTGAAGACATTCGTAGAAGGGAATGGTGAAGATGAGATTTTATCTATTTCAAAATTATTATAATCATTAAGGGTTGAAGATCTCATGAAGTATGAGTCAGTGGAATTGGTGTGGGATGGTTTCATATAATCCAAAAGTAGTGAGTGTGTGAGAGTGTAAGGAATGATATCCCTATCTCCTTTCAACCAATCATTCCCAATAAACATTTTTGACCATAGGGATATGTCCAACGTAAAGAAACAATGATGATAAAAAAACATAAATATATCTTTCAAAATAAGAAATAAATGAGTGAGGAGGATGAGGAGAAAATATGATACCATGGATTGAAGATTTGAATCATCCGAAAGAAATTAGAGGTATCAAAAACCTGGAAAATGTTTGAGCCTTGGATTTGGATGACCCGTGAATTGTCCGAACCTTGTATTTGAGCATTGTTTAATCCTGAGATTTTTGCCTTGATTTCTGCTTCGATTCACTGAGGAGGAGCACCAGTAGAGGGTGGATTTTATATAAATCTTTGGTATCACGATGGGTTCACAACTAGTTAGTGTCATTTAAATAGATCCAAGCACATTTTCAACACTTCCAATAAATGCTGATAAAGATCCCTTTTATCAGTTCAAAATTAACTAGGACTGATTAAATACATCTTTATCATCTCTTTTTTAGCATTGATAAAGACATATATTTATCAGCACTAAAGTTCTATCACTAATAATGATGGATTTTATCATCGCTTTTTAGCACTAATAAAGCTATATCTTTATCAACACTAAAAAAGAACTCATAAATATGCCTTTTATCAGCGCTAATTAATTTAATGATGATAAAAGATTTATAATTATAGTTATAAATATAAATTTTATAAATATATTTATATAATTATATATATATAATAAAAATATATAAATAAAAATATATTAAACGTATTAGTTATTTAAATATTTTTATTATATTTTTATAATTATTTATTTATAATTATATAAATACTTTTTAAAAATAATATTAATATCATTATATATATATACGCATATTTATATAATTATATTTATACACACACATTTAGTAAATATATAAAAATAAAAATATAGTAAATATATTCATTATTTAAATAAATTTATTATAAATTTATGATATTTTTTTAAATTTATCTAAATAATTTCATTAAAATAATAATTATTTATTTATAATTATAAATGTATAAATGTATAAAAATAGTAAATATTCATTTTTATGTATTTTTATTTATAAATATTTTTTTCATATATTTTTTAACATTATTAATGAATATTTAAAAATTAAGTTCATCTATATTAAAAATGAGTGAAATTGAATAATTAAAAATGACCGCACATTACCAATATTGAAAAATGGACAAATTAAATTAAATTAATATAAATTATTATAATAAAAGAATATATATTGAAATAATGATGAATACGTACCAAAAATATTAAAACATAGTAAATAAATACATATAAAATTAATAATACCAATTAATTAAATCATATTTTTATATATTCATATATTTATTTAATTAATAAAATGTTTAATATTTTTCCCAATTTACATATTTTTAATGTTTATTTGTTCAATTTTTATTTCATATATATATATATATATTTAATATATTATATTTATTAGTATTTATAATTTTTATATAGTATATTCAATTTATTAATTTTTATCAATAAATAAGTAAATAATTTTTTAATTGTTAATTTAATAAACACATTTTTTTTTATTTACTTAATTATTTTATTTTGTTCAATAATTTATCGTGCTAAAAAAACATTGATGAAGGATCCCTTTAGAGACGTTAAAAATAAAGTGCCGGTAAATGATACCTTTTAGTGATAAAAATAAAGTGTTGATAATCGGTACCCTTTTCAATGCTAAAATAAAGAACTCATAAAGGGTACCATTTTATGAGTGCTTAAAATAAAGCACTGATAAAGGTTGCCTTTTATCAGCGCTAAAAAATGCCAATAAAATGTACCCTTTATCATCGATTGTTTTAGCACTGATAATGGAAACCGTTATTAGTTCCTTTTTCTAGCACAGATAAATGGCCAGTTCTATTAAAAGACTATTTTCTAGTAGTGATTATAGTTTCTAACCATGGGATTTGTCACAAGGAATGAATGATTCAATCTTATTAATTCCTCTAAAATATTTTTGTTCTTTTATCTATTTTGAAATTTGTCAAAGTAGCATGAGAGTAGTGATTAAAATAGATAAATTATGTATGAAAAAAAATTAAGGGAATAAATAACAATCAAAATAGAAATAATAGGAAGAAAATAAATTCAGTGTGAAAAAAAACAATTCTAGACTGATATGCCTTATAGTCCCTATAATTGACCGAAGAATGGTTTTGACCATCAACACTCAAACTCACTCAGTTCATGGATGATGTCTCAACTCACACGCCACTCTCACCATAAGAATTGATCTAGAATTCATGTAATGTATTCTTTTTCATGATTCACTCTCCCATAGAAAAACATGAATATCTACAAAAACCTCTCTTAAAAGGATGTATCGGAAGCTATGATGATCTTTCTAAGGTTATCATGCAGTACAAAAATCTCCCTTCACAAACTGTCGAGTGATATGAGTGAGGAAGATGAAAATAATAAAAGAAAAAAGTTTAGTAAATTGAGCCTATGAGTGTGTGTATGATTACATCTCTCTACTTCACCTTCATAGACTTCAAAGAGAGAATAAGGAAGAAATGCTCAAAACAAATTTGAATCTCTGGGAAGCATCTGGAATCACTTCTTAGAAACTAGCTTAAAAAATTAGTCCAAAATTTCAAAAATTTCAAGAACAATAACAAATATAAACACCAATAGTTTTTTATTTACATAATAGTAGAATGTTTTTAGAGATATATAGGGAATAAGGAACATGGAATTAGCTGTGTAATGTCCCAGATCTGGGTGACACCCAAAGGTGCCCCTTACCCGGTGGGTCACATGGCCTCAAGCGCATTTCCCTAAATACTAGAGGCTTCTGACTAGCAACGAGGGACTTGGGTGTGATAGTGGAGAAACTATGCCCTCATTGGTAGTGAAACATAGTGAAAAAATAGTAAATACTAGGGGGATGAGTAATACCATACAATAAAAGTAAATAGTAAAAGAATGATAGTTTAAAAAACTACATCATATAAAAAATAAACGAATCATGTCACATGTATCTTGGAAAGCAGCCAAACATGTCACAATACTTGAAATACTATACTAGAACAAAAGTATAAGAAATATTAAACTCCAAAAACATCAAAATCCTCATCTTTGTCACATGCTCTCTAGTTCCAACATCAATCAAGTACCTAATGATGAAGGGTGCTTTCCCTTATCTATACCTACCAAAATATAATATGTTTGGGTCCAAAAGCATGACCCATGTAGGGTGTGAGATGAATCCCAGTAGGAAACCACTAAAAGATCTTTTCCTAACTATTAGTGAATATATATATATATATGTGTGTGTGTGTGTGTGTGTAGTAGGTAATATTAAAAATTTTGTAATAAACTAGGAAGTGCTCAAAAGTAAAAAATCCAAAAGTTTTCAATTACATTCATTTAAATTTAACAATTATCCAATAGATTAAATAATTTAACCTCATGATCTATCCTAATATCTTCATTACACTATATAATAATAAAAAACAGACATCTCAAAAAACCGTTTAAACAATCAAGTTAAACTAACTCCAAGATAGTGCATTGGCTTGGCATGCTCGTCACAATCAATCAATCATTCACAAGAAACCCTATGGGAACGTTATCATAGTTCAACCCCTATGGTTTAACATATAATTAATTCAATTAAATATTAATGACCCTCTGGGAAAACTCTCACAATCTAAACCCTTTGGCCCCACATGTAAAGAATCAATTAAAAAACGACCACCTGGGTAGCTCTCACGATCAATACCCCATCGTCTGCATAGTGATAATAATTATAACGACCCTCTAGAGGATCTCATATTCAATGACCTATGGTCTAAAATATGTTTAATAATGACCCTATAGGTAGCTCTCATGGTTTAACCCCTCTAGTCAATGACCCTACGGCAGCTCTCATAGTCAATTACCCTGGTTAACAATAACAACAATAATAAATAAAAGAGCCTACATCGAGATGCTCTCATAGTCAATTCCCTTTGGCCAACTTTCACGATGGGAAACACAAGAATATCATCTAAAAAATAACTCTATCATAATAATACTAGGTATGTAAAAAAACACATTCCTAACATGCAATTCTAGACCAAATGGCCATAATCAAACAAACATGGGATACATGCCCATAACTATGGAAACTAAACCTATTAAATACTAAGTAACCCTTTTTAATCAAACACATCCTAATAGGTCTTAATCAGGGTTTAATTCTAAAAAACACAACTCCCTAAAAATGTTTATTCACCTATTTAATAATATATAATCCAAATACAATCAAAGGAAGGCACAAACCACATACCTCGATGTTTTACGACAATCAGTCTTGAATGTCGGCCCTTGAATCGACTTAGAACATCATAGATCTACAAAAATGTCAAAATAGTTCAACCTTGGATAACTTATGAGAGAGGAGAAATCAGGAAGAGTGTCTCTAGGGGAATATATAACTCACCAGTGGGAATCCAACGCACCCAGTGGCGTCTCAATCAGAGCTCGGATGGAGGAACGAGAGGGGTTATAATATCTTGACTGTCGCATTGCACTCCTATATGAATCATGGGAAGAAGAGATGTGTTCTGGAGATGTTAAGGGACCTCAGTCCGATTAATCAAATGAAAAGAAAAGTACATGGAGTGTCCATTTAATGTACATGTCGTGTACTAGCCTCAACTAACCCCTGTATTATGTAGTCCATGCGGCCACGTACTCAGTCATTACACAGCCAGTACATGGCAACCTACAACAACCGAGTACATGGATTATACTCTTGAGCACATGACATGTACTTATAAATTTCCAAATTCATCCGTTTTCCTCAAAACACCCGAAATCATGATCCATACTTGAAATAGAGATTCAGGATCTTACAAACTTCCCCCCTTAAAGAAATTCATTGCCAAATTTTACTTCCAAGGGTGCTGAAAATGAATATTCAAACAAATCTGGAAGCTGGGATCATACGTTGGTCTCCCTCTTCGAAGTCTTGTCTTGTAATCTCCCATGCTGCCATAGCACCCATACGAGAGGAACAGATTGGCAATGGAGAACCTTCTTGCTTCGATCCACAATACGAATAGGGTGATCCTCGAAGGATGCATCCACCTCCAAATCAACCTCCTTTGGTTGAAAAATATGATATGGGCCTACAAAGTAACGTTGTAGCTAATAAACATGGAAGATATCGTGCATAGCCCGGTACCTTTGAGGTGACTACAACCGATAGGAAATCATCCCAACTCTCTCCAAAACCTCAAACGGCCCGACATATCTTGGTGAAATCGTTCCCTATCACCTAATACTCCGGTGTCCCAACCATGGTGCGACACGTATGAAAACATGATCTCCAACCTCAATATCTAGAGGTCGTCTCTATCAATCAGCATAATATTTCTCTTGATACTATTCAGTATCCATCCTCTATCAAATCATCTCCACCTGCTAGTTGTCTCTTAGAAAGAATAATGTCCCAACATTGCTGCCTCTCTTGCATCCAGCCTATATAGGGGTGATCGGCATGGCCTACCATACAAAGCCTCATAGGTTTCCATCTTAATCATCAGTTAAAAACTATTATTATAGGAGAACTCTATTAGGGGTATTTTTCTCTACCAAGAACCAATGAAATCTAGGATGATTTCCCGTAGAATATCATAACCTGAATTGTGTGATCATACTAACCATCTGTCTTTGGATGGTATGTTGTACACAAAAGTACCTGTATTCCCAAATCCCTCTTTAATTCCCAATAGACATGAAAAATAAAATGGGCATCCCTATCTAAAATTATAGAGCACAGGACCTCATGAAAACATAAAACCTCTCGGATGTAAAACCTTCCAAGATCATGAACACTGAAGGTATCCTTGATCGGTAAGAAGTTTAAATCCTTCTTGAGTCTGTCAATGATAACCCAAACTACCTCATTCCCTGTAGGTGACCTCGATAAACCTGTCACAAAATCCATCGTGACAACATTCCACTTCCACTCATTAATGGGTAACCACGGTAATAGCCATATCGGTCACTGATGATCCACCATCACCTGCTGACAGGTGGAACATATCATAAAAAAACAAGAAAAATCACTCTTCATACCTAGCCACCAATAATAATTGTGTAAATCACGATACATCTTGATGACACCAGGATAAACTGCCCAAATTGAGGAACGAAAATCCCAAATAAACTCCTCATGTATGTTTGCTAACATCCATACACACCCATTAAAATGCAAGATCCTATCCTATCCTACATTCCACCAACTAGTAGTGTCCTCTAATGACACACTCTCCCATAAGAGTAGGCCTTTAGAATCTGATATTTGCCTCATTTTCACTTGATCCAGAAGAGTATATGTAACAACTACAGAATAAAGAAATGTATTCCCCTGTCTGTCATGAACCACCAAATTCATTTCAAAGAATATATCCATAATTTACCACTCACTGTTGGCCTCCTGAACTGCTGGTATTTGAGTCCTCCTACTCAATGAATCAGTCGCTGTGTTACCTTTCCCAGGAATATAGGCAAGATCAAAGTCAAAATATTTAAGGTTCTCAACCCACATTCACTCTATCAAATTTAGATCTCACTATGTAATGATATACTCGAGTATTTTTTGGTCAGTGAAAACCAAAAAAATCTTCCCCAAAATATAATGTCTCTCAGAGCATAATGCATGCACAACTGCAACTAACTTGAGATCGTGCATCAGGTAATTCCTCTCATATAGACTAAACTGTTGATACCCATACACAATGAATCCTTCCCCTTACATAAGCACTTTTCCCAGTCCGATACTCAATGCATCATAGTAAATGGTGTAACTCTTTCCCAGTTCTATAAAAATTAGTATCGGTGATGAAGTCAATCTCCCACTCAAAACATAAAAGGCCGAATTGTAAGAATATGTACACAATTAGTTCACACCCTTCTTAGTCAAGACTATCATGGTTCTACTAAGTGTGGAGTTTTTATATAAATCATCGATTTTAACTATCCTATCCCATTAAACACTGTACCTCAGAAACATTCTTCGGATGCTCCCCAGAAACTACTAATCTCAATTTTTTTGGGTCTAGTTATACTCATGTCTTTGAGATAACAGGACCCAAGAGTGAATCTGGTCCATCCAAAAGTGGAATTTGTAGAGATTTTCATATAACTCGTTCTCATTTAGTGTACTCAAAATGTTACCAAGATGAGTGGCATGTTCATGTCGAGTGTGATAGTACACCATGATATCTTCCTCTAAGACTAACACAAAAGAATCAAATTAAGGACAGAACGCTCAGTTCTATAGTCCCATGAAAAATACTAGGACATTCATGAGACCAAATAGTATAACCACATATTCATATAGACCACACCTACTCTGAATGGTTGTTATAGGTATATCAGATGGTCTAACATGCAACTTATGATATCCGAATCCAAATTAAATCTTTGAGAACACCTGGGATCCTCGATGCTAATCAAAGAGATCATCAATCCTCAGAAAGGGATATTAGTTCTTGACCATCAACTAGTTCAGATTCTGATAATACACACAAAGTCTGAGGGTACCATACATATTTATCGCAAAAAGGAGAAGTGAACCCTAGGGATAAATACTAGGTCAGATGAAACCCTTTTCCTGTAACTCCCCTAATTGCTTATTGAGCTTTTGAAATTATGGCATAGCTATCCTATACGGAGGAAGGGACAATAGTTCCACTCCTAGAAAAAGCTCAATAGATAAATATACCTCTCACTCTAGAGGTAAACCTAAAATGTTTTTTGGAAAGACATCCCTAAAATGATCCTCCACTGGAGGAAGGTACGTTAGTGAAGTCCCCTAGTCATCCAGATATAAACTAGAAATATAGGCTATAATTTCTCTCAAATCATGATGATCGGGCCTAGCTCTACTCACCTGGACATCTCATTCACCCTTGTGTAGAAAATATTGACCCTCTGGTAATGTCAAACTCACCCTACGACAACATCAGTCATCAAAGCCCTAGAAGGAGAGTAACCTGTATATTCCATGAATGACATCGGAGCTTGTCCTGTCTAAAAAATAATGGTCCCAGAAAAAGTGACACCCACCAACCACAATAGGTAACTCCTTGTACTGAAGTACAATAGCCGTTATAATATATAATAGAGTGTATAGTATCATTACATATCCATAACTAATGATAGAGATCCCAATTCTCTCTACAAGAACAACATATATAAACCTATGGGAAGTCCCTATTTCAAAAAGATTAGATGCTAAAACTAAGGAAACTAGAATCATACCTCTAAATGTAGAGGGAATAGGATCCTACTCCTAGTGGGTTTGGTCCACTATAATGGTCTAACTTGTACCACATTCTTGTGACCCTTCCTGACTACCCTAAACTGATCCACCCTACTATTTCTAAAAACCTTCTGATTGGATACCATGGATATGACCTACTCCTCAGCTTGAATGTTTGATTGAACTCCAGTTACCTGACTGGGGAGAAAATGGAAGTCCTTCTCCTGAATGTGGAGTCATAATAAAACCACCATCACTCACTGCTAGCGAGGAAAACTAGAAAAAGCACTGAATATGACCCATCATTCCCCAATATCGGCACATCACTGGGTCTCTCGGGTCCTAAGGTCTTGTATTCCCATTCTTCCCACACTGGTATAATAACACTTGACTACTAGAAGAAACATCATGTAAAGGAACCCTATGTCACTTCTTTATATCTATTGAAGGAGTAATAAACCTATATTCTGAACCTCCCTAGCTTAGATCTCCCATCCCTCTTAGATTACACTAGGTAATTAGTGTTTGGTTCACTATATCCATCAATATAGTTAGCCTGAAGACATTCACCAATGATCAGATGTCATACCTGAGACCAGTATCAAATCGACTATCCAAAGTAAACTTGTCACCTCCTAGAACAGGTGCGAGGCACTGAAGCTCTGTAAAACAAAAAGATTAGTCCATCACTGAAATAGAAACCTTCTCCAAATGAATGAACTCTTTTTCTTAATCATCCCTCAACATCTCAGGAGACAATTAATCATAGAAGATCCTTTAAAACTCTTCCTTAACCATAACCTGGTGACATACTACCTATGATATAACATCCTACTATATCTTGTTGTAATCATGAATCATGTACATAAAAAGATTCACCCTCCTTTATAGAATAATATCTAGATAATCAAAGATAGAGAACATGGCCCCCAACCATGACTCTGCAGCCTATGGTCCTCCATCTTCAGAAAAAGTGGGAGGATGCTGCTGCTGGAACACTCACATCAACTCTTCCATTGTTTGGGAAGGATGTGGTGCTCCCTAGAATGTTTGTAATATCCTCAAAAATCCATCATAGAACTGTGCATCAGCACCTATATCTGGTATAATAGCTGGGGAAAGAACAGGCATGATGGGAGGATCTACTGGTAGTCCCTAATCTATCCTTTCGAGTGTCTGGTCATCACCATGCACCTGGTGTATAAACGGAGGACATCTCAGAAGAATTACTATACAAGGAAAAGTTCACACCTCAGTTCAAGATTATCACGGACTAAAATTTATAAGTTAAGGAAAGGAACATAAGAATAAAATGCTGAATTTTTATAGAACCAGGGTACACGGTGTATACACCCTCAATATGGCATGTTCCCTTAGGTTTTTTTAACATGTTGTGTTCCTCTACAAAAAATGGTCATGTAACACCCATACACATGACATGTTCCTCCTATGAAACAACATGTACTTAAATTTTTCATATTTCTTGAGTTATTCTACATAGCAAGAACTACATAGTTCTCTCCTGGGTAACGCTACACGGTGTGTTCAATAATGAAATAGTGTGTACTAGTTATATTATAATCACCCATGTCGTTAGTCACAAGGTCAGAGACACAGTTGATTTTACATGGCATAAAAGAACAGGACACAGAATGTACAACCTATGTTTTATTCACCCGTGTCGTTGGTCGCATGGTCGGACACACGGTCCATACAACACGATGTGTTATCACAGTACACGGTGTGTTCTACCGAACATTTATCAACTCATGTCTCTTATAACTTAGTGAGTCACATGGTTAAGCACTACACAACATGTAATCCTAGAGCACGATGTGTACTTAAAAAAATATGTTTCTTCCAGAACAAAAGAAGACATGGTGTGTGTTAATAACACCCCAAGACGTGTTTTCTAGGTTTCTGGACATTTGGACTCTGTAAATCCTATGAAACCATTAAAAACATATAAATTTGTCCAAGGAATGAAACAATATGACATGTGAGAGACCATACTCCCACAAATAAACGTTTGGCATCCTTATTCACATCATAACATGAAAAAAATCAATTAAAGTTCAAACATGATCCACCAAATTTTGATCCAAGAGGGACCATAACACCTCAGGGAACAAAGTTTTGTGTCCTTACAAACAAAACATTTCATATTCTAATACCCTATCAAAATGGAAGGTATTATATCATGACATCTATCACAAAAACATGAATATGTAGCACAACAAGTATCACAACAATATTCAATCAGTAACTCATCTAAATGGCATGAAAATAATGCATGACATGTGATATCTAGAAAGTGCCTATATAATGCATGATATAGAATATCCTCATATCATCGGGTTGAAATAGAAATAGAACAATAATGTTATCAATAATAATAGATCGAAACAAGTGAATCAACCAACTGTGAAATCACATCGATAGTAATAATTGAAAGACTAGAAAAAAATTGCAATATTCGAGGTAACATGGATTTTCCCTGTACATGGGTTAGCTACTCTCGACCATAGCTTATTACCAATTGCCAATTTATTCCTATCCCTCTCTATAGCCTCCAAATAGTATGAAAAATCAGAAAATAAACTCCTCTGATACCACTTTGTAACGTCCCAGATCTGGGTACTGCCCAAAGGTTCCCCTTACCCGGTGGGTCACATGGCCTCAAGAAAATTTACCCAAATTCCATAGGCTTATAACTAGAATTGAC
The DNA here is from genome assembly GCA_963277665.1 of Viscum album. Taxonomy (NCBI): domain Eukaryota; kingdom Viridiplantae; phylum Streptophyta; class Magnoliopsida; order Santalales; family Viscaceae; genus Viscum; species Viscum album. The sequence continues at coordinate 1,644,638,816 of OY728131.1, read as the reverse complement.
GGAATTGGGTGTGATAGTGGGGAACCTATTCCCTCATTGGAATAGGAACACATTAGAAACAAACAGCAATAATACCATACAACAGAAGTAAACAGCAGAATACAGAAAGTATAAACGACTACAACATATAAAAATAAATGATACATGTCACATGTATCTAGGAAAGCATCCAAACAAGTAAGTATTCTGGAAATACAATACTAGAACCAATGTATAGAAAATAGTAAACTGCAATAGTATCTTAAGCAACATCTTGGTTCTATGCTATCCAGCTCCAATGACAATCATGTGCCTGATGATGAAGGGCACTTTACCTAATCTATTCCTACAACCACACAATTTGTTTAGGTCCAAAAGCATGAACCATGAAGGGTATGAGATTAATAACAGTAGGCAACCAACAAAATATCTATGCCTAACTGTCAATGAATATTTTTACCAAGAAATATTCCAAATGAACCAATAAGCTCGTAAGTACTCAAAATTAAACAATCCTAAAGTTTTTAATTACATTCATTTACAGTTAATAATTATTCAAACTGTTGAATAAAGTAACCTCCTGATCTATCATAAGCACTTCATCCCTCTATATGAAAATAACAAACATATGTCTCAAAAGACCATAAAAAAATCATGTATGACTGAGTCCAAGCTTGTGCTTTTTCTTGGAAGGATTGTCACAATAAATCAATCATTCAGAAGCAATCCTCGGGGAAATTTCTCACAATATAACCCCTCTTCATTAATAAATAATCTATTTAATAAAATAGTAAGGACCCTTGGGGAATGATCTCACAGTATAACCCCTTTGGTCTTACATGGAAGTAATCAGTTACAAACAACCACCTGGGTAGCTCTCACGGTCAATACCCCTTGGTATGCATAGTGATAATAATTATAATTACCCAATGGAATCTCTCACATTCAATTCCCTATGTCCCAAAAAATGTTTAAGAACAACCATATGGGTATCTCTCACGATCTAACCCCTCTGGTCAATGAACCCATGGAAGATCTCACAGTCAAAACCTATGGTCAATGATAACAACAATTATACATAAAATACCCTATGTTGGGAAGCTCTCATAGGCAATTACCTTTTGTAAACATTCACGATGTGAAGCACATGCATCTCATATAAACAAGAAATCCATTCTAACAGAACTAGGCATGTAAAAGACCAAACACCCATAATCTACCAAACATGGGATACACACCCTTAACTAAGGTAGTTAAACCTAATACATACTCAATAACCCATCCTCAATCAAACACACCATAATATGTCTTAATCAGGTTTTAATTAAAAAACACCAAATACCCTACACATAGATATTTGGCACATTAAGCATATATAATCCAAAGACAATCAATGAAATGAACAAACCACCTACCTCGATGTCATACGATGATCAATCTGGAACGTCGGCCCTTGAAATGAACTAGAAAATCATAGATCAGCTAAAAGGTCAAAATCAGTCAACCTTAGATAACTTATTATAGAATATAAACCAAGAAGAGAGGCTATATGGGATGATAGTACTCACCGGTGGGAATCTAATGCACCTATCGGCGTCTTAATCGGAGTTCAGACAGAGGAATGGGAGGGGTTTGAAGATATCGACCATCTCGTTTCTCTCCTATATGAAACAAGGGATGTAGAGATGTGGTTGGGAGATGAAATGTGACCTTGGTCCGATTAATAAAATAAAAATGAGAGTACAAGGCGTGTTTATTTAATGAACACACCATGTACTAGCCTTAACCAGCCCTCACTTTAGGCTATCCACACAGCCCTGTACTCAGCCCCTACACAGCCAGTACATGGCTACCCATGGAAACAACACACATGATGTGTACTCCAAATTACACAACATGTACGTATAAAATTTCAAATCCCATACTTTTTACTAAAAACACCCAAAATCAATACCCATATCTGAAATGAAGATATGTGTTCTTGAAATATTCCACCATAAATTTTAGAGCCACCTATTTAAAGATAATGTAACATAATTATCAAAAAGTAATTGAACATGTAGATTCGTCCATGTATAATACCCTACTATGTACCGTCATCTTCTCAAAATTCTACTCCAGTGATCATAGCTTAACTCCTTTAACTAAATATCGACAGCCGCACATGTACAAGATTCATCTACAAGAAATATGAATTTATAAAACCTTCTATTATTAATTCAATCTTAATATAACTTCTATAAGATTCCAAAAAAAAATACTCCATTATTTTTTACCACCTCACATACATTTTAATTTTAAAATATTTCTTAGCCTCCAGTTATCATCTATTTTAATTCATCAAATATAATTTGGATTTATAACATTCAATGCTTAAAACCCATGTGAATACCAATTGTGGTCACTATTATACTTCTAGTTTCCACCTGTAATTGATCCCATTTACTCATTAAATCCTTTATTACCTCTTTATTTTAATTTTCATTAGTTACTCACAAAATCTCCAGTTAGTAAAAATTCCTAAAATGGGTCAAGGTCTAGTGGAAGACCATTGTCCCATCTATGGTGTCATTTTGAAGTATTTTCTATTTAATTTTTAGTATTATCTTTATTCTATAGATATAATCGGAGTTTTTGAGAAAATTTGTTGTTTTTAGGCCATGAAGAAAGGGGCACATGGCTAGTGAATTGTTAGTAGAAACAATACATCCTAGATAGTGGCACTATCTAGGTCGTACAACCTAATTCATGAGAGTATAAACATCTCATAAAAACTATGCGATAAGGATTGTGGCATTATCCAAGACACATAGCCTAGATCACTTGAATACTTCCCCATTAGGTGATCCATGCATCCGATTTTTCCGTTGGACATAGGTGCCTCATGGTTGGAACATAGTTTAAGAAATTGTGTAGCCAAACCGTGTGACCTGTTAAAACATTAAAATTTTCAATATTCATAATATAACCTTCCCTTATTTTAATACCCAAACCCCTCTTTCTCACCCCATTCATACACTCCACCTCTAGGCATGCTTCCCTATCATCCTCCCCTTGGGATCAAATGTTTGGGTGTTTTGTCTTGGATTCTTTAATGAAACATCGAGTAAGATTCTCCTCCCTTCTTTTCTTCTATCCTCTTAGTCTCTTATCTCTTTCTCCTTGGGTTATCATTTCTACAACAAATTTTTTAACCTAAATTTGGTTCAATATTATTACATTGGGTTTAATATTTTTAGATTTGGTATTATTTTTCCTTTATAGGGTCTCTACTTGGTGTGGTTGTGGTTTCCACTCATATTTGTGAAAATTTGAAGCGAGAGGTAGGTGGATCCACATGTTGAAATTATTTTATAAAATTTTATGGTTGATTAAATTTTTAAATGGGTTTTGTAATATTTTTGGGTTGTGAGAAAGGTATTTTTCTTGGGTTTTGTTAGGTTTTCATGATTTAATAGTGATTTTCACTTTTGAAAATGGTTGTATGTTAAGTGTGATTTAAATTATTGGAATTATGATGGTAAAATAATGGCTTTCATGTGATATAGATATTAGAATATAGGATGTGAAAATAATAGGTATCCATGTTTGAAGACTAAGTCTTTTTTGCTAGGCAAGTCAATGAGTTAAGGCCTAGTTTCCCCAGTTGGATTACGTGACAACACTAATAAAATATTTGTGATGGGGATTGGTTGGATCAAGTATGAAATAGATTTTTGTGTCTAGGATGTGATCAATTATAGTATGAGGATCCTAGGAACTCACAAACACAATTTACCTTTGCGATTCCCTGTGGTACTCATGGTATTATTACCATTCAGATTGTTATTTGTATTCTCTTCCTCTTTTTTGCCAAAGAATATTTTTACATAAATTGTACTCTTATTTTTCATAAAAACTATCATGATAATTTATCACCTAAATTCAATGCATGGAATTTATTTTGGTGGAATCCTTCTAGAAACATTAACTCACACCCTACTTACACCATCAATTTTATGTAGACCTTGTTATGTTTGAATTGTGTTATGGAAAATCTTTCTCTAGTTGTGATGCTGGATCTATGTACTAGTGGTTTCTTTTTGATATGGTGTTAGTGGTGGGGGCTTGAGGGAATATACCAACAAATTTCATGGAGGATTATTGGTATATTTGTCCCTCCTCACCTTTTTTTGTTTTTTTGGTTTTAAATGATAAATTATAAACTCAGGATTATAGTTTTCCATTTATTCTCTCATGCTGAGGTTGTTGGTTATGATGTGATGTAAATTGTGTTAATGGTTTAAAGTTGGTTTTTATGGGTAAAATTATTCCCAAAGGTGTTACTTGATTCCAATTAACAATTTTCTATAATGTTAGGATCATGATTTCACTTCAAGACTTTCAATAGGCCCGATTGGGTGTTGGGTTAGATGGCACCCCCAAGATGGTTCATGAAAAATGGTATCAAAGATGGTTTTTACCTTTCTTTGGGTCATGTTATTTGGGTGAGTATGGATATATTTGAGCTAGGAATTTCATGGATTTACATTCTTGTATAGAGTGGTGTGTCTGGCTAACACACCTCATGATAAACCTTTGGCGACCTTTGGTTGTTCGGGATTTTGTTTAACTCATCCTTTATATGTAATGACCAAGTTATAGACTGTGCATGAACACCAGTTTGGGGTGGAGTGGTTTAATATATTAATTTCCTTTATTATGATTTTATCTTGATTTATATTTATTTTTAATATATCTCAATGTTGAGAACCCATATGGGTGATGTTTTGACGGTTTGTTTGGTTTTGTTAATTGACGTAGCATCATGCCTCCCTGGATACTTGTTGTGCTACTAAGGGAAGAGGCCAAAGAGAAATATATGTCACTAGTTGATCATATAGTAGTGTATGTAATGGTTCAGGTTATCTTCCCATTAGATTTGGGAGTGGGCTCTGGTGATACTCATTCTAAGGAAGCCAAACTGGGTCTGGAAGAGTGAAAATCTCTGGAGTTCCTCAACGAAAAACCTCATTCCTTTCAGAGTAAGATAAACCCATAGGAATCTGGGGAGTGGATTGAAAATTTTGAAAGGATTTTTGAGTTCTTTAGGATTCCAAAGGCCATTAAAGTAGCTTGTTATTAATTTATCTTCAAAGGACCGATCCATGTGTGGTGTAAATCAATGGTCCATTCTAGAAAACATGATTATATTGAATAAAGACTTCAAGGTTTCATTCTATTATAATATTTACTTGATTCCATATCCCTTTCCAAGACCCTTGAGGTTCTAGATCTCCATCAAGGGGATTAGGCAGTGTTGGAGTATTCCAAACATGGTGATGAACCGGTATTTTTCGTACCCAAAGAGGTTTCCAATTAGTATCTAAATGATCAATGTTTTGAAATGGGGTTGCAACCGACCATATATTTGATCCCATTTATTTCTGTTTTAGATGAAGACATGTGCAAAGGTAGTGGATTGAGATATGATGGGGGAATTTGGCTAGGATGGTAAGTCGGTCTTTCTATATTGACACTACATATGGTCCATGGAGGTAGTAGCATATCTGAGAAGAAAATGAAGTACAATGAGTAATAGAAGATGAGAGGTGGTAGCTCCGGCCACCCTTCCCAGCCACCTTCATCTCCAACCACTAGTGGTGGGCCATTTGTCTACTACCAGTGTGGAAGCTCTAGGAACGTGATTTCAATGTGTATAGTTTCACATATACCCTCCCATTATTGTGGGTTCTTGGGTCACTTATATAGGTTATGTAGGAGTGGTTTTGTGGTTCAGAGTGGTGAGGGTTCCTCAATGTATAGAGAATTATCATCTCATTTTGGGGTATAAGGGGCTATGGGTTCTCAGTATATTGGGTGTGGTGGAAAGGTTTGATCATCTTTTGTGAAGATTCAGCTCAAGGTAGAGCCATAAATTTAAAATATAACTTAGGTATCATCATAAATAAAGAAACATCATGTTATGGATCAAGATCCTGTGGAATTAGATGTAGGCCCTAAAATAGTTCTACGTACCGTTCTTATTGCATAATCTATATCTATCACCTTATTTGACATGGATTCTAAAAATTATTTTATTTTATTCCATCTTAGGAAACTGAAAAAACATCCAATCAATCATAATACTTATTACATAGTTTTCATTATTAAATGATGTTATAAGAGGTAATAGGGTTTTAGATGTCCATCCAATGAACTCACTATGTCAGGGGTTGAGCTGGAATGGTACTTCCTGGTTCTAGAAATGGATATTTTTATGAGATCCGTAGTATGGATTGGATGGTGAATTTTAATTCACTCGATAATTTTTATCATCGAAGAGTGTGTTTTGTTACACCCGACAGGAGTACTCATGTCTTTCAAGGTGAATGGGAAACTTGATCAGGACAAGATGGACCTATAATTCTAGAGTTTTAAAATCTCTTTTTATAGGTATATTCTATTATAATGAAGGGTGACAGTATAGGTTCTAGTAATGAGTTTTATATTATATTATATGAGCTTCCAGAGGTGTTTTTTGGATGATTTATTAGGTTTATCTCTAGATCGAGATGTAGAGTTCACCATCAACTTGGTGCTGGGAACAAAACCTATATCTCTTCCATCAAATCATATGGCCTCCAATGTGTTGAGGGAATTAAATATACAACTGCAAAATTTGGAATCCAATGGATTTATTTACCCTAGAATCCCACCTTAGGTCAGAACGGTGCTATTTTCTATAAAGGTTGATGGATACCTTTGGTTTTTCATCGATTAATGGAAAATGAGTAGGTTCAAAATCAAGTATAAATATCAATTACCCTTCATTAATGACCTATTTGATCATATAAATAGATTAAGGTGGTTTTCCAATATTGACATTCCTTCTGGGTATCATTAGGTAATAGTTATAGAGGTAGACATTCTCAAGATAACCATTCAACGAACGTATGGCCACTTTGAGTATTTTTTCCTGCATTAGTGATGAAGAATGATCTGGAAGTTTTTATGGATCTCATGAGATGGGTGTTCCATAAATACCTTGACTCCTTTATTATGTTGTTTGGGGAAGACATCATGGTCTAATATCAGATAGAGGAATAACATGAGTATCAATTGAGGATCATGATTTCCACTCTTCGAGAACACCACATTTATGTTAATCTCTCTAAGTACACCTTTTGGATCTACGAAGTCAATTTTATGGGTTATGTGATCTCATAACGTGGGGTTTTGGTGGACCCTGATAAAATTGTTGCAATTATTTCATGGGAATAAATAAGAAATGTTTTTGATATTAGGATTTTATTGGGTATGATTGGGTATTAAAGGTGGTTTTTTGGAGATTTCTCTTGACCCACTACACCCATGGCCGAACTTTCCCAAAAGAGGGTCAAGATAGAATGGAGCCCAAAATTCCAAGTATCTTTTGAGGAGATCAAGAGGTATTTTAACACCACTCTAATTTTAGTCATATCGGATTATGGAATAGGATGTGTATCCTATTGTGATGCTTCAGGTATGGGTCTTGGGAGTGTGTTGATGTAAGAGGACCATGTGATGGCATATGGATCATGAAAACTATGAAAACATGAAAAGAATTACCTAACCCATGTCATAATACTACAATTGTTGATTAATTCCTTGAATTAATGGAATTAATATTTCTAATGGAATAAATATATGGTTTACTTATATCAGAAGTGTTTAGCCAACATTTTCACCGAGAATGATCAGAATCCATAGTAGCACCAATGGTTCAAGTACCTTCAGTGTTTCAACATTGACATTTTCTACACTCCTAGAAAAGTGAATGTACAAGAGGATGAAAAACTATGGAATATGTCAGTTCAAGATATGAATGATTCTGGTGATGAATGGACTTTGATAGAGCCTTTTCCCCAGATTCACCTAGAAGCCAATGATCATAGTGGAGGCATGTTCTTGAGAAACATTTATTCGATGCTCTATATTTTGGAGCCAACATTAAGAGATAAACATAAGGATGAACTATTTTATTTCCCTAGGAATATCCTAAATTGTGGGGAGGTTTATAGTTTGTGGTCATCATATTCTAAGGGAGTTATTTGTTTTATAGTCCGTTATATGGTGTTGTTATCTCTACGAAAGGTGGTGATGTAGGATAGCCACCATTCCAAATGGTTCACTCATCTAAAGACCACAAAGATGTTTCATTATGTGTGAATCTAGTTATGGTGTCCAGCTATGAGATGAGATATAACTAATTCCGTATCAAGGGGCTATAATTGTCAGTATGTTAAATAAGAGACCAAAATGCCCTTAGATTTGCTCCAGCCACTCCCCATTCCTAACTGGATATGGGGTGAGGTCACTGTGTACTTTATCATTTGGTTACATTGTACACCACAATTAAGTAATTAAATTTGAGTGGTTATTGACCATCTGACTAAGTCTTCCCATTTCATTCTGATTAAGGATTCGACCAAAGTATATGAGCTTGGCTAGATTTATCATTAGAAAATTGTGAGGCTTCATGGTGTATTTTCAGCTATTGTTTCATAAAAGAACCACCACATTGACTATCGATTCTAGGATGTCCTTTAGAAATAAATGGGGTTATATTTCAAACTCATCATGTCATACCAGCCTTCAATGGATGATCCTACAGAGTGGGAGAACTAAATTTTGGAAGACATGCTTTCTGTATATGTGTTGGATTTTAGAGGATCTTGGGACAATAATTTTGTATTGGTGGAGTTTGTGTATAATAAAATTTTCTAATCCTTGATTATAATGGCTCCCTTTTGGTTGATTTATGGTTTACCATGTCAGTCGACCCTTTGCTTGATGAAAGAGGGTGAGACTTCATTGTTGAGACTAACCCATATTAATGAGACATCTGATGAAGTGAGATTAATAAGGTAGTGGTTTTTGATAGTGTAGAGTCACCATAAGTCCTATGTATATCAGTTTCATAGTGATTTGTAATTCTCATTGGGTGACAAGGTGTTTCCAAAGGTGTCCCCATTCCTAGGTCACTATCATATTGGTAAGAAGGGGAAGAGTATGATGAGGTATGTCAGGCCATTTGATATTACTAAAAGAGTTTGTAGGGTTGTATACAAATTTTCCTCACCATCCTAGTTGACTTATATCCCTGAAAAGTTACATTTCTCTTAATTGATGAATTATAATCTGGACCATTCTCAAGTGTTTAAATGGAAATATATGGAGCTAGAATCTAACTTGTCTATAATTGAGTGACTGGTGCAGATTGTGGATTCCCAAGGGAAAGTACTTTAGAGGAAACCCAAAACATTAGTTTAGTTATGTTGGAATCATGGTAATTATGAGCCTGAGAAATTGGAATTAATGTTTTGGGTAGGGGAGTAATATCATTATTTATTCTCTGATAAGACTTTGGTTTGACTTTATAATCGAGTAAACTTTTAATGGTGGGGGAAATATTCATATTTTTTTTATTTTGGGGTATTTTATTTTTTATTTTTGGTCTTATATTTATTCCTTGTAGTTTAGGTATTTTTATATAAAATTGTATGTTTTTGGGATGGATATAAGGAGGATCATGTTTATTTCATGGTTAATAGAAACTATAAACCACCCTGTGGAAAATTGTATGCCCTGGATAGTGGTACAGTCTAGGTCACACAACCTAACACACAGGCACATTGCCCTCTTAGAGGAATCCATGAAACTAGGTTACTAGTACTATCCAGGTTGCATAGCCCATCAAAGGGTCATGCTACCCCTCAAATTAAACCATGCATCCTTTTTTACTATTAGAAAGAGTTGCTGCACAATTTTTTCAACATTTTGAAAACTATGTGTCCAATCCATATGGAATGCCATATCATCCAAAATTCCAAAATTCCTAAACTACCCTTCCATGATTTTAATACCCCAACCCATATTTTTCACTCCATTATAATACCTTATCCCTAATATCACCTCCCTCTCCTCCTCTCATTCATTGGTCTCAAATTCATGGGTTTTTGGATTAGATTTTTCAAGGAAACATCATGTAAGATTCTCTTCTCAAAAATTCTTCCGTCTTTTTGGTAACATATCTCTTCCTCCATGGATTATCTTTTATCCATTTTATAGGCTGACCTAAATTTGGTTTAATCATGTTTATTGGTGTTGAATCGTGTTGGATTTGGTGTTATTTTCCTCTATAGGGTCTCTCTTTGGTGTGGTTGTGGTTTCTACTCAGATTCATGAAGACTTCAGGATAAAAGTATGTGGTTCTATTCCTTAACATTATTTAATGATTTTATTATTATTTCTTTGGTTTTAAAATGGGTTTTAAAAATTATTTGGGTTGTGTGAAAGGTATTTTCAATAGGTTTTGGTGTGTGTTCTTGATTGAGTGGTGATTTTACTATTTGAAAAATCATTGTTTGTTAAGTGTGATTTTGATAATTATAATTAGGATGGTATAATAACGGGATTCATGTGATATATATTGGAATTTAGTACATGGGAATCCTTGGTATTCTAGATGATAGACAAGGTCTAGTGTGTTAGGCGAGTCGGTAGGGTGGAGGGATAGTCTCCCCAATAGAATTAAATAAAAATACTAACTAAAAACTTTTTATGGGGATTTGTTGGATCAAACAAAAGATAGAAGCATATATCTAGGATTTTATCAATAAATGTAATAGGATCCATGTAACCTAATAACCCTAGTTCCCTTCAGGATTTACCATGGTTCCCATGCTATGCTTACTATTTCATCTTGTTATTTTTCCTCTTTTCTATCATATAATTCTCTTACTCAAATTTTACTCTTCCTTTTATTTAAAACTATAAAACTAATTTATCAACTAATTTCAGTTCATGGAATCTATTTTCTTGGTGTCCTATTGGGAAATCTAGCCCACACCCTACTTACACCCTAGGTGTATGTAGACCTTGTTATGTTTAAATTAGGGAAGGTAAAGTATTTTAATGGTGGAGATGGTGGATCATTGAGATAGAGGTTTCTTTTTCAGTAGGTGTTGCTGGTGGTGGAATGAGGATGTAGAACCACATTTTTTATGGAGGGTTATTAGCCTAATAGGTCCCCATCCCCTTCATGGTGGTTTTGGTTATTGTTTTTAATTTATAAATGTTAAACTCATGGTTATATTGATCTATTTATTCTCTCTAATTATGGATGTTTATTATGATGTGATGTATATTGTGTGATTATTTTATAGTTGGTTTTCAGGGGATAAGTTGTTCCCAAAGGTTTTACTCGATTCCTGACTAGTGGTTTATATACAATTAGGATATGGAATTCCTATCAAGTCATGCCATGGGTTTGTTGTCAGGTTGGATGGTAGTCATGGCCTAGTTCATGACAAATAGCTTTGTGTCTTTGTTATCTTTTCAATTCACTTTATCTTAAATATTATTTTCCAACAGTCGTTCCTAAAAATAATAATGCAATAAATAATATGAGTGATCCAAAATATCTTATTCAACAAGTGGTAAATTATCATATGCCAGTCAATGAAATTTTCTTAAAACCTTTTTTAAATTATCTTATGTATGAATGACTTGAAATATTTACATTCGTGAACAATATTCAAATATCATATGTGGTTTTGGGTGAAAAAATGTCAACAAAAATAGAAATCAAAATAATGGAATAAATGTATACAAAAAAATCTAAATGAAACTTCACATAATAATAATAATCAATGAGTTACCAAATATCATTTTGAATAATTAAAATTTCATACCACTAATATATTTTAAATTTAAAACCACGGTAGTTTATACATTTTAATACCAATAATAAGACCCTTAAAATATTTTTGTTAACTATTCAATAAATATTTTACCATGATCAACAAAAATTTAGTTCTTAAAATAAATACGAATATTAAAATAAAATAACTCTTTAAAAACTAATATTAAAAAATATATAATTTCACAATAATAATAAAGTAAAATTAATTTCAACAAAAAAATCCATGTGGAACAATATATCATTTAATACACATTTTAAATAAAAAAAAATTTTAAATTAGAATTGATTAATCAAGAATATCATGCAGAAATGTATCCAATAATGGCTACACAAAATTCCCATCACATGAAAATTTATTTCTCTTAAGCAATGAATTATTCAAATTCAATGGATGAAAATAAATTTCAAGGATTAAATTCTGAAGTCCCATAAAGTATAGGTTTTAAAAAGTATTTTCCCCAATGGAATATCTTAAGTATAAAATTTTATTTCTCTTCAAAAAACATTTTTCTCGTCAAATGATACTTTTAGATTTAAAAAATTTCTTGATATTAATTTTTTTGAAAATATTTAAACCCACTTCAATATGAATTTTACTAATATTTAAAAACATTTATTTTAATAAAAATAAATATAATCACACAATTTTCACATAATAAATAAAAAAATTGATGTAAGAGTGAGAATAATATTTAAAAGTAATGAATAATCATATAGACAAAAAATTTGAAATTAAAAGATATAGAAATTCGGATGGATTAGGAGTTTATTTTATATCCATTTTAAATTCATATCTTATGAGTTCAAAATCCAGTAAAAATGATTAAATCAATGAATTTTTTTAAATTTTACTTCAAAAGTTTGAATGAATGAAAAACAAATCATGTGAGAGTTAAAAATGATGAACTTAATTAAATCCATGCGGAATAAAAAAACCTCCTATAAATAAAAAAATTCCTTCAAACATCTAAATTTTTTTAACCATGTGAATAAGTAAATTAAAATTTGAGCATAATAAATTTTGACAAAATTAGGTTCTTATTTTATGTGAACAACTTCGATGTACAATTTAGCACATTAAAGACCCCTTCCCACACTTAAAACGAAAATTTTTTCCTAATATTGAATATCAATATGGGTGAAATAATTTAAAACAATTTGAGGTTGAAAAGTGATTTTCCATTTCAGTAGTGATAAAAAATGATTAAATGGTGTAATGTTAAAGCTAAAAAATCATGTTTTTCACTCAACTAATCCAATAAAAAAACATAATATACCAAAGATACGTTCTAACTGGTTATTAATTTATATTTTTAAAACACACACATCATTTTCAGGAATCATTAATGATAACATTTGAAGATTCCAAAATAATTTTTAATGTGTCCTTAAATAAATAGTAAAAATTGATGTAATTTCATCATACAAAGATAGAAAAAATTAGTAGCATCTAGAAAAATTTATATAATATTTTCAAAATATAACATAACTCATACAAATCGACTTTAATTAATTTATTATTACCAAACAATAAGTTTCAAGTCAATAAAGATAAGCATAATTTTATGTGTATAATATGAAAAATAACTCCCCAAATAGAAGAATAACTATTCATTAAATTTATTCAAGATTATCCCCCCCATTTTTATTTTCAAAAAGTAACTATAGAAATCCATTTAGTTCCCATATAAGTAGAAACCAATTTTTATGAGATTCCAAAAATTGAAGGTAAAAAATAATGTAACTAGAGTATGAAATAAAAGAGTTTAATCCAAGTTTTTCAAGCTTGTAACTCCTTTTGGCCAATAAAAATCCCCAATTTCCAAGTCCATCCCACTACCCAATACATCTCACTTAGGTTTTGGGATATCCAAATCTACCTAAAATGATAGATATCTAAACTTACATATAATATTTTCCATATTTACTCTATGGAAATTTAAAATTCAGTTATAGATGTTACCAAAGTACATTTGATCAACTACATACTTTCCAATATCCTATGTTCTCTAACAATAGTGATTAGTGTACTACTCAATTGGAATTTCAATAGGATTTTATGTGGTTCAAGGAATAGTTGGTTTAATATGTGATAACTTTTGATACATAATGAGGAGTTTTAATATCTTAATCATAATGAAAATTATAATTCAAACTGTGATATTAAATGAATGAAACTCACTAATTTACTCATAAAATATATCACAAATAGAACTTATTCCCTTATAACTTTAATTGGTAACAACTTTGAAATGAAAAAAATGAATATCATTGTATTTTTTTATTATATATATATATATATATTCCTATTTATTCTTTGCATGTTCACAATTTTTGTGGAGAAAAAGTTGGAAACATGTATTATAGTGATTAAAAACATTTTTAACCTCACAACCTAAAAATATTTTAAGTTACCCCTCTTTGAACCCAAAATAATGGAATTATTACCTATAATTTTCTAAAAATGTACCCTCTCCCTCACACATACAAAAAAATATTAAATGAAATTCATAAAATATATGGGTAGGTACGGATTAATATATCTTATAATATTTCTTACCTAAAAGATAGTTAATGGATTCTAAGGCTTAAAGGGGGTCAAGTGTCTATGTGGTTTGAAATAGAATTTTTTTAAGTAGATTTTAAAATTTAAAAATAACCTCAATCAAAAAATCACACATGATTACTACAGCTTTAAACAATAATCAATACAGTTTCTCATTTCACTCATGAATTGAGACACTCAAGAAAGGTATTACAATGAAGAATAAGAAAAAATTGTTTTAGATTATATCTTGGGTTATGGATTAAAAATAATTGGTCAGTAAATTCATGGGTTAAATAATTATTTAATATATACTAAAACAAGTCTAGTTCCATGAAATCATTAAATAAATCCACTTTAGAATTCATCTAAACCTAATAAATTCAAAACTAGTGAGATCCTTAAAAATAGAAATGTTTTTTACAAAATAAGAGGTCATTAGGGATCAAATTGCTAATCTAAAAACATAATGATAGAGTAACCAAAAATAAAATTTATAATAACTTAAATATATTGACCCCCCACTCATATAACACATTCCATTTAAGTCTATGAATGTGTATAAATTTTTTCTAGTGATTAAAAAAATATTTAATAGAAATATAACTTCATTATTGAGTAGGTAAAGCCTTGATTTATTATTATATATAATACCCATTCTAAACCTAAAAAAATAATAAAAATGAAGTTATAAATATTTAAAAAATAAATAAATTTTTATTTATTAAAAATTAAAGATAAAATTGGGTAATCCCCCCAGAGTTGTTGTATTTATACTTCCTACAGCCATGAAGTCTTATAGAAAACCAAAATACAAAAGCTTTATGTGGTTTCATTAATATAAACAACCACATTATATTTTATTTTATGTATTTTAGTAGAAACCAATAGTTAAGAAACCCAAGGATAGAGAAGAATTATGCCACCCCTAAAAAGGGAAAAGAAATGAGTAAATATTGGGATGGGAAACAATGAATGTATAATCGCTTCCAAATTTTGTGTTTTCCTCCTATAACAGAAGTGTTTGTTATTGTATAAGAGGTAGTCTTATCACCATGGGGTCCTTGAGATCTTCCTCTTATTAACCACCACCTCTTGGGTGGTATTTGGGGAATATCAAAGACATGTTTCACAATAGAAAATTCTATATGAAGAGCATGAGTTAAATTCTTTGAAAATTATATTTGATAAATTTTTAAAAACATATCATTAAAAAATACATTATCCTCCTAGTTTTTATTTACTTTTAAGAATATTTACTCATTACAATCACCTAAAAGATATTAGTATTCAAATTATACCTCCATATTGTCCTCAATTTCTATCACGTAATCATAATCATCATCATACTCTAGTGAAATCAAATGTGTTGGTTCTAAAAAAATTATTGGTAGTTAATTGGATTTGATAGAATTATAAAATAAAAAATAAGAGAATTTGGTATTAGCTAAACTCACATTTATCGATCTTATTCAAGTGTAGGTTCCTCTTACAAGGTAACTATGTGGATTTTATAAATGTATATGAGTGAAGGTTTGTGAAGTTTAGTTTACACCTCAATAATGTCTTCTTTAAAATTTTTAGCGATTATCTCTTTTTGTGCCTCAACTAGCTTTCAATGGAACTCAAGAAAGTAATGTGTAAACACTTCGATATATTTTTAAAATTACTTAAAAATTTATTTCTTGATGTATTCCTTTACATATTTGATGATATTATTGAATTCCTTTTCCCTATAGATTAACCTTTAAGTTCCCCTTTCCTATTTAGCTAAAATAACAATAATTTATCCAAGGGTGAGGGTGTGTTAAAAATTGATCCTTTCTTTTGGATATTTTTCTTATGAAAGAAAAGAAAACATATTAAAAAAACATTAAATGAATAATGATATTTTAATTTATCTCCCTATAAATGGTTCTAGATTATGATACATTTGTCATACGATGGCACAAAATAATATTTAGTTTTTCAAATTTATCTCAGTGGCTAACATGGGTTATCTCTCCTGAGGATCTGTATCAATCACTCACTACACTAATTCAATTATTAATATTTGTTTATAAGTGAAATAGTGGAATGGGAAGTTTTAAAAATGGTAGTAAACATGAAAATAAATGAAATAAAGTAAAAAATAAATATCAGTTAATAAGAAAGGTCTCAATCCTAGAGTTATTTACTTGGTTTTCATCATTATCTATTTTCATTGTCCAAATTCTATTTGGAAGTTCATCACATTATACAGGAACTATAATCCTATAATTTTACTATAAAACTTATTTTTCCTAGTAAATATCTCCCATGTACCAAATATCACCTCATACAATAATCCAAAATGAGGGACACACCTCAATCGAATATGTGACACCTTCCAACACCCATATCTATCGTATGTTATTTCATCCCTCTGGTTGACTCAACTAAATTGTATAAATTAATTTATAATATAAGTTAGGGAATTAATATTTAGTATGGGATATAATAAGGCTGAGATTCATTATATAGAGAGGTGGAAGATAACTACAATAACTAATATCACTCCTCACTACCTCATTTAAAATAAAAAATAATCATTGAGAAATTAATATTTGGTATTTGGAAACATTGAGAGAACCTCCCCTAAGTCCAATACTTGTGTTATCAACTCACCATAATGATTATTTAAGTGGTATGATGGAAAAACACAAATAAAACTCGAGAGATATATAGAGATAATAATAACTAATACATATTAAAATTAATGAATGAAATTATAGAATCGAGGAAGTAGAAAAAAACCCAAAAATATTTTACAAATTTGGAGAAGAGGATAAAAATTTAAACTTATTTAAAATGGAATGAATAAATTATTTAAATAATTAGGTGTATTTAATAGGCTTGAATTCTTTCATGAAGACGGATTCCATGTATACAACATGCTCGATGGATATTTTTTTCAAAATGTTATAATGATTTTATTATTCTTGTAAATCTTTCTTCAATCTTTGCTATTTCTATATTATTTTTGGAATGATCATGCATGGTCATCCAAAGATTTGAAATCATTATTATGTCCAAATAATTATAGATTCATTATATGTATATTTGAAGTGATCTTAATGGCCATAACATTTTTAGTAATCATAAATATTTAATTCTCACTTGACCATCAATTCTTATGATTTCACAAAGGATAGAAACTTTTTGTAGTATGTTCAACATCTTAAATAGGAAATAATTTTCTTTCATGGAAAATAAATTTTCCTTGAGTATCATTGTATCCACAGGTTACTCTTACATATAAAAATTGAATCACTATAGAGGAATAGTATAATTAATTACATGTCATCCCCTTGGAACTCTTACATATCCTGTAAAAAACATTACATATCACAGGTGCACCCAAATCTTCACTTCAAATGAAAAAGGAAAATTCAATAAATTCAAGGAAAAATATCTTACATATATTATAGAAAATTATAGTAAATGTTAAAATTACTAACACACCCCAAAATTTCACAATCTACCAACTTATTTATTGAATGAAAAACTCATATATATTAGCTGGACCATATATGAAGTATTATATTTTGAGTATAAATATCAGAAATCTTATCTAAGAGATCTTTAGTATCATTAGTATATATATTTTAGTGTTTTCTATTTATTGCAATGTTAAATTCTTCAATATCTTCTATAAATTCATACATGCTTAGATTTCATCCCCCTTCTTATGGAACTTTTTTCCTTGCTTCTGGATCAATGTATAAACTAAATAATCCTTTAGAAATTAATATATTCTAAAAAAACATCCTTATGAAACCTGAATATTCTTACACTCTTGATTAACATTCCAAATCATCAAAATACACTCAAAATAAAACATGTCAATTGAAATAAATTATAATTTTTTATAGAATAAATTAATGTAATGAATTTAGGTAGTTTTCATACTAAACCTCAAATTACACCATTAAAATAAATATCTCATAATTTCCATTATAATGTGAAAATTTTGGGAATTAAATCATTTAATGATAATGTAAAAACATTTAAATTTTGTGTTATGTCAGGGTCTTGGGATGGATCATGATGAGTGAAAGTGTATTAGTTGAGGATGTGTTTGTAGGGTCTAACCTTAATTGAGATTGTATTGGATTTTTGTCTCTGGAGTGAGAATGTGTTAATGTATGATTAAATTATGAGACCACACCATGAGTGACAAACTAGTGGTATGATATTTGGTATGAGATGAGGTACGAGACATCACCCTGAGTGAGAGGGTGGTGGAATGAGATGTGGAATGTGATGAGATATAGGACCTCACCATGAGTAAGATGGTGGAGGTTTGAGATATGGTATGAGATGTGGAATGAGACCCCCCTAAGTGATAGGGTGGAAGTATGAGATAGGACATGATATTGAGGCTTATTTTCTGATAACAAATTGAATGATAGGGTATTTTTCAAGGATCAATTGTTGTTCCTACCATAGTCTATATGGTATGGGCATTATTTATTTCTGATTTCAATTCCTCCATTATAATTGATTGGAACAAATAAAAATGTTCATCATGGTTTTCTAGTTATCACATGAAGACCTTATGTGCATGATCACGTGTTTTATATTTATTTTAATTACCTAAACTTACTACATATTATGACATATCTGAGGAACCCCATTTTTGGTGCCCTACAAAGATTTATTTCTCACACCCTTCCTGGGAACCTTGGTGTGTGTGAAAATATTCATGTTTCAATTTTAATTGTTAAGTTGTATAGAAGACCTAATTGGTGTATATGGACCTGGTTTGGGGTACTAGTCTAGATATAAACCTAGAATTTTATATCTATGCCTCCCTTTTTTTCTTTATCTAACTTATATTTATTCAGACCATTGGTTGATCATTATGATGTATGTATTCATGTTGAGAATAATTATTATTACATTATAGTTACATGATTTCATATATAATTAATGTTTGGTTGTTAACTATGAATATTTATGCTTAATAATATGTGTAACTCTAGATAGGGTGGCTTTTTTGTAAATTTTAGTCGGTGTATTAAAAAAATGGTGTTATAGAATTTGTTTCATTGTCTTCCAATTTGGGAATTGGTATGAAGTTTTTTTTAACATGTATAATACATTAGATTAGTTTATCATGAACAACTTTTCATTGGAGATTCCAACATTACAGTAGTTTGGTTTCACATTCATTTCGTTGTGTTGTTTTTATTAAGGTGTTATACAAATATAATGTTCTTGTTTGAGTTGTTATTTATGATTTTACTCTTAGACTATGGTGGAAATAGAGTGTGTTCATGAATAAGATTTGTAACCTAGGTTTATATAGATATTTCAATGACCTATTGTCTATACTGAATGGTTTTGGATAGGAAAATAGTTTTTGGAAAATAAATTTCAGTAAATAATTTTTTAATAATATCACTGTAGAAATGGTTGAAAATTGGGTTTCGTTTATTGAAACACCAAAATTAACTTATTTTGGGTCTCAAAAAATGAAATAGTGTTGGTTTAATAATTTATTAAATTTATGATGTAATTTTAACATACATTTTCTGAAAAAAAATGATATTATTGTTTTACATGTATGGAAAATGGTTCCTCTTAGTAGGTAGTCTAGTGTAGTGGTTTTCTGGGATGGATATAGGTGATATAGTCTTAATAACTAGAATATTTTTTATTAGGATGGTTTTTTTGATGATAAGACATTTAATTTGTTTTAATAAAATGTGGTGCTACCTTAGAAAGGTATTGTGGCTCTCTTTAGAGTGAGTAGAGGGTTGCTTGAGTAAGATAGTGGTATGGGTTATGTTGTACTAGGTCCACGGGATCACATGACCTAGGTTGAGTTGGTTGTTCCTCATTTAAATATGGGTAAGTGAGTGGGTTTATTGTTTTACTTGGTATATAGGATAACTTGACTTGGGTTGTGAAAACCAAGTTCAGATACCTTGGGTGTGTGAGAGATTCTCGTGAAATGTGTGATTAAGTGGCATATTTTTTTAGTGTTTCATTAGATATTTTAAAATGAATTCATGAATGGTTATTCATGTGAGATGCATTGGAATTATAAGAATGGTTAGGATGGAGGTTTTAGAATTTTTTAGTTGGGAAAACACATTTGGCCTCCGAATGTGGAAAGTCTAGTGGTTATGCCCCGGAATATAAAAACCACTTGATACGTGGTGGTTTTGGAATGTGGGATTACAAAAAATTCTTTGAGAAATGTGTTTTGGAATTATAATGGGATTTTAGTTATAGATTTTTGGGAATATTGTGTTTTTGGATGGTTCATTGGGGTGTGACCATCTATTCAGTAGTGGGGTTTTAGAGAGTGATTTCACTGGGTAGTCTCTTTGATATTGTCTCCAATGTATAATGCCTAGTTAAACTACCCTTGTAGGGAGTGTGTTATGAATCTATGAAGATATAAATAGAAATATTATTATAAGATGGATGGATGTGTAATATTTGGATTCCCATAGAAATAATACAATGTTACTAGATGATTTTAGGGAAGCCATGATAGTTTTTGTGTTGTTTTCCGATTGAGTGGGTTGATTTTGTGGCAGTCACAAGGGAAGGTTAAGGAATGGTATGTTTTGGTTATAGTTATATGGGATGTTGATAGATATTTATAGGCTCTCAAAGTAAGGAATGTAGTATATTAATGATCATTCTTCGGAAATTTTTCATAGCATATAGTGGTAACTAGGAAGATCATAAATTATTTATGTGGGAAAATTGAAACATTTATATAGGGACTAAAGTGTGTCGATGGTTGGAGAAATTGAATGGGTGTCAGTTGGGACATGCAAGGGATATTTAGAATATAATGACATCATAGGACCTCGATGAAAATCTTTTTGGTCATGATTTTCAAATTTTAATTAGTAAAAATTGTTTGGAGAAATTCTTATGAAATGATTGTTTTCTAGGAAGAAGGTATCAGAAGTATGATAGTATGAGTAATCCAATGGTGGAAAAAAACTCCACCAATCATGGTCAGTGAACTTAAAATCTAAGGGAAACAGTTAATATGAGGTTATGTGATGATATTGGTAGGTTGTAAGATGGATTTCAAGAATGTTTGGTAAGTGGTGGGATTATTCATGTCTAGATATGGGAGAAACATGACAAGATTATCCATCCATAATTATTGGTATAATCTGTTCATTCAATAATTTATGATTATTTGGATTATACAATAAGGTTATGTGTATCCTGGTTTCTAACATAGATATTCCATAAATCTATTGTGCATATAATTCATTTGGATATATTGAAACAGAGAATTTTGGTATATCATAAGTGCATGATATAAGATATCATTCATGTTTCATATACCTACAATAATATATGGCTATCCAGTTTATAAGGCATGGAATATGATAACTTTCCACTATCTATGTTAAATAAAATGGTTCAAATGTTAAGTGTTAACAGTAAATTTATCTTCTATGTTATATATCTATTAACGAATGTTTTATTAAATGAAATTCATGGGTGATTCATTATAGTTGAGTGTTAAAAAAGGTTTTTAAATTGAAACTATAACATATACACTTCATAAAATATGAGTTATTGTATGGATAACTATGGAGTGTATTGAGATACTATAAAAGGTGGATTTTCAATGAGATTGTTAGTTTTTTATCCCTTGTAATTTTCTCATACATACAGCTTTCCTCATCCTCCTATATTTTTTTCAAGAGGAATCAACATTATATGAGATAGAGAAGGGTTTTGCCCATCTGATGGGTGATTCAACCAGACCATGGATATTCCATGAGTGAGGTATATCATCAGGCTTCATCTATGTGATATTTATTATAAATAAAATGAATATGTATTAGTGGAATAAATGGGGTAAAGTATGCACTTGTAAAATTTCATTATTCATGCATGGTGATCTTATTTTGTTGGTTTATATATAATTTTATTTCTTAGTTTAATCATTAAATTATCCTATGTATCCTAATAGTGGTATTAGATCATGATAATGATCCTGGAATCTTGAAATCATTCCAAAAATGAAGAAGATTCACTTTTCTAAAAAAAGTATTATAGATTCTTTAATATATAAGTGATATTATGAGGCATTGTGGGTTTAATATGAAAAAGAACCACACAATAAAATAATACTATATAGTTCTTTGATTTATTTGGTAATTTAGACATAGATAACTAACTCACCCTACACAAAACCAGCGTCGTGCTGTATTAATCATATGCAATCCCCAAAGCGTTGGTTTTTTATATCACATATATGTTTTCATAACGTATTAAATATCATTAAATCATGTGCCTCACAAGTTAATCAAATGAAACTACAAATATAATTTCATGAAATTCATGTTTAATCCATATAGTTTCCAAAACACATGCATTTTTAATGCATGTAGTTCCTAACATAATGCTATGAGAGCCATGTTGCAGACTGACTATGTGTAATTATTCCAATTTATTCCTATGTGTAACATTGTGTAAATGATATATGTGTAATACAATATATCAACAATGTGATATTAATCTGGTTTAATCCTATACGGGGTCGTAATAAATTGGATAAATCTAATATTGAAGGATTACCCTTAGATATGGTGTTCGTGCATATGTGATGTGTTGGATATATTCCAATAGAGTGACTGCTGACTCTTATTCCAGATGTAGAGAATGATTTAACCACATATAGGATTTTTAATCTTGGATTTATTCACATATGAGCCTTTACTCAATCCTAATTTGGTTCCTGTGTAATCATAACCAATCAACCCCTTCATTTAACTATACATAAGTTTAAAAAACGGGAATATTTTGTTCATAAAATTTAATTGTGAATTGATTTATATAATTTGTAAATTACTTATTAATTATATATAATATTAATATGGGTTATTTTTTTATTTATAATGTTTTTTAAAAATTAATTAATTATAAAAATTTTATAATTAATTATTTAAATTTTTTTGAAATAACAATTTATTAAAAATAGTTTAATATTAAATGTTAATATTAAAATACTTTTTTCTAAATTACATGGAATGAGTTATAATTTAGATATAATGAGTTTATATCAAATTTTTTTGGGAAACTTATAAAATATTTATAAAATGAAAAATGATTTTGATATCAAATAGAGTATACATTAGAATTATGAATTGTTCATAATTTATTAATATAAATTTCTCAAATTAAAATTCTTTATTTTAGAAATTAATGAAACAAAATAAAAATAATTTTTGATGATTGATTTGATCAACGTTTAAATAACGGTATGTGATCTTTGTATAATGTTTAAATCCATACATAATAGAACTTTAATATGAAATTTTGGTATTTAATGAATATCATATGTTTAAAGTAAAATTCCATATAGTTAATAATATTAAATAGTTCATATTATTAAATGAGTATAATATTTTTTTTATTTCTAATTATGGGATGCCCATAAGAATAGAAAAAATTATTAAGTGTTTGTTTTAATCTCACTTATGAATTTTTCATAAATTTTATCATATGTTTGTATACTCTAATTATTCATTTATTTAGTCGTCCCCAATTTTTTATTAATAGATATAATTTTTATATTATGAATCTTTATGTTTATTCTTTTTTTAATATTGTTAAATAGATTTTACATATTTTCATATCTACATCTAAAGAGTTAAAAGAAAATTCTGATAATGGATTTATTTTTCTTTTATTTTTAATTTTTTCTATATTGTGTTATGATATTTAATTAAGTAGTCAATTTTGATTTATATTTTTTGTGTTTTTGGTTTGCGATGACTGGTGTTGTTTTTTTAGTGGTTCTGAATGGTGATTTATGGTGATGGTGTGATGTCAGGAAGGTGAAGACAGAGGCATCATTGGACGATGTCGATGGTGGGTTTAATAACTTGAGGTGTATGAATGATGTGAGGTGGAAAATCAATAGATGCGTGATGATTTTATTGGTTTGAATTTGAAATTTGAATATGGATCTTATATTTTTTTTAGTTGAGGTTAACACCCACCCGAAAATCGGGTATGTTAAAAACCAAAAAAGAAAATTTTCCATCAATTTTGATTTATACATATTCGTAATTATAATTATATTGGAATTTATATATTTATTGAGTAAAGTACCAATGGTATAGGGACTTTTGGTTGGACTGCTCATTAGCCTATAGGCTTATTCCTTATCTAGAAAAGTGAGGGTTGTCTATCTATAGCTATAGTCTTAGTCATGTGAGTATTATTGACTTTATATAATTCTAATCATTTACATGGAAGTGTTTCATAAAAATTATTCATAGGATTCATTTTTTATATGTATGAATATATTTGGATACTATTTTTAGTTAGTAATACAATCTAGGAGTTTTTTATAGAGTTTCACATCAATATGGTTTAGACATATTGATTTGCTGGAAGAAATATGATTTAAAACTGAATGACTAAAAGAATGAAAACCTAATGGGAATAACAAGAGATGATATGGTGAAATTAAATCCACTTTCAAAATAATAAATTTAAAATTACTTAAAAAGAAAACATATGTCAAATCCTCAATCATCTAACTAAGTAGTTTCATGCTAATGGTAGATGCTCATGGATTATCTTGTATTAGGAATCATGGATATGGATAACCCTAAGAGTTAGGTAACAAAATTCTAATATGATATTTGGGTTACACATATTTGGGAAACCCTTTGTTGGGATACCATTGAAATAGAGCTGAGATTATATTATATGATTTATTTGTTAAAATGGTTGTCTACTCAGTTGTCTACTCAGTTGTCTAAGAGTAATATATCATTCCATTGGTGTAATATCTATCCTAAATAGTTTAGTGGTGATATGATCACTATAATGTACTCATTTATTAGTGAAATTTGTATCTTATCCCACTAAATTATATGATTAATTTAAAAGGGGTCATCATTTTTGTGGAAACACATTTTATAAAATTCTTTATGAACTGTCTGTAAAACATGACACTTATATGATAAAATCATCCATTAAAAATATATGAAATCACCATCATCAAACCTAACATTGAAATTAATCCTTATAAAATGGAATCCTAACATAATAAACTTCTAATACTATTAACTTTAAAAAAAGAGTTCAATGAGATACATTCTATGTGTTAATGAAATACCTTCTTGAATAAAAATACTATTAAAGTTATTAAATGGGTGAATATTGACGCTTATAAAAAGAATAAAAAGATTCATGTAAGGTTTCAAAGGCATTAGATACATCCGAACATAATATATTTTAGTCTCTAATAATATAATAAATATGATGGGTTATGTTAATAACTTTGTGAGACAAGTGATTTATTATATGATTTGTTATGGTTAATAAATTCACTTCATTTTCATCATTCACAATTTCATGAAAATTTTATTGTTTTCAAGAAACGTTTAACATAGTTTCCAAATGTTTTGTGAAATTATGAACTAGGTAATTCAATTTCCTTGTTCGGGTGTTTTTAGAGAGTATTGGTGGTAAAAGGTTTAAACTAAAAGAAGAAAAGTTAGTTTGAAATTCTATTAATGTCTCTTTTAGTAACCAATAAAGGCCAATGAAACCTAATGGTGTTATTAGGAATTAGAGGTAATGATTCCATAGGATGGAATTTTATAGAATACAAGGAGGGGTTTATTAAATTCTATGGAATTTCCAATTTAATTAATAGTGTTATAAAAAATAATTCTTCAGTTTTAAAGGGATGATGAGACTAAATGTATAATTCACAAATGTGTCTAAATTTTTTTTAAAAAAATTGTCTACATTCAAGTGATAAAGAAAGTTGTTTACTGTCAAAATATCTTAATTTAAAGTAATACGTTAATATCATATGGATCTAACTAAATGATATGTATATTCATCTTATTTATCTTATTTGGTAAGATAAATTAATTATAAAAAATTTTGTTATGACAAATATGGGATAATGGATTCAATATGAATGGTTTATGATTCATCGGATTCTATAACTTGTTTTGAGAAAAAAGATAAGGATAAAAATTATTTATATGGGATAATGTTTTTTATCTATATATTTTTCAAAATATGGGTAATTGAGATCCCACCACCCACATTGGAACATTTTAAAGAATAATCTTCTTTTTAAGAAACTACTTCAAACACATGGAATACAATATATGATATGTGTAAAATAGTTTGTTTTTAAAATGTTCCAACTTAAGAAAATAAGTGTTATTTATATTACCAAAGTAGTTTTTGATTCATAAAATGGTGTTCTAATGGGAATATAATATCTATAAGGATGGTTGTATTATGTTTAATCTGATAAAAGTACACAATTAACAAATAAAATATTATTCAAGTCAAAATTTTAAGGGAATTTCACTTAAAATTTTAAAAGTGTTTCGGGGTATGGTGGTCAAGAGACATGTAAAGGGTTAAATTTAGTTACCATAAAAACATTATGTCACTTTAACCAAAATTTGTTTAGTCTGTGTTGGTAATTAGTAATATAAATAGTTACATTATCCATGATAAAATTCAAGGGAATATTTTATTGGAAATGTTTGAAGGATGATGATGTTAAACATAGAAAGAGTTCTAAGTAAACAATAAAATTTATCTAGTTAAGGATTTTAATCATGTTAAATTATTCAAACATTAGGAATATGGTTCCTAAATTGCATCTTTATTCCAAAAATATTACCTATTATATGTTACTAACAACATATTTTAGTGGGAGGGTTTTATCAAGTGATTTCATAGTGATGTTGTCGAAATTTAATAATGATGAAATTATTTTGAAAAACCCCTTGAAAGTGTATAAATCATAAGGATGATCTAGTAGTCTATAATATTTGATATTTTATACATGATCTTATGTATGGTTTTGTAAAGTATTCTTAAAGGGTTTAAGAATATAAAATGTATTATTTTGAAAAA
The DNA here is from genome assembly GCA_963277665.1 of Viscum album. NCBI lineage: Eukaryota > Viridiplantae > Streptophyta > Magnoliopsida > Santalales > Viscaceae > Viscum > Viscum album. Next base: position 1,644,611,634 of record OY728131.1, on the reverse strand, counting down.
AAGTCTATCTCAACTTTATTATTATTTCTTTTTATATATATATATATATTGATTTACAATTTAGGAAGTGAAAAGATAATTTACCTCTCCAAGTATGACATTGATTTACCCATAACTATCTTCACCATTGAATGTTATATGTTGTGAAAAAAACATTTAGTCTAAAACGAGTATGATTCTTGTATCAAGATGTAGAATAAAATCATGTGGCATAAAAAAATATGTTGGATAAGCCATGAATTAAACCACATTATATATTATAAACCATGTATTTGGTATACTAGGGGTTCAGGGAACATATTTGGAGTCCCTACTACTAATGGTTGGAGAGATAACTAGCAAGAAAACCATTAAATGTTGACACATTTCTTATATAAGTCGTATATATTTACAAATCTATGGTGGTTGGGTATGATATTGATCAAGTCATTGGTTAGTGCATAACTATAAGAGTATTTTTCCATAGGTTTACAAATTATGGAATATGGTTCCTTAATGAAGATAAATAGAGGGTGTGAATAACTATTCCAAGACAATATACATGATGTTCTTATGTATTTTTTGTGATGGATATACGATGTGATCATCCATAACAAATAATTACATGTGATATATCCATTAACCTGGTCAGCCTATACTTGATCAACTGAGAATGTTTGAGCTGGCTATATGGGATTGACATACTTTGTGTCCCATAGTCGCTCAATGTCTTAGAAATATAGATCGGATGAGAATTCACCCTTGTATATGATGCAACCAGTGAACACATTTTTAGAGATACATGTGTTTCGTAGATATCATTCCATATCTATTTTTTCTTGAGAAGTATTTCTGATTTACTTGAAGACACTATTTTCATTCATTTATGGATCCAGTGATTCATTTTTTTCAATACTAAAAAATACCATGGGGTCAAACATTATGGTTGACTTCAAGGGCATTTATATTAACTTAGAGTGAATCTATAAAAGTGTTTTAGAGTTTATAAAAAATTATTTTTGGATGTTGTTTTCAAAACCACTATAAAAATATTTTTTTCAGTGATGGGTTATTTGGGACTGATTCCTATAAGAAAAAATCCTTAGAGAAACTGATTGATATGATTTTGAGTCTTTTAACGGTTCATTAATTGGTGTTTATTAGGGTTATGGAAGAATGCCATGATGTATTTTCTGAAAATGATGTATTACTACCCACTCTATGAGTGATTTAGTTTTGGATTGAGATAAAACCAAGTGTTTCTCCTATCCCAATGTCGTTGTATAGGATGACAAATTTTGGGTTGTGAGAGTAATGAGTATAGCTCAATGATCTATTGTAGTGAGGTTTTGTTCAGTTGAGTTTGTCACAGTAGGGTGCATCAGTTTTATTTGTGAATAAGGTTGATTTTTTTGTATATTTGTATCAATTATTAACATTTGAATTGGGTGATGATGCAGAACTACTTTCATATTCTATAGATTGATGATTTATTTGATCAGATAATGGGGTAATGTTGGTTCTTGAAGATTGATCTTGTATCCTTATATCATCAAATGCGGCTGAAAGATGAGGATATTATGAGGACTGCTCTTCAATTTCATCATGGAAATTATGAATTTATTGTGATTATTTTGGTGTGACAAATGATCCATTCATATTCATTGGGTTGATGTAATTTGGGGACTGATTATACTTGGGTATGTTGATGGTAGATTTCATCAATGAAATACTTGTATACTTGACATATGAGGATGATATTTTATATAATATATGTTCCATTGTTGGATTTCATCATCATGACTATCTATTCAAGAAGTTGTAAAAGTAATATTTATGGGAATTTAATGTTTTTTATGTAGAATTTTATTTCATATAAATTATTATTCATCAAACCTTATAATATATATGTGGTTATTTAATGGGAATACAACTAGACTATTTTTTTAGGTTTATAGGTTCTTTGTTCTTATAGGATATCACCAGATGATCATAAATGATTTATCATAGGTTTTGACTCCTCAGAAAGCTGGACTAGAAAGGATCATTAGTACTTTAGGATTTACCAGTTCTAGGATGATTTAAAGTACCAAATGTAGAATTTTGTTACTACTATTGTCCTTTATTTTTTAGTAGAGGGAGATCAATTAGAGATTTTATATGATGCTTCATGTCTTGAGTTAGGCTATGTTCTGATGTAGCAGAGATCAGTTGTTTCTTATGGGTCTTAGAAGTTATATTGGGAAGAGTGTCAAAAATTATACCCATGATCATGAGATGGAAGAATCCACGATTTATTTCATGTTATGGTGACATTACCCCATTAATAATAACTTTGCACTTTTTACTAATAATATGATCCATAGGTATGTATTCTCCTAATGTTACATGAACTTGCAAAAAAATGGTTATTATAAATCTTATAGGATTAAAAATTCACAAATTCATACACACTAGTCAAAGTAAATGTCTTGGCCAATGAACTACCAAGGATGTCATGTAATGATTCCATTAGTGAATATAGATAATCATAGAGAGTGATGGAATAAATATCAGTGATGCATATTAATATAGAAGAAGTTATAGGTAGTGGTTATTTTCATTAAATGAAAAATGAATTCAAATTTTTCATAATAGGTAGAGGATTCCTATCTAGGAGATTCTATGGTGGAGGTCTAAAGGGAGCAAGTTGTTTTTTGTGATTCCATTGATGGTTTTTATAAGAATGAACAATGCTAGGTTTTATTCGGAGGAATGTTTTTCATCACATTATAGATGAATGCTATGGTTCTCCAAGAGTTACACATCTCACCCTTAATGGTACATCCTAGAATGATGAATATATACCAATATATAAAATGCTAGTTTTGGGGGCCTGATTTGAAGCATACCGTTTCATAGATTGTGTCTCGATGTTCGATTTGTAATATGGTGAAGGTGGATAACCATGTTCTCAGTGTGTTTCTAAAGCCATTATATGGCCCTTAGTTAAGTGGGAGTACATCTCGATGGGATTCATTACTAGTTTACCTTGATCTTAGGGAGTCTTTGATTCTATATTGGGGATAAGTGATTGTGTTAGGAAATCATATCACTTTATAGTTATCAGGGAGTCGTCCTTAGCAGATATTTCATCACGGAAATACATGGAAGAGGTACAAAGGCTCCATGGAGTCCTGTTGACGATCATATTTGATCAAGATCCTCATTTTACCTACAATGTGTGGTGAGGTCCTCAACATGATTTTCTCTCTCAATTATTATTTAGATCTACTTTTCATCCATAGAATGATAGTTCAACATAGTGGACTATCTAAACTCTTGATGACATGTTGTATTCTTGTGTATTAGTCTTTTGATGTTTGTGGATGAGGCACCTTCCCTTAGTCATGTTTACATAAAAACTGTTTTTCACTCCATCATCGGTATAAAAGCATTTGAATCTTTTTATGGACAGTATTTACATTCTCTATATTTTGGAATGGGTTTGGATAGTCAACAATTCTCTGGCTGGAGCTAATGCATAATATGAGAGATATGATTTAGGTAATTCACAAGATGATAAAAGAAATATTCAATCAATATAAATACCATGTTGATCATAGGATGATACCTATGGAGTTCAACACTAGATATCACATGTCTATGAATGTGAATCATCATTATGTGTAGAAATTTTTTCGATGTGGGAGTAAGATTAATGCCCAATTTCTAAGGAAATTCAAGGTATTTGATCATTTTAGAGATATAGATTATCAGATAAGACTTTTCCAATAGATGAGTTTGATACATGAAATACTTAATGTGTTTTAGCTCCTCTATTATGTTCATGAAGATTCTTATGTCATCAATTTAGATGAGATTGATGTTGATGAGGAAGAAACCTTCATGGAGTGCTCTTTGGAATTCTTGGATAGTTAGAAGGAGTTGTGCATGATTACTATTCCATTTCTTCATGCATTATGTAATCACAGTGGATTACAAGAATGTATCTGGGAATATGAGTCCAAGATACATGCTTATTATCCTAATATATTTTTTATGATATTCCCTTATAGTGTTTCAAAATCTTTTGACGTTGAAATTTTTCTAGTTTATGACGTGGTTTCTTCTTGTTTCTTGTTGTACAATTACTCTCAATTGAGAGGCCTCATCCTGAAGATTGTTTATGAGATGATATGTTTTATTTCATGAGATTTGGTTCATATTTATATTGATTAAGGTTGTTTATATCCTTTGATAGTGAGATATTTGGGAGGTATCTCATAGGGTAGCATCTTGAATTAACCGCTTCTCTTTTATTCTCTTCAGGATTGTTTTGAATTCTCATAGATGAGAATGGTTTTATTGGTATCTAATATAAAGAACAATATTCGAATTTCCCATTCCTTTGTTGTATTAAATAATATAAAAAGAGGTTCCATGATGTTTGTAAGATCTTTGGTGGAAAATGTGGTTCCAATAAAGAAATGGAATAGCTATGGAGTTCCAATCTAAGATGCACTTTTTCCTAGGTGGATGTGGTATAGAGATGGTGGTTATTCTATAGAGCCTTAAGGAACCATTTATAAAACCTACATGGATATGGTGCGGTCTCTCTACATTGATGTAGGTGTAGATCAGGGTAGTATTTGAGTCTACTTCCAAAATGGAGGAGGCTATTTCTTGGGGCTTTGGCTGGTCGTAGGCCCTTCTCAGTGGTTGAGTGGCTGCAGTTTGGTGATTAAGGCTTTTCTATAACCACTAAATCCACTATTATAGGATCATAGCATGTTTTGAAAAAATAATTGATCAAGGGTGATACGGTGTTGTCCATTGGTATACACCATAGAATTCATTGTGTTATTGAGGCTTGTGGAAGGATCCAAGGGTTTGGACCGTGGTCTCCAATCTTTATCTATAAATACACACTAGTCTATTGGAACTAAACTTTCTGAAACACCTTCCACTAAAACCCTTGGATCTATGGTGTGTTATTTTATTATATTTAATTCCCCTTTCAATAGGTATTGGTTCCAATATTCTATATATAAATTTTTAGTGATGCTAGGTGAGTTAAACTTCCACCTTCTAGAGGATTCTCTCTATTTTATCTCATATCCTATCATTTTATCTTTCCATGTTAAGGATATTTATATCCAAAATTATAATTGGGTTTTATTGTTGGCTCAAAAACCTTGGATGGAATCATTTTATTGTCATAGAGGTGATCACAGTACCCAAACTTTGATCTATTTTTGTATGAAGAATGATTATGCTATTGAAGAATGGGATGCATTGGTTCTCTATTTATTTACATTAAATCATAATGTTTTCAAGGTTTATAAAACTACATGGTATTGTATTTAACCTAATAAATATTGAACTATATTGATAAAGAAATTTCATAGTGGTAACATGTAAATTATTTATACCTTGATAATAGTTACCTCTTGATCATCTAGATAGTATTTTATCTATACTATTCTAGTGTATCATACTGTTACACTTGGTTTGCCTTTTTAAAATTGATAAAATTGGTAACTAATATAAAGATGGTAATTTTTTTATTTTGATTAATAATTAAATAACATACAAGATTAATAAATTGGGTGTATCTTGTAATTTAATGGTAAAAAAATTATATTAAATGCATTTTTAATTAAATTTTATATTCCATGAGTTGATGGAATTTATAAATAATGAGAAACATGTTAATTATGGTTGATAATAATAATAAAAAAGTTATGTTAAATGAGAATATTTCTTCTCTTAGGTTTTTGAAAATTGAATATATTCTTAGAATCATGTTAAATAAATGACTGGATGTTCTACGAGGTGCATTAAGTTTACCATAATTAGAACTTAAGAATAATGAATTTTTTAATTAAATATGGAATTAAAAATGGTTATTTTGATAAATAAAGATAATTTGGTCTGATAATTACTTTTTTTTAAAGGTGGGATTCTTTATATTAGGGGAATGGGATCCCGTTTTCATGTGTAGGATAAATTCCTTATGTTTAGGGCCTATATTTCCTAGTTGACTATGTTTTTACTTGATGAATTTTGTGAACTCTAGATATAACACTTGTTATATGATGTGATATGATCCTGGGATGGATGAGCCTTAGATGGATAATGATATATGGGTAGTGTGGCCTGAGGTTTTGTATACAGTTGACACATGCCATTTTGAGATGGATGGGGATATGCAATATGGTGTTAGAGAAGGCAGCATGATGTTATAACCGGTTGATGTTTAACATACCCATTGTTTTCCTTATGTTAGATTTATTATATTCATAAATAAGTTGAATGTATGGAAGGCTAGGTTTCTTATTTATATTTATTATTTTCCCCACTTCTTGAAGCATCTAGATGTGGTTGGTTTCATCTCTTTGATGGAAGCATGATAATTTTTACCAAAGTACATAGAATTATGGAATGGAAGTTATGTTTCATAAATAAATTAACCCATGGGGTTAGTGTTTTTGGAATAAAACATATATGATCTTAGGTAATCATGGGATTGGTTTGAATTATGCCTAAAGGTCATGGACTTCACTTTGATGGTAGATGAAATGTAATTTGGAAAAATTTTAATTAACAAATATTAAATTATTTAAATAAAGGTTAAACTTTGAAAAGGAAATAATTAACTAAATTTATATATTTAAAATTATTGTGTTCTCATAGGATATGTAGTTTTTTATTGTGGTAGCCAAGATTCTAAGAGATGTTTGTTATATTTGAGTCTATGACTAGGTTATGCTTATAGTGTGGCTGTGAGTTATATTATATCCTATAGAATTTGTGATTTTATACAATACCCCACCCATTTAATTTAGGGATAATGACACCAAATGGACTCTAAGAGGGTTATTTACCTGATATCCCAGTGGGAGGATGGATAGATGACAACCCCCACTAGCCACACTCTCTTCTCAGGGTAGTTTTATGTAACAGTATGCATAGTGGTTAGTTTCCCAATATTTGTTTATGAAGGGATGTGATGGATTGTGGTTATTTCAGAAACATGCATCTCTAAATATAGTAATGAAATGATTATTATGGTCATGGAATTTATTGTTTCAGATGGCTTGAGGTACCTTACATAATGTATGGGCCATGATGGCTTGAGGTATAATACCCAAGGTATGATACATGTCATACGGGATATAGTTGCTCCTGGAAAATACTTGGTTACTATATAGAGATATGATAAGGGAAAATTTGATTATTTCATGCATGAGGTTAATGTTGTGATACATAAATAATGTGTTTTGGATCTGGATTACTTTGGAGAGAGATGGATCAAGATGTACGACATTGGGGTAGAGTGGGAAAACTCAGGGGGGAAGTGGCAGTGTGGTACCCTTATTGTTGAATTACTATAATACATGATTCCTTGTATGAAATATTCAGTGAGAAGTATCCATGGTGAGGCATGGACCATATTATACATATTTAGGTGATCTGTTAGTTTCACTATTATTCCTTAATCTTTAGAATACATAATTAATCTTTTACACAAGAGGCTCTAGGGAGGATTATATTGAATGTACGATTATTCAAACCTAAATTATATATAAACTATATTTTATTAGGTTAATAGTATTTGGTTTGATATTTGGATAGATATTATTAATATATGGTTTATAGGTGATGTTTGGGATTTGTGGTCACTTCCGAGTTTACCTTTTTTGAACTTATAGTTTTATTTTTTACTATTTTAGTACTCTATGAAATTATATGTATGCACTTGGGATATATTTTATCTATATGAGATGGTGTTTACTAGTGTATCTATATTATATTTCTCTCCTACATGTTTATCTTATATGGTAATACTTCTCATTTATATGTATATATATCCTCAATTCTAATATCCAACCCAGGTCCTAAGAGAGGATGGACTCAAGCAATCACTATATCCCTTATCTCATTTATATCTTAGGAGGGGAAATCTTGGGGGGGGAGTTATGATACAAATTCCCATGGATCTTAAGCATATCTATCTTGATGATGTACTCCCATCACATTCTATCACTTCCTACCGTGATCGCACCACAAAGTCATGTTTCAGACCACTGTTTTATTCCCACCAGCCATAATAGGGGCAGTCTTTCACCATCTCCATCCTCACAATAAAAAATGGTTACATCATCATCCTTGATGGAGAATGATAATCCAATACCAACCATAATGGGTTAAATGTTTATTCCACCATCCCCTATGAATGAGAGCCTTCTTCAACTACCAACCCCCACATTGAGTAGGGGGGTTATCCCATTATTAGCCATCCCATGGAGAAAGGATCTTGAGAGACTAGGTCGTCTAACTCAATCAATTGGTTACATTAGTGAACAATATTCTATCGATTTTCCATTTACCTTTGATTTAGTGGGGATTCAATTACCATATGTACATGGTGCAGAACCTGCATCCTCCCACCATCACCATTCTTCCCATCACCAACAATATAAAGTGTGGTCTTGGATCAGATATCATCCCTTCTACCAAGAAGAGCATACTTTCATCACCATCTCAAAGTGTGTGCTAACTAATCACCCTCTAAATTTAATTGGATGAATGAAATATTTCAAGGGGTTAAACCTTGATGAAATTACTTTCTAGAATAGATCGTTCTACTCAAATGGGCACCCAACTAAAATTAAGGATAAATAAATATATAACTAAGATTACTATATTGTGTAAATACAATTATTTATAAAATTAAATTTTAATAGTTGAAAATATTATATCTACAATGGTTTTTTACTCTCTCTTATGATCTAATACATTAGGTATATTGAAAAATTACATTATCATGTATTGTAGAAACAAACCATTAGAAATAAAGGAACCCCACAAAGCTTCTTGAGTTAGTTTATAAATACCTCATGAACTATTAAATGGTGGATATAGTGGTAAATTCAAATGAATTAAAATAATGAATTAATAAATTTTAGGTTTTATAAATAGAGTAATGAATCCTCTTGGTAATTGATATATATTCCTTTAGGTTGACTTGTCGAATTGTATCTTAACCAAGTATTCATTAATCATTTATATATGGATTAAAGGTAATACAAAATGGGAATTAATTTATACATTATATTACTAATGATAGTGAAATATTTTGATAAAAAATATTATACATGTTTAATATATTTCATGATTTCTTTCAAGGCATGCTTTTAATAATAGGAGAACAATATCTTACAAATATGCCAACTAAATTGGAAAATATTATTTCATTGAACTTTGGTATGAAAATAATTCAATATTTTCATATATATATATATATATATTGGATTTTGAATAATTTTAAGGATATATTAGGAAAAAATCATTCACCCCAAAGAACAAAGTGTATGTTTATAGGATATCCTATAGAAGATAAAGGGCATAACCTATATAACCCATCTGATAAATGAATCATGGATAATATATTACCCACAATTCATGAGAAGGTACAAATCACCATAAGAGATAGTGGGATCAAGATAGACTTTGATAAATTCATCGATCAGGATTCAGAAGAGTATACATATGAACACTAGACTCCACTATGATAATGGGGAGGAGTTATTCTGGATACATAAGTTGTATAGGAGAGTTAAAATCAAAAAACTACTTTTTGTATTCATTGTAGAGGGTGATATATTATTCTTAATATTATTTAATCCTAAAAGGATTTAGTAATTAAATATAATCTAAAAATAAAAAATTTGATTTCAATTCAATATTTGATTCCATGGAACAATATTTAAGGGTTTTTTATTTTTGGTTTTTCTCTTGGTTTTATAGTATTCTAGAGTAATTTGGTAGAAAAAATAGACATTGATGATCAGGATAGTGAAAATGAATCATGATTGATTATTTAATGGTTTAACCAATTTATGGACATGGTCAATGATAAATCCTCTAAATCCTTCATCATGTTATATCCATTTGAATTCTACTTGACATAGATTTTCAATGATCGTAATAATGGGAAGTATGTTGTCAAGGCCAATTTACTTAATGGATTCCCCATAGAATATTTTTATATAGTAAAACCAAATATATTTTTGATGAAAATATATTCCAATAAGATATATATGTTTCCCAATTTCATGAATGGATAAAATAAAGCACATTTATCATAGAATATTAATTTTGAATGAAGAAGTGTCATATGTTTAAAAAAAGTAGGGGATTGCTATAATTTTCCAAGGTAGGAATATTGGTAGCATATTTAAAATGGTAACTTCATCTTAGCTATTTCTAAGAATAATGATTGTCTTTCTCTAAGTATATCATAAAGTAGAACCCAATGTTATTGTGAATAATATATATTAACATATATCTATGGGTTTTTAAATCTATTCATAAAACATATGTTAACAATTTATTGAAGAAATTCATAATGGAATAAGTCTTAACCAAATTTTTTACTCTATCACATGACATGTAATCACAATTAAAGGGAGGAGGTTATGAATATAATTTCACAATATTAATTTCTATAAAAATATCTCACATCCTATGATTTATCCATGTGTTCGATATTTCATATGTAAATAATAATAGGTAGATATGAAACAAAATCAGATTAACTACATAGAATTTTATTTACAACTATCTAGAATAACATGATAAAATAGATCCAGATGAGTTCATAGTAAATAGAGAAACGAGAATACTATTTATCAAGAAGTTAAAACACTAGTATTTGTTTGAACCATTTTGATCAAAGATCATAGAAATGATGCGGTAGTGAGGAAGGAAAACTTATTATAGTCTGTGTTTTCCATATGTATAATAATGGACTATATTTTAGCCTCTTTAATGTATCATAAGAAGAATTTTCTATGAAATGAAATATCCCAATTTTGGGTTACACTAATAGTTAGAGTGTTATCAATTTAGTATTCATTAACTATAGTAATATCAGTGATATCGGGTTTATGATATGGGACTATGATGTGGTTAATAATGGATCTCACTATTCAAGGAATTTATTAAATGTTCTAAAGTCCTAGAAAATACATTTTTGAAAAAAAATACATGTCGAAGGCCAAATCAAGCCACAAAAAATTTTAAGGCCCAATATCTATAGATATACATAAAATAAGTAAGAATATCATGTGATAGGTAAAAATATAAAAGGTTATTAGCATTTGGTTTTAGTGTAAGTAGTATTAGGTTGGTGTTGGTGCCCTAGAACCAGCTCTTATGTAAATCATATTACATGTATATTAAATATCTTGTATATTAATAAAATATCATATAAAATATTGATTATTATTCAATATAACATTTATGTGATAATTTCTAGAGAATATATCACATGGAATGTTCATAATAGTTCCCCACTATTATGAGAACCTTGAATTTCTATAATGGTATTCTTATACTTATGTTCTACGTTCGAATAAAATTCTCTAAGGGGACATAAAGTATGTTTTACTTTCATGTCATTGAAGCTCATAACAGGATGAGAATTCAACTCATAAATTTTTCAATTGGTAATCTATATGAGATGGGGTTATGATAATAGATCCTCATATAGAAATTCCACTTGTTTATGTGACATTAGATATTCATATATGTGAAGATGTGTAATTTGCCTAATATTTTAGGTTATTATTAATGCATATCATGAGTCATGTACTTTAATGTATTGAACAGATCCATGACGCTCTATGTTTACTTGGATGTATGGTCAGTTGGGTGTGTCATAAGTTATTTTCATTAATGAATATTTCAAGAGAGGATTTTTCCAATTTTCATTAATCAAAAAGGTATCATAGGCCTCTTAATTGTAATGTAACTATCATGATTAAATTATTTGTCCATGGTGTACTTATGAGTTCAGTTAAGATAATCAAAGAAGGGGAAATAAAGCACATTAGTTTATGACACATGTGTGTACCCTTCTTAATTAATAGATATCAATATAGGGGTATTGAATTATGTAGTTATTGTTTCTATGTGTTTTTTTCATTAAGATGTTTTATTTTTACTATATGGGTTCCATTATGTGTTTATTGATAATGATATGCTAATTTAGTGAAGCCTACATGAATCCACCAAGGAAGAGGCCCATGGGGTCACACACCTAGTGTTTCCATGATATCTATAAAATTATATTTTATTTTTAAATTTTTCATAATTTATATGCACCTAAAAAATGAAGAATAATTATTTCAGATTTTGATCATCCAAATATTCAGCCGCCAGCTATTATCTAGTCAGAATATATATGCGAGTTTAATTCTTATTCAAAAGGTAATATAATATTTATTAATTTTTGAAGCAAGTATTTATTTAGTGACATCAATATTAAAATAATTATTTATTAAAAAATCTCTTGAATATAATATTTATTAATTTATTGTTTCACTCAGATTGTAATAAATAATATTTATTTAGTTATATTGATATTAAATTAATTTTTTATTGAAAATACTATGAATATAATATTTATTTATTAATTGAATAATATTTGTTACTTTATGTTTGGTGAAACCTGCAGAGTAATCCTTAACAGAGTTAAAGGGTTATCAAAGGATGACATATTAAATATCATTTAAATTAATATTAATTTATTTGAAGAATGATTTTTATATTAAATGTAAGACATTCACATGCCAAGGAAATAAAAAATTATTATTATTATTTGATATATGGTTCAATAAGGATTAAAATAATAATAAAGGGATGATATGAAATTATTTATTATTGATACTTGGTCTCAATATACACTCAGTAATTTCATTTCCTAGGTTAGGTCACAAGATACATTCTTTTGCATAATGAATCTCCTATAGGGAAATATCTCTCAATGAATAATATCTCTAAGGGTTCTGTCAAGACAAAGATACCTTCCACATTTTCCTTATCACTCTCAAGACCGAGTGAACAAGAGAAACAATTGTTAATATTGAAATATAACTTTTTTGATCATCATTAATGATGAACAGTGATTAATTCTTTCTTATAGGGCTTGTAGATTCATCGGTGAAATTTTGAGATCCGGAAGTACATATGGATCATCACTAGAGAGATTTTTCTTTTGATCCTCATAGAGAAATGATGGTACATAATGAACGAGGTTTGAATGAGGAAATATACTTCAAGGAAATAATTTAATAATTAGTTTATTCACATTATTAAATTAATTATAAGTTTAACATGAAATATTCACTCTTTCCTTTAATAATTTTTTAGCTTCTATTCTTGGATATGATCATAAGAGATGTGTTTGTTCAACATGTTCTTATGGTTTATTTGTTGGAAATAGTGGAAACCCTTCATTGTTCATGGACCAAACTGACTTTTGTTGCACCTAGAACCTGAACATAAATATAAAGTAGGATAAATATTCCTTCATTTCTAATAACAAAATTAGTTTTTTGGATCCTTGTTTAATTAAAATTGATTTTTTACTTATAAAAATCAATAATAGGAACAAATCAATAAATATTTCTCATATATATAAGCTAAATATATGCATATAATTTCAAGTACTACTTGTGAATTGATTACTATTCTGGTAGGAAATATACTAATTCCTAGAGGCCTTAAACTAGGACCAACTTAAAATCATATCATCCTTAAATCTCATACATGTCTTTGTATTTGGGCTTCTTACTCCATGATATCAGTATTTTTAGAAATACAATATTAAGATGAAGTTATTACTCATTTTTTCTATGTATGACCCAAATCCATGTAGAGATATTTTCTAAGAATTACACAGGGCTTGATTAATGTCTTGATAGGATACATACTGATTCTTGGAGGCCTCAAACTTGGTCCAGACTCAAATACGATCAAATTAAATTATAATGTTAATCCTTATTCAAATTATGTTGGGTTATTTACATTATCTATAAACTGATACACCATATAATGAAACTTGGATCTCTTATCCTATGTACATCCATAGATATTACTTCTAGATTTGATCCTATACAAGAAAGATAATTCCCATACCAAAAACTATAAGTGGCTTGATTGTTTTACTTGTGAGATATGTAGATATTTCCTATCCATCATAGTCACATCTATAAACTTTTCTCCCTTAAAATTTCATACCTACCAAGGGTTTGGTCCCTCACCTCATTCATGTTGGGTCTCTCTCAATGTCCCAACATTTGGATGAAACCACTTCACCTCATATTATAACTAATACCTCATTAATATTGGGTATACTAATTGAAAGTTATCAGTAAAGAACCAATTCAATTAGTATTAATTCTAATAACTCATTTATGTTAGATATAATGATGGACCTATATTAGGATATTACTACATAACTTTTTCTTGGTTCTAATACATCAATCACAAAAAGTTTCTTTCTATATCTCACTGGGACACTAATTCATTTCATTATCAGTTCCCCAACATATGATTCAGATATGTGAAAACATCATAGAACCACCTATGGATTTATTCTAATTATTATAGGATTTTTAGTGATGTCTGAAGTGTCTATTATAGTCCCAATAAAAAAATTCCTCCACTCCCACTCCCCTTATTTTAAAAAATTCTAAATGTGATAAATTACAATCTAAAGTGTCCTGATCAACTAATAAATATTCTCCTCCCATATTCTATAATTTTTACCTCATGTATTTGAATCGTTGAAAATGTTTTAGGGAAATTGTTAATAAGTGTACTTGATTCTAAAAGGACTGCTCTAATTAGTGGATGTAAATGTGCTATATATCAATCCCCCTTATACTCAATTAGGGGTATGTTTTTATCCAGATGAAAAGATCATATAACCCCATATGTCATAAATATAACTAAGATAGATAAAATAATTTGGTATTTGGAAGTTGTCATCATCAACATTATTATTCCATTTAATCTATTCTAGAATCAAATAACTCAATTTTTGATTTACATTATTTATATTATCCATTCTAGGTGGAAAACATGAAAAGGGAATCATGGGAAAAATATATGTTCCATATTACTAAGACTTTCTCCTTATATGGTTTAAGAAAATGATAAGGCCAAAATAAAAAAGATAAAAATCTTATAGGGTGTACCAAACACCCTAAAATACTTATGACATGCTCACGAGGTCAATAAATTATAGAAATTGTTAGGGTACCCCTCTATTCACCACAAACATATTGGCTCCGATGATTTGTATTGAGTGAAAGAAGATGTTGTTTCATGATATTTAGACACTGTTAAAAATTGGAAAAATCATGAAATAACACTTTCATAATTTTCATTATGCTGAGTTATTCACTTTATATATACTTGAATGAACAATGATTAGATTACAGTAATGATAAATGTACTGGGTATTCAGCCTACATATAACTATCTAAGAGTAAAAATTTAAGATGAAATAAAACATTTTAGTCTTTTTCCCTATAGAATTTTCTCAAATTATTATGATATTATGTTCTCTTCATATCTAACTAAACTAAATCCATCCAAGGGAACATTAATGGAAGATAATATATCAATTCAAATAGATTGTGATTATTTCAAATGTTTCAGATTATGATTTATTAGACCCATAACCATTTAGTTTTCAAATGGATTCCAGTATTATGATGAAAATATTTATGAATTTTTATATATAATCATTAATCAGTTATTTAGGAATCACAAAATTCTAGAAAATTGATGATAAAACGAGAAAAAAGGGTTTTCCAGTTATTGAAATAAAAGAGAGGAGTGTCCACAAGTGTCCCCCTATAACTAGTTTCAAATTAAAAATAATTTAGATCACTATTAAAAGGCATGTTAAATGGACCCCCACAATTGGATCACTTATTACTCATAGCCATTGATAACCTGATGTAGTTAAGCTAGACTTACAAATTCTGAAACTTTTTTGATCCATTATGACTCTGCCCTTGTAATAACATCCATATGCACTTTCCTAGTTTCATTGACCATATTTTTCTACTCCTGTAACACTATTCAAATGGTGGTTATCTCTTGATGAATTAATTATGCCATGTCCCTTACATCCACAACAAAATGCTACCACTCAACTATTACCATTTCAATTTCAGATGCTTCTAGAAGTTTCAAAAATATAATTCCCATAAAACTTACTATATATTTTCAATGGAATGACTCATTAACGAAGTATTATCATGCTCTTAATCTTAATAAATATCCTTTATATCATTTTTAATGTTATGATAGTGAATCCCATCACATCCTAGGGTCCTAAAAATATAGTGAATCTGTTTTAATGTTTTGTACAAACCTTAAATGGGAGTTTTTTTAAATAAGCTTCCAAATATAATTCTGTTTTTGTTACTTAATGGTTTACCAAAATGTAATGGACATGAGGCAAGATTCATAGTCACTCTTAGATACTAGAATATATTTTGTGACTATTTCACTCAATGTGATCATATTTTCATCAATAGTCAAGCTCATTGGAAACTAAATTGCTTTGGCCCTCATACGTTATGGCAGTTGGAGTTTTGAGATGGAGGCTTCCTCAAATTTTCCCTACATTATTTTTAATATAGTTAATACAATTAATTTGTGGGTTATATGGATCATTTAGAAAGTTTTATATTTAATAAATGGAATTATATACATTCACCTACTTCCTCGAGAGTGGTAGCTACATTAATTATGTTATCCTCCTCGAGTGGTGCAACATGGGTGTTATTTCTAAATACTGCTTCATCATCCATAATCATTAACCCATCACTTAGAACTATTCAAACATCCAAATATTGTGTTATAATCTTTTATTATAATAGATGTTAAAATTCTCCCATCATGATATTGTCCTTGGTTTACAGCGAATGGATATCCCAGTGTGGGGAACCCTCTATAAGACCTTCATGGTTCATCTCAGGTATGTTTAGAAGGTCAGATCTCACTATCTATTAGGTAACTGAATACTCAACCTTAAGAGGCACACTAGTTTTAACATTTTGGTAGAGAATTATCCTGCCAATATTTTCTATAGAAAAGTTTTTATAAACATTGATTCAGGTTCATCATAAAATGTTGAATGATATTCATGGAAAAAAATAACGGAAAACTCACATCCCATGAATTATTATTGAAATTGATCAACATGTACAGATATGAAAATATATATACTGTTAATCAAATATCCTCTAGTAAGATTTAAATTCAAAAAAAAATTATGAGACCTTTCATGAGAAGTAAAATATGTAATTTAATTATGAAATGTGGTGAATATTTTTGATGACCATAATTGAGTAAATTTCTCCTTTGATTATAGAATCATTTATGTTAGCCACTAGTAATTTCCCATAAATCTTTGAACCAAACCTCCATTAAATTTTAGGTAATAACATTCCATAAAATTACCCTTATTCATTATCCTTGATCAGTTTATAAAGATCCCTCTTAGAGAAATGATATTCTAAAATCAAATGGGTGTGATATTAGTATCTGAATGAAGAAACATCGAAAAGGATTAATAACTATTTTCATTGGACTATTTAAATATGGTTAGCCAATATTTAATCTTTTTCTTTTGATATTTTACAAAATATTATGGTATTTCTAGTCCTAGTTTTGAATTGAATAGTCCTAGGACAGGGAAATTATAAAGGGGGTCTATTCCCCCTACCCCCAACATCATCATATGACCCGATGATGGATCTTACTCCACCGGAGTAATTGACCCTTCTACGCTACCTATTAGGGTACCATTATTGGTATACCGAGGAGACCATATTGGTGTTACACTTCCTATATCTATAAAAATAATAATTGATTTATATATTATAAATATTTTAACATTAATGATAATATTTTCAATGAATCGTTGTTATACATCTTAGGGTAATAGAGATGACCTCATTCTTGATCGATCAACTGATTGATTAACCCTTTAGTGGTCCCTTAGTCCATGATGTCTTGAACCCACTACGTGATGAGAATACTAATATTTTTCACAAGTACTAGCAACCCCAACATCTTTAGAAACCTTATAGCTTCATCGTGGATAGTTTATAAGTAAAAATACTTTGTTTTCTTCACATTAATAATTTATGAAATGCATAAAAAAGTTATATATATTCCTATAGACCTATAAAATCATAAGAAAAATTAAAATTATAATAAAATGGGTAGGCATTAATATACAGATAGTGTTGGAAGCATTCAAAGTTTCCCACTCAATCCCTGAATAGTTGTAAGGATCCTTTTTTTATTATTCATGGAACCTTTCATCCTTATTCAGGATATTACTCCACTATCTCAGACTAGATATTATCATATCGGGTTCATGATAATATTTCTCTTCCATTTTAAGCTCCTTGTAAGGTAAATAGCATGGTTGAAAAGGATTTAATGGAATTTCAGTGGATCATCCAATATTTCAATGTTTTTTGGTATCCATTTTTATTTTATTCAATGCTAAGGATTCCTTGACCATGGGTATATTGTTTGAAATCATTTCTTTGGGTTAAAAATAAATCTAAGCATGAGAATAATCAAGTGTGAATAAAATGAATGAATTTGGTGAATTATTATTGATTTCACTTAATTATTTTCCTAGGACATCATCGCCCATTATTTTTATACTACCATTAGATTATTTAAATTTATTTAATTTTTTAGTGGAACCACCACTTACTATTTTATACATTTGAATATGTACAAAAAATTGTATTGAATGGAATATTTATAGATGATATCACAATGGATCTTAGGATAAAAAATATATTCTCTTATTTATCACTTATATATAAATGATTCATAACTACCATGATAATTTTATATGATCATTCTAGTTGTAGTTTTTACCTGTAGAATAAATTTACTCATGAATGCAATTTTAGGCTATTAAGGGACCTATCAACCTTCAACAACAATGTAATACTACCATAGATGAATTGGATGAATGTTTAGAATCAAAATACTTGGATGTGAACCATTATGTATAGATCATGCTTATTGAAATGTTATGTTATCTAGCCCCCAAATACATTAAACGATCATGAAATACAGAATGGGGGCTTAAATTTAATATTTAAGATATACATTTATCAATATAGTCCATCACTATACCAATAAGATACAATTACACCCATATACCATTATATATGACATCATTAAAGTTCTTAACCTCCTGTATATAGAAAATAAGGGTATGAGAATATGTATCCACTTAGCCATATGGAGAGTCAGATGATGAGTTAAATATGAGTCAGTATATCTTGGTTGACATTATAGCCCCCCTTATCATTTTGTTTACTCCAATGTTTAGGATAATATTTTCCTTATGATCATCTATTCCACATAGATAGACATCCTATTGAGTTCATTGAAGTTGGAACATCCTCATTTGGGACCAAGAAATTCTTTATCCATATATAAAAACTAATATTTTTTCCATGGGAAAGGTTCATTTATCTTGTACTTGTCGGTCTCTTCTAGAAACATACATCTAGCGGTAGAATTCATGTAGTATTCCTATAAGTTTTATTAAGAGTTAAAAATTCCCTATATAATGATCCAAGAGTCAGTTCTACAGTGATCTTCTAGATGACTTGAAGTAAAATTACCACTTATCTATGTATAACATAGAACATATTCATATATGGGATACAATAAATTATTAATTTAAGAATGACATTAGATCTCTTGTACACATAAATTTGTGATATCATAAAATTTTTATATATTTTAATTACTTTCAATTTATATTCAAACTCAATGCATGTTCACTGAACCATATACACCCACATCCATTCAAGTATGAAGCCTCCTCTAGGGTACAGATCCCAATACTTATTCTATCCATGGAATTGGATGGTATCCAATCAATAAAATGTGGTGGAATAGAAGTGTTCTTGGGGATTTTATGTGTATAAATATATATCTAAGGTGTAATTGGAAGGGTATATTATATTTTAATGTACGGTCTCAACTTCATTGATTTATAATCCCTTTGAAGAAATATTGTCACTTCCCAGATTTTGGTACTCTGTGAACTAGGAGTATTCTATGTTTCTATATTTATTCAGGAATTGGAAATTATTCACAAGTCAATAACCATATATCATGTTGATTTTTGATGCAATAAATATATGATAATTCACCCACATGACCTCTATAAGTGTTAAATTAAATGGGATACACTTTTAACCTTTCTCTCCTTCAATGCTATCAACTAACTAGTTAATGTCCTAGATTTATTTGATGTCCAAAATAGTGTTTAGAGGATAATCCATTTTTTTACAAAAGAAAAAAATATGAAAAATATTTTCTCAAAAAATAACCAATAAATACTAATGAACCTCAAGAATTAAGAATACATGATCATAGAGATAACCATGTGTCGATTTCGTAAAGTTAAAAATCCAACCTTGATCACTACACCCAGGATACATTTCCCAAGACTCATCATACACATCTTGTGATTCCTAGATGAATTTTATTGAAAGAGTGTTTATAGATAAGTCCACCATGCTTGATATAGAATGAGTAAAGTGAAAAGGTGGTGGAACATAGACTCACTAGGGGTAGAGTGCACAACATGGGTTAAAGGAGAGAGAACAATTCTATTGGATTCACCCATGATGAGAAGTGAACATTGAATGAAGTGGTCCCATATTTATATGATTAGATCCGTGTAACATTCCAATCAACTATAGTACACAACCATATTTGGTGATGCATCATCATATTGTGGTGTGGTCTTTGATTTCATAGGTGCTCAAATTCCAAACTCAGGAATACAGAACCACCAATCGTTACATTCTTGCTAGGGTATGGTTCTCATTATAATTTGATCCTCCTTGTTCTAATCAAATTCAACTATAAGGGGGGGGGTTATTAGACTTTATATTTTCTGTAGTTGGAGGTAATATTTTAACAAATAATAATTATTGTGGAAGAATTACATGGTGCTCAAGATACCTCATAGATAGGTAAAATACCCAATACGTTTGGAAAATATCCTTTACATTCTTATAACTAGTTATTATGCCTTCATACTTATGACCTTCATGTACCCTTCCCCCCACACTGTGGCCACATATATAATCCTTCCTTGTATACACCTACTATGTCCCATGCCCAGCCTCCACATTCCCTACTCAAATGGACCTTTCTCACTATTATATGGGAAATTGATGTGGTTACTCTACTTTCCCTAGTGACTTACCTCCATTTTCCAATAATAAGGATTCATGTAAACCATTTAATGATTAAAAAATATATGTTCCATAAGGTGGCATACAAAGTAACACTTTTTCATTCCCAATACCATTCATATATCCTTTATGTGACTCTATAATTAAAAACCCAAGGAAAAAACTTGGAATTCATAGTATTTATGTAAATATAGTGTTTTAAAACCAAACCATCATAAAATATCACTTTAAATTACACATTATCAGGACTTGGGAAAAGGAACCTTCCTTCATATAGGCCTAGGTGTACTAGGTAACCACATTCATAGGCCACCGAAGAGAGGTGTATTTGGGATGCACTCACCTAGACCACCTAGGATAGGCATATTAGGGCACTTCTCATCCAATATATCTAGGAAAGAACTATTAGGGGAAAATTAACAAGTTAATCTATATTAGGTATCATACGGAACTACTCACCCACATTATCCTCTATGGTCTTGCTTATCCCTCAGCAACATAAAGCCAGTACGGCTGACAAATTCACCATGATCTCTTAATGGGGATAAAATAATTTCCTAAAATACATTTTTGTAGCTTTTTTACCCCAAAAAATCTACTAATGAATACCATATATATTGGTCCCCTTCATAGAAACCTGACATACATAAATGGATTATTCAAAAAAATATCCCTTCGGAGGAGGTATTCTTGTGATAATGAGAACCATTCATCTTACAATATATCTCCCTCATCTTTCTTACTTGATCGATAAATTCATCAATATATGCTCAATCATCTATTCCCTTGATAATTAGGAATCTCTCTATCACTCTTAGAAAAAAATGGAAATATCTTTGAGCCAACCCTGTCATCTCAACAAACACAATTATTTTAGACTAAAACTATATACACTAATCCCATTATTTTTTAATCAACTTCCAATGTATCGTAAATGATCCATCAATATGATAGGGTCTCTAACTCAGTGTAAGAACTAACCATTTACTCATTGATAATTTCATACTCAAGACTTATCAACTAGATAAAATATCCTGGGCCTCTAAATAGGTGTAATACCCAACCTTACCATCTTTTATTTAGTTTCCAACAAATAGGATGAATCTGAAAGGGAACCTCATAAACAGGTCCCACATAAACCATTTTCATTTTTCTTTTACCTTGTAGTCTACTCCACATTAATTAAAATTTATTATAATGGGTCCTGGTCATATAAACATAAACTAATAGTTTCTATGGTCTTGGTTTCAAGAACATAAAAATAAAATCATTTTTCTTGGAGGCATAACCTCAAAAGTCACTTCCATGGCCATGGATGAATGAAATTAAAAATAATTGTATCGGTCCTTGTCACATGAACATAAAAGTTTTCATGTGTACAATTATCTAGAACTAAACATTGTGGAATATGACTCCATTAATGGGGATATGTCAGAATCCTATCTCACAGGCTGGATCCTAACTCCACGACACCAACTGGCTTCCCCGATGTTGATAAATCCAAAAATTCCCATCTATGTGGATTTAATTAATATTGTAATAAACAATTGAGGGGGGGGGAAAGGATAAACTATATATGTAGGTGTTCATGTCAATTTATTTTATTTATTAATAAATTTCACAACTATGAAAACTTTTATTATTATGGGTAATGATTTTATGAATATGTATTAAATATATAAGAGATTATTGGACTATAAAATAAGACCGTTTATGGAATTGACCAACCAATAATCCTATAAACCTTTACATATAACTTTTAGTCTATTTATATCAGTCTAATGGTAACCTAAATTTAGAAAGTAGGTTTATAACTAAATAAATGAAGGGGAGAACAAAAAGTGGGAATAACTACAAAGGCTATCAGGGGAACACTTTTTGGTTGATTGAATGGGTATTGAGTATTAAAAAATCCAAAGAGATTCTTTAAAAAATTTGTGTTTACAGAAAATGAATCATTGATAGATATTCAGAGGGTCTTACATGTGAAATGATACATGGTGAATTTAATGATATCATTCGAACATTTTTTGGGAAAATCCAAAAATTAGTCTTGTATATTATTTCACAATTTATTTTATATAATAAAATATAAGGTGAAATGGAACATAGTCTATTAGGATTCGATATAATTTTGATATTGATCGATATGTGCCCTAAATCCATATATACATATGATGTATATTATATTATCACAAGTGAAGATATCGGTATATTTTAATGAATTTTTTAAATAAATAAGGCCCCACCAAGAAAGTTATATTATATGAATTATATGAATTATATGAATATTATTAGGGATTTATAATGAGGTAATTGATCAATATTTCCATTAATGTATCATTAAAATAATATTTTTTATATGACTAAATTCATGGGAATAATATATAAATAATTTATGTGATGAGTTCATGGTAGATAAAGGGGTTACATAAGTTTTAACTTCATGATATTTACTCTTATTTTATAAAAATATGACAAAAGAAATAGAAATTTAATAAAGGATATATAAGAAGGGTAATTCATTGAGATGGTGGAGTTTTTCAATTCCATGCTACTTATAAATTATTCCAAACTCATATCTACCTTTATCTTTTATCCTTTTCCACTAAAATAAAAGAATATCATAGATGAGGGAGGATCCCACATAGTCATATGTGATTTTGTTCAACCTATGACAAAATTATGGATGAGGGACTTAAATGGATTCTTCTTAGTGATATTGTTTAAAAATACTATTGAATATAGTAATGGTGGAATTAATCATTGAAAGGTACACATAGTTCTTTGTATTTTTTAAACAAGTATTTTTTTTCTAATCATGGTTAAATCTTGGGATTGGAAGTTTTAAATTTCTTCCACTACATTGATCAATTTTTTTTAATCTATAGAAACCCATCATCAATGTGTCGGACAAACAACTAGAAATTTAAAAATAGTATTTTATTTTTTAAAAAACATTTTCATCATTATTTTATAGTGTGGATGTAAAAATTATGAAAGGTGATATGAGATTCAATAAGTGTTAGAGATCCCCTATCTCAACGGATTTTAACAAAGGAAGTTCAATTTTTTCTTCACTAATGAATACTTTGTTAATAACTGCATATATATCACTTGATCAATGCTCATTATCATAAGAAAACAATGATGTTTTAATATATATATTAATTTTAATAAATTATATAAACATGCATAGTGAATTTATAGTGATTATTTATAGACTATCATATGGATTGAAAAATTTTGAACTTCAATAATTAGCCACCAAAATCAATGAGTATGATTTCTGATGGGATATTAATTTTATTTCTAGTCGTTTTCAGTAAATTTATTCTATTAATTATTAGAGGTAGACAAAAATATATCACACCTACCTTGTCAAAGACATAAATTTTTTTGGTAAGATGGTCTCATTGACTCAAAACAAAATATCACCAATTATTCGTTAAAAAATAGCTAAGATTATATTATCGAACTATAAATATGGAATCAAAGGATGAAATGGAATTAAAAATAAGTTTCATAATTCTGATTTTGGAATGACATCAATTGAGGCTCTTAGGTCACTCAATGAATTAACAAAAATTGAAACTTCATATTTTTCATTTAAACATAAAAGTCCCAGGGTCTTCTTATTTTATGGGAATACCTTTTTTAGGGGAACTATTTCAAATGGTTCTGTGTTTTCATTTATGGGCACATGGTTCCTTAATAAACATTTAATACTTAACTATCATTTGGTGTAATATAGAATATTAATGGTGTATTTAATATTTTTAATCATCCATAACATTTAAAAATTATTTTTATGTATTTTTATTCTTTTATATGGCTTGCGGGAATGGCGTTAGATTACTTTTGAAAATGTAATGAGGTGATGAAGTGTTATAGTTTCTTTTTTGGTTGTTTATTTTTTTTACATTTCATAGTAAATAATTGGAGTTTGTTTAGAGGGTTCAATAAGAGGCATGAAAACTTTTATCACCAACAAATTTAAATTTCAATCACATTACTATTTAGAATGGGTAAAAGTGGATTTATTAGTGGGTAAGTATTATGTTATTGTTATTCACTCAAATAGGATGTAAGTTGGCCATTTTTACATTCAATATTTGTAATACCAAATTGAGTGAATAAGGAATGGTCTTAAAAATACATTAACATGGTTTATTAGAAGATGAGGCATGACACGAAATAATATTTCCATGATTAATGTTCATATAAAATAAGTTATATTAGTTTCCAAATTTGGAAGAGTTAATTTGAGGATAAAATCTAATATGTGGATGATGGTTTTTTCTTTGATAATAGTATTAAAATGGATGTTATTGTGAGAATTGATTTCCACATTGAGTATAATGGGATTTATTTAAAATTTTAAAATAGAATTGATGGTACTAGTTATCATATGACATGTCAGGATGGGTTTTCTATCCTAGATTATTAGTAGAAGGGAAAATATCATATTGGGGTAGGCTTGAATTAATAGAATTTTTAATTAAATATAGAGGGTTTGTGTTCTATTGAAATTATATCGCACTGGTCTGCATTATCAAAAAATTATCTAATGTATCATCCAAAAAATCTAAAAAACCACTATTAGATGAGAAGATGAGATGAAAATTCAAAAATAATTGAAGGGTATTGGGAATTGAGATTGAGAGGATGAAAATTTTACTGTAATGGTATCCAATTCTTGTTTTCATACAATCTTGATGTACTTTACTCATCCACCTAGTCATCTTATTTGGTTCTATGGAGCCTTATGAATGCACTCATCCACTCATTTATCTTTATTGTTTCTCTAGTACGACACTCTTGAACTTGTTCAAGTTAATCTATTAATCCTCAACAAAAAAATGAGCCAGTTCTATTTCACCCAAACTAGATATAATTATAGAGATAAATTTTACTTGTTTAGTTAAATTCTAAATTTTGGGATTTTCCCTAATGATATTATAAGATTTTATGTCATAGTTTTCCATGTAACAACAATGTTTCGGATTTGGGGACACTCTGTTGATAATTCAATGAGAGAAAGAAACATCTTATATTTTTGTTAGGTTAAAGTGTTTCAAGGGTG
Organism: Viscum album; assembly: GCA_963277665.1. Classification (NCBI taxonomy): domain Eukaryota; kingdom Viridiplantae; phylum Streptophyta; class Magnoliopsida; order Santalales; family Viscaceae; genus Viscum; species Viscum album. The sequence continues at coordinate 1,644,585,450 of OY728131.1, read as the reverse complement.
AAATTATCCCTGATATATATGGGTGGTTAATTTCATGAGAAACGCACTATGCCCAAATACCATGACTTTCCCAGGTATTATGGATCTCAAATTTGTGGGAGATAGGTACACCTACTGTAATAATTAGAAGACTAGAATGTGCAATTGGTTCCATTTAGATATAAGACTATCCAATGTCTATGTAGTGTTTTCCTATCTATAAAACAATGTTACCCATATTTTGTGAACTCTCACAAATTATTCTTTTATCTTGGTGTCCATGGAGAGTGGGAGGGTAGGTAGTGACCACTTATTCCTTTCTAAGAAGAACATATCTGACCATCATTATCAGAGGGAAGCTATGAAGTCTTATAAAAAACAGTGCCTGGGAGAAGATGGGTTTGTCTCTATAATAAGCTCATAAAGATAAACGGTGAATTTATTTCATGGAATAATTCACTTCCATCTCAGGATAACAACTTATGCACTATCAAGTTAGAGTCCATCCTAGAATAATAACGAGATGACGAGAAATTTTATTACATTATTCATAGAAAAATAATCTAAGAAGAAATTTCTCTAGAGAATGAACATGAGGCATGGGACCAATATAAAGCCATGTGGTTGATGGATAGTGAAAATAACATGAATTACTTCCAATTCTTCATCAAGGATATGATCTGTGTCTTTCATCCAAACATTATATTCGATAATTGATATTTTACTGAATATCTAAGGGCGGTGGGAGGTATGTCTAAGTCTCATTTTAAAAATTTCCTTTCTGGTACCAACCACCTTATTTAGGACATATATCCCTCGATATTTTTGGATATTTTCATTTGTATTCATTAAGTGGTTTCTGAACATGATAAAAATTCAATTATAATCTTTCTCGAGGAATCATAGATTATGGAAGTGTTCCATATACTCAATCCAAAATATACTCCTAGGCTAGATGGATTTACTAGTTCTTTCTTTCTGCCTTCATAGAATCTCATAAAATCTTATCCTATGAAGGTTGTTTATGATTTTTTGTGGAACAAATCCCCCATATGTTTCTTGATCTACTGCTATCTTGCATATTACAAAACTAAAATGTCACGACCCGACCTCGGGGCCCGTGCCGTTACTACCCCAAGCCCGCCTTCCATAGGCCAGGAGTTGGCGACTAGCACCAAGGCGAAAATGCCGGTAAAGGGAAGGCATTGAATTTGTAAAGTAAACAAGCACCACAGAGTAAGCAAGCGAAAAAAATAAGCACTAAGTTAAAACTGGTACAACAGTAAGTGCGGAAAAGTTAGTGGGCCAGAATACAAACCCAAACTGAAAGTAAAGTACAACTCGAAAGGGGAAAACAACAACTGAAAAGTAAAGCCGCAACATCGACCCGTCCACTAGAAGTCCCACCTGAAGGGTGGGTACATAAATCCTCCACTGCTCCTCGGGTCCAGCCGACCGCTCCGAGTGCGTCCCGCCCAGTGGTCCACCTCCGGGTACCGTCCTGCTCCGCAAGCCTCCACCACGATCAGTGTTGTCCGTCGTCTGTAACCAACACAACGTAGTGTGGGCATAGCCCGTGAAGGGGTGAGTATGAGCTACTCAGTAGGGACCCCGAGACCCCCGAAGGTCTCCCAAAATCCACAAAGGATAAACCAAAAAGGAAAGATACAATCACTAAGTAACATCCGACACGACTTAGGTATATGCCCATACATATGCCTAAGTCATCAATTCTCGCTCGGCTCTAACATCCGAGCTCAAGTACAACCCAGTCCACACATGAAAGAAAAACGTAAATCCACAAAGGATAGAAAAACACAATCCACAAAGGAAATCAAAACGTAAATCCACACAGGATAGCACAACACAATCCACAAAGGAAAGAAAAAAGGGATTCAGTTCACACAGGATATACTTCTTCGTAAGACAATAGAGATGATCAGATGTAGCCACTGATTCATCTAAGCCGTCGGACCCACAAAGGATCGGTAGGTACTAACCCCTGCAATGACCCACATAGGATCGATCATGAAGTTGAAACCATAACTATTGGGAAACTCCTTCTCCATCAAGTACAGTGGTTATGCCACTACAACCAAGTGCTTCCCTCTAACCTTGGACTGCTGTAGTACTCCACCTATCGAGTACTGTGGGCCTGCTGCTACAACCAAGAACTTCCCACCATGGGTCTGCTGCTACAACCAAGTGCTCCCCCTCATAGCCTCTAGAGGTACTCCTTTTGTTGAGTACCACGGGTCAGCCGCTACAACCAAGCGCTCCATTGTCGTGGGTCTGCCGCTACAACCAAGCGCTCCTCCGTGCTGCTACAACCAAGCGCTCCTCCATCGTGGGTCTGCCGCTAAAACCATGTGTTCCCCCTCATAGCCTCCTGAGGTACTCCTTCTATTGAGTACCACGGGTCTGCCGCTACAACCAAGCTCTCATCTGTCGTGGGTCTGCTTTTACAACCAAGTGCTTCCCACTGGGCAATCCTTAACACACCGAATCGTTCGATTAGAAGTCGTCAAGTCTCAACCAGCTCCAGGGTTTCCGCACACAGGATGCTCATTCCGGGAGGGTACACTCAATGAGCTAAGAGGTCGATGCATCAACTGACATGTAGTCCAGAGTTGATGTATCCCAAGATGTACCGTAGTGGTCACTGCCGAAAACACGGAGGATTCTGGTACTGTTATCATCATCGTCGTAGTCGCAGCCAGCTCTAGGGTTCATGCACATAGCTAGCTCATTCGGGAGGGTCCGTTCCATGAGCCGAGAGGCTGATACATCAACTGACACAATGTTCGGAGTTGATGTATCCAAAAGTTCCGTATCGTCAATAGGAACTCAACGCAACAGACGACGCATCAATCATATGCCCGGTCTGAGAGTTATTGGCTTCTTCGTTCCAGGGGCCCGATTTGTTTTTAAGGAAAAACCAACCCGGCCGCACTCCACCTTCATCCAAACCTCTGGAGGAGTAATCCAAAAGATCTGTCTCACTTAGAGGAATCCATCAAAGCCGACGGTACGTCAATCGGACGTCCGAAGCACAAGTTATAAGTGTTTCCGCTCTGAGGGCCCGGTTGGTTTCATGTACAAACCAACCCGGCCGAACCCAAAGTATTCTGAAACCTTGGGTGTAATATACCGAAATGACCGTCTCGATCCAAGGATCGTGTTTCCGCTGACGGTGCATCGATCGGAGGTCCTTATCCCACGATATGGGCGAAAAACCAAAAAGGTTCGGAAACGGGGGGTCTGGGCCCGGACCGACCCGGGTCCAGGTCCGACCTGGTTGGGCGCGACCCGGCCCAGCCTGGGCACGACCCGGCTGGCAGGTCGGCCCGGCTCGGCTCGGTCGAGCGGCCGAACAAGGGAACCACGACCCCCGCGCGGGGGCCGCTCCGCGGTTCCCGGACGCGGCTTGAGCCGCGTCCCGACTCCCGGTTCCACGCGGCCGCGGAACTGTCTTGTCATCGCGCCTGAAGTCGCGGCGGGTTTTTGCCGGCGGCGCGTCGGGTGCCGTCGCCGCCTGGCAGACGGCCGCTGGCGCCACCGTGCCGGCGGAAGCTTCCGCGGGCCACCGGACGCGCTCCGGTGGCCCGTTTTGCGTGCGGTCTTCGCCAGTCGTCCTCCTAGGATCTGATCTTCACAGAAAGGCCCTCAAATCACCCTTGCGGCCCCGTTTGCCATCGTCCGCCATTCCGCACACCAACAAAAAACTATAGAGGGTTGTCGGGCCGTGTTTGTTTGGCCTACACCCTCCGCGTTAGGTGATAAAAAACGGGATTAAAATATTCAACAAATGAAAAACAACAAGGCACAATTTTAATAAAATTAAAATTGAACTTTGTTCCGGGTTATTTGTTTTAGTTGAACAACCATGGGAATAAAATATTGTTCTCAAATAAAACCTCTACCTCTCCGTAGTCATCAAGCGTGCATTCTTCGCGGAATTGACCGTAGCGGAAGAAGAGGATCTTCGCATTGCGGAAGGGCGTCGCGTCGTCGCGGTATACGGCGTCGCGTCGACGATATCCGAGGGGTAAAGATAACATACGGATTTAATTTACACAAATTAAATCCATGTCAAGCATAAAATACACAAAGGAATTTAAAACATTCGTAAACTCCTACCTCAAACGGATTTTCGAAGATTTTTCACAGAGGAAGGAACATCGCAGAACAACGTCGCAGGAGGAGAATCGTTGGCGACGCGGAACATGGCGTCGCGTCTTCGATCTCTGAGGGTTCGACGTTCTTCGTCGCCTTTCGTCTAAGGCCGTCGTTCTTCGCGTTCTTCGTGTTCTTCACGTTCTTCGTGTTTTTCGTAAAGGAGGATGAAGGATTAAGGTTTCTGTCAAATCCTCTCAACGAACAACAGTCAAGAAGAAAAGTGTTGGTCTTATTTTATTAATATGCCAAAAAACGAAAAAAGATAAGTAACGAACAAAATTAATTCATAGAATTAATTTCAACGAAACTAACCGCCCAATTAAAATGAGCGTTTAATTGTTTAAGAAACGCACCAGTTGACTTTCGTTTAATAGGGGTTTTCGCGGGTGCGTTACATAGCGGAAAAGAAACGGTGGGGCTCGTGTGGGCCCCACCTCACAAATATCCTACCAAGAGGGTAGGATATTTTGGGTCTCACCCTATCCGATTCAACTCATCTTAAGCAGCTTAAAGTGGATTTTAAGCGGCTTTAAGTGAAATAAAATAAAGTTTGTCGTACCACGTTATTTTATTTCTTAACTTAAAGCCCAAAAATTAAAAACCACACCTAGGAAAACACAACTCCGGAAGAGGCGTTTCTAAGCAAAAATCAGCGCTGTGATTCCATCGGTGCCCTCGGAATTCGCATCTGAGCACCGGTTCAAAAGTTAGAAAAACACGCTCGTTCGTTCACTAAACGTACCCAAGCCAATCTTCGGAAATTGATTCCGGGCACACCGTGCCTCGGAATCATGTGCCGTTAGAAACTGCATTCTTGTAAAATTTCAAAGAAAATTAAGAAAAAAATTTCCATTAAATTTACAGGTCTTTACATCACTCCCACCTCAGGGCTTTACATCCCCGTAAAGGTACATCATAAACTAGGGAAACAAATGTGGGTACTGAGCACGCATCTGAGCCTCCCGCTCTCAAGTGCTCTCCTAGAGGTTCTCGTGCTGCCACCTGATGCGCACTAGAGGAATCGACCATCCACGTAGGACCCGCACCTGTCGATCCTCGATCTCCACCGGAACCTCCGTAAAAGTCGTGTCATCATCAACGTCTAGCTCACCATTGTCAATGATGTGCGTCGGGTCATGCATGTATCTCCTCAGCTGAGATACGTGGAAGATGTCGTGCACCCGGTGCAACTGAGGTGGTAGAGCCAGGCGATAATCCACCTCGCCAATCCTGCTGAGGACCTGGAATGGTCCGATGAAGCGTGGAGACAACTTGCTGACTCGGCCAAATCTCCGTAATCCACGTCGAGGTGAGACACGCAAGAAGACGTAGTCGCCATCCTCGAACTCTAGTGGCCTCCACCTCCTGTCAGCATAAGACTAATGCTGGCTCTGAGATGTCCTCATTTGCTCTTGGATGACTTGGACCTTTCTGGTCCTACAAGAGCTGCTGAGATTTCTTCTTTGCCGATAAGAGAAATCCGGTCTCATCCCCTGGATAAACCATGTTCTTCGCCTAATAAAGTCAATCCTGACATGGATGATACTATTCCATACCAAGGATGACGTCGTAAGGCCTCGACACTACTACCAAGAGATCCAACCGTTACTCTCGCCTCCAAGGGTTGAGTCACTCTATCGGCATTAGTGTGTGGTCACTGAGTCTCCTCCAGTAGGTATCTCAAAGTGAGGGTCAAGTCAACAGTTTTTAAACCGAAACCTCTTTGTAACAACTAAAAGAGAGGACAGGAAGGTAAATGCCACAAGAAAAGTGTCTTTTATTACTGCAGCTCAAAGTACAAAGACAAAAAACATCTACAAGCAAACATCAACAACGCTAGAAGTAGCATAAACAAAAGTCTCCAGGGCTAGAGCTAGTCCTTCTCTTGTTCATCTGCTCCCGGAGTTCCACGATCATAGGCCTCATCTGCCTGAAGCTGAGCTCTCCCATGTCCACTAGCTCCCTGTGGTCAGGGTGGACCTCCTGGTGGTGGTGGTGGCAACACCTCGAAGCGTCGTCCACCCCCAGCTGCATCGCCAGCTCCCCTGCCACGGTCTCCTTCTCCATGCGATCCGCCTCGATCGAACCTCTGCCTCTGCCTGGGAGGTCCTTCATTCATCTTCTGGTCATCCGTATGGAGGGTCGGACAGTCACGAGCCATGTGACCAACCCCGCCGCAGGAGTAACACTGTCTGCTCATGGTAAGTCATTGTCCACCCCGGGTGCCTCGCACAAACGATCCTGTGTCACGTGGTCGACCATCGATAGGTCTAGTCCTCTTGGACCCCTGCGACATCTGTCTACTTCCCGCTGTAGAAGACTCTGCCACATGCCGGCTAGTGGTGGGTCCTGCTGTTGGAGACTGCTCAGCAAGGAAACTCTCCACTAAGAGGTCTCGCTCCAACACTCCTGTCTACGTCGGAATGCTGTGAGAAACAACTGAATCTCTGATCTCTCGCCTGATCCCCTGATCGAAGGTTCGGGCCCTGAAGAATGGGTCTCGTACCATGTCCGTGGAATAGCGCGAGAGATCGGTAAACCTCGCCGCGTACTGGGCTACTGTCATGCTGCCCTGCCGCAGTTGTAGTAGCTCCTGGATGCGCACCGCTCGGAGGGTGGCTGGGAAGAACTCTGAGCGAAAAAGGCTCTCAAAGTCCGTCTAAAGGATTGATGCCTCATCGTGCACCTGGAGCATCAAGCTCCACCATCTGCCTGCTGCCACATGCAAGAGGCTCGCTGCAAGGACCACCATAAGGTCTTCTGGTGTCCTCACTAACCGGAAAACTCATACAACCGCCTCCAGCCAGTCCTCGGATGCCTGGGGGTCCATCTCCCTGCGGAACCTGGGCGGTCGCTGGCACTGGAACTCAGGCAGTGCACTGAGGTGACGTTCATCGTCAGCGGCTGGGGCTAGAAGCATCGGTGGCTCAGCGGGTAGAGGTACCGTCGGTGCCTCTGCTGTCAAAGGGCCCTACACCGAGGCCTCGTCGCTCGGTGGGCTGTCGTTACACTCAACTCTCGGAACCCTAGCTGGCTGCCGTCATGGGGCCATCCTGAAAAGGAAACAGGTGCGCCACGGTCAGAACAGTATACCTGGTGAGATGACATAAAGTAAACACAAAGAAAACTTGTAACACACATGCAATCAATGTTTTCGTGCATTATGTCGGAAATCAGAAGTCAGGGTCCTGGTGTATGGATACGTCGGCCACCGCACCAACATTGGGATCCCTGGACTAATAACCACACCCAATACGCTTAACACTATAGCTTCACATAGAAAAGATCAGAGTCCCAAGTTCTATGGTAGAACCGAACTCCTCTGATGCCAATTTGTCATGACCCGACCTCGGGGCCCGTGCCGTGACTACCCCAAGCCTGACTTTCATAGGCCAGGGGTTGGCGACTAGCACCAAGGCATAAATCCCAGTAAAGGGAAGGCATTTCCTTTGTAAAGTAAACAAGCACCACAGAGTAAGCAAGTATAAAAAATAAGCACTAAGTAAAAACTGGTACAATAGTAAGTGCGGAAAAGTAAGTGGGCCAGAATACAAACCCAAACTGAAAGTAAAGTACAACTCGGAAGGGGAAAACCACAACTGAAAAGTAAAGTCGCGATGTCGAGCCGTCCACTGGAAGTCCCACCTGAAGGGTGGGTACAGAAATCCTCCACTGCTCCTCAGGTCCAGTCGACCGCTCCGAGTGTGTCCCGCCCAGTGGTCCACCTCCAGGTACCGTCCTGCTCTGCAAGCCTCCACCACGATCAGCGTTGTCCGTCGTCTGCAACCAACACAACATATTGTGGGCATAGCCCATGCAGGGGTGAGTATAAGCTACTCAGTAGGGACCCCGAGACCCCCGAAGGTCTCCCAAAATCCAAAAAGGTTAAACCACAAAGGAAAGATATAATCATGAAGTAACATCCGAAACGACTTAGGTATATGCCCATACATATGCCTAAGTCATCAATTCTCACTCGACTCTAACATCTGAGCTCAAGTACAACCCAGTCCACACAGGAAAGCAAAACGTAAATCCACACAGGATAGCACAACACAATCCACAAAGGAAAGCAAAACGTAAATCCACATAGGATAGCACAACACAATCCACAAAGGAAAGAAAAACGGGATTCAGCTCACACAGGATATACTTCTTCGTAAGATGACAGATATGATCAGATGTAGCCACTGATTCATCTAAGCCGTAGGACCCACAAAGGATCGGTAGGTACTAACCCCCGCAATGACCCACATAGGATCGATCATGAAGTTGAAACCATAGCTATTGGGAAACTCCTCCATCAAGTACAGTGGTTATGCCGCTACAACCAAGTGCTTCCCTCTAACCTTGGACTGTTGTAGTACTCCACCTATCGAGTACTGTGGGCCTGCTGCTAAAACCAAGCGCTTCCCACCATGGGTCTGCTGCTACAACCAAGCGCTCCCCCTCATAGCCTCTAGAGTTACTCCTTCAATTGAGTACCACAGGTCAGCCTCTACAACCAAGCTCTCCTCCGTCGTGGGTCTGCCGCTACAACCAAGCGCTCCCCCTCATAGCCTCCTGAGGTAATCTTTCTTTTGAGTACCGCGGGTCTGTCGCTACAACCAAGCGCTCCTCCGCCATGGGTCTGCTGCTACAACCAAGCGCTTCCCACTGGGCTATCTGTAACACACCGAATCGTTCGATCAGCAGTCGTCAAGTCTCAACCGACTCTAGGGTTTCCGCACACAGGATGCTCGTTCTGGGAGGGTACAATCCACGAGCTTAGAGGTCGATGCATCAACTGACATGTAGTCCGGAGTTGATGTATCTTAAGATGTACCGTAGTGGTCACTGCCGAAAACACGGAGGATTCTGCTACTGTTTTCATCATCGTCGCAGTCGCAGCCAACTCTAGGGTTCCTGCACATAGCAAGCTCGTTCGGGAGGGTCCGTTCCATGAGCTGAGAGGCTGATACATCAACTGACACAATGTTCGGTGTTCATGTATCCAAAAGTTTCGTATCGTCAATAGGAACTCAACGCAACAGACGACGCATCAATCGGACGCCCGGTCTGAGAGTTATTGGCCTTTTCGTTCCAAGGGCCCGATTGGTTTTTAAGGAAAAACCAACCCGACCACACTCCACCTGCATCCAAACCTCGGGTGGAGTAAGCCAAAAGATCCATCTCACTTAGAGGAATTCATCAAAGTCGACGGTACGTCAATCAGACGTCCGAAGCTCATGTTATAAGCGTTTCCACTCCGAGGGCCCGGTTGGTTTCGTGTATGAACCAACCTGGCCGAACCCAAAGTATTTTGAAAACTTGGGTGTAATATACCGAAACGACCGTCTCGATCCAAAGATCGCGTTGACGCTGACGGCGCATCGATCGGAGGTCCTTAGCCCAATATATGGGCAAAACAAAAAGGTCCGGAAACGGAGGGTCTGGGCCCGGACCGACCCGGGCCAACCCCCCCTGGGTCGGCCCGAACCGGGTCGACCCGACCCGGGTCCAGGTCTGACCCGGTTGGGCGCGACCCGGCCCGTCCTGGGCGCGACCCAACCGGCGGGTCGGCCCGGCTCGGCTCGGCCGAGCGGCCGCGCAAGGGAACCACGGCCCCCGCGCGGGGGGCCGCTCCGCGGTTCCTGGACGCGGCTTGAGCCACGTCCCGCCTCCCGATTCCACGCGGCTGTGGAAGCCGCGGCGGGTTTTTGCCGGCGGCGCGCTGGAGGAAGCTTCCGCGGGCCACCGGACGCGCTCCGGTGGTCCGTTTTGCATGCGGTCTTCGCCAGTCATTCTCCCAGGATCTGATCTTCACTGCAAGGCCCTCAAATCGCCCTTGCGGCCCCATTTGCCGTTGTCCGCCATTCCGCACACCAACAAAAAACTGCAGAGGGTTGTCGGGCCGTGTTTGTTGGGCCCGCACCCTCCGCGTTAGGTGATAACAAATGGGATTAAAATATTCAACACATGAAAAACAACAAGGCACAATTTTAATAAAATTAAAATTGAACTTTGTTCCGGGTTCTTTGTTTTAGTTGAACAACCATGGGAATAAAATATTGTTCTCAAATAAAACCCCTACCTTTCCGTAGTCGTCGAGCGTGCGTTCTTCGCAGAATTGACCATCACGGAAGAAGAGGATCTTCGCGTTGCGGAAGGGCGTCGTGTCGTCGCGGTATACGGTGTCACGTCGACGATCTCCGAGGGGCAAAGATAACATACAGATTTAATTTACACAAATTAAATCCATGTCAAGCATAAAATCCACAAAGGAATTTAAAAGATTCGTAACCTCCTACCTCAAATGGATGTTCAAATATTTTTCGCGGAAGAAGGAACATCGCAGAACAACGTCGTAGGAGGAGAATCGTTGGTGACACGGAACACGACGTCGCATCGTCGATCTCCGAGGGTTCTGCGTTCTTCATCGTCTTTCATCTATGGCCGGTGTTCTTCGCATTCTTCGCGTTCTTTGCATTCTTCGCGTTCTTCGTGTTCTTCGCGAAGGAGGATGAAGGATTAAGGTTTCTGTCAAATCCTCTCAACGAACAACACTCAAGAGGAAAAGTGTTGGTCTTATTTTATTAACATGCCAACAAACGAAAAAAGATAAGTAACGAAAAAAATTAATTCATAGAATTAATTTCAACGAAACTAACTGCCCAATTAAAAAGGAGTGTTTAATTGTTTAATAAACGCCCCAGTTGACTTTCGTTTAATAAGGGTTTTCACGGGTGTGTTACGTAGCGGAAAAGAAACGGTGGGGCTCGTGTGGGCCCCACCTCACAAATATCCTACCAAGAGGGTAGGATATTTTGGGTCGCACCCTATCCACTTCAACTCATCTTAAGCAGCTTAAAGTGGCTTTTAAGCGCCTTTAAGTGAAATAAAATAAAGTTTGTCGTACCACGTTATTTTATTTCTTAACTTAAAGCCCAAAAATTAAAAATCACACCCGGGCAAACGCAACTCCGAAAGAGACGTTTCTAAGCAAAAACTGGCACTGCGATTCCATCGGTGCCTTTGGAATTCGATTCCGAGCACCGGTTCAAAATTTAGAAAAACCCGCTCGTTCGTTCACTGAACGTACCCGAGCCAAACTTCAAAAATTGATTCTGGGCACACCATGCCACAGAATCACGTGCTGTCAGAAACTACGTTCTTGTAAAATTCCAAAGAAAATTAAGAAAAAAAATTCCATGAAATTTATGGGTATTTACGTAAAATATCCATATTTTATGAGACATCATATTCCAATACACCTCTAACTAATTTCTTATAAGGTGATGAAGAGCGTTCTTAATAGTTGGATTTTTTTTAACATTATGTATTTGGTGTCTGGATAACAACATGGATTTGTTAAGAAAAGGTCAATTTAGGGTGCCATTGGTATTTCTAAATAAATGGCCTCATACATCAATAAGAAATCATTATGATATAATACTTCCATCATAGTTGATATAGACAAGGAATAATATAGAAGTTAATGGAATTTTATCTTAAATATTTTGGATTATATAATCTTTTCATCCTGGACTTATAATCTATTTTTAGCTATTTAATCTCCCATTGGATTTTGATTTCATATTTGGGAAGGATATGGGGCTTATTCAAGTCTATATAAGGGCTCATTCATGGATGTACAATTTCTCTACGTGTGTTCATTTTGGCTTTGGACACTCTCAGTAGACTGGTCAACAATAACATAGAAAAGTGGAAGAATTATTCCTTTTCGGTATAAATACTCTTTCTAATGGGTTTCTAACCTCATGTATTTATATGATATGATATTTTTTTTCTAATATTAGAAGAATTTATATTAGTAGTATTATCAAAACTGTGGAAGCATATTTCATGTGGAGTGGCTTAGTTATCAACCGTGAAAAAAGTAGTCTCAACATTTTGACGATTTTCTCACCCATGTGAGCCAATTTTATTAAAAAAACTAAGAATTCACATAAGGAACTTTCATATGGAATATTTGGTTTCTAATATTTCTTTAGTAAGGCAATGTATTATGTAATTTTTAAGAGGTGGTGGATAGATTTTCATTACCCATTAATAAATCAAAAATAACATTCTCTCATTCAGATGTAGAATTACTCTGGTTAACTACGTGTTGTATTCAATTACTATGAATTTACATTAAATTATAAAACTACCAACTACTTTTATCAACTAGATAATATCTATTATGTTATTCTTTATCTAGTATGCACATTCAATAGGTAATTACCATTGGGCATCATGGAGAAGGCTAGACAAACCAGGCTTCAAGGTGTAATCAAGTTTTTGGAGTGTGAGTGAGTCGATGTAATACATTCATGCAAGGATAGAATAGGAGTCCATCCAAGGTAATTCATTATGGAATAATTTCACATTGTAATGGTATTGTAATCATTAGTGTAAGGATACTGGGAAGACATCCAAAATTTGGAGTTGTATTAATGGAAATTTCTCATTGCTACACCACCATGCATGTTGGATTATCATCTGAGGGGGTATCAAATTTTGGGGTGTCAAGTAGGGGGTATAAGGTGTGTATTTATTGGATCTATGATATTGAATATATCATTTTGGAATAAAAGTGGATTCCCTCATTTGATTTAGGAATTCCTTAGTAGTGATTTCTAGGAGACTTTCAATCTCATTATGTTGAAATTGGATAAGGATAAGTTAATCTACATGAGAACTTATTCTTGAAATTTCTCTACTAAAGATTGTCTTAGAGTTTTTCATAATAGTGGTGATCTATAAAGTTGGGGATATCATATCATATTTAAAGATAGTTTTACCAATTTTAATTTATTGTTCTGAAGTGTTTTCAACTGTACTCTTCTCACAAACATGGAAATAAAGAGGAAGGGTATCCATTTTTATTACAAGTGTTGGTGTTTCAAGAGACCAAAAGAGGAGTATATATTTCACTTATTCATTATATGTGATTAGGGAGTGTCTACTTGTAAATAAGTTGGGGATGTTATTGGTATGGTGCACTATTCCACCAACAATGTCTAATTTTTTCATCTATGGATTCACGGAGTTGAAAGTAACCTAGTTAAAATGAAGGCAAGGAATATTTTAGCATAATAAGGGTGTTGGTGTGTTTGGAATGATATGAATTATTCATGTATTAATGGTAACCAATGATTAATGCTATAAATGACCTCATGAACTAGATGTTGGGCTGCTATTCATACATGACTTCCCAATCGGTGATATCAAGACTCCTCTCCAAGGGAACCTCTCATGAATATGCCACAATTTAAGGAGTCTCGCAATCATTTTTCTTAGGTATGATGGATTACTTGGACCCCCATATAGGATTTATGTTTAATGTTGATGGATCTTTATTGTTGGGACCATAAAGGCTCTGTTGTTATAACATTATTTTTTTCCTTATGGAGGGGAAATTATATCATATTAGAGGCCCCTACAATGAGTAATGTCTTAAAGGTTTTTAGTATTGATAAAATTGAGATGTAGGTAATTAAAATAGATTTTAGGATAATTTATGAGGCTCTAAAATCCCAGATATCCACTCCTTGGCCTATTATATACTATATTCATCATTATAACTTTCTATTTCTTACTTGTTGAATATTATTTATATGTGGCATGAGGGGAATTAGGATGTATATTTTATTGACTCTATAGTTTCATCAGATAGTCACTTCTTAACCTTCTCAATATTGGTATCTCTTCCACCTATGTGTTTGGATATTTTCATTGAGAATTCCCTCAGTCTTTGTTTCTTTAGTCCTTTGTGATCCCCTCATTTTTTTGGATTTTCCCACCCTCTTAATAAAAAAATTAAATTTTTTTGTGTGTGCTTGTGTGGTGGGAGCTGAGACTCATAGTTTTTCACTGAGGAGGTGGAAATACAATGAAGGTTTCAATCAGAGGAATGTTTTGAAGGAAAAACCTCACTATGGAGGGTGGGTTTTAAAGGGAATCAAGGTTTAGAGAACCACTGGGGAAAAGGGTAGACCATAGAGCTGATAGAGAGAGAGAGTATCCACATGGACACTTGATAGGGAAAACATATTGGTTTAAATTAGAGTATTTTGGAGAAACACTTAAGGACATGATCTCTACATGTATAAGGTAATAAGTGAATTATGGTGGGAAATTTCCATATACTAAAAAAATTACTTACACCATCTAGAATGAAAAGGATTAATTCTATTTGATTAGTCTTATTCTATGAGATTTGTGTTTTCTCAAAGATGTTGGGAGAGTTCATGCCAGGGTTTTCCATGAAACCTTCCTTTTTCGGATTTGGGGCCACTCTTCTAATTATTTCTATATAGGAAGAAATTGGTGAACATCATATAGAATAGAAGTTCATAAATGATAAACATGGTCTCAGAAGATAGAGGAGGGGTTCCAATGAAGTGACCCGCTATGTTGGATGAAAAAAAATTATTATAGAGGGTAGGGTTTTAAGTGATCCATGGTTTAGAGATTGACTTACAATGAGGGGTCAATAATTCTAAGTGTGAATCTAGATTTTAATTATATATAAATCATTCATAAAACCAAATGACATTGTTATAGTATATCTCATGTCCAAGTTTCAAATACAAAAATACTATTGACCCCTAACATGAAAATTTCAAATACAAAATATAGAACTCAATTTTTGAAATATTTAAAAGTAAATATAAAATTGTTGAAAATACATTGAATGATATATAAATATTACATTTTTCTAAATATATGTTCATGAGATTACTAAAATACTATTATTCACAATGAGTTATATTATTTTTTTTCAAATTGAATGTATGCAAACCATTGTCCATGTATTTATGATTGAATCAATAAACTCACCCTTTATTATGGAAAATTAATTCAATTTATTTAATGAATAGATGAACCAAAACAATGTTTTAACATAGAAACATAAACTCATTCCATGATCAGGAAATTATTCATGTTCCCGTTCATGCATTAAATATAAATTCATTAATCAATAAACACTGATCATGAATGAAAATATATGAAAAGATATATAAGAAAATATAAATTCACACACCCCTAAAAAATCAAAAAATGAAAGTAAATGTGTTGGCCTCCCCTAGTTGTCATGCTCACAAGTCATGTGCTTATTATGATTTATTAAGATATAGTGTGTTCAATAATGTTCAGATTTACCTTTAACATATGGTGTTAGTGGTAAAATCATAGGACAAAATTACAGATTTTGGTTATATATGATCCACCGATACTTTTCCAACCGATAAATAAGTCATCGATACATGAGATACCTATGACATAAGATACCAATGAGTCGATTCACTGATAGAGAGACTCAAAAACATTGCTATATATGATTCACTGATATCTTGAACTAACAATGGTTCACCTACTGAAAACCGATATTTTGATGCATGACATACATTTAGATGAGCTACTGACACATCACCAACTCACAACCGAGATACTGACGCTTCATCTACCGACATCTTGATTGAATGATACATGTTTTTTTCTACTAACATAGTGATCCACCGATAGTTTAATCTAATTAATCAAATGATCTACCAATATAATTAGATACCGAAAAAATGATATTCCAATAGCATGAGACACCGATAGATTGAGCTACTAGTAGACCAAGTCACCGATGATCTGTCTCTTAAATTTGAACTTACCTCAAATGTTTATATTTATGAAATTTAGTACTTTTTATTATATAAATGAGAATATTGGTCTTTTGTAGACAATATTTAATGATGTAAGAGACCAGTACAAGGTACGAGGTACCAATGAACATGATGTTTGTCTATATAGAGGGAATATCTAGATCAACAAGAAAGTAAGTGAGAATGAGGAAACCTAGAAGAAATACAAAGAACCTTTTATAGGCCATAGTGAAAATAACAAGAGCTCTATACCATGCATAAATGAGGCTACTACTAATAACCGAAAGGCATAAAATCTCTACAACGACAACTTAGAAGAAGATAAAACCTTGAGGATCACTAAGATTAAAAGACATAAGCTAAAAATGACTCCTTGTTTCTCTATCTTTTAATAGAAGATGACTCCAGCCTCAAATTTATCATTCTAAAAGAGTCTTGAATTCACAAAGAACATAACATAGATCATTCTAAACCCTATTCTCATTACATTTCACTGATTGTGCATAATATTTACATTTCATGCAGTGTTTATATCTCTATTTTATAAACACACACTATCTTTTATGCTAAACTAGAAGATACATATATATCTTCCCCAGCCTATATGTTCATAGTTTACATTCATATGGATAACAATGGAAGAGGTCCCTGCGTGGCCTATTTTTTTTTTGTTTTGCACTCCCATGAAAACTATGTAAGAGTTCTAGTTGACCTAGACAGTTTCAATACTCTTGTTATCCCGATCCAGGGTGTCGATCAAGTTAATTTAATATAAACTGGTTGGTGGAAGGTGATCAAAAAGGGGAGATGATAGGTCTCGACGTGAGACTGAACTTCTTGTTCACTTAGATTGTGCGTTTTCATATTTTTTTCTCTGTATTAGTAATCATTTCAGAATACTAAAATTTTATTTTATAGTTAATCTTAGATAGTGTTTATTTTAGAATTTTTTATTAGAATGATTTCAAAAGTTATAATAATAACATATATTTTTTTAACTGAGAACTGATCAATATTTGAGAAATCATTGGAATAAAAAAAAATTTACAAATATGTAACTTTGGTTAATTGGAATGTATTTGTTTTGAGATTTTTTGATTTTTAAATAAAAATTTTTGCAGAAAATTTTTATAGGAACTCAATTCAAACCCCACTTGAGATTCATACTCCAACCAACATTTGGTACATAGGTTGTTCTAAAGATTTTTCAAAAATCTATTTCAATTGTGATTTTAGTTTTTTTGATGATCTCTAAATTTAAGTCAGTTATAAATTTGTATTTTCTTGAAACTTGTTTCTACTATTTTAATATAGACAATAGTTTGGAAGGTGATTCTATAAATAGACCTTTCTATTTTAATGGAATAAATTAATCTTAGTGGAAAATTAAAATGAAAATATATTTGGAAAGTATGCGTTTTTAAATATTGTCTTCAATTATAGATGAGTATAAGATTCCTACTACTCATAGGAACACCTGGGATGATCCCCATAAAATAGACTACAATAATAACTGTAAATATATGAACTCATTATACTACTCCTTACGGGATGAAGAATTTAATAGTATTTCTGCATGTAAAACATCCTATAAAATTTAGGATACACTGGTTGTTTAACATGAAGGATCCATTAGTATTAAAAAAATGTTACATAATTTATAAACTATTAAATATTATAACATTAATATGAAACTCGATGAACCCATTTCATACATGTATCTCAGGTTTAATGAAATTTTGTACATGATGGTGTCTGTGGGAAAGACAATAACATCCAAGGAACAAGTAATTCAAATTCTCAGATGTTTACTACAATGTTGGAGAGGAACATTAGTATCAATAAAAGAATCTAGTGATATCAATACTTTACTTGTAAAGGATATGATAGGTAATCTGATGATGTATGAAGAAGAGATGAAGGTAAACAAATAAAAATATTATGATCCAAATTGAAAGTCATTGGCTTTCAAAACCACTACCTCCAAAAAAAAGAAAATGTGAAAATTCATACTAAAAGTCCCATCAATGAAGATTCATCGAGTGATAGTGGTGAGGAGACGGATTAGTTGTCCAACAGATTTAAAAAGATATATGAAATGAAGATGTTATTTAGGAATCCCAGTTACAAATGGAAATATGACAACAAAGGCAACTGGAAAAAGTATTGGAAGAGAAATGAAAATACAAATGAAATAGTCTGTTATGAGGGTAAGATAAGAGGATATGTAAAGGCTGACTATCCTAAATTTATGTTAAAAAAAAGTATGGAGATAATGATATAAAGTAAAAAATGGAAATGAAGGCCACCTGGAGTGCTTCTAAGGACAACTCTAGTGAATCTGAATATTTACATTATGTTATGAATGGAAAAGAAAATATGTGTTTCATGAAAAACACTTATGAAGTAACCTTGGAATCTTCTGTATGTAATTGTTATTATTTTTGTGATGAATCTAATTCTGAAAATATAAAAAATGAAGAAATGATTGAATACGGTAAAATTATTGAGGATACATGCAATGAGTTGAAAGATAAATATAAATATCTCATGAAATAACAGTCTCTTAAAATTTCTTTTGAATCTGATTATACTATTCAAAAGGAAAATACAGATATGTTTCATAATGAGCGTAACTAACTTAAACCATCTAGTGAGAAATTAAAGAAGGGCCTAGAGTGATTCAAAAAAGGTAATGATAACTTAGTTCTAATTCATTGAAAATAGGATTCTCCGAAGTATGCTATTAGTATTGGCTATCAACCTAGAAAAAGAAATTTTGTTAAACCAATTTTGTATCCAAATCTGAAAAATATGTTTTTATAACAATTTCATGAAAATTTACTACATGTTCCAATATTGTAATATATTCTACTACTTCAAGATTTCCTATACCAAAGAAAGTTTATTTTTCTAAAACCATAACAACTATTTATTGGAAACCCATGAAGAAAATATGGGTTCCCAAAGCATTAATTAAAAATGTTATAGGACCCAAGAACGTCTCAGTACCAAAATCATTCTTTGATTGTTTTATTTTTGTATAAAATTTATTTGAAAAGTTCCTATAAGAGCTTATCATACTTGGAAAGTTGGTGTTCAAGACATATGGTAGAAGAATATTTTAACTTCATGAACCTTGTGAAGATTGAGGGTGGGTATGTCACCTTTAATGACAATGAAATATAAAATATAAATGACCTAGGCCAAATCGGTAACACTAACTAAATTTTAATTTCTAAATATATTTTTTATGGTCAAATGTACAATATTATTAGTATTTCACAATTATGTGATGAAGTATTAAAATGATTCTTAAAATGATTCTTATATTATTTTCAATTATAAAAATGAGTTAGTATTAAAGGGTTGAGGGTATTATTTTGGAGAGAAGTAGAACTTCGGAGCTCCCACAGACTAGGGTTTGCGCCGACCCCTGCCTCAGCGCCGCCTCCCTTCTGCCGCCCCTCATCGGCTTCTCATACCATCTCCGTCCAGATTCTTCCTTTCTCAACGAAGACCTGACAATGACTCCTGCTCGGATCGTGTTCTGCTCCCCCTCATGCGACGCACGACCCTGTGTCTTCTCCCTGGCGTTGTCTCGGCGGCGACAACGCCACCCCTTCCTCTCAGATCTAGAGCATCATATCCAGGGTTTTCCGTGTTCTGAGGCATCAAAGGCTTCAGAGGGTCATCCCCAGCCCCGAACTCTCCCCCTGTCTTGATGGCCAATGTGGTGGTCTTAGACGGTGCTCTTCACATAGGCTTGCGTCGAATGGGTCATGCAGTTAGAAGACGTCGACAATGTGGTCGGGATTCTTTCGGAGAAGCTCCCCTCCCCTACGACAGAGAGACGATGCAGTTATCCTTCGATTTTTTAGATTTGAGTTTCCTATTGACAAGCCCATTTCTTGAGGATTCCTAGGGCATTTACTTTATTTCGATTGTTTAGTTTCGATAGAGTCTGTATGAGGTTGAAGAATTGTTGCCATTTTTCTGATGTGGATAGCAGATGCACGAATGTTCTGGCTGTTGATGTCTCTCCTAAAAGGTTCTCTCCACTATTGTTCTGGTTGTGTGCGGTCAGCCTCGGTGGTTCTGGCGTGGTTTGTGGTGTTCTGGATTGGGGAATTGTTGTTTGTTTTCCAGAGTTAGTACGCATATGCAGATGACAGATGTAGGAATGCTCGGTTATGATGATGTCCTATCTTCAATAGTTCACTTCCAGTTTTCTTCAGGGTCAGATCAGGGTAGGGTTTGTGTCTTCTTCCGGGTCAGTATGAGGTCGTAAAGGGAGACTCCAGGAATGCTCAGGGATGAGAAATTCCCCCACATGATCTCCCCTTTTTTTATGATCGTCCCTTTGAGGATCTGTTTTTGTTTTACAGAGTCCATTTCCACCAAATGATGATTCTCTTATGCTCTTTTAGCCTTACCCTTCACGCACGTCCCCACTTTGGACTGGTTCAAAGGTTTCTTTTGAAAATTGGGATGGTTTTGGTGGATCTGATAATGGTGTTTCTGATCTTGGAGGCTCTTGTGTGCGGTTTTATTGTGGCTAGTTCCAGTGCGGCTTTTCAGTTTGTTCATTCCATCAATGGCTCCTTGTAATGATCTACTGGTTCTCACATTTCCACAAAGTCATTTGTGATGGTGGGTTCTCACTTATCCAAAAATGTGTTTTTAAAAAATAAAAAAAATGAATTTTCAGTAAAAAAAAGTCAGTATTCAAGGCTTTTAGAAATTAAAATGTTTATGCATTGAATTTAGATTCATTAGTTTCAAAAAAAAGTTTATTGCTTGTGTGCTTTTCATAAACAGTCTTGTTTCTAGCATAAGAGATTATGAAATTATAATTTTCAGTCCCATATAAATCTTACTAGAAAAGGACTAGTTAGGGATCTATATAAACATGAGTTTCAAAATGATAATGTATATAATCCATATCAAAAAGGAAAACAACATAAAATATATTTATACCAAAGAAAAAAGTTTCATCTTCTGAACCTTTTGAGTTGGTTCACAAGGATTTTTTTGGACAATCTATTACTACACGTTAAAATGGGAAGAATTATATCTATGTTTTAGTAGATGACTTATCTATGTATACTTGGACATTATTTTTAGCTCATAAGAGTGAATATTTTTCCTACTTCCCCAAGTATGCTAGAACTGTAGATTACATAAGTGGTATTATAATTAAAACCTTAATAAGTGAACATGTCCATAATTTTGAAAACAAAGAGTTTGAATCATTTTTCTCACAAAATGAATATAGTCATTACTTCTCTTCTAATAAGAAACCTAAACAGAATGGAGGTATAGAAATAAGGATAAAATATTTACAATATATTTCATAAACTATGATCAATGAGTATGAATTACCTATCTAAATTTGGACATAAGCTATGAATATAGATTTTTATATAATTAATAGAGTTTTAATAAAAATTATTTTTAAGAAAACACACTATTATATGTGGAACAATAGGAATCCTAAGGTTAATTACATTAAATTTCATTGTTGAAATGTATTTATCCATAATTAAAAAAGATAATATTGAAAAGTTTTTCCTCTAAAAGTGATGAATGAATTCTAATATGTTATTCAACCGTTGGAAAATTCTATAGGGTCTTCAATAAAAGAACTAGGTGTGTGAAAAAAACTATACATATCAAATTTGATGAAATAGATCCACATTAATCTAAAACCTCCCTAGGAAATATTTAGGATGATTTTTTCAATATAGACATAAATTCTAAACCATATAAATATGCTATTAAGAAAAAATATAAATCCTCTAGTTCTGGAAATTATCCAAACTATGTTCTTAGTGAACTCGAATTTGTAGAAGAACCAGAAATCACTAGCCCTTTTTTTCTAGATCTTTCAAAACCCTTAAGAATCATCTGTCAGATGATGTAGTTAGAGGAATAGATAAGGGGAAAAAACTAGAGCCTCTCTATGAAACCATGTTAGACATCAATATTTCCTATACCATTGTGAACCTAAGAACATCAATGATGCAATAAATGATGAATTTTGGGTACTGGATATGCAAAAAGAGTTGAATTATATTGAAAAAAATAAAGTTTGTAAACATGTTTATGAACACAAATACATAATTACTATAGGCACTAATTGGGTGTTTAGAAATAATATAGATGAATATGGTATCATAGTGAGAAATAAGGCTAGGCTAGTTGCACAAGGATATAGTCAAGAGGATGGAATTGACTATGAGGAATCATTTTCACCAGTTTCTGGACCTGAATCCATTATAATTCAACTAGAATATGAACCACATTTCAATTTTAAACTATATCAAATGGTTGTTAAATGTTCAGTCCTAAATGGGTATATAGTTGATGATGTTTTATTTAATAACCCTTCAGTTTTACAGACCCTCATTTTCCAACTCAGGTTTTCAAGTTCAAAAAAGATTTGTATTGTTTAAAATAGGCTCTAAGAGCTTTGTATGATAGGCTCAATACTTTTCTAATTTCAAAATGTAATAAACAAGGAATATACGATCTTACTATTTTTCATAAAAATAATTTCTAAATATGTTTTAGTTGTTAAAATATATTTTGATGAAATTATTCTTTTACTTCAAAAAAATCTATATGTATTGATTTTTCAAAAATGATGAAAAGTGAATTTGAAATGAGTTTAATGGGTGAACTCAAATTCTCTCTTGGATTTCAAAATATTCAAAATAAATAAGGTATTATTTTAAATCAATGTAATTAAACTAATGATCATTCGAAACAATTTGACTTTTATTGTTTAAAAATTAGTGATACTTCAATGAGTACCACTTGTAAATTGGATCTTGATGAAAATGGAAAATCCATCAATAAAACCAATTACAGAGGTATGATTGGAAGACTAGTGTACTTGACTACTTTCCGGCCTGATATTATGTTTAGTGTTTGTATGTGTGAATGTTTTCATGAAAACCCTAATGAATCTCATTAAACTCCGGTTAAAAGAATTTTAAAAAACCTCAAGTATACTACTAACTTAGTATTTCTCCATTCTAGAGGATATACTTTTGATTTAGTTAATTATTATGATTATATTTTTAGTTTTTGTCTGTTACATAAAAAAATAAACTCTGGAACATGTCACATTTTTAGAAAGTCTCTTATATCATTTTATAGTAAATAACAAAATTTTGTTGCATTATCTAATATTGAAGATGAATACATATTTTCCAGTAGCTGTTGTACTCGAATTTTGTGGTTGAAACACACATTATTGGATTATAGATATGAGTTTAAGCATGTCACTATAAACTGTGATAACATAACTGTGATTAATATTTCTAAGATTCCATTTTATCATTCTAGAACAAAACATATTGATGTAAGACGTCACTTTTTGAGATATCATTATCAAAAATGTGATATAACTCTTGAATTCATTGGAATAGAACAATATATTTCTAATATTTTTGTTAAGCCTTCAAATTATGAGGGGATGAGTTACATTATACATTGGTTAGGGATGATCAATTTTTGAGAATGTACTGATGATGTCTCACTGATATGACTCACCGATGATATCTCACTAACATGACTCACAAATGATGTCTCACTAACGTGACTCACCGATGATGTCTCACTGACGTGACTCACTGATGATATTTTAGCAACATGACTCACTGATGATGTATCATCGACATGAATCACTGATGATTTATCCCCAATAGGAATCACTGAAGATGTATCATTCAAATGGCTCACTTGTGATGTCTCACTGATAGGACTCACCGATGGTGACTTACTGATGGATCTCACCTATTTGTCTTACCAACCAAAATGTAATTATTTTTCTATCTAGAATTTGAAACTTCTCTATTTTATTTGTTTTATTTTTTAATAGGAATTTAGTATTTTATGTTTTTTAATCCCTAAGTGATAAAATTCAGGTTTCATCCATTACTTTTTAACATAATATTCTTACTCTCAGACTCTTACCCTCAAACCTTTCTCTCCTAAGATGATACCTTTCTCTCTTGAACTGATCCCTTTAAACCTCTCTCAACGGATCATTCCAAACATGTCCTTCAAGGATCTGAGGATGAGTCACATCTTTCCCACAAGCAATGAGGTGAATCTAGTCGGCCTATGAACAATCTTAAACATGTTAATCCATAACTCATGAACCATATCGTAAACCCTCATAAGGAAGTGAATTTGGAATGGTTATTGTCCAGTGATTCCATTTTACTGAATGTGTTGTAAACCCAAGGATGAATGGAGTGGTTATCTAATAATGAGAGGATGTATCATCCAATGTAGGTACACGATCTTTAATAATATGCTGATTTTTTCTAGAAGGACTTGAGTTGTTTTGGATAAAGTAGATAGTGGATGGAAAGAGAGTTTATTTCTCATCCAAGCATTGGGTAGAATGCTTGAAGGTACCCCATGAGGGTGTCTGTGATGGCCATCAGGGATGTGATCCTCCAACAAGTTACCTATTTAGTAATGATGCGGTTTTTGATAAGTTGAGAGGAAATAGAGAAAATAGGTGGCCTACTTCTATAGAGCTCGATGGTGAGTGAGTTATTTTGTTTAAATTCGTCTAGAATTAGTTATGTCCCATGAATGGGGACTTTGCTTCTCTTATGTTTCAGGATGTGTACATATTGTATCTTTTAAAGAAAGGTTATAAGGTAAATTTTTGCAAATATATAATTGTTCGTATCAGTGAGATGATCATGCCCTATTGAATGAAAAACACTATATTTTATCTAAGAGTTACCTCTTACATATTGTATGATAATGTCATTGTAAATTAATGTTAAGATAAGGTCTGTTCTTGTGATGGTTTCTGTCACAAAAAAATAATCTGTAAGAGGATGAAAATTAATTGGAAACCCTAGAATAAGATGTTTGTTGAGGATAATGACAAGATGTATGAGAAATTTTATCCTGTTGAGAATCACTCAAGGCCAAGGAACATGTTTGATCCTTGTCTATGACCATATGAAGATGGTGAGTTTTTTATGAGAATTTGGATGAGGAAGGTAAAGGATATGGGTCTCTTATAGATGAAAAGAGTGATCGAAACATTACAAAAAGTCCAATGTGGATGTCTTATGGTATTACAAGTACACCTAGACCTATACCTTATAAGGAATAATTTCTTCCTGATAATGATAATGATGATATAGAAGAGTCATAAAATGATGAGTATGAGAGCAGATCTGGTAGTGAAGAAAAATTAGGTGAAGAACAAGGACATGGAAGTGGAGAAGATGATGAAGTTGAGGATGATGATGGAGTTAAGGAAGATGTTGAGGAACCTCATGGAAGTGACAGATATGATTTAAATGAAAGATAATATGCAGAAAGTGATGATTTAGATAGTTGATCAACCCATGAAAATGATGAACAAGGTCCTGGTGGAGATATTATTGATCTAATCCTAGAACATGTTGAAACTGAGAATCTTAATAGTCATTCCACAGTAGAATAAGAACCTATTGTGGAATCCCATGGGACTTATGAATAGATTATGATTGAGGAAATGGGTCTTGATTCTCATGTTGAACCATTTGTGGTTGAAGAGAGAGCTCATTCTTTCCTTGTTCAAGAGGAAGCTCAAGTTATAAGGTATGTATATGTGATTCTAGTAGGGGTGCTGGATTATTCAAGAAAGAGGTCATCATATGAGGGGGAGAGACAAGATAGAAGGTAAAAGGTTGATGTACTATCTTCAATGGATGATATTGTGGTACGTATCTAGAGGAGGATCCCTGGGTATGTCACTAGGTTTGGACTACCATGTTTTAGAGGATATGGCTTCTAATCCTTCTCTTACTCATGTGGTTGGTTTAGAATATATGCAGTAATGAACCAAAACCGATTTTAATGCCATCATAGAAGACTTGTTGGTTGTTGTTTGACCAACCACTTCATAGTAACCAACTCCACTTTCCAAAATTAGTAACAGATATGTTGATTTTATTTTTGAGAGAGTTGTATCACAAATTGAGCAAAGGTTTTTTAATATTATAGAATTTGTTGTTTCAGATAATCAAAAGATGATGGATGAGTTAACTACTATGGTTTCATCCATTAATGGTATGAAAATTTAATATAGAAATTATTTAGAAAAATGTTATGAAAAATCATGGAGACACCACTTCTGAATATTCTAAGAAAGAGACTCCATCTCAGACTTGAACTATTGATCTAACTCAGTTGAGATCCAATATTAGAGATATAGTGCAAGCTAACCCCCACTCATCTACTCTTATTTCTCACTCTCTAGATATTGAGATGGTCAGAAGTGTGATTAGAGAGGAACTTTAGTCTATTATGGGTAGCACTGACCATGATAGTATCTCAAAAATCCGGCAGAATTGTGATCATATTTATAATATGTTTATGTTTTATTCCACTATTGCTACAATGGCTCAATAATATGTAACCAAGAAAATATATTTCTATTTCAATAGAGTTTACAAAAAAAAAACAATTTGAAAAGTCACTTCAAATATCTAGTGGAAAATTTGAGGCTACCTATAGTTTCTCAGGATTTCAAAGACCAAGTTACGCAGTTTAAATAGTTTAATCCTACCCTCGATAAGTTCATGGAAAATAAAGATTATTTTGAGATGTTAATGACATATGGTTGTCTGGTTATCAATGACTTTATCAATTTTCTCAAACTGTACCTGCATCATCACATCACAACCATTGTTTCTCCCCCAGCTACTCCTATCATACTAATCATGCCTACTTCTACGTTCTCTTCTTCTACAATTTTCTAACCTTTAACCTTGACCCATGTTGAATCTCACATACAATAAGAACTCACTGGACCATCATCCTCATCTAGAACCATCCATTCTCCTTGATTATTTACTAGAGTTCATCTTCCTTCCCTCAGTCTCCTCTCTATGCCATCCACCACTTATACTGGGGAATATTCTACTCCTCCCTCATTTTATTCTAATCAAGGAAAGGAAGTGATAGACTATTATATTCCCAAAAATAGTTGGATCAATTTTTTATTGGCATTTTATGTACTATTTTTATTGTACTATTTTTCTTATCCCATATACTAATTGATTAATGAAACACCTTATCTGATTTCATCTCATTCTTATTTCCTTCTCTGTTTATTCTTTTTCATTCATTGTTTTATTTTTGATAATCCCAAAAGGGGGAGAAATAATTTGGAATAATCTTCAGTGGATGTTTAAGATTAATCTGGAAGGATAAAAAGGGAACATATACTTGAAAATGTCTATTTAACAAATAATTTTTACATTTGTTTCTTTTAAAAAATTTTCTCAATAATCATTGTATTGTATTAAGAATATTTTTTATCAGATAATCATAAATCAATTCAATGGTTGTCGTATATAATGACATTATTTTTAATCATTTAAAAGGGGGAGATTGTTGGCCTGCTCTAGTTTTAATGCTCACAAATTAGGCTAAACTATGATAATTATGATTTATTAGGATAAAATGTGTTTTTA
The DNA here is from genome assembly GCA_963277665.1 of Viscum album. Classification (NCBI taxonomy): domain Eukaryota; kingdom Viridiplantae; phylum Streptophyta; class Magnoliopsida; order Santalales; family Viscaceae; genus Viscum; species Viscum album. The sequence continues at coordinate 1,644,558,140 of OY728131.1, read as the reverse complement.
TATTGTTCAATTTTACCATTACTCTCTGATTTTAGTGGTTAAATAATAAGAAAAAATTATAAATTTTGGTTATGTGTGAGCTACTGATACTTGTCATTCTGTTAGACAAGTCATCTATACATGAGCTACTGTTGACATAATCTACTGATGACATATTATACTGATAAAAAGAGTCACCGATAGAGAAACTAAGAAATTAAACTAATTATGAGTCACCAACTGATTGACCAACCAATGTAACTCTTATGTATATCTAAGCTATCGATGCATCACCTACTGAAAATTGAGCAACAGATGCATCCCCTACTGATATACGATCTACAGTTGCATAACCTACCAATATATTGACTGACTGATGAAAGTTTTACCTACCGATAGAGTGATCCACAAATAGTCTGTTCTACCAAAAAAATTACCCACCGATAGAATAAGATACTGATAGAATAATCTACCAACAGTATGAGGCACTAACCGTGTGAGCTACCGATATACTGAGTCACCAATGATATGTCTCTTAAATTTGAACTTACCTTGCACAACCATATTTAGGAAATTTTGTAATTATTATTATATTTATGAGCATGTCCGTATTTTATAGACAATAATTAATGATGTTAGACACCAGTATGAGGTATGAGGTACCAAAGAACATGTTTCCTGTCTATATAAAGAGAATATCTAGATCAACAGGAATGTAAGAGAGAAATAGGATACCTGGAAGAAATAAACAGATATGTTCATGAATCTTGGAGATAAAAACAAGTTCTCTATACTATTCTTACAGGAAGATACTACTAAAAACCAAAATACCAAAAATCTCTACTACAAAAACATAGAAGAAAATAACAATTTGAGGATCACTAAGAATATAAGACAAATGTAAACAATGAATCTCTCTTTTGTTTTTTTTTCTAGAAGTCGACTCTAGATTCACTTATTTCATTATAAAAGAGTCAAGAAGACACATAGAACATCAAATAGAGCATTCAAATCCCTATTCTCATTACATTTCTCCACCTATGAATATTATTTATATTTTGATCAGTGTGTATATCTCTGTTTTATAAACTCACACCAACTCCTATACTAAACTTAATGATACATTGATATATTCACCAGCCTATGTTTTTATACTGTACATTCCTATAGATTATTGAGGAAGAGGTACATATGTGGCTTATCTATTATTTTTGTTTTGTACTCCCAAAAAAAGTTTTCAAGAGGTCTAGTTGACCTGGATAGTTTGTATAGTATTTTAACCTCAATCCAGGGTGTGGATAAAGTTTATTTAATATAAACAACTTGGATTAAGTCAATCACCTAGTGGAGATTATTAGGTCTCGGCTTGAGATTGTACCTCTTGTTCAATTTTGGTGTGTGTTTCAGGTTTTGTTTTCCCTATAACTGTAATTATTTCAAAAAACATAACTTTTCAATGATACTTAATCTTAGATAGTGTTTATATTTGAATTTGTTTTAGTGTACTGATTAAAAAAGTTATAATAATAATGTATAATTTTTAAAATGAGAATTAATAAATCATTAAGATATATTTAAAAAAAATACTTTTTTAAATCTTCTACATTGGCTAACTGGTCTATATTTGTATTGAAATTTGGGGGGTTTTAAATATTCATTTTTAGAGAGAAAATTTTATAGGAACTCAATTCACCCCTTATTGAGTGTCTTACTTTGACCAAAAAAAATGAAAACAATCATTTAATCATCCTTCATTACAAAACACAACACAAGATGTTTGCACCCACATGTTTTAATATAAACCAAGGTTTTGATCTGTGTTAGAAATGATATAGTGAAATAATAATACTAAATTGAAATTCAACCACAACCTTTAAGCCCCAAGAACCCCCATTCAAATTTGTTCCACCTGTTGGTGACTTATTAATTACAATCTCCAAGGAAAAGCCTATTTTTATAGAAATAGTAATTTTTATATATCCCGATATCTCATACATAATATTTACTTTAATTTTGTCTCAATAAAAATCAAAATAATCCTAAAAAATCTATGTGGGATGTTTGAAGTGTCTCTAAAAATATTTTCCCAAGTTTCTATATTTTTTTAGATTTAAAAATCCATTAAAATGGGACAAAACATCCATCAAAATAACCTTGGGTGATTCAATATGTCATGGTGTCCTCCCATGTAGTGGATATATCTCTCTAAAATAATCCAAAACAACCACCATAGAATTATGAACATCAAAATTCATATGTTTTTATTTTAGATGATTTTTAAACTTCCCAAGATTCACTAAAATAACCTACAATATCTATGTAAATTTAATAAATGGTCCTCTAACATTGTGAGTGGCTTAAATTTACCAATATAAACCTTTTCAATCCCCTATAATATACTTCAAATATCATAAAAACCTTATTTATTTTATTTTTTTCAATAAAAAATATCACCAACATCACATAACATGTGTAAAAATAGACATGGTGGTCTTACCATATTTTTATCTCAATTTTTCATCTACTAAATCATTAATTTTTCCTGATATTTTAATTCATGTTCATCATATCTTCATATATTTACACCATGATATGGTCACATACACAGAACTGATGGTCCTTCTTTATCAACTCTAATCACAACATCCCGGACATGTACATCATTATACACATTTAAATTATCGGGTTTCACTAATCATTACCCATTGAAACATCATCCACACTTTCCATGATGTCATATTAGTCATTATTTAGATTCAAAAAATCCATGTTCTCACTGAATTTCACCTCTACTCCTATTTTGGTAGATTTTTTTTACTTTTGTATGTGAAAAAATATATTTTTCACTACAAAGTGAAATCTAATTCTCTATTTTTATCCATGTACTCAATTATTCTCCAAAAAAATCCATAAGATTATTCCCACTACAAAACATTTAAAACACTATAAATTAAAAAATACTAACCCATTAATAAATAAAATCACTAATGAAAAATAATTAAAATATTTGAGCTATCAATGTACCCCACACATAACATAATACTTTCATAAAATATATATCATTATATCAACACAAATAAAAAACATCATATACAAAATTTATACAACAATTTAAAAAAAATTAAACAATTATTAATGATATAAAAATTTTAATCATTATATAAAAGAATATTTTCTACTCAAAATTTTCTAGAAAACCAATCATCAATGTATTTTAGTTTTCCTCTTAAATTGATTTATTACTCTTTCTATTTATTCATATATTTCAACTTATAATTGGTATTCATGTATACTTATGATATATTATACCATAAATTTTTGTTTCACTCATCACTCAAGATCTTTTAAACATTAGTTATGCTCGATCTCAAGTATATAACCATTATCTATATGGTTTCAATATATCAAAATCAATACTAATAAATAAATCCACACTAATAATTAAGTCTTTTATTATGGATTTAATTTCTATGAGGATATAATGCTGGTAGGAATTTGATATAAAAATTCAAATTTAAAGAAAAAAATGAGCATTACCTATTAAATTATAATGCATGATAAACAATTAAAGGTCAATGAAAACCTGATCTTTTAGAATATAACATTCAAATTATTACCACCAAACAACCCATTTTCTTCTTATCAAATTCTTGGAAATAATTAAAATAAGATAGTGACGTTTTCACAATTTATAACAATTTTATTTTATCCTTTTCTTATTCTAGAGGGTATCCATGAATCTTCAATAAAAGATAACTCATGAACCTTTTTCCTTAAACTAATGATAACTCCCCACATTCAACATTTTCAATACATTTTATCCCTATAAAGATAATGAAACTACTCTCCCCGAAACATATTCTATTTTAAATCATGAAATATACAAAGAGTAGGGAAGGATGGAAAGATAGGCTTATAATGCTGCTACCTATATATAATTACATTATTTATATAGGATTTCAAAATTAAAATTGTAATGACTCAGAATTTCCATGTAATGTTTTTTAATAAAATGGGAATTTTACATGTTTACGAAAATTAATGGCACACGATTCTGAGGCCCAGAGTTCTCGGAAAGAATTTCCAAACATTTGTTTGGGTACATTCAGTAAACGTGTGAGTGTGTTTTTCTATCTTTTGAACCCGTGCTCGGAATTGAAATCTGAGGGAACCGTTGAACTCCCAACACTGGTATTCTCTTAAAGAGACTTTCATCTCAATGGTAGTGGGTCGAGGGTTAAAGTTTGTTTTTGGGTTGTTCGTGAATGAATAAAATAATAATAAAGTTGTTTAGCTTTGATTATTATTTTCTTTGTTAAAACCTCCATCTAGAAGTTGAGAACTGGGGACCACAAGAACATAACCTCCCATGAGTGGTGATGGTGGTGGGGACCACCCGAGCCTAACCTCCCATTAGAGGTTAAGGTGGTGGGGACCACCTGAGGCCTAAGCCTCTCAACCCCCTCATTGAATTGGGGAAAACCACTTCAACTCCCCCCATATTAATTTTTCCAAGCCTCCTCCACAATATTTAAGCCAACAAACCACTTTAATATTACCCACTATGAGTTTAATTAACCCAATTTGAATTATATGCCATCAAAAATAATAGATCACATAATCTATTATTTGGGGGATACCATTTCATTTGGGTGGAATTGGGAGAGGAGGATATTTGGGAGAAAAGATATCCGATGAAGAACACCTCTCCTTCGACGTTTTCTTCTCCAAACTCCGTAAAAGGATCTCCAATGACACACAAACCGACAATCGAGGAAAATGACGACGACACTGATGTCCATATTTTCCCAACGATTTGTCTTCTTCCATGTGAACTGGTTCATGTCATCAAAAAAACAAGCTAGTGGTTTATTTGTGTGTGAATATTTTTCCCATATTCTTACCTTGTTTTCTTTTTCGGTTGGGAATAAAACATTGTGGGAGGTTGTAAAGATTGATGTTCTTCTTTCATGTTCTTGTTGATCCATATGCTACCACCTTAATGCAGAGGGTACGGGCCAAACCAACATGGCCCAACCATGTCGAAAATCTTGTGGTGTTCTTCATGATAGAGGAAGACAAAAACCATCCATGGTTTGGGCATGGGAATGGAAGCTGGCACCACTGCCGACCGCGACGAAGGTGACGATGCAACGACCCCACCCCGCGACCACCATCTCCGCCCCACGGGCGAGGTGCCACCCCACCGCCGGACCGCCGCCCCGTGGCCAGACCGCTGCCCTGCGTGGTCGGACTGCCACCCCATAGCTAGACCACCACCCCATGGCCGGACCACCGCCCCATGACTAGATCACCACCACATGACCGAACCTCCCCCCACGGCCGAACCGCAGTCCCCTGCTGAGCCACCCCGTAGCCACACACCCTCGTGACACTCTCCGCGACCCCTCGCGGCCTGTCGGGCTGGACCCAGTGGGCTAGGCCAAACCCAATTGGTAGGGATACAATATGGGCCAGCCCAAACCCAATGGGTAGGGTCGGGTCAACCCAAACTGGGTCGGTCCAACCGGGTAAGACCGGACTCGGGCCTACTACAACCCATTTAATTTCTTTTGGCCATAACTTTGGCACCGGATGTCCATTCAATGAACCGTCAGCGAAATTGGAAATCTTGGAGCAAGAAAGTCTCTTTGAGTATACCCCATTGGGGTTTTTTATTGAGATGAGATACGATCAGGTTGGATCGAGCATGAATCCAACCAGGCCCCCAGGACAAAAAGAATAATAACTCACAGATTGGGCGTCTGATTTACTTGTCATCTGTTAAGTTGAGATCGCTATGCCATGGTGGACCTTTGAGATATTTCTTCATGGGACTTCATTAAACTTAGAGTACCTACCAGTAGCTTGTGGAGCGGATCCTCCCGGAGACTAGCGAATATAGTGCGGGAACCCAGTGACTGGTTGAGACTTGACAATTACTGACCATTTCTACTCAGAGTGACTTGATAGGCCCAATAAGGAGTGCCTTGGTGACACGGAAAACCCACGGTGGGTAGTGCCTTAGTGACATGGAAGACCCACAGTACTCGACAAAAGGAGTGCCTCAGTAGGCCATGAGGGTGAGCGCCTTGGTGACTCAGTAGACCCACAGTGAGAGTGCCTTGGTGACATGGAAGACCCATGATACTCGACAGGAGGAGTACCTAGGTAGTCCAAGGTTAGTGGGAGGCTCATCTATGTGACGCAGCAGGCCCACTGTACTCTATAGAGGAGGATTCATCCAGCAGTTGAGGTGTTCGACGTTGTGACTGGAAATGTTACTTGATACTACCCCTAGAACAAATTCTGGTGTGCGGTAAGTCAGTACCTCTGTGTTTGTCCTCATGATTGATATAGATTACTTGATAACATAGGTATATGTATGTTTATATACCTAAGTAAGGTTATATATGGATTTTAGATGTTTTATTTTATTCTTGATGGATTTTTTGAGACCTAGAGGGTCTCGGGGTCCCGTCTGAGTATCGTTATACTCACCCCGACACGGGAAATGGACGCACCTTATTGTGTTGGATGCAGAGGATTGAGAGTGCTAACTAAGGTTGAGAGTACCAGAACTGGATGGTACCCAGAGGTGGACCATACATCGTGTCGGTATGTAGAGGAGACGGTGGACATGGAGTGCTGAGGAGGTGATTTGTGCCTACCCTTCAGGTAGGAACCTTGGTGGACAATCCAGCAGTTGTCTCTTCTTTTTCATCAGTTGTATTGTATTTTAGTTGAACTTGTTTCTTTACTGTTGGGCTTGTATTTCGGCCCCTTTTTTTACATTCAGCACTCTTTTGGTTATACATTTTTCTTGTGTTCGTATCTTGTTGTGTGCTTGGTTATGTGAGTTTGAAAGTTATAAAGGAAATGCCTTCCCTGTTTTAAGGAAAACTCCTTTCAGTGCTAGTCTCCAGCCCCTGGCCTGTGGAAGTTAGGCTTGGGGTAGTCACGGAACGGGCCTCAGGCGATGGGTCCCGACAAATTTGTATTAGAGGAGTCAGTTCTACCGAAGAACTAGGACTCTGATCTTTTCTTTAAAGTAATAATGTTAAGGGTAATGAGTGCCGATTTCAGTTCAGGGAGTCCGGTGTTTGGGCGGCAGCTGACGTATCCATACACCAGGACCCTGACTATTGATTTCTGACCTAGTGCACAAAATACTGATTGCTGTGGGTTTTCAAATGTTTTCTTTTTGAACTTTTGAGTTTGCTCACCAGGTATAACCTTTTGTCTGTGGTGCAACTGTTTCTTTTCAGAATGCCTCCACAAAGACAACCCGCCAGAGTTCCAAGAGTTTTACGCACTGATATCCCACCAATTAGTGAGGCCTCGGTGTAGGTCCTTCTTCTAGTAGAGGCACCAATGGAGGCACCATTGGTACCATTCCGCATTGGTCCATCGATGCCACCAGCCCCATCAGCTGATGGTGCACGCCACTTGAGCGCGTTGCACAAGTTCCAGTGCTAGAGTCCACCCAAGATCAAGGGAGAGATGGACCCATAGGTGTCTGAGGATTAGATGGAGGTTGTGGTGAGAGTCTTCTGACTCGTAAGGACACCAGCCGATATCATGGTGATCCATGCTGCTAGCCTTCTACATACAACAATAGGTAGATGGTAGAGCTTGATTCTCTATGTTAAAAATGAGTTTATGCTTCTCTGATCAGACTTCAGAGCCTATTTCGGGAAGAGTATCTTCCAGTGACTCTTTGTGTAGTGTTAATACATGAGCTAATTCTTCTGCAGCATGGTAGTATGACTGTGGCTCAGTACTCAACGAGGTTCACTGACCACTCATACTACTCCACCGATATGGTGCATGACACTTTCTTTAGGGCCTGGACCTTTTGAGCAAGGGCTTAGGCAGGAGATCAGGACTTCGATGATCTCACTCAGCATCCCGACGTAGGCATGGTGTTTAGAGAGAGCCTTCTTGGTGGAGAGTTTCCTTGTCGAGTAGTCACCAGCGGTGAGACCCACTACCAGTCATCACGTAGCAGAGTCTTCTACAGCTGGTAGTAGACAAATGTCATAGAGGTCCAAGAAGACCAGAACTACAGGTGGATGACTGCATGATGATGGATTAGTTGTGTCGGGAACCCGCGGCGGAGCTAGTTATGACAGGAGTGGGCAGTGTTTCACATGTGGCGGGTAGGGTTACATGGCTCGTGACTGTTTGACCAGCCATATGGATGATCAGCATACGGTTGAAGGACTGCTCAGGTAGAGACATAGATTCGACCAAGGAGGTTTGCATGGAGAAGGCAGACGTGGCAGATGAGCTGGCCAAGTAGCTTGCAGTGGGTGACGATTCGAGATGTTACCACCACCACCACCAAGAGGTCCACCCCAACCATAGGGAGCAGGGGGATAGAGGGTAGGTAACCTCCATGAAGATGAGGCCTATGATTTCTGTGCTCTGGAGATGATACATTGTACGATCTATGTCTCGTCCACCTTAGATGCAGTACTTATAGACATAGGTTCAAGTCATTCTTTTATTGCCACTGCCCTCGTTCGGAGCTCAGATATTCCAAAGGAGTCGTTGGCTCGATCCTTACGGCTAGAGACTCTTACAGGAGCGGATTTGATGGTTATGCACTAGCGCCGATAGTGAGAGCTTACTCTAGAAGACGAGAGCTTCATATGGGATCTTCTAGTAGCAGCGTTGAGGCCTTACAACATCATCTTGGGTATAGACTGGTTATCTGTAGTCTATGCTCAAATATATTGTATTAGGAGAAAAGTGCAGTGTGTACACACGTATGGGACCTGATTTACCTTCATCGGCGAGAATGGAGCCTTTGTAGTGCAGGACAGACTTACCTGGAGGAGGGTGCAGAAGATTACACATCAGTTGGCTAGCTTTACCCTCAGAGCTGTTGATGTGGAGAGTCCGAGCTATCCTATAGTGGTGGACCAGTACATGAATGTCTTCCCTGATGATGTTTCAGGTGTACCTCCTCATAGTGAGGTGGACTTTTACATTGACATGTACCCCAGGACAACACCGATATCTACACCAACTTATCATATGGATCCCGAGGATCTTCCTGAGCTACTGGTACAGCTAGAGGACTTGTAGGGGAATGGATTCATCAGGCCCAATGTTTCACCTTGAGGTGCCCCGATTCTATTCTCCAAGAAGGTGGATGGGAGCTTGAGACTTCTTGTCGACTAATGGATCCTAAACCAGGTGACCATGAAGAATAAGTACCCAATCTTGAGGATTGACAACCTATTTGATCAGCTGAAGGGAGCACAGTGGTTCTCGAAGATAGAGCTCATATCATGCTATCACCAGCTCATAGTGCGAGACGAGGATGTGCAGAAGACGACCTTTAGATTTTGGTATGTCCATTACTATTCCTTTGTAATTCCATTCGGTGTATCCAATGCTCCAACAGTGTTCATGGGACTCACGAATATGATCTTTTAGCCGTACCATGATCGCTTCGTAGTAGTCTTCATTGATGACATTCTGATCTACTCGACTACTGAGGAGGAGCATGCCTATCATTTATATGTGGTATTGGATACACTCAGAGAGCACCAAATTTATGGTAAGATCTAAAAGTGACAGTTTTGGATTCGAGAGGATCACTTTCTAGGAAATATCATATAGGAGGCTAGAGTTGCAGTGGATCCAGCAGATATTGAGGTGATACTTTATTTGGGTCCACCCAGAAGTTTGACGGAGGTACAATGTTTTATGGGTTTGGATGGATAATACCAGTGGTTTGTTCTAGACTTCTACAGAGTTTCATCACCACTATGAACTGTGAAGAAGAATGGGAAACCCTTTGTGTGGTCCGAGAGATGCCAGCAGAGTTTGCAGGAGCTGAGGCTGAGGCTGACTAGTGCCCCTATCTTGAGGTTTTTTGATGAGAGCGTAGGGTACGTAGTTTACTGAGACACATCATGGACCGGGCTCATATGTGTCCTAATGTAGGAGCGAGTAGTGATCACATATGTTTCTCGACAGCTGAGACAACATGATCAGAACTACACTACCCATGACATTGAGTTAGAAGTAGTGGTCTTCACCTTGAAGATGTGGCAGCACTATCTTATGGGTGAGTGTTTTACCATGTACTCTGATCACAATATTCTCAAGTATATCTTCTCCCAAAAGGACCAAAACCCGAGACAACGATGTTTTCTTGAGTTCCTCAAGGACAATGACTTCGAGATAGTCTATACTTCTGGGAAGGGGAACGTTGTAGCTAATGCACTCAGCAGGAGGTCTAGTATAGAGCTGCTAGGTGAGGCGATATAGAAGCTGGCCGCTTTGCAGATATCCTTTGTGGAATGTGATGGAGTATCTCTTCTTCAGTATCTTACAGTCACTCCCCCACTCCATCAGCGAGTAAGGGAGGCAAAACATGGGGACACTAACTACGAGACACGATGTGCTAAGATACCCACAGGACATGCACCTGATGGATTTTCTGAAGGTGGGGAGCACTTCATCCTCTTCAGAGGATGTATTATGGTATCAGTGTCATATCAGGAGGAAGTGTTGAGGGAGTTCCACACATCTCCTCTAGAGGTACATCCAGAAGTGGAAAAGATGTACCAGGATCTCCGTCAACAGAACTGGTGGTTGGGAATGAAGAAAGCAGCAACATAGTTTCATTATCAGTGCCTCACTTGTTAGCAAGTGAAGGTGGAGCATCAGGTACCAGCAGAGTTGGTTCAGACATTGGAGGTCCCAAAGTGGAAGTGGTATGGGATGACCATGGACTTCATGATAGGACTTACACATGCATCAAGAGTTCATAACTCTATTTGTGTGATCATCGACCAAATCACTAAGTTGACCCACTTCCTACCGATCATAGAGTGGGGCTTAGTAGAGAGATTGGGACACCTATATGTGAAAGAGATTGTGCGCTACATAGATTACCCTCGATTACTGTCTCTAATCATGATAGTCATTTTACTTCCCGGCTATGGAAGGGGTTTCAAAAGGCTTTCAGGATGCAGATTCATTTGAGCACTACCTTCCATCGTTAGACGGATGGCCAGACTGAGCGGTCCATTCAGAACCTCGAGGACAGACTGTGTTATTGTTTCCTCGAAATCTATCGTAGTTGGGAGGATCACTTGCCTTTGGTGGAGTTTTCATACAACAATAGATATCACTCGACCATAGGGATGGCACCTTTTGAGGCATTGTATGGGTGAACTTGAAGATGACTTTTATGCTGGACTGACCTATGGGAGTCAACACTCGTTGGACTAGAGATAGTATAGGCTACCATAGAGAAGGTGTAGATCATCAAGGTGCAGATGAAGAATACATAGAGTAGCTAAAAGTTATATGCCTATAGGAGATTATGACCTCTAGAGTTCGAGGATGGTGACCACATATTTCTACAAGTCTCAACCTGATGAGGTTTATGGAGATTTGGTCGAGGCAGTGAGTTATATTTGAGGTTCATCGGACCTTTCCAGGTCCTTGTCGAGTTCGCGAGGTGGAATACTTCTTATCATTACCACCTCAGTTGCACAGAGTGCATGACATCTTCCACGTATCCCAGCTGTGGAGATACGTGCATGACCCTTCTCATATCATCAACCATGGAGCGATGGACATCGATGATGGGGCGACTTTTACGGAGGTTCTAGTGGAGATTGAGATTCTAAAGGAGTGGTTCCTTTGTGGGTGGTCAATACCTATGGTGCGCGTAAACTGGCAGCATGGGAACCTCCAAGAGAGCACATGGGAGCATGAGGCTCAGATTCATGCTCAGTACCCCCACTTGTTCCCTTAGTTTGAGTTGTGGTTTATGGGGAAGTAAAGACCTAAGGTGGGGAGAATGTAAAGACCCAGAATCTCCATGTAATTTTTTTAATTAAATGGGAATTTTACGAGCATGATTAAATTAACGGCACATGATTCTGAGGCCCGGAGTTCCCGGAATGAATTTATGAACTTTTGTTCGGGTACATTCAGTAAACGTGCGAGAGGGTTTTTCTAACTTTTGAACTGGTGCTTAGAATTGAAATCTGAGGGCACCATTGAACTCATATCATCAATATTCACTTAAAGAGACTTTCACCACAATGGAAGTTGGTCAAGGGTAGAAGTTAGTTTTTGGGTTTTCCGTGAATGAATAAAATAAAAATAAAGTTGTGTAGCTTTTAGTTTTATTTTATTTGTTAAAACCTCCATGTGGAAGTTGAGAAGTGGGGACCACTAGACCTTAACCACCCATGAGAGGTTATGGTGGTGGGGACCACCCATGCCTAACCTCCCATGAGAGGTTATGGTTGTGGGGACCACCCGATCCCTAAACCTCTTAACTCCGTCAATAAATTTGGGAGAGCCTCTTTAAGTCCTCCAATATTAATTGTACCAACTCTCCTCCACAATAATTAAGCAAACACACAACTTTAATTGTGCCAAACTATGAGTTTAATTCAACAAATTTAAAATATATGACAAGAAACATAATATATCACATAATCTATTATTTTTGGGCTACCATTTCATTTGGGTGAAATTGGGAGAGGAGGAGATTTGGGAGAAAATCTTTCTAATGAAGAATGCCTCTACTTCAACGATTTCTTCCCCAAACTCCATCGAAGGATCTCCAACGACACACTAACTGACAATTGAGTAAAACACAAATTACATTGACTTCCATATTTTTCCAATGATTCATCTTCTTTCTTGTGACCTCATCGACGTCATCAAGAAAATGAGGTAGGGGTTTATTGGCATGTGAATATTTTTTTCACATATTCTTACCATGGTTTCTTTTGCAGTTGGGAATGAAATGTTGTGGGAGGTTGTAAAGCTTGACATTATTTTTCATGTTCTTGTTGAGCCATATGCTACCACCATAACATGGAGGGTACGGGCCAAACCATCATGGCCTGACCCTTCCATAAATCTTGTGGTTTTATTTTCGATGGGGGAGGATGGCATCCATCCATGGTTGGGGCACGAGAATGGCCACCAGCACCAGCAACGGTCACGACCAAGGAAACGATGCAACGAAACTTCCCCGCGGCCACCACTGCTTCCCCAAAGTCGAGGCATCGCGATGTGGCTAGACCGCCGCGCCGCAGCCAGACCGCCGACCCACACGACCAGACTGTCGTCCCGCAGTCGAGGCATCGCGACGCGGCTAGACCGTCGCCCTGCGGCTAGACCGCCGCCCCATGCGACTAAACTGCCACCCCCCGGATGGACCACTGCCCTGCGGCTCGACTACCTCCCTGAGGCTGGGCTGCTGCCCTGAGGTCAAACTGCCACCCCACGGCCGAACCGCCGTCCCCGGCCGAGCCGCCCGACAGCCTCACGCCCTCGAGGCACTCTCTAGGGCACCTCGCGGAATGTCGGGGCGGGTCGAACCCAATTGTCCAGGCTGCACTGCGGGCCATGCCAGACCCAATGGGTCGGGCTGGGTCGACCCAAACCGGGCCCAGTCCCACTACGTCCCATTTACTTTCTTTTGACCATAACTTTGGCACTGAATGTCTGTCCGATGAACCGTCAGCAGCGCCAGAAATCATGGAGAGAGACCATCCCTTTGAGTATACCCCCTTGGAGTCTTGGAATGAAATGGGGTATGATTAGGTTGGATTGAACACGAATCCAACTAGGCCCCTGGGATAAAAAGGCTAATAACTCACAGACTGGGCATTAGATTGACGTGCTGTCTGTTAGGTTGAAACCCCTATGATGTGGCAGAACTTTGAGATAATTCTTCACGGGACTTCACGGAATTTGAAGTATCAAAAAGAAGCTTGTGGAGTGGATCCTCCCTAATATGAGTGAGTATAGTGCAAGAACCCAGTGGTTGGCTGAGACTTGACGACTACTGACCATTTCGACTTGGATTGAATTAACTGTCCTGGTGGGGATCACCTTGGTGATGCAGTAGACCCACGGTGGGAAGCACCTTGGTGATGCAGCAGACCCATGGTACTCATCAGGAGGAGTACCTCAGCTGGCCACAAGGGTGAGCACCTTGGTGACGTAGCAGACCCACATTGGGGAGCACTTTGGTGATGCAGCAGACCCATGGTACTCGACAGGAGGAGTACATCAGTAGTCCAAGGTTAGTGGGAAGTGTCTCTTTGTGACGTGGCAAGACCACTATACTCGATAGAGGAGGAGTTATCCATTAGTCAAGGTGTTAGACATTGTGACTGGAAATGTTACTTGATGCTTCCCCTAGAACAAATCCTGGTTTGAGTTACGTCAGTACATTTGTCATTTTTCTCATGATTGAGAATGATTAATTGATAACTTAGGTATATGTATGCGAATATACCTAAATAAGGTTATCTATTGATTTAATACATTGTGTTTTATTCTTGATGGATTTTGTGAGACCTAGAGGGTCTCGGGGTACCTACTGAGTATCGTTATACTCACTCCTACACGGGCTATGCCCGCACGTTGTTGTGTTGGATGCAGACAACAGACAACACTGATTGATGCAGAGAGTACCAGGACTGGACAGTACTTGGAGGCAGACCATACGACGTTTTAGTACACAGAGGATATCAGTGGATGTGGAGTGCTGAGGAGGCGATCTGTACCTACCCTTTAGGTAGTAACCTTAGTGGACGATCCAATAGTTGTATCTTCTTTTTCTTCAGTTGTATTGTATTTCACTTGTACTTGTCTCTTTACTGTTGGAATTGTATTCCGACCCCTTTTTACTTTCAGCACTCTTTTGGATATTCTGTTTGCCTATGTTCGTATGTTTTTGTGTTCTTGGTTACATGAGTTGCAGGTTATAAAGGCAATGCCTTCCCATTTTTAGGGAAAATGCCTTTCGGTGATAGTCGCCAGCCCCTAGCCTATGGAAGGCAGGCTTGGGGTAGTCACGACACGTGCCCTGGGGGACATTTCCTGACAATAAAACATATGGTTTGTGTCAAGGATATAAGGGGATCGAAATTATTAAAATATGAATTAATTCAACTTATTTTGTTCTCAAATATTCATGTTTCTAAAACTATAAATTTTTAATTTCTAGTCGTGTTTCATATCCTTAGGATCTCTCTAGAAATAAAGTATTACAAATAATATGGAAAATTGATTTAAAATAACTCTATTTAATTAAAACATAAATATTGTCTAATAATCCAAATAATAAATATTAATAATAACCCAACTTGCATAAACTTCAAAAAACCAATGATTACTTTTTTATGATAAATTTAATTTATATAAATCCACTAATATTCCCAAATAATAATTATTAAAATAAATACTATCATGCATACCTCTACTCATAATTCTATTGTTTTACTAATTTGAATCAATTAAAAATAATATTTAAATCATTTTAATGATGAAATTCTAAGGAAAATCTTTGTATCATAGATAAAAAATATAGAATGAAATCCAAACATTCCATAAAAATTCCTTACATTAAAAATAATGTTATAAAAATATATCGAATTTAAATATATAAATAATTAAAAAAAACATATATATACATTAATTCTATTACATAATCTATATTTCTCACCTTGTTATCTTGTTTCTTGTTTCTATATCTTCTTGGAACTATAAAACCAAAATTAACAGCTGAAAGTGCATGATCCAATCCATTAAATATAAAAAATATCAGGTGATTGAAAAAATTTAAAATTGTAATCTTATTAAAAATAATCATAAAAAACCATAACAAAATAGATTTTCCACCCTTATTCACTTATTTAATGACTTTTAACTATACATGACATCACTAAGTCTCATGTAAACAAATAATGGAAATAATTTACTCAGTTTAAATTAAATAATGATTTCAATTTCAATACGTATTGATATATAAGTCTCCCCCATTTAGTTGAAAGTATCTTGGATACTTTTTTAATGAGGAAACTAAGATTTGTAAAGTCTTAAGGAATAAATCTGTAACTCATCAACAAACCAAAACTGATAATACTTCTAGTTTAATGCTTCAATAAACCACCCACCTAAAAATTATTTAGTTTACCCTACTATTTCAGTATCCATCTATTATTATTCCAAATTAGATTCTTTTATTTCTATCTCAATACACTCTTTTTCACCCATTTCCTCAATTTTATGAAATTTAGGGGAATCTTTTTACCATGATTTTATCTCAATTTCACCATGATCAATAAAAATCTTCATAGGTTAATCGTTAATCTTATCATAACCGTAGGACTGATCTTGGCATTTTTATATGAAATTAGCTTTATCTTTGGTCACCTCCCTTGATTTTTCTACTACTTTCACCAATATATCCATTTGTTTCAATTCATTTTTGAATATTTATTCCATTCAATAGATAATATTTTATACTTAACATGGGTGTGCTTTTAAAACCCATATATTTCATTGATCTTCAATTTGATTATTTCAGTTTATTATTATAGATTAGTTTTTTTGTTTAAAAATTATATATGGTCACTAAGGAAGTATATTTAATCAGAATGAATAATGAAAAAAATAAATAACTAGACTAAAAACTATATATATATATATGAAAAATCTTTTTTATCAAATATAATATTATACTAAGTTCACTAGTCCTCATAAATGTCACCAAACATGTTGAGTAACCATGTAGAATCATTAATTTCAACTAGGAATCAAGATTAAAAATTTATGTTACTCTTCCTTAAAACTAAACTATATCGGTATAATATAACTCATGTTCAAGCCTAAAACACATGGATAATGGTGATCCATAGAATGAAATATTTTATCCAAGATATGAACTCATGATTAGAATGATATAAAAGTATATATAAAACCAATTAAAGACTAATTATTATGAAATAATGAATTGATTTTATAAAAAATGTTTACGAGATATATGAAATTTTCATTTTCATAATGTGTAATATTTTTTT
Source organism: Viscum album (assembly GCA_963277665.1). Taxonomy (NCBI): domain Eukaryota; kingdom Viridiplantae; phylum Streptophyta; class Magnoliopsida; order Santalales; family Viscaceae; genus Viscum; species Viscum album. Next base: position 1,644,541,287 of record OY728131.1, on the reverse strand, counting down.
TGTATTTGAATCTAATTAAATGTTTTTTCTAATATTTAATCACTCTTTAATAATCTCCCCTTTTGGTATGGTAAAATACATCAGTTCATTTAATGACTAGGTGGACCAAAACTATTTTCAAATATCGAATCCTAAACTCATTCCATGAATATGAAAAAATTAAGTACTAGTTTATGCATTAAATATATGTTCTTGAACGTATAAATATTTATAAAAATCGAGTGGAAATGATATAGATGAATAGATGAATACAAAAAACCTAATAAGAATCAAACAATGAAAATAAAAGAAATCAATCACTCAACCGCCCTTCATTACCAAACATGGCATAAGATGTTTACCCCCTCATGTTTTAAAATGAACCAAGGGTTTAATTTATGTAAGACATGAGATAGTGAAATAAAATTCCTTAAACTAAAATCTAACCACAAACTTCAAGCTCCTAAAACTTCCTTCTACAGTCATTCATCTTGTAAGCAATGTGTTGATGCAAATCTCTAATCCAAACCCACTATTTATAAATATATATATATATATCATTTTCCTTTAATTATGTTCAAATAGATTTAAATATAGTCCTTAAATGTTATATACGATGATTTTCATATCTCTTATAAGATTACCCAAAGTTTCTTTAGCTTTTAAATATATAGATCCATAAAAATATGTCAAAAACATGTAGCGGGATGGATTGTTGGTCTTCCATATTCTATGGTTTTCTTCATTATGGTGGGGAGATAAATTCAAACTCATTTAGGACCTCCACCACATCATATTTAATAAAAATGATTAAGGTAGTGTTTCATATGACTTTTAAGATTTCTAAAAGTCTCTCAAATATCCTCCAATCAATATAAAACTTCACAAAGGGTCCCCTAACATTAAGAGTGACTAAAAATAGTCAGTTTAAAACATTTTAATATTATATCACATCCTAAAAAATATCCTCTAAATTATTAAAACATTGTTACATTTTATTCGGAAACTATCACCAATATTTCGTAATGAATGTCAAAATAGTTTTGGTGGTATTAAAAATTCTTAATCTTGATTTATAATCTCTCCAAACCATGACATTTTCCTAATATTTTCAGTCATGGTCTCTGTATCTTCATATTGTCAAACCATGGAATCATTACCTTTCATGTTCCCATGGTCTTATTCAATCACTCAAACCACAATGACCATAACATTTATATCATTATGGTCTTCTCCAAAATCTAATTTCAATCATAAATATATCTTAAACCATCCTTCCCACCTCCCACTATGTCATATTTTTCCACATTTCAAGCAAAAAATTACAATATAATATGCATTGATACTTTACGCCCATTTGGGTTTCTATTTTAAACTCTAGAATGGGTGACAACATATTCTCCACCACGCCATGGCATATGCTTCTAAATTTTTCTTCAATTTTCTCAATTTATTCCCACAATCTTCTTTAATATTATTCATACCATAAAACATTAAAAAAACCATAAATTAGAAAATAATAACTCATTAATCAATGAAATACCTAATGGAAAAAATGTATATATTTGTGTTATTAGAGAACCACCAGGTTAAAGGGGGACCATAGAGTCATGGTAGAGAGAGTGAGAATCATCATAGACATATGAGAAGTGAAATTATTTGGTTAGAATAGATCATTTTGAAGACACACTTGATGTCAAACTCTTATAATATATAAGAGAATTCATGAATTTTTAGTGTTATAGATTTATGTATAACATACTAAAAAAAGTGGAATAACTAATAAAAAACCCCATTAAGACCAATATATATATATGTAATGAATATAAAACTAAGAAAAATAATTGAATAACTTAGCCCAATTTATTTTCACTATAAAAATTTTTCACAAGAATTTTTCTGAGATAACTGATAAGCAGTAGAAAGAATACTTATTCCGAATATATCTACAGATCATGGAAATGAACCTACCCTTAGGTAAGTCCATATTCAAAACCATAATTTACTAGAAACTTATTTTAAAGTGATATAGAACTGATAATTTGATATTTTTATCTATGTGGAGTTATAATTATTATAAATAATTTCATGAGAATCGATCTAACTTATATTGAAACCAAAGTAACTAAAATATCAAGATTTTATTTATGAGAAATTATATAAATATCTCTTAACATTATCACCCATTGTAACAATAATATTGATCATAATTTAATTTATATTAAATCTAAAATAATTTAATGAATGTTAAACTCATAATAATAACAATCTTATGATGATTTTAATCAAGTATGCAAGATGGAGTGAAAGTTGGATGGAATATAAAGAATTATTATAAAAAATGATAATTATCAGGTATATAAATCATGAATTAGTGTCTCCAACGACACTCTAGTGCACTTAAGGGTAGACTATAGTGTAATATTAACCATTTTACCAAGGTGCAACTTTTTGTTCACAAAACCATCAATATCCCACTTTTACTAAAAGAATTAAAGACTTATCTCACTTTCATCTTATATCATGTTATATACAATAACCCATGAAACTATATCTAAAACTGATTATATTTATTTTCAAAATGCTCTTTAGAAAAATTATCTTTAATTAAATATTTATAACATAATATGAAATGCCATGTAAAATTCCATCCAGATATAATTTTTTATTTCTTAAAAAACACATTCAGTGTAGCTCTCAAACTTTAATAAATATTATCATTATTCACATTATCACAAAGTCTGACCCCACATTCCTTTATATCATTGAAAAAATATATTTCCAAATTCATAAATTCGAGTAAGGAGTATCCTATAAAAAATCATCAATACTAATTAAGATAAAAATGGTTTAATAATGATCTTTATTAAAAACATATATTTTTGTACATATATGAACCCACTATACCATGTAGAAGCATAAATTTTTACATGTTATCTTTTTATAATACATTGAGTAGAAAATGGATTTAAATCCCTAACATATATCTCATAAATGACACCATAAAATTGGTGATTCTAGTCCATAGAAATACATTACCATAATCCAGAGGACATCGAGTTGTGGAGAAGGACTAAAAAGTCATGGGGAAACTATTACAATTTAATTAAATATAAATTTTATGCCTAAATGTACTCAAAATTTTTTAATTCCTCCATTGTATAACAGACATCCAAAAAACATACAGACATGTGGAAGTTTCCACGAGGGCCATCATATTCTATTATCGAAAATTAGTCAGCATTATATATGATTTATCAGAACATAATATACAAGAAATAATAGATATACATGGATACTATCATTAAAATCATAAACAAGGGGAACGCTGGACATAACACAATTAGGATAAACTATAAAGTATCAAGAATGGATTATAAACTAAATCACATGATAATTATTATCAAATTATTTTCCTCTACATCCCATTAGACCCAAACCACATATTGAAATCCAAGTGATACTTGTTCATCAACGGATACAACAAGTTACACCCCCACTCATTAGCTTGTGAATTGGTGGAGGAGATACTAACAAATGGGGAATGTCTAAAACAATAAAGGTTTTCAATAAATTCCAAGGTATTATGAAATCATATGAGGATATTTATCTTTTTAAATTTCAAAATATTGAAAATAGAATAAAATAATAAAACCATGATATCAAATTATGCATAATAGTAAACATGACAACTCAAAATAAACTAAAAATGAAAAATAAGAGTAGTAGTATGAAGTAAAATACAATGCAGACTTCTCAAAATACAAAGTATGAAAAGATTAGAGTAACAAATGAAAACTAAATCTAAAAAAAATGTTAGACCACCTCCACGATCCATCTTTTAACAACCACAACATTAAGGTTCACCATTAGAGAAGTAATAAATCTACCATTTACCCATTTCATAATAAATATCATCAACATACACAACAAATTCTATATGCTGTCGGTGAGAATACAACCTAGTATAAAATATTCCAAAAGCATCCCACACATTCCACTAATTCCATGAAAAGATTTCTCATTTTATATAAAATAAGTATAATTATAAAAATAGTTATTAAGAGTATTTCATAAAAAATTAGAATAAATTAATAATCCAAAAATTAAATATAATAATAATTTAGAAATATTTCTAAAACTGGTTTATAAAATAATAATTTTTATAAGAATCTCATCAATTATTTATTCCTGGAATACACATTTCACATACTCACACACACATTCAATCATACAATATGATAGTAACAATTTTCTTGAGTGGTAACTCGCCTTCCATACTAGGTTGTCAGTTGGTTGTGAACCTACATTCCATAATTGCCACAAAAAACCAACTCTTAATCCCATAATGACCCTCATAATGTAACTATAAACACAAAAAACCATTGTATGCTAAATTCTATCCCAAAAGATAATTTCATTAAATATTTTCTCTTTTTTAATATAAGAAAACACATTATTTTCATCCATCTAAAACTATAGTTTTAAAACCACATGACCATGAGATCATATAATAATCTTTTATCAAGGATATTTCAATAAAACACAAGATCGCATTTTTGAAATCCCAAAAAATCGTGTTCTAGATGAATTAGAGAGAGAGAGAGAATCCCCAAATGTAATGACATAATATTTTGAATCCTTTAAAATACATATTATGTTTTATAACTTGTGTCATACACAACAAATTTTTTGAAAAAACAACAACACAATAATAACAAATTTACTATCCATACTAAAGATGGGTGCGTTTCTCCTATATTTCACCGTTACAAGCTTCCATATCACTACAATTTTACATTTCAACCCTCCAAACCCAAAACCCACTCATGTTGATCCGAGATTGATCTTAGGGTTACCTTATTGAATTCATATTCCATCATCATGCTCTTCCCTCAAACCATCGATGTCATACTTCTCACCATTTTAGTCCTCCTCTATACCTGGTCATCCTCTACAATCCCCAATCCCCTCATATCTTCATGTAATTCTTGCATCTGATGATCATCATCAAAATCCATAAAACCCCCTCTGGATCACGGTTTCTGTTCCCACTACCAATGGTATCCCCTCTTTTTTATGGATGTATGCTCCACACACTACAAAACCCCCTTTATCTCATGATTTATATCCCCTTTACCTACAGTTACCTCTACCCAAAGAACATATGATTATTTATTCATCATTGACTATCATCTCCTCATCTATTGACCACCACTTACTCTCTTGACAATCACTACTTGTCCATATCACCACCTCCCTTACCTTGTCCTTTGATTCCAAGTTACATTCCACTCCTCGATACCCTACCTCCTATATGTCTTTCACATTTTCCTTCACTATCATCCATTGTGGAGGACACCCCACAACTACATCGTGAATATCTTTACCATATCCAGCAACTAATATATTATTTAGAAGTATATATTTTTGTTACTTCGCAGATCTCAACGATGGGCCAAGATTTACCCTTTTCAAAGCTTCATCCCGTCACTAGACACATCACACAAATTATAATTTCATCTCCCTATCACCTCTATAAAAAAATTATTCACTATTCACCTTTTCATTTGACTCTATTCATATGAATTTCCCATATTGTGTTAAAATCCATCCACTTTCCTAAATCGCAATTAGGGGTACACTTCATTTGGCCTTCCAATATTTATTTACAAAATTCTATCTTTTGAGAGCATAAATAGCTATTGATCTACCATAGGTCTTGTCCACCACATATTCTTTTCAAATCCCTATATAATTAATTTCTTTTCTTCCTCCTAATCTTCTTCCCCATATGTTCATAGGTTTTTTCTATGTATTTTTTTATTCCTCTTCAGTATCTATAATTTTGAACTAATTCTATGTTTTATGGTTTTAGAACTAATTTTATTATGATGTTGTATATTCAAATGGTGGTTGTAGGATTCTCTATTATTAGGGCAGAAAAGGTATTATTTCATTCTCAGTTATAGTTACCAAAGTTACATATGTTTCTATGGGAGATCCATTATATATATTACCCATTCAATGATCATCTTTTAGTAATATTATTTTCCCATATTCCACATTTTTTTACTGTTTTCCAATTACTATATAATTTTTTTATCTGATATATATTTACCATCATTAAATCTATTTCTATGGGAGAACTATTATATAGAGATATATTGGAAATCAGTGAAGTATACCACCACATAAAGGTTAGTTTTGTTTTATATGCATTTTATTTTTAAAAATAATGATTCCATTAATGTTTTGATTCTTTAAATTTTAATTATTCATTTTTTTCATTTATCTTTTGATTTTAAAAATTTAGTTATATATTTATTATTTCATATTATTTATGTACACACAATCTGATTATTTTTCTCATAAATTTTTCAACAAGAAGCAGATTATTTAGTTAGTTATTCCTATTCTAATTTATGTATTTTGGTATTTTTTCTTATTTATAATTTTTGTTCATTTGTTTACATGTATTTTTTTCTAACATGACATGCATCAACTCTTTTAAAATGAACTCATTTCTTTTAAATCGATTCTATTCTTCATTAATGACATCTTTTATAATTTATATATTCTTTCCTACTCATCAAATTTTTATAGAAGTTTTTTGGTTTCATTCCATGTAATAAATATGTTATCTAAAATAGTGAAATGCATTCCTTCCATTATACTTAGTTAAAATTAATAATTTCTATTTAATATAAAATCTTATTATAATAATTTTATTATAATATTTTCTTAACCAAATATTTTTTTTCTTAGGATTATTGATTTCAAATTGATTTTTTTAATCTTTTTAACAAGAAATAGACTAATTCTACATGGTGATAGGTTCATTTCAAATCCCTATATACCTAATATTATTTCCATTCTTCCTTTTAAAATTCCCCACCCTTTGTTCAAAGGTCACGTTTATTAGTTACACGATTCTTCCTTTTATGTAACGCTGATTTAACTCTAATTCAGTGTTGTATTATTATATACCTAATTTAATTGTGAGGATTTATCTTCCAATGGTGGTCATATGTTTCTATAATATTAAGGTTGATAGAGTCTTATTTCCTTATCAGTTTTAGTGAACTATGGACACCATCCCAAATAACATACATATTCCATGATCAATTTTAAGTAATAGTATTTTCTAATATTATAATTTTTATTAGTATAATTCACTTAATAATTTATTTTTAATAAAATATATATAAACCATCATTACATCATCATTTATGTGAGATTCATAATACAAATAGTCCATGAAAATGGGTGAAGTGCACAACAAGTTAAAGGTTAGTTTTATTTTATATAAATTTTATTCTTAATAATAATGATTCCATTAAAATTTTATTTTTTATATTTAGTAACAATTTTTTCCATTAATGTTTTGATTTTACAAATTCTTTTATAAAAATACTATTTCATATTATGCATGAATATTCAAAATGATTACTTGTCTCATTACTTTTCTATCAGGAAGCATAGTAATTAGGACAGTAATCATGCTCTAATTTATGTATTTTTGTATTTTAACATATTTCTATTTATGGTTATTTTCTAGTCATGTATTTTTTCCTAAAATTACATTCATCCCCTTTTTAAAATGAATTTATATCTTCTAAAATGACTACATTCATCATTAATGATAATTTTTATAATTCATGTTTTTTCCTACTCATCAAATTTTCTTATGATTTTTCTCATTTCATTTTATGTCATAAATATATTATATCCTACAATGACATATATTTTTTAAATTACACTATCAGTTAAACTATTTAATTTCTATAAAATTTTAAAACATATTATAATCTATTTATTATAAACATCATCAACTGAAACAAAATCTTTATGAATTTTGAATCACTCTTAGCTCATCAATTTATTGTTATTTTCTTATATGGTAAATTTTTTGAACATTCATAATTTTTTTATTCATTTTTTTACATGGGTTATATAATGGAATTTCAAGGTGATGGTATTATTTGAATTGTTTATCTTCAAAATAGATCTTCTAACTAATTTCTATTCAGCCATGATAAGTTTTCATCTATGGTGGTTCATTATTTCTATTTTTCTATGACTTTTACATTGGATTCACAAAATATTACTTGTATATATTGATTCTATTTTAATATATCATTGATAATATTAGGTGATTATTAACATTTATATATTTTTTATATTTTGTCGACACTAGTAGAAAGGGTATGTCATGAAAACTGAATAATTTCATTCTAAAAACATATATATATATATATATACCCTGAATGAATATACACTAATGAAATATTACATTTCTCCTCCTGGAAAAGCATACACTAAATTAGAAGTTCAAATGGTTGTGGGATAGAAAACTAGAGTCCTCTGGGTCATGCTTAGGTAAGATGAAGCCCCTGATCCCATTGTTAGTGTTCTAGTGCTTATAATTTCAATGACCAGTGTGTTTTATATTGGGATGTTTCCCAAGGTTTTTTATTTTCTGTGACTATAGTTTAACACATGTAATTGTTTCTACTGTGTTAAATTTTTTCCAAAAACATGTTTCAACCATCATCTATAGAATGAAGCCTGCAGTGGCCGGTACATTAATAAACATGCAAGTTAAAGAGATAAGGAAATTTCCATAAATTAGTTTTTATTTAGATTATTTCCTTCATATATAATCCCATTATCCCATATATCTTACATTTTTTATAGGTACAAATCATTTAGAGAGTCTCTTTCTTTCTAGCCTACTGACGACTCGGTATCCCAGAATAGATCAAATAAAGAGATTAGGGAGCTGAGAGAGAATCTCAAGAGGGCTCAAGAAGATACTCAAGGGTTGTATATGGGAGCTTCTAGGGTGTTACATTCAATAAATTCTTAATTTATAATTCTATAAAATAAACAATTTATGTGTTTCAGATCTATTAAGGTTTCTGTCAACTAAGAGGATTAATATTTTTTAAAACTGAGGAATCAGTTTTTGAATTAGAATCAATAGAGTTAGTTTCTAGTTACGAATAAAAATGTACATTCAATAATACCAAACTTTTTTTTCAATAGTTTTCTTTAAATTTTTTAGTTTATATATGTATTTTATATCCAATTCACTCCTTCAAGTTTAACCAGCTTTTACTAATACAATTTTCATGTACTTGCATCATAAAAAATATTATACAGTGTATAGGTTCAGATACACGAATAAATTTTTAGAGCATGTATAAACTAGATCAATATTTTCAATCATATAATTTAACTTTGTATCAACATTTTTTTCCACTGATCCCCTATTTTTCCCTACATGTAATCACTGCTTCCTAGATTTTATTCTCTATAAATTTGTATGATTTAGCATTTATGATCAGTAAAATGTTTTTACATTACAATTACTCCATCATAACTGTTCATCTCTTCCATTATATGTTTATTGTACATCAAATATGATCAATCCCATGACTTTGGCATTTTTAATGAGTAAAATGATGACTATCATTATGAATAAGTATTTATGTATTTGTTTTCCATAGTTTTGAGATGATCACATGTTGTTCAATTAAAGAATATTTTTAGGTTTTAGATTTTTTTCATTTCATTTTCTCCATAATTCAGTGCATGAGAAATGGGTGCATACTTGGAAGAGATTCTAAGAGATTTTAATAATCCATGGGAGAAGATAATCTCTACCTCCCTCTCTCCCACATAATCTAAAACATCCACTACCCATGTATGAATATATATTTTGTTTTATTAATTTAATGATTTTAAATAAAAAGAATATGGAAAATGTCTCTAGAGGAAGGGATGATATAAGTTTAGTAGGTTGTTAGTTCTCTCTCTATTTTTAATTAGTCTTCACACTATATCCATTAATTATTAGCATAGAAACTATACTTACATAACAATTTTTTTTGAAGTTCATGTACAATAAGTATTTATCAATTTATAATACAATTTTATATCAAAACTTATTTATAGACCATCTACATGAAAATATTTTCAAATGAAACACTTTTCATCTCAACTAATGATTTTTTTACTATGGCTGAATAGAATATAGTTTTGATTTTAACTAGAAGGATACTGATTCCATTAATGATGTAGCTTATTCCTAAATCTCTATAAATCCACCTGTTTGATGCCTTTTGGTTCTATCTATTACAAAAAACAAATCCACTTACAGATGAAGTCTACCACCTTTGATGGAACGACCACCCTTACATGAAGCAATGTCAAGAACTGTGGTCCATGAATATGTTGCACCACAAAATTTGTATGATAGAGAGTCCATGCTACTAATATGGAGACCAATGGAGTACTGGTGCTGCAGACTTTGGGTTGGGTTCAATCTATTTCTTGAAAGGTGCGCGACCGGTGGTCAAGGTGTTGTCAAGACCTTCACGTCTATTTACTCTAGCCACACCCAGTCTTATTATAGAGCCCTTTATTACATTATTTTCAGTTACATGACATTCATTTTGACTTTAAATAAGATAATTATCATAATTTTAATTATCCATTTGATTCATTTTTTCATTTTTGTAATTTATTTCTCCATCATGAATTCCCAATATAAATTTATATTCCTCATTAATTGACCAAAATATTTTCTACTATGTTTATGTTTTCTCAACAATTTCCCTGACTTCTATTCCATTATTATATACCACTCATTTTTGTTTTAAATATATTCAATATTAATATTAATTATTATGTTTGAATAGAAAAATTCTATTATTGAAAATGGAAAAATTTTAAAACAACGCGGGAATGAACAGATAGAGTACTAGTATTTAACAATGCGTTGATAAACACTGATATATGAAGACATCAATATTTATTACTTTTATAAGTGAAATAGTTAATATGATTTAATATTTAATTTTTTTTAAATAAATAAATTTCATTTATATTATATATTTTATTTTAAGAAGACAAAATTTTAAAATTTATTTTTTAATTCATCACAATAATATTATATTAGGATTTATTTTTGATATCATTCTAAAATAATTTTTTTAGGTGAATCATTGTAACGCCCCGACCCTAGTTACCCAGAGTCGGTGCATTATTACATAACATTGGCATGATCACAAAGGATCAATTCCCAAAGGACCGATTAGTTTAGTAGTCCTGGAAACCCTAGAAAGATTCATAAATTCTTACATAACATCATAAAATGAAAATTACAACAATATATTCTCCATAGTCCACACTCTTATCCCCTCATACTATCCCTACAGGTATTTCATAAATTACTTATTCACATCCTGGGAAAAATAAAACATACAAAAGGGGTGAGCTCAAATGCCCAGTAAGGATAACAATATAGTGGAAACTTTCATAAATAAGAATAAATATTTAAGGCAATGTATAACTAAAATAAAAGTATTTTAAACATAAACTTCAACATAGTATGGAAAAAATAAAATGAAACAATGAAATTTAATTATTCACATGGATATTCTTCTAATCGAATAATCACATTAAATATCAATAAACACTTTCATAATGATGGAATGTATAATGCCATACTATCATAACCACATAGCCAAGGCCTCGTGCCAAGACTACAAATAAGATTTTGTTAAGGCCTTGTGCTAAGACACTAGTTTGTCTCATGAGACCTACCAATGCATCGAGGAGCTATAGCGGGCTCCACCCATCACATATTAAGTCCAATTAATTACTTATATGAATAGGTTTAAACATAACATAAACATTCGTATTAAAACTAGCATACGAAATGTCAATACTTTCTCCATAAACCATGAATGGTATAAAAATAACACATCTACTGTCAAACAAATCACAAAACCTTCAATACAATATGGAAGTTTTGTATCATAATAAATTAACTTCAAATAATATTAAAATCCATCAGTGGATGTTGACATAGATGAAATCAAAACTATTTGAGAGAAATATCTCTATTCTCAAAATCATTGAAAAGTCACACATTTATAAAGGAAGTAATTTAAAATAGATTTTTGAATGAAAGTGTCCCATACCACTTTGAAACTTTTGAAAAGAAATATCATTTCAAAATATTCATGTCCATAGAAATAAATCCTTAAAATCATTTGGAAACATGGACATTAATTAAAATGATTTACAAAGATAAATCATTAAAACATTTAAAATTATGATCTTGATAAAGAGTACCTTTCACAAATTATTAAAATATTTATTTTGAAATCATTTAAAAGTCAAATAATTATAAAATAAAACATTTACTTTGAAAATATTCTTATAAGGTTGTAATGGAAGCTTTAGCGATTTTATAATGGCGGAAAATAACCGCACCCACCGTATAAGTTTAAAAAGACATTCTTACCTTAAATTTGTCAAAAAGGTTAAAAAGTACCTTGTTTGGAAAATGATGGAAAGATTCCTTTAAAAAAAAATAAGGGTATAAATTACATTAACCCATTGTCTAATAAATGGTAAATTTTTTTAAATACATTTTTAAGGAACATGGATGTGGATGATAAAGAAATCCCAGTATATTATTACGTATAAACAACATCGGATATTGAAGAGATTAAGAAATAAAACCTTACCTTGTAATTTTCCTTGGTTGGGGTATGTTAAAATCCTGTATAATGGGGAAATAATTGTTATTAAATTATACAGGAATCATATACATTAATATGATATCATATATGATCTTTTAACATTGATTTGTTAATAATATCTTAGTATTATCGTTGTTTCGGGTGTTAACTTACTCATTTTATTTTATATGTTTTGTTACGTAGGCCGTGTTTGTCATGGATAGGTTGTATCTTAATCATATCCAGAATGATATAAAGTCCTTATATACTCTTATTAATCATAAAATGAGAATTACACTTTAATGGATATGATGGAGAATGAATCTCATCGCGTTCGTGGAGACGGTAGTCCGTACGTACGCACGAGCGACAATATCATTCTTTTAATATTAAAATAATATATAATTGGATGGTATATCATATATAAAGAATAATTATCATGTTATATTTATTATTTACATGAATTACACATCATTATTATACCCATCCATATGATAATTTATTGAATAACAATTACAACACGACGTGGAGACGGTAAGCCGTACGTACGCAAGTATGGTGACATGTTATTCAAAGGATGGGTAGAATACTGAATATGGTTGTACCATATTCATAATAACATCACAGTATATATAAGATACTTGAGTTATTATTTTAGAATGGGAAAACAAAGAAAGAATAAGTTGAAGAAGAAATGAATTTGAAAAAGGGTGGTGAAAACATTACCTCTTCTCCGGGTTCTTCCTTTTGATTTGTTCAAAAGGGCTCCTTAAGTTGGCTTTCTGATCAAACTAAGGCCTCTAGGTTGTATAGAGGGAAGTTTAGAGAGTATTTGGGTAGGGGTTGGACGAACCAAAAGGCTTTGAAGGTGTGAATTAATGATATGGGGGAGTGCCCTTTTATAATCGGGGTGACGGGCACCTTTGGAAAAGCTAGAAATATTATTTTATAATTAATTCATATTAGGTTTATAATGGCTCAAAAGTGGATTATTTAACGTTTAAGGTAGGTATAGATCGAAAACCACTCAACCAATATAATTTAGACATTTTAGGGTCACTATATTAACCTTATCTTTAAGTATTAACTATTCGTTAATTAGTTTCAGTTTTACAATGTCTCTTTGTATATTTATATTATATGGTTAATAAACTTACTAAATACATCCAAAAGACCCCCAAGTGGTCCATTAATGATACAAATATCATGATATAAGTCTATTGGTTGAACCTTATATTTTTAGGAATTTAATATCAATTAATAATATAATATTTGTTTTAAAAACTCTTTTATGTCAATTTTGACACTATTCAATAATTGATTTTTGTAAAATTCATAAAAGAATGATTATTTCGAAAAAAGTTAATTAAATCAATACTAACATTCCATATTAACGTATAAAATTATTGTTATTTATAAAAAGTCTCAAATTAGAGTTATTTGGGTATATATAATATAAATTATTCTAATTTTTCACTATTATGGTAATTACTGCATCACCATTGTGTCATAAATAAATTAAATTATATAATGTATAAAAATTATAAATAAAATAAAATAATGTAGTAAATCTTTTTAAATTTCTAATTAATATTTATAGTCTAAAATAAAACATACATAACCATATTTAAGAATTGTTTTTTCTAAAGGATATATGCTTATGTCATTTTTATATTTATTTTAACATAATTAATATAAAGTGTCATTATCACTTACAGATGGCTCCATGGGGTCCAAAAATAGACCCAAATATGCTCATGGTCAAACATGTATCAACCAATAAGGTTAGGACACGTTTTAGGGAAATTTGTTATTATTATAATATTATTTTTTAACCCTTATTTACTGGATTTACCCTTTAACCATGGTAAATAAAATATTTACCGAAGTAATTATTCAAAATGTCTAAAAATAAAAGTTACCTATTTACACAATTTGAACATCCTGATTCCAAATATGGAATACATTTTTCCAAATTCAAAACACAGAAGTGGCAAAAATAATTTTAAAATTAATTCCCACTGTTAAAACAAAAAGCGTGTTTTTAAGAGATATTAACTATCAAAAGATTGACACCTGTCTATGTCCGGTTTGATTGTGAAATTATGTAAAATGACCAACATTGTATTAAATGGAAAAAATATATTCTAAATATAAATTTAAACCACTCAAATTCATAATTTATCACTATTAATTATTTTGATTAAAAAAGTTGTTTTTAATTAAAATTTAGTAATTTTCACTATTAATCAAAATATAAAAGTTATCCAAAAAGTACCAAAATTTCACCCTAGGATAAATTCGATATTCCGAATCCAAAAATGTATTCCATTTTGAGAGATAAAATTTACAAAATTTTAAAAAGTAGGTATTACTATTCATAACAGCTAGTTTGATAGGTTGTGGTGTGTGTTAGAACTCGAAGTTGCTTACAACACACGCTACTGTTTTATTCAAAGAGAAGTGTAACGTGGATTATTGGGGTGTTTCATTGTAAATTTTTGATGTCCCCATTCTAAAAAGTAAATTTATTTTGTCAAATTGAATATATAAAGGTTTAAAATATTGGATTTAAAAAGGTTTCACTATTAAAAGTTGGTAAAAGTGCAATACTGAAAATGAATTGGTTCTTACATTATGTCTAAGAAACTCATAATATGGATTCTAAAATTATAAGGATTATACAAGGTTCAAAATTTAGTTAATACTATTCATAACATTGTTTGAACAGCTTGTTTGGTAAGTCATAGTGCTCTTAAACTCGGTGTTGCGTGTAGTGCAAGTTATTGAATTATTTTGACGAAATAACACACCATGAAATCTTGGGGTGTTACATTCTCCTCTCCTTAAATAAATTTCATCCTCGCAATTTGAAATTGTTATTCGAAAATAAAAGGTTGAAAATAGGAAATATATTTGTGGGAAAACCCAAATCAGAAATTGGGTTACTAAAATTTAGTCTTAATATGAGGAAAAGGAAAATGAAAGGGTCACCCCCAAATTATGATCTCGATTAGGAGAACATTAGTGGAAATTAGAGACATATAATTGGTGAAAAAACGTAAATATTTATAGGTAGTGATTAAGGTCCTCAATCACAAACAAGTGTAAAATTAAGGGCCTTAAATTCAACAATCTATGATGATTTAAAATACCACCGGTTCAGCAAAACATATGGTATTAGGATAACACATTTGTTTTAAGATCCCTTCACTAAAGTATAAGAATTAATTTCTTCTTTGAATAAGAGAAGAAGAAAAATATATACTTGACAAGTAGAGTCTCATCCTTTAACTAAGTTCTACCACAAACTTATCTTTCACTCTAAAAGATAATAATACTTAAAAATAATATATTATTTATCCTATTCATATAGGTTTAAAAAAATGAATTTATAATTCATCTAGAAGAACCATTAAAAAAACGACATTATTCAATCCAGGAGATCATGTGGGTCAGTGGTAGGTGATACACCCATGTCGCCCTTCGGTTGTTGGTTCAAGTCTCACAGCCTTGCTAGACGTGACGGGTTGCCGCCCGACCTCCGGGTTGTCCTTTTATGGCAATCCAAAACAATCCAAACTAGAACTATCCAAAATGGTTCGGTCCAAAATGTATAAGGAAGGTAAACACAATGAAGTTCCTTTTTTCCGCATAATAACTTGTAAACACCTTCATCATGTATTCTTTTAAAACACTGCAACATCCTGAATTACCATAAAACCTTATTGATTACATTCATGATCCCTTATTCCTTAAAGAATAATGGATATACTCTTTCAATCCAAAAATGTTGTAAACCCCAACAATGATGGAATATACAAATCATTAATCAGTTTCAAGGTAGTCAAGAATATCCAATATAATTTATCCAAATCAATCATGTATTATTCTAAAATCACTACATCGGTATCAGAACCATATTGTGGTTTATCTTTCCCTCAACCATATATTTTCCAAAAATTTAACCTTCTATTGAGTCACTTTTCTTTGTTCCACACAATCTCTAGTCTCTAATGAAATAGTACTATAATACAATCCTTATATACTCCATAATTATTATAACAAGTACATTGTTGATACACACTCAAATGACATAATCAACATAAGAACTCTAATCATTCCTCTTCATCTGTGATAGTATCATAACTTGATTATTATCCAATAACATCATTTGCGGCATAGTCTGATGACTAGGACATAGGTTCTCATAGTGTCCAAACTCCTTGCAAATGAAGCATTATATATTTGAAACCATTTTCTTACCCTTGTAGTCACATACTTCGTGCCCTTTTCCTCCACACTTATAACAAACTCCCAATCCTTTCAGGCAAGTTCCTGGGTGTTTCTTCCCACAGTTATCACATATTGGAAAATTCTTCTTTTCCCTCTTCCCTTTATCCATCTTTCTCTCTTCCATCCTTTTCTTCTCTTGCTTCCCTTAAAAGCCATAGGACTCAGTAAAATCTTTACTTATCTTATCAAAACAAGATATTATTTCTTCATATGATGATAATACATGGGAGACTATTTCTCTTATAAATTCTGGCTTAAGACCATGAAAGATATGATCCTTCTTTCTCTTTGGATCATGTACATTGCTGGAGTTCTCATTCCATCTACTGGGCGCCATTTCTAAACAATGGCATAAACTAGACCGGTTTATGAATCAAAATACATAATTTAATACTTATAAAACACTTAACATAAATTGAACTATTTATGGATATAATCCATAATCATAAAAATGTTTTCTTTGAGGAAGTATATAATGATAAACCATTCATAATGATTTCTAAAGAAAATGAGAGTTATCCTAAGCATATCCCCCGTGAGTGTCGTAACCAAGAGTGCAACAAGGCCCGTTGTCGTGCACCAGTTCCCGTTCGACTCTAGCTCAAATTGGTGTTTTCAGGTTTTACCACAAGGAACATTTGTGCCAGAGCCGCCTCTACGTGATCGTATCTAGACAGGGATGTATTTCTCGGAAAACTCACAAAATCTCTACAATACCAAAACTCTAGGAAGTTCTTCTATACTAATCCTAAAAGTCCATCTTAAATCTATGTGATCTAATCAGAGTTTATCTAAATCTAGCTTCGAAGGTTTGTACTAAACTTCCTCTGATACCAACAGTAATACCCCGACACCAGTTACCCAGAGTTGGTGCATTATTACATAACATTGGCATGATCACAAAGGATCAAGTCCCAAAGGACCGATTAGTTTAGTAGTCTTGGAAACACTAGAAAGATTCATAAAGTCTTACATTACATCATAAAATGAAAATTACAACAATATAGTCTCCATAGTCCACACTCTTATCCCCTTATACTATCCCTTCATGTCATTCATAAATTACTTTTTCACATCCTGGGAAAAATAAAACATAGAAAAGGGGTGAGCTCAAATGCCTAGTAAGGATAACAATATAGCGGAAACCTTCCTAAATAAGAATAAAGATTTAAGGCAATGTATAACTAAAACAAAAGCCTTTTAAACTTAAACATCATTACAGTATGGAAAAAATAAAATGAAATAAAGCCATTTACTTATTACATGGATATTCTACTAATCTAATAATCACATGCAATATCAATAACCACTTTCATAATGATGGAATGCATAATTCCAGACTATCATAACTACATGGCCAAGGCCTCATGCCAAGACTACAAATAAGATTTTGTCAAGGCCTTATGCCAAGACACTAGTTTTTCTCATGAGACCTACCAATGCATGAAGGAGCTATAGAGGGCTCCACCCATCACATATTAAGTCCAATGCATTCCTCCTATGAACAGGTTTAAACATAACATAAACATTCGTATTAAAACTAGCATACGAAATGTCAATACTTTCTCCATAAACCATGAATTATATAAAAATAACACATCCATAGTCAATAAAATATCAAAACCATCAATACAATATGGAAGTTTTGTATCATAATAATTCAACATCAAATATTCTTAAAATACATCAAAGTATATTGACATATATGAAATCAAAACTATTTGAGAGAAATATCTCTTTTCTCGAAATCATTGAAAAGTCACACATTTATAAAGGAAGTAATTTAAAAGATATTTTTTAATGAAAGTGTCCCATACCACTTTTAAAATTTTGAAAAGAAATATAATTTCAAAACATTCATGTCCATATAAATAAATCCTTAAAATCATATTTAAAATATGGACATTAATTAAAAATATTTAGAAAGATAAATCTTTAAAACATTTAAAATTATGATCTTGATAAAGAGTACCTTTCACAAATTCTTAAAATATTCATTTTGAAATCATTTAAAATTCATATAATTATAAAATAAAACATTTACTTTGAAAATATTCTTATAATCTTGTAAGGGAAGATTCAGCGATTTTATAACGGTGGAAAATAACCGCACCCACCGTATAAGTTTAAAAAGACCTTCTTACCTTAAATTTTTCGAAAAGGTTAAAAAGTACCTTGTTTGGAAAATGACGGAAAGATTCCTTTAAAAACACATAAGGGTATAAATGACTTTAACCCATTGTTTAGTAAATAGTAAAAATGATTTTAAATACATTTTTAAGGAACATGGATGTGGATGATAAAGAAATCCCAGTAGATTATTACGTATAAACAACCTCAGATAATGAAGAGATTGCGAAATAAAACCTTACTGTTTACTTTTCCTTGGTTTGGGTAGGTTAACCTCCTATATAATGGTGTAATAATTTTTATTAAATTATACATTAATCATATACATTAATATGATATCATATATGATCTTTTTACATTGATTTGTTAATAATATTTTAGTATTATCGTTGTTTCAGGTGTTAACTTACTCATTTTATTTTATATCTTTTGTTATATAAGTCGTTTTTGTCATGGATAGGTTGTATCTTAATCATATCTAGAATGATATCATGTCCTTAGATACTCTTATTAATCATCAAATGATAATTATACTTGAATGGATACGATGGAGAATGAATCTCATCGCGTTCGTGGAGACAGTAGTCCGTACGTACGCACGAGCGACAATATCATTATTTTTATATTAATATAATATATAATTGGATGGTATATCATATATAAATAATAATTATCATGTTATATTTATTATTTACATGAATTAAACATCATTATTATACCCATCCATGTAATAATTTATTGAATAACAATTACACCATAATGTGGAGACGGTAAGCCGTACGTACGCACGTATGGTGACATGTTATTCAAAGGATGGATAGAATACTGAATATGGTTGTACCATATTTATAATAACATCACAGTATATATAATATACTATAGTTATTATTTTAGAATGTTAAAACAAAGAAATAAGAAGTTGAAGAAGAAATGAATTTGAAAAAGGGTGGTGAAAACATTACCTCTTCTTTGGGTTCTTCCTTTTGATTTGATCAAAATGGATCTTTAGGTTGGCTTTCTAATCAAAATAATGCCTCTAGGTTGTATTTAGGGAAGTTTAGAGAGTATTTGGGTAGGGTTTTGCCGATACAAAAGGATTTTAAGGTGTTAATTAAAGAGAAGGGGGAGTGCCCTTTTATAAGACCGGTGAGGGGCACCTTTGGAAAAGCTAGAAATATTATTTTATAATAAAATCACATTAGGTTTATAATGGCTCAAGAATGGATTATTTAAAGGTTAAGGTATGGATAGGTCTATAAACTCTCAACCAATAGAATTTAGACAGGTTTGAGTCACTATATTAACCTTATATTTAAGTATTAACTCTTAGTTAATTAGTTTCACTTTTACAATGTCTCTTTGTATTTTTATATTATATGGTTAATAAACTTACTATATACATCCAAGTGACCCCCAAGTGGTCCATTAATGATAAAAATATCATTATATAAGTATCTTGGCATAACCTTAGATTTATAGAAATTTAATATCAATTAATAATATAATATTTGTTTTAAAAACTCTTTTATGTCAATTTTGACACTATTCAATAATTGATTTTTGTAAAATTCATAACAGAATGATTAATTCTAAAAAAGTTAATTAAATAAATCCTAACATTCCATATTAACCTATAAAATTATTTTTATTTATAAAAAGTCTCAAATGAGATTTATTCGGGTATATATAATATCAATTATTCTAATTTTTCCCTATTATGGTAATTACTGCATCACCATTGTGTCATAAATAAATTATATTATTTAATGTATAAAAATTATAAATAAATTACCATTATGTAGGAAAGATTTTTATATTTCTAATTAATATTTATAGTCAAAAGTACAACATACTGAACCCTATTTAAAAATTGTTTTTTCTAAAGGATATATGCTTATGTGATTTTTGTATTTATTTTAACATAATTAATTTAAAGTGTCATTATCACTTACAGATGGCTCCATGGGGTCCAAAAATAGACCAAAATATGATCATGGTCGGACATGTATCAACCAATAAGGTTAGGACACGTTTTAGGGAAATTTGTTATTATTATTATATTATTTTTAACCCTTATTTACCGGATTTACCCTTTAACCATGATAAATAAAATATTTACTGAAGTAATTATTCAAAATGTCTAAAAATAAAAGTTACCTATTTACACAATTTGAACATCCTGATTCCAAATATGTAATCCATTTTTACAAATTCAAAACACAGATGTGGTAGAAATAATTTTAAAATTAATTTCCATTGTTAAAACAAAAAGCGTGTTTTTAAGAGATATAAACTATCAAAAGATTGACATCTGTTTATGTCTGGTTTGATTTTGAAATTATGTACAATGACCAAAAGTGTATTAAATGGAAAAAATATATTCTAAATATAATTTTAAACCACTCAAATTCATAATTTATCACTATTAATTATTTTGATTAAAAAAGTTGTTTTTAATTAAAATTTAGTAATTTTCACTATTAATTAAAATATAAGTTATCCGAAAAGTACAAAAATTTCACCCTAGGCTAAATTCGATATTCCGAATCCAAAAATGTATTAAATTTTGAGAGATAAAATTTATAAAATTTTAAAAATTAGGTATTACTATTCATAACAGCTAGTTTGATAGGTTGTGGTGTGTGTTAGAACTCGAAGTTACTTACAACACACGCTACTGTTTTATTCAAAGAGAAGCATACCGTGGAATCTTGGGGTGTTTAATTGTAAATTTTTGATGTCCCCATTCTAAAAAGTAAATTTATTTAGTCAAATTTAATATATAAAGATTTAAAATATTCGATTTAAAAAGGTTTCACTATTAAAAGTTGGTAAAAGTGCAATACTGAAAATGAATTTGTTCTTACATTTTGTCTAAGAAACTCATAATATGGATTCTAAAATTATAAGGATTATACAAGGTTAAAAATTTAGTTAATACTATTCATAACATCTTTTGAACAACTTGTTTGGTAAGTCATGGTGCGCTTGAACTCGGTGTTGCGTGTAGTGGAAGTTATTGAATTATTTTGAAGAAATAACACACTATGAAATCTTGGGGTGTTACAATCCTAAAAAAATATTGAATTTTCTAATATGGTAAACATTATATAAATTAAAAGTTTTTGAATCCTTTTATATCAAAATTATAATTTATAAAGTATAATAAAACATTTTTATAAACTTTGATGAATTTATAAACTCATTCCAATCATTTTGAAAATTTATGTAACATTTTAAAGAAAACTTTTTTTTCTATAGTATTTTTAATTAATTGTAAAATGATGAAATACAATTTTTGATTTATATTATTTTTAAATAAATAATATTTGAAATGTAATAATTATTATAAATTCCTTATAATTAATGGATTTTTAGGGTCTATAATAATAAAAAATATTTTTAATTTTTTTTTTCAAAAAATCTGTTCTAACCCAATACATTCGCTAACATTAATATTAATTTCCCTAAAAATAGATATATAATTTGATAAAATTATTCTTATATGTAATAAAATAATTTTAAAACTCGATATTTAAAATTATATTTTTTTATGAAATTATATTTTTAGGGTTAAGTATATTTACCGCTATAATGATGAATCAATTATTATGAAATTATTATTTTATTAATATAAAAGAATTTTTATCAAATAAAATTAATTACAATACATTAAATAATGAATATAATGTTATTTATTTACACAAAAATAAATATATTAACACTCATTTAGTTTTTAATCAATGCTTAATAAGATTAAGAATCCATATTGGTCAAAATATCATTTTCTCCTACTAAAATAGTTTTCAACACATTATATATTTTAAGAGAAAAGATTATTTTAGAATATTTATAAAATTTATTGGATTAAATAGAAGTAAAATTTAGTTCCATAACACCCCAATTTGGTTATATTGGATATTCTATATGTAAATACCTTAACCCCTATACCCGAGAGTCGGTGACATACTTTATTACATTTGTATGATAATAAGGAATTGAATCCCAAGGGACTGAATAATTTAGTAGTATTAGAAACATGATTACATAAATGAAATTTAAATTAAAAATTTAATGAAAAAACAAAATCATAGAAACTCCATTGATAACACCCACTAACTCTTAGATTAACCTTGAAATTAATTCATAAAATAACTCTAAAAAACCTAGTGAAAAGAAAAATTTGGAAGGGTTGATCTCAGATTCTAAGTAAGGGTAAGAAATAAAGTAAAATATATAACATAAAAAATAATTCATGATGAATAAATATTAACACATTCCATTAAAATATAATCTTTAGAATAATATGGTAGGAATAAAAGATGAATAAATAATTCCGTATAAAAAATCACATGAAAAATCACCATGGATATTCTATTAGTCAAATAATAACATGATTTATCAATTAATAATATTATATTTATAGAATTGATATTTTGGAAATGATAAACCTATTGTCATGGCCATTACGAAGACTTATGAAAAGAAATGGTTAAGGCCTCAGTAAAAATCCATTTTGGATTTGACTATGGAGATCTACTAATGCATCGAGGGGCTATTTCGGGCCCCTCCCATCACATACTAAGCCCAATGCTTTCCACATGTGTCGAATAAAATGATATCATTAAAAAAAATTCTCCCATATCACTTTGAAATATCATAGATGAAATTAATCTAAAAAAATCATTGATAAATTCCTGAGTAAAATAATCTTTAAACATCTCAGAGTTTCTCATACCACCTTGAAACATTTAATTATTAATATCTGTTAACATTAAATGAAACTTATAATACCAAGAAAATTATATAATTTAAGATATAATATAAATAATGGAAGTATATATACACCACACAATAGAAGATAGTGGTTAACAAGGCATATATTTCAAAGAAGTAATAGTGAGATGAGAAAAAACCTTTTTTACTTTAGAAGGTAGAGTTCTTCTGAAAAATCATTTATATTTTCCATAATATCAGATTAAAAAAATATATCCAATAAAATACAACAGAATGAAATTATATTTTAGGCATAAATGATGTTCCACTATGTGAAATCATATAAAAAGAGTTCTTAAGGAATTTTAGAAATAAAACATTTTAGTGTGATTTAAAAAAAATATTAAAGATATTTTAGAGCAAAAAGGAATGTATTTTTTCAAAAAATATAAATGAACTAATATAGTTTTTCATGATAAAATTATTTATTTAATAAAAATAATAGTGGCTTAAAATTGATTTTGTAGTGAACTTTAATATGGGTAAGAAATCGGGAATTTCCCTATAATCGGGCCTGTTTATTAGGAAGAATTGAGAAGGGATCATTTATAAAAATTGTATATCCCCTTTAGAAAATAATGATATGATTTTTATATATCAGTTTGTAAAATATAAAAAAAATATATAGTAAGTATATAAAAATAAATAAGCATTATATTTGATTAAATATTGAAAAATAGTAACCCGAAGGAAAAACGGGGGGTTCTGGTAGAATCTCTTTCCACTTTGTAATCAATCAAATCATATTTCCCAACTTAATTGTCATAAAATTTTCAATTGAATACAATGATAATAAATATATTCATGATATTATACATAAAGGGATAGTATACATACACCACTCACAAAAATTAGCGGCAAGTAAGGCAGGCCTTATCTAAATGAAAGTTAGTTGAGAAAACCCTTACCTTATGTACGAATGCGTTCTACACTTGACCTTAACATCATCGATAATAAAATTAATAAATTAACTTATAACCTTATATTTAATTATTTTATTTATTATAATTTTATTATTTTCATTTATGTGTTTTTTGAAGTGTTATAATATACAATTTTATTGTTATAGAGTATTCGTTTCCTTTGTTTTCACAATCGATATACTTGTATACAAGTTTGGGAGTTCACGTGGAAGCCGTATAATTCTATATAATTTAAATTATATAAAATTTATTAACATACAGAAGTGTTAGTGGTTATATATAACATTTTTATATGGTATAATTAAGAATTATTAGATAACACATTTAGTGATAATCGTTTACATTATTACGAGAGTTATTGATCCTAACAAACTTATTTTGTTTTCTCGTTTAATATTATGAAAATATGTTAATTATAGAACATAAGAAAGGTTTTAATACATATATTGTTGTATTTTTTAACCATTTATAATGGAATCATGAACATACTTGATGAATAAATTTAAGAATGAAAATTCATCATCCATGAAGGTTGTAAAATAACACCTCCCAGACAATGATTTCTTTTTTAAAATAAAAGAGGGAGAGTATGAAGATTGATTATGTTTATTCCATTAACATGATTTAAATCCTGCATAAAAATGATACATGATTTTTCATTCTCATTTTTTTATACGAGGTGAGGAGATAACAAAAAAAGAAAGAACATGGAAAGATAATAAAAGGAAAAGGAAGAGGAATTTACCTCTTGAATACTCCACCTTGAGCATCTCATTAAGGGGATTGATTTTGGGGTTTTTATGAGAAAAAGATCATCTGGTAGAGGGGAATAGGCTTGGGGATAATATTGGGCTGGATGTTTAAAACTATCATAGAATGGAAGGTGTGAGTAGAATGGGTTGTGAGGGGTGGTATTTATAGTGGAGGAGAGGGGTGATTTCTCATTATTTTATTCATTATTTTATTATTTTCCTCAAGACAACCAATAGTATTGATTATTATGACTATATATATTAATAGGTCATTTGATTTTGAACCAAGGGTGTTTAAATCTTTGAAAATCACCTATGACTCAATAAATCATGCATTTATCATTTCTCGTAAATTATCATATTTTACTATTCACCAAAAATTAATGTATTTTAGATAAATCCCAAATAATCACCCTAATAATTTTCATTGTGTAGAATTAAAAAAAACAAATTCAATTTTATGAAAATGATTTTATAATTTTGAGAAATTTAATTTCTAATTAAAGCTATCATTTACTCAAAAAATACATATTTTAAATCTATAACAGATTTTTGAACACTTTCAAAAAAATAACTCAGGACATATAAAATTATCCTAAAATCCTAAGATAAAAAAGGTTAATTTATGAATACATTTTATATAATAAATTTTCTTTTAAACCATTTCATTAGTTATAAAATTGTAATTAAATATTTAAGACTTACAAAAATATGCACACATAACTTATTAATTAAAAAAAATATTCATTTAATTATACTATGTTATAATTATATCATACCTTAATTTATAGGATTCCTCAATCTTATTTGTACATTAAGGGGTAATGATATTGTTCATTTGGCTGATTTACAATTCATAAGGGTCATATTACTATTTATAAGGGTAACATTACAATTCCCATTAGTCAAATTACTATTCCCCAAAAAATTAAGTTGATCCTATAAAACTTTAAATATCTTACTGATCATAGCAATGCATAACTTTTTTTCGAAATTCAATACATTGAAGCAGAGCAATTATGTTTAAAAAATGTTCTCCATTATAAGGAGGTAAATATGATTTTTGAAAAATATAGATTTTTAATAGGTAAAATTTAATTCATTATTATAAAATAATTTGATATAATATATAAATTTCATATTACAATTCATTTCTACCAATTTAATTTATAGGTCATAAAGGTCATTATAAAATAATTATATTTAATTATTTATCATTTTTTGTTTATGTTTGGTATTGTTTGAATCCAATTATGTTGAGTAAATTTAATTTAATAAGGGTAATAGCATGAAATCTTTTGTTGTTATAATATATTTTAAATAAATTACAAAATAACTTAGATAGAAACTAGATTCCTAGTTTAAAATTAAAATATTTAAATATAAAAACCTAATGTTAAAAAACCATTATACGATTAAAAAATGTTTATGAAACAATTTTTTGAGATATTAAATAACTAATGATACCACAAAATCTATAATTTTGAAAATTTTGTTTTATTTTCCTTGGAATAATTTCGTGGAATTATTAAAATATAAAGGGTGTTTCCAAGAGTTCCCTTTTACATTCTTATAAAAAGGGATCACTTACACCCTTTCAAATACAGTCATATATATCAAATTAATTATTGAAAATAATCATTTTTAATCTATCTATAACCTTATCCCATAAACATAATCACATTTCCACTCATATTTAGCCTTTTCCTTTCACTTTTAAGGGAACTTCCAAAGAAAATTCAACTCTACAACATAAGTATTATCTTCTTCTTATGTTTTATTTTTGACATAACTCTTCCAAATATCTCATCACCATAATGATATTATCAATTAACTATCAATATTAATCTTTTATTTTATTAATATTAATGGTAAAAGTTTAATCTATTCATTCCCACCCTCTTATAAAAACAATGGAATGTCAATTGTGCGTGTGCATGGACTACCACCTCCACAAAGAATCATTTTTTTCATTTTTCATTCAGTATTTAATTATTTATCCAAAAATTTTCAAATATGGTAAAAAATCGTAGAAAAATAAAAAAAAATTATCATTAATATTCTTTTATAAAGATTAAATTTCAATATGATTAACTCCTTAAACACACTCACAAATTGAGTTAACGAATGTTCAAGTTTGGGTCAGTTTAACCACCAACAAGAACGATGCTTTTAAATTATATTATGAATGGCTATAGGAACATGAATACTAATATTATTATAAAAATTAAGCAAATAATAAATTTTATATTATTCATTAAATATTATTTTAATTTTTTAACTTATAATTATTGTATCATTTTTGTTGTCTAAAATTACTAAAATAAGCTATTATCAACACACTTTTAACATGACATATCCATGAAAACAAATGGAATGAAGTAAGAAAAATTAAAATCAATATAAGTTATATAAAAAATAATATTAAAAGTTATATAAATAATTAAGTTTTTCTCAAATTATGGGAAATAGTGAAAAAATTATTAAACATGTACAAAATAATTAAATTTATTAGAACTGGATAGTCAAAATATGCAATAACTAATTTATATACTAATGATAAAAATTATTATAAGGATTATAAATGGAAATTTTTTTTGAGTAAGGTTATATAATATGATATTATGTTAGTGATTTATTTATTGGATGTTAGAGTGTGATCAACTAAAAAAGGAAATAAGGTAAGGGTTTCCATCACAATTTATTTTTATTGAGACATTTTATGTAATACACCACATTTAAATTTATGTACTGCACTTACCACCCCATTACAATTTTTATATAATTACTATCTTATATTTCAATATATTAAATTAAAAATTTCATGTTATATTTCTCATGGGGTTCTCATTCAAAAGTTTGAAAGGTTTAAGGGGTTTTGTGACTCAAATATCATTAGTACAAAAATAGTTTTTTACGTCGGTTATTTTACCGTTTTCACATCGGTTTTGAACTGAAGTGTTTGCAAGAGACGTTAAAAATATTTTTTTAGTGTCAATTATTTATTAAATGTTGTTATATATATTTTTTCCATGATTTTTGATGTCAGTTATTTAAAAAACGACATGAAAGACCGTCCATTTTTCAAAAATAAAATGATGTTGAAACTCTATGTTTCACATCAGTTTTTAAATAACCGACATGAAAATCATAAAAAAACCATTTTCACATCGGTTATTAAAAAACCGATGTGAAAGAAATTCGTTTAAAAAAATGATGATTGAACTCTATTTTTCAAATCATTTTTTAAACAACCATCGTTAAAAAGAATTTATTACATTGGTTTTTTAGAAACCGATGTGAAAAATGTTAACTATATTGTAGATAATTTCATGAGCCTATATTAGATAGGTCATAGTGCTTAATCGGAGTTACGGTTCAATGGATTTGACTATCAAAGGATTGGAATTTGTTTCCGATGAAACATCGATTGGGCCAACGAAAGCTTCATCTTAAAAGGATTTTTTAAATCCAATGAAGGATTTGTAGTTTTACCCTGATAAAAAACATTATTATTCATTATAATAAAATAAGAATCAATAACTCGTATATTAATTAAAAAAACTAATCATAAAAAACATAAATCATGGGAAAATAATAATGAATGCCTTGATGAGTTCGTGGAGTAAAGAAGTTGGTCTTAAAAGTATTTTTTGATTATAAAGGATAAATGTTAGTTTTACCATGATACGAAACATTATTATTCATTATAATTAAATAATAATCATTAAATGGTATAATAATTAAGAAAATTAATCATAAAAAACATTATCATGGAAAAATAATAACAAATACCGTGATAAGATCACAAAAAGAAGAAATAATGGATTCATGTTGAAGATCAAATGAGTCGACTCAGTTGGATGGTGATGGTTGAAAGAAATGATCAAAAACAATTTTAAATATATGTTTATAATTATAACATATAAATTATATGGTAAAGTTAAATGTGGTATTATAAGTTTTAGGCGGAAATCAAAAATTTCGATGTCGCGCTGAAAAAAATTGAAATTCCACATTAGCAGGATATAAAATATATCATTCACGTCAATTTTATGATAACCATCGTAAAAAGATATTAAAATTACCATGTTTTCAGGATATAAAAAACAATTTTCCATCGATTTTTGATGTTATTTATTTAATAATCGATGACAAAAATTCCTTTGAACATCGGCTATTTAATAAATGATGTAAAAAATTGATGGAAAATTGATTTTTCACATCGATTATTAAATAACTGATGTTAAAAATAAATAAAAACATGTAATTAATTTCATAATCTTCTAGTTCACTGGTCCTGGGACTCAAATGGATTTACAGATCAAAAGTTATAGCCATTGAAATTAAATCACAGTTAAATAAAGTCTTAATGAATGTCATCTTCTGATGGCCATATCTTTTGATCTGTAACTCCGTTTATGCTCCGTGAATACTCAAAACGAAGATTAGAAAATTATCTACATTTTTGTAAACATTTGTAATGTTGTTTCATGTAGGTTATTAGATAAACTATGTTAAAAGTCATTTTTCATTTCATTTATTTAATAACATATGTGAAACATATTTACAAACATGTAGATAATTTTCCAAACATTGTTTTCACTGGTCACGAAGCTCAAATGAAGTTATAGATCAAAAGTTATGGCCATAGGAAGTTGAAATTATTTAAGACATTGTTTAATGTTGATCAACTTTAAATGGACATAACTTTTGATCTGTAACTCCATTTGAGCTTCGGGACAAGTCAAATTGAAGATTAGGAAATTTACTACATGTTTGTTAATGAGTTTCCACATCGTTTATTTAATAATCAGTGTTAAAAAGTAATAAAAATGTATTTTACGCGTTGGTTCTTATATAACCGACGTGAAAAAGTCATAAGAATTTATTTCTCACATCGTTTATTATATAACCGACATGAAAAATCAGTGAATATCGGTTGAAAATAAATTCACAGTATACGAAAAAATATGTGGCAATTGAAAATTTCAATGCTGTGTTGTAAAAAAATTGATCTAATTATTGGAATGATTTAAAATTTTAACTTTCAAGTTGGTTGTTTTAAAACTGATGTGATAAAATCATATATTACGTCCGTTATTATATAACCAACGTAAAAAATTGGATTTATCAAATCAGTTATAAAAGAACCGATGTGATAATACAAGATCTTATATTTATCATGTCATTTATTTTATAATCGACGTGATAAAGTGATATATTTGATTTATCAGGTCGGTTATAAAATAACTAACATGATAAATCAACATAATGCATTTTTAACGTCGGTTATATTATAACTGACGTTATAAATCATTTATACGGCTTTTCAGGTCGGTTATTTATAACCGACTTAAAAAATGACGATGTAAAAAATGTTTTTTGTACTAGTGTATTTTCCCGGGGTAAAAAATGTAACAGACCAAAATTTAAAAAAATGAACATCAAATTCAAATGTGTATGTGACACACTACACTAATAATATAATGGAATATAACTTCCTGATACTTTATGATATAATTATGGTTTTTATAATTTTAATATATTATATATATTTCAATGAAACTAATACTTAGTTAGTGTGTATTACACCCAATAATGACTTTCTTCCATGGCTTGTGTTACAGGTAAGACAATGTTTTACCTAATTCTAAAAATATTATTTAAAATAAAAATTATCTATGTGACATTAATTTGAAATTATAAAAATTATTAAATATATTATGAAAATTAATATTTGATTTCATTGGTTACAAATTAATTATAAATGAATATAAAAACAAATTGAATATAAAGGAAATGTTTTTTTATAAAAAATATATTTTTATGGTCATAAGTTGTTTTATCTTAAAAAATAAAATTAATTACTATTATTGGATTATATTAGTTAAATATATATATATATATATATATATTATAAAATAATTTATTTTCTTCATTTATCCAACATATTTTATAGTAATTATATAATAACAAATCGAATTTTCTACATAAAAATACTTTTTTTCTAAAGGCACTTTTAATACCTTTTAATAGAGAAAATTTTTTAAAACCATATTTTTATGATTTTATAAATTTTATATAACACAATAAACTTCATTTATTCATTAATAATGTCAATTTTTTCATAGGATTATTTGTTCTGTTTTTCTAGGAAGTTTCATTTTTTGAGGAATAATGAAAAAATACTAAAATTTAATTGAAAACTGATTTTAATATAAATAATTTATAATGTAAATTATATTTTTAAATTGTTTTAATGTAAAAATATTTAATTATAAATATAAATATATCAAATTTATTATATTTTAATAATTTTTATATAGAATTTAGATGTAAAAGCATAGTTAACTTTTGAACATCTTCACTTCAAAAACATGCATTCCATTTCTTCTGTGGGATGAATTTTGAACGAATATCTAAAAATTATAAAATTTGAATTTGGAAAAATATATTTCATTTATAAAATACTAATAATTTATAATTTATAATAATATAAACTTAATTTTTTATCAAACTGATTATTTGAAACTATTAAAATTAATTATAGTGATTAAGAGAAAAAAGAGTTATGAAGGGACAAAATAAAAAACGTATGGAAAAAATGACATTGAAAATAGTACAAAACAGATTTTCATACCATATATCGACAATATCCCATATTATATAGAAAATTGTTCATTATGAGAGGCACATGAGGTAAGGGAGACCTCACAATAGTGTTTACTTTTGGGTATTTAAAAGAATGTTGCTCCTCCTCCACTATAAAAGGGAACTCACTCATCTCACTTATTCACACCTCCCATGACATTTGTATCATCCAAACATACCAAATTAACTCCCTGAAATTCCACCCCTCATCCTAGAGGAATAATATATTAAATAAATCAATCTTACGAAAGAATTAGTGGAAACCAAATGAGGATACTAGAAGAAAAGTTATCATTTTTTCAAAAAGAATTATTTTTTATTTCTTTCTCCCAAACCATAAGTTATTATTATATCATTATTATATAATAAATAAGTATCCCAAATATACTCATATTTATTTATGTCAATGATACTAACTATAATCACAAAAACTTCCATAAAATGGGATACACAATCATCATTCATGTGTACGGTGGACTACCGCCTCAAGAACTGATGTCGTTTGTTCATCCATTACCAACTTTCAACATTTTAAATAATGATGGATTTATAGTTTATATAGGATATTTATAATTTATTTATTCTTCTTTAATTTTTATAGATCAAATAACTTTATTATTTCCATTTTATGGGAATACGATAACGTCGCTTGTGTGTATGACGGACTACCGCCACACAAAGCGACGTGATGCTTTTATGCTTTACATAAAATTAATTAAAGATGGTTTTAATAAAATTATGTGATATATATGACATAATAATGATATTATAATTATAATATATATTAATATTATTTAATTTTATTTCTTCTAATATGACAAGAAAACAAAAGCAGTGTACATGGGTATGTACGACCTACAGTCTCCATGAACAATGTATTTCATTTCATATCACTAAATATTATTGATTAATACAAATATATATATATATATAATATTTATATTTTTCATTTTTATAATTTTTTTACATTATGAAAATGATTATATAATTATATATGAAATTGGAATTTTTTTTTGTAAAAACATACTCGAAAAACAAAGTAGTTATTACCCAAAATAATGAAAATAATGAAAAATTATTAACAAATAGGTAATATTATGTTATAAAAGGATCATATATGATATCATAAATACTAATATGGTTTATTTATCATCTAATAACATGAAAAAACCAATTATAAAGGACCTAATGGATCATTCAACAAAAATTTTGCGTAAGGTAATGGATTTTGTCTCAATTTACAGTCAATTGAGACATATTTTCCATTACGCACCAATTTAAAATAATATGGTTTATATAATAACCATTTTCCATTTAATACCATTATTCATTCATTAATCATTGTAATTTTAAGTTTCACTTTGAATCATTTCATCTAAGGGGATTTTAATTTGAATTTACCATGTGGTAAAATTTATCATGCAACCTCACTTTATTTTGTGATTGTTAACATTATCTTAAAACAATCACTTTATTGTTATACATTATCATTAGAAACATTATTTCTCTTAAATATACATATTATTTTATCATTGATATGTTTATTTACTAAAAAATATACCATTTTTACATATGGTGTAGAATTTGAATATTATTTATGTATATGAGAAATATTAATAAATCTATAATCTTTTAACCAATATTGATATTTGATGATAAGGAAAATTATTAAAATTATTATTTAATATTTGATGAATTATTTGTTCATGAATAAAAGGTTGGGATTAGTTAATGACATACCTTGATGCATCAGTAGTCTCATGAGATGAATTAGTTGTCCAAATCCAATTGGTTTTTACCCAGTAGTTTTAAACTCTCTTGAGAATAGATTATGAAGGTAAAGGTTCCATGTACCTAGGAAACGTGGAATTCAATATTTAATAATTTTTTGCATTCATATTTTTTTAATTAATATCCATGATATTTTCACTGTGAAAAATTATATGGATCCATTTCATTCACAACTTATTGATTAAATGGTATTTGTGTTCAGTTATTTAACTTTCCATATTGATTATTCCTTATCCAATTACTTTAATGGAATGTGTTTTTAGTTATTTACATTTACATATTTATTCATGATTGATTCCACTTTAATTAACCCTTAATGAGCATTTGAGCTCACCCTTATTTTTCCCTTTTAATCAATTTAAGAAGAAGTGATATTTGAAAGAGTTTTCAGGGATGTAGTTTATCCGGTTTTGTTTTTTATTTTGTTTTATTTTATAATAAAAATCCTAAATGTGTATCATGTATATATCTAGTTCTACAAAACTGATAAAATCATAATTACTTTGAGATTTTATTCCTCATAATAAATCTATTGTTATAAATTAAGGCACCTATTGTGGGATATTGGGGTCGGGGTTATTACAATTAGTATAAGAGAAGGTTTAGTAGAAACATTACAAACTAGATTTAAGAAAACATTTATTAGGGAACAACAACCTAAGAAATAATTTTATTATACTTATATAAGAACGTCCCAAAGAAACCTGTTTATGATTATGAGATTAGATACATATAATTTTTTAAATTTATGAAAATTATTTCCTTTTTTTTGGGATTAAAAATTATGTTACATACTGTTCAAATAAAATCATGTTTATTTCATTATTTAGAAAAAAACACCTAGAAAGAAAAAAGTTATCAATACTCACGGACGATGTAGAGGACTTCTTATTGAGAAATCCAATATAGATATTATTAGAACTAAAAATGTTATGGATATATTAGGGTACCTTAATCATATTATAGAAAATAAAATTTCATGAATGGATAAACTTATTTCACAAAGAGATTATTCTATACTAGATCAATTTATGTGATAGTCGCCCACATAATTTAGTGGGAATAATGATCTAATTGCGGTTGAGAAATGGATCAAGTATATGAATAATTTTTTTATGGAAGTATTATATGGTGAAAATGAAATGGAAACACTTGTAGTGTATGTATGGATAGAGATGGTGATCAATGGTGGTCATTTATATAAAATACTAGGGAGGAAAGGAAATAGATCTCATGCAATGTATAACTATTAAGTAGATATAATTGGACAAATATTTCCATTATGCGCAAAAAACTAATATGAAGAGAAAGGTACTCACCTTAATGAAAAATGAAGATGATAGTATTATTGGGTATGAGGATACCTTTACAAGGTTATCTAGGTACGCTACAGATTACGTATGCAACACGGAGTAAAATATTGATCAATTATTTTAAGGGATTAAGATAAGTCCCCAAAGGGCATTGGTCTCTCAAAAAATTTCTTTATATGATTAAATAGATTTATGTGCCATCAAGATAGATAAATAAATCTCCAAATCTTATGGATTAAAATGGAATAAAGAGAAGAAGAGGAAAGAAGAGTGAATAAAAGATATACAGAATGAGGGAATGAAGTATTTCCCAATAAATGATAACTATAGAAAGAATATCCATAAGAAATTCTTGACGGTATTGAGAATTTTTTAGAAGTTACACTACACCAAATTTGATGTTTATCATTGTTTTACTAAACTACTACTAAAAAATTAAATTATATGGTGACAGTTTTCTAAAAACCATCACTAAATATCAGTTGTTAATTAAAAAAGAACTTCGCCCAAGAGCCCCACCCTACTCTAACAAAGTCCCACCATTCTCCCCTAATCCCTCCCCCCACACTCGATCCTAATCCCCCCGATCCTGATTCAGCACTACATTCATCACTATGCATCCCCCCGATCCATCACCCCAACCCCTACCCTCGCCCAAGCCATCACCCTCATGTGGGAACTCTCTCTCTCTTAAGTCATCCCCCTCACTCGATCCCTCATTGGAGATGCGGTCAACCCTGGGACCCCAACCCATTACCCTAGCCTTATCCCACAATCTATCCCTAAAACCCCCCTTCTCCCCCTTCTCCTCCAACTACCCTAGTGGTTAGCCACCCCATCTTCATAATTTTTTATAATCCCTTCTCCCATTTTCCCCTCTCTAAATTTTTCTTACTATAACTAACTCCATCAAATTTTTGGGATTGTATTAAGGTTTTAAGAATCTATAATGATGTGGATATTGGTTTTTTAGGTAGAGGAGGTTTCCTATTGGATGAATCATGTATTATCTTAATTGTATATAGCTCTTAGGTCTCAAACTATTACAGTAATATTCATGTTTTAGTTTAGGTTCATGTATTATATTGAAAAAGTATTATGGATAATGTTTGATTGGTTATTTGAGAATAATAATTGATTAAATATAAATTGTTATTTAGGATAATTGTTATTCAATATCATTATTTTCAATTGTTCTTGATAAATTTTAGCTAGTGTCAGGCATGTGGTTTTTATGAATTTGGGATGTTGATATTTATTTTATATTAAATGATTTATTATATGGATTGGTGATCCAATAATTGACCATGAAAACCACATTATTAAATGTTATAGAATTATGCATAGTTAACCAGTATAATATTCCTAAACCATATGACATTTTAAAAAACATTAAATTTCAAAATTTCAAATCCAAAACTCCCACAAACCAAAAAATAACCCAAAATAACAAAAAAACCACAACAGGGACATGAGGGTGTCGTATGTAGTTTTGGTGGGACGATTTTAGTTATAAGGTTTAGTTTTTAGAATATAAAATGTATCAGGATATGATAACCATGGAACAATTTTTTTCTAAAATGGCGTTTTTGTGGGAAATATTGTAATAGTGTGAGTACTGTTGGTTTTGGGTTTTAGTGTAGTTCTTTCCCAACATAGAGAGAAAAACCACATCATTATTTACTATGTATTATCATCATTTGTGTTAAGTTTTTTGTTGGTATGGTTACAATGTAGAAAATGGATAGGATTCCTTGTTATCATTAATTGGATATCTATAAATGATGAATGAGTTCTATAAAATTAAAACACAGTCCCTATTATTTTTATTATTATTTATTTTAGAGAAAAAATAACATCGTGGAAAGTGGTTAGGTTTATTAGGTGTGTATTTGGAAATTTTTAAACCATGATGTTCATTTAGTGACCCCAATATATTAATTCTTATTTAATTTTTTGTTTTCATTTTTTTACTGCGAGCATTATTTTTATTTTCAATTTTTTTTAGAAATTTACTATTATAAATGTATAGTATTCCATCAGAATTAGAAATTGATCCCAGATTCATATATCAAAAAATAATAATTTTATATACAACTCTCTAAGAAACTAGTATATTGATAAAGGTTCATCTCTATAGAGAATAAAAAATTATATAACAACAGAAAATTAAAAATTCCAGTGAGAAAATCTATACGCAACAACCTCAAAAAGTTGTTTTTTTTATAAAGATATAAAATTGAAAGAATTAATTAAATATAGATGAAATAGATAAACAATTTCATCTAAATTTATTTTCTATTCCTAGGAGTACGTTTAAAAAAACTAATGAATAGCTTATAATATAGAGTAATCTGAACGATTGTGGATTATAAAATATCTTTCCATTTTAGAAATGAAGTTCCTGATTAACTAATCATTAAAAAAAGTTATTAATTTTATTTTTTAAAAAAATTAACAATTTACTGAATTAATTTAGAAATATGTCAAGTGAAAAATTAAAATCCATAATAAAATTAACCTAAAAATTATCCATGATAAAAAAATATTACTCTGCCCATGCATTCTCATGATTCTATAAAAGAGATATTTTTTTCAATAATAGAATACCATTCTTTCAAAATTAATAATTAATATTAATATTTGATATATTTAAAACAAAAATGAGTGGTATATAATAATGGAATTGAAGTTAGGGAAATTATTGAGAAATCATAAACATAATAGAAAATATTTATTTGAATTAATATGATACTGAAATTTATATCAGGCATTCATGATGTATTAATCAATTACATGAATAAAAAAATAATTCAAAAAGATAATTCAATTTATGAACAATATAATATTTAATGTTGGAATGAATTTCATGTAATTTAAAATAAAGAAATCAAAGGGATGGATAAAAAGGTTGGGTGTGGCTAAAGTAAATAAAGGTGAAGGGATTGACATCACCTTGACCATCAGTAGAAAAACATTCATGTGATGTATTTATCCCAACCGAAAGGTTGTAACATTGGAACCCAATTGGACTACATTTTAGTTGCATGGAACCCAAGCATAAAACATTAGTGGTGCAATAACTTCATGGATCACATGTATCGATGATTCTTCATGTTAGGGTCGTCATTTAACCCATGATGAACAAAATGGTTTTTAAGTATATTTTTTTGAAAAAGATGGAATGTGAAGGCTTCATACAAGTGGATTTCATGGGATTTAGAAATAGTATGTAGCTTTAATGGCTTCAAGATCCTCCTAGTAGCAATCAAAAATGTATTCTATTAACCTAGAGATAACAAACCCTCATTTTTTTATATGATCAATTCATAATTTAAAATTTTTTCAAAGTAGATGGTCAATAAATAAATGTTGATATAAAATAGAAATAGAAATTTATAGATCCTTATTACACATGTACTTCAAAAAAAATCATAACGTGTTATATAAATACAGTTACTATTCATAAAATCAAAATAAATAGTGTGATGACTGATTAAAAATAGAGAGATAAATACTATCCTACTGAACTTATATCAGCCCTTCCTCCATCTATTTTGTATATTTCATGTTATTTCAATTCATTAAATTAAATGAACAAAATATATGTTCATACATGTATAGTGGATGTTTTAGATTATGATGGAGGGAGTGAGGGAGATATAATATTCTCCAGTGGAATGTTATGATCTCTTACCATGTATTCCCGGTATGGACCGCCATCTATTGCACTGAATGCTGGATAAACCAAAAAGAAAATAATTCAAAAACACAATATATCCTACAATTGAACAACACATGATAATCTCAAAACCATAAATTAAAAATGAATGAATGTTCCTTCCTAAATATAGTCCCCAGTTTACTC
This sequence comes from Viscum album, assembly GCA_963277665.1. Classification (NCBI taxonomy): domain Eukaryota; kingdom Viridiplantae; phylum Streptophyta; class Magnoliopsida; order Santalales; family Viscaceae; genus Viscum; species Viscum album. The sequence continues at coordinate 1,644,502,263 of OY728131.1, read as the reverse complement.
CATAATAATGTCACTATCATGGGATTGATCATATTTAACATATAACAAACCTATAATACAACAGATGAATAATTACTCTTGACTAACCATAATGTAGACACAATGTACTGATAAAAAATTCTAAGACATACCAACTAATAGAGAAGAAAATCTAGGTAGCAGTGAGTAAATATAGATTCAAATAGAGGATCAATGGGAACAAAGGTTGATGCATTGTGAAATTATATGATTGAATCAGTTTATGTATGGTCACATGCTACACTATGTTGTGGAATATAGAAATATTTTTCTTTTTATAGTAATCTATAAACCAATGAAAATGGATGGGTGGTTTGAAAATAGTGACCTTGTTTATACAAGCTCTATGAAATTATTCATGTATCAAAACCTATACACTAAATAATATTTTTATATTGCATGTATATAAAAATGGTTGAAATAAAATCTATATAAACTAGATGGTGTGTAGTGGATATAAAATACATATAGAAAACTAAAAAATAATTAAAGATAACTATTAGAATAAAATTTTAGTAAACATGAATATATATTATGGTGTGCAACCAAAAACAAACACTATTACTTCTAATCCAAAAAATGATACCACTTTTTTTAAAAAAATTATCTTAGTTGACACAAACCCTAAAAAATATAAAACTCATAACATGATGATTATGAATTAATATAAATCAAGAATTCAGTTAATGGTGCTCCTTAGAAGCTCTCCTATGCATCCCTTGATTACTTTCTTGATCTTGATTCAGATTCTCTCTCAAATACCTAATATCTATATTTGATTTATTTTGGGTTGTATAGTCGACAGTAGGCTGGAAATGAATATCCCCTCCAAATTTAGTATACCAGTTAACAGATGGAAGAGGGATGTGATAATGGGATGAGATATGAAGTAAAATAAATAATGAAAAAAATTATGAAGATTTTGTCATCTCATGACCTTGAAATATTTTTAACATACCTGCCACTCAGGGATTCATTCCATATATGAGGGTTGTAGAATTTTTCTGATGAAATTTTAACATAGCATCAACTAATACATGTTTTAATCCATAGTGACATAAAATAAAAAACATAGGGAAATAATCTAATATGAAACACATTGATCATTGAAATAAAAAACACCAGAACACTAATAATGGGATATATGGCTTCTTTTTGCCTCCACATGACCCAAAGGAATCCAGTTTTCTCAACCACAACCACTCAAGCTACTCATTTGGTGTATTCTTTTCTAGGAGGAGAAATTTCATACTCCATTGGTCTAAACTCATTTTCAATGCATGTTATTTTTTAAGGAAACTATTTAGTTTTTATGAGATACATTTTCTACTGATGTGTATAAAATATACACACGTAAAAATGTCATCAATCTCCTCATATTATTACTTATATATTAAAATAAAATCAATATATACCATTAAAAGTTTTTGAAACTAGAGTAAAAAATCAATGGAAAATAGAGATAATGAAACACCTTAGATGAAAACATATCACAGATGAATAGAAATCAGTTTCAATGTTCTATTTTGAAGTGAAAAATTTCAAATAATACCATTACCTTGAAATTCAATTATATCACACATGGAAAATAGAAATGGATACAAAAATTTACGAATGTTCAAAATTTATACAAAAATAGAAAATAAAAATAAAATGATGAATTAAGAGGGATTTACATTTCATAAATATTATGTTTCAGTTGATGATTTTTATAATAAAATGATTATAATAAATTTTGACATTTAATTCAAATTAATAATTTTAACTGAGAGTGTAATTTAACAAATACATGTCATTGTAGGATAGAAAAGATTTTTGACATGGAATGAAAAAATAAAACACATAAGAAAATTAGATATGTTTGAAGAAAACATAAATTAGAAAAATAATCATTAATAAATAATGTAATCATTTTAGAATAGATAAGATCATTTTTAAAGTGTATATGTATATCATTTTTGGAAAAAATACATCAATAAAAAATAACAATAATGGGAAATATGAAAGAAAAACAAAATACAAAAATTATACTAGGAATAATGTCCCAATTACTGTGATTCCCGATAAACAATTGATGAGACTAGTTATCATTTTGTGTATGCATGTATAATATGAAACAATATAATTTAAAATAATTTTTAATATAATAATATTAATTTAAAATTAATTAATAAATATAAAATATGAAATGTTTAATGGAATCATTAATATTATGAAGAAAAAGAATATAAAATAAAACTAACCTTCAACTGGCAGCACACATCACCCATTTTCACGTCCTCTTTATATTATGGATATTCAATAGAATAATAAGTATTTTTGTTTAATATATATCATAAAAAATGAAATATTAAGTGGAAAAAATTAATAAAATGTAGAATACTGGAAAATATTATTACTAAATATTGATCATGGAATATATATGTTATCTGACAAGTTATCCATATTTCACTATAACTAAGAAAGAAATAAGATTATATCATCCTTAATATTAGAAAAATATACATCCATTATTGTCACAAAAAAATCGCTATAAAATTATGGCTACAACTAGAGTACATATAATTTGAAATAAAATAATACTATTGAAAAGGAAAAACCATAAAACTGAAAAAAGATACCTCTAAACAAAGGGTTAAGATTGGTAGAAGGAAGAATGAAATTAATATTTGGCCTATAGGGATTTTAAACGAACCTGTATCCCTATAGGATCACTCAATATCAATTGAAAAAAATGAAATCAATGTGAAATCAATAATCCTTTTAATAAAACAATATTAGGTTAACAAATTTTTTGTATTAGAAAATTATTATAACATGTTATGACATTTTAGTGAAATTATTAATTTTTAATGAGTATAATTGAACACATACATGTCACTGTTTAATATAACATACTTATGCCATGTAAAAACACCACACAACTCCTATTAAAATATGATAGGAAAGAATAGATAACATATAAAAGATATCACTAATTAGGAATGGAACAAGTTTATAAGAACTGAAATCATTTTAAAAGAGCTGATGCATTTCATTGCAGTAAACAATTCATCAATAGTAATGAATGACAATTAAAAATATGTAAAAATATTAAAATGCATAAATTAGAATATGAATAATTACCTAAATACTCTTTTTTCTTTATGAAAAATTTATGGTACAAATAATTAGTTTGTGTATGCAAGAATAATTTGATAAAATATATTAATAACTAAATTTTTAAAATCAAGATATAAATGAAAAAATGAATAACTAAATTAAAAAAATAAAAAAATTACAGGAATCATTATTTGAAAAAAATGAAATTCATATAAAATAAAACTAACCTTCATGTGTGGGTAAAATACACCCATTGTCATTGATTCTTGGTAGAATAAATCTACAATAGAAATAGATATAATACTAATTAATATTTATCTAATAAAAATTGAAATAGTATGTGGAATAAATTTAAAAAATTAGAATATTGGAATATAATATTACTGAAAAATGAGCACAGAATGGGTACTTTGTATAATAGAGTTCTTATATGAATAGATGTAATTTTGGTTACTAAAACTTAGAAAGAAAGAGTACTATATCCTCCTTAATAATGAATAATCCTACAGCTACCACTGGAATGCACCACATCATAATAAAATTAGTTCTACAACCATAGAACATAGAATCAATATAAAATCTGAGTTACAAAAGAGGAACAAATGAAATACATAGAAAATAATCCTATAAACATTGTGGTAAGAAGACTAGAAAAAATAAAAAATAGGTATATAGGGATTTGAAAAAAAAACATCTCACAGAGAAGAACAATTGCAGATCTATGGATTTCAATGCTCTCTAAAGAAAAAAAGTTGTAAATAAATTTTGGTTGGCCAATTATAGTAGATACCAAATTGCTGAATTAGCAATGAAGTTGGATTTTAACACATTATGGTAAATGAATAAGAATATATTAAAATTAAAATGTGAATTGTAATGAAATTTTTAATAGAGTATATAGGGTGATGAAATTACTATATGTGTCATGCGTCTGGTAATGGGATGAAGTTGGGAAATGGGGAAACCCTGAATCATTGTTGAGATTTTTAAAAGTACACAAATATTTACTTTCAAATAATATATTTTTTATATATATGGTGAATAGATTCCTGAAAAAGTTTGGAGGATCCACTATGATGGATGATGGTGAAGGAAAACTGGAACATCTTGCAGGGGTAGGGTACTGAGGAGTCGAATGTAATCAGTAACTGATGGAGAATGCAAGGTAAGTGTTGATCTAGATGAGTAGAGAATGGAGAGAGAGAACATTGTGGTAGACAGAGGAGGAGAATCTAGTAGAAGATAAGCAATAATCATATGTGCTTTGGGTAGAGTCTACTATAGGTATATGTGATATATATTTCAAGACGGAGGGGGTTTTCTAGTGTGTGGAGGTTACAACTATAAAAATGGAGGGGTTATTGTAGGTAGAGGGGATAGAAATCAGGATCTAGAAGGGGTTTTGTGGTTTTTTATGCCTGCCTTATGATGTGGGAACCACACCAATACATGAGGGTATTGGTGATTGTAGAGGATGACCCACAATATAGGAGGAATGAAAAAGCGAGGAGGATGCAAGCACTGGTTTTCGGGAAGAGAAAGATGATGGCACATGAAAACTTAGTAAGAAGCCTAGGAGAATCCATAGAATAGCATGACGGGGTTTCAAGTTTGGAGGTATGATATATAAAATTGGAGTGATATGGAATCTTGTAAGGGTGACGTGTAGGATGAAGGAAACCAACATTAGTATAGATATTAGATTATTATAACACGATTTTCCAAAGTACATATTTTTTTATTTAAACTTAGTTCATTTAATATTTTAATTAATGTAAATTGTTTATTTCACTATATAATATATTGATATACTTTTATCAAACAATTAATAACTATTCCATTAAATTATGCATAAAATACTAAATATTAAATAAGAATTAACTAGTTACTTATGAAATGAGTAATAAGAAAGGAATAAAATACTTCAGTCAATAATGTTAATTTTCCCTTAAAATAATTTATCATTAAGACATTCTCAAATGATAATAAAATAAATTTTATTTCATTTAAAATAGTCTTTATTAATTTAAAAACGATCTATATGAGAGAGAAGTATTCTTTTTTATGGCATTATCTCAATTTATTTATCTATCCCTCTTTAGTTAGAATAATTTAAAGTTAAAGGCCTTGAGATGATACTATTTTTTGTATTATAGTATTACTATTTATAATCAATGCATCATTTAGCTTTTTTTACGCATGTTATTTTTATTCATCTGGGATGTTAATGATTTTTTGATTTTTCTAATGCTTCTATTTTAGATAATACTATCAATGATTGATTACCTTTTTGTGTTGAAGTTTTCATTAATTTTATGAATATTCTTATAGATACTTGGGTTGTATTTATTCAATTCCATTAATCTAATTTAATACTTAGAAATAATTATGTGTTTTAATTTATTTTGGTCACATTATGATATATATAGACGGAATATAGATCACATTACCTCGGAATAAACCTCAGTACGGTAAGGTTTTAGAGGAGTTTATTGATTTCCCAATTTCAATCGATGCATTGATAGGACAATAAGATGTCAATGTCATAAATGTAAATTTAGAAGATAGTTGAGGAGAGATTAAGTATACGAAAACTTGATACTAAAGAGGTTAATTTCTCAATATTTTTGTTGTATTTGGCATAGATAATTGAACATTACATAAAGTTTGAGTACTTATGTCAATCAATAGAATGAGATCCCAACTTCACTGATAATGGGAAATGAAATGAAAAAACTTTTAAATGATTCTTTCAATATTGGAATACAAAAACATCAACATCAAAACATATTAGAACAACCAGTTGGGGGTGAAAAAAATAGTAACTTGGAAAGTGATTTTTTTGATACTATAGAACAACCAAATAAATATTATAACATATCATTGAATACTCCTCTTGATTCTATAAATAATAATGTAAGATATGAATTCAATGAGAAGAAAAATTAATTTAATGATTTAGTTGTCAATGGAAATCAAGTATTGGTGGTTGTTTGAAATATTAAAAACATTCTTTTATACTGAAGTTGTATTATATAAAATGGTGATGAAGAATTAAAAATAACGAAATATCCATGATATTGTAATTTTTTGTGTGATCAGTTTCTTAGAGCTAATGTCCCTCTGTCTTTCTATGATATGAAAAAATTTCTTAAGAATATTTTTCTAAATTATAAAAAAATAAATTCCCGTCAAAATGATTTTAGGATTTATTGGGGAGATGATTCAAGAAGATATTATTTCCAACAATGTTCTTATTCATGATGGAATTCAATGGGAGTAGTTGGAAGTCTGAATCAACATAATACTATGATGAAGAAGAAAATGATCACACTATAATGTTTTTTTATTAGTTCCCTTTAAATCCTTGATTTAAATGATTATTCGCATCATCCAAAACAATATATCATATAACGTGGAATTCAATATATAATTATAATAACAGGTTAATGAGAAATCAAATATATTTACAATCATTGAAGAACTTTGATTAATTATGTCCATATTTCTCATCTGATCATAGTAATGTGAAATAGGGATTGGACACTAATAAATTGATCCCATTTTTTACGTTGAGAATCAGTTATAGAACTTGGACGGTTATTTTAATCTTATACAATCTTCCTCTATGGATGTGTATGAAAAAAATTTCTTTTATCATTTCGATGATTATTCAAAGAAAAAATTCAGGGAAATGATATTTATGTATACTTGTATCCTCTAATTCAATAATTATGGTCATTATAGGGTAACGATGATGAGACATATGATTCATCTTCTTGAACAATTGTCAAAATGGATGAGGTTCTAATGTGGACCACTAGTGTATTCCATTGACTAGGGAACTTTTCTAAAAGGAACACTTACTTGAGTTTGGTTTTTCCAATTTGTAACATTGATTTTAAGCTGGAACGACTAAATTATAGTAGAAAATGGTTCTTATTGTGTCATAGAATATTTCTTGATGCATTTCATAGAATTTGGTTGATCAAGTTAAAATTAAATGGTTCTATTTATTGTACACCACCTCCAAATTTTTTGATTGGTTATAAAATATTGGAATAACTAGAAAATTTTCAAAAAATATTTAAGAAGGTTCTTAATTATAATGATAGAGGAAATGAGTTCAAAGTGCATCGCCAACTGAAATCGGAACTCAATAATGGAGGAAAAATTATACTCTTCAAAATTCATTACATGGAATTTAATTCATTGTAGTGTAATCTTGATTTAATGAATATTGAGAAGAATTTTTATCATAACTTGATCTCCACATAGCTTAATGAGCATGAAAAATCAAAGGACTCTCTCAATTCACATATGGACTGACAAATAATGAACATAAAGCATGATTTTTGCCTAGATGAGAATGAAAAGTATGATCCAATAATTATTGAAAATAAAAGTATGGTTAAAGATACATTCTTTATAATTTTGAAACATGGGAAGGTATCTGATGGGTATTCAAGTAACATATCATGGTGTGATGACTTAAACCATCATAGGTTTCATGGATTTAAAATTCACAATTCACATATTTTGTTACTATTTTTACCACCATTAGAATTGTATACATTATTACCTAAAAGTATTACATATTATTGTACTCCATTTTATTAAAATTCTTTAGACAACTATTTGAGAAATGTCTAAAATCATATAATCTTGATAAACATTAGGTGTGATTTATATTAAAACTTTGTGCAATGGAGATGATCTTTCCTTCATCTTTTTTTTACTTTCATGATGTATTTAAATATTCATTTGGCTGAGGAAACTAAATTAGGAGGCCCTATACATTATCGATTAATGTATCAAATTGATAGATATTTATTTGTATGTTTTTAATCATAAGTAAAAAACTATTGGAACTTAATTAAATAAATATTTGTGTTTTATTTATTTTATTTCATATATATCTTGGTCATTTTAAATCATATGATAAAATTAAATCTCAACATGAGGGATTTATTTCAATATTCTATTTGGAAGATGAGTGTCTTACCATTTTTTTCTAGATACATGGATTATATTGAAACAAGATTAAATAGAGTAATATTTTTTTACAACATATCAACTCAATATCAACTATAGAGAAAATCCAAAATCATTCATCTTAATGGTCGATTAGTTCGGAGGAACTCAAATTTTATACGGACAAAAATGGAATTATTATAGGTTGATAGATATGTGATTATGAATTATGAAATTTTATATCTATTTATTGAAGATATTAAGAAAAAAAGATATGAATGAGATGTTGAACACTAAATGAGACAGATATAAAAAATGTAGTTTTTTAAGAATCATGTAGAATGGTTTTCACATAATATAATTTCATAAATATTTTAACCCATATAGATATTAAGTTTTCGAAAATATTTTGTAAAACCACTAATGTATATTACTTTTTTTATAACATGAATATTGATACTTAGGCTGATATGTCAAAAGATATGTTGTTTCTGGCTCAAGGTCCTTAAAATAACCTAGAATGTTTGACTCTTACAATATAAATGGATTCAAATTTAAAACAATCAATTCGAAGGAGGGTTTGAAAAAACATAATAGTTGTATATATATGGTTCTCTAATTGGGATAATATGGAAATATGATTGATATTATTGAATTAAACTACCATTTTAATTTATAAGTTTTTTTAGTTCAATGTATGTTGGTCGATATTTCCAAGGGTATTAAAATAGATTCCTTGAAATTTACTTCTGCGAACTTCTCTCACTTGATGGATATTTGTTACAATGAATTAAATGATATTTATATCTTTTAATCACAAAATAATATCATATATTTTATGAAATATGTTATGGATTATGGGTGGAGTGTAGTCATTCACTTAAAAAAAATACTTATATGATATTCGTGATGAAGTGGAATATTTAAATTCTGACATTGAATCTCATAAAAAAATGAATAAAAAAACATATTTTATAATCATGATAGTGAAAATATTAGTATCTAAATGGTTTATGAAGTAGATGAAGTGATGATAGAGAATGAGGAAGAAAATATTGAATGAAAAAATGATTGTATGTACAGTCATACATTAATTTTTCAACCAAAAATGTTATTTTTGTAGTCATTCATTATCATAGATATGTATATATTTTTTATCAATGTACATCTGTTTTCATTTCTATTGTTTGAATGATTTTTTTGAAATATATGTTTTGACGTTAATTTTATTTGATTATATGAAAATAATTACATGGATGAAGTGTTTCACTGATACCAGTTGGCTCCAAGTAGATGTTACCTCAGCCACACCAACAAATTATGATCTATCAGTCTCCTTCCCTATATCATCTGAGAAACCCTATGTCTTCTCCCCTTCATTGTATCTCTCACCTTCCATTCCATCAGTGTTTGGGAAAACCTTTTTCAATATCCCATAAACATCTTACACATTTCCTCTTTATTCAACAGGTTCAAAAGTGAGGAAGCATGATGTCACTACTATTTCTTAGTGAGGATATTAGATGGGGATATTTATAGGTATAGATTTTAATGTGAATAATGTTCTTATACCTTTTTATACTATTAACTATTTTTTTCAAATAACATGAAAATAATGTTACTACATAGAGAAATATTAATAGTTAAGATGTATGGAATCTAAAATTATTGAATATAGTTATCCCATTTAACTATTATGGTGTCCATATAGATGATGTTGCAAGACTATTTGGACATATTCTTTTCCTGCTGGCAGCAGAGTCTCGTACCCTTCATATTACATATTCTGATTGGAGGCATGTTCCTAAATCATGGAAAAATGATGTATTTGAATCACTAACATACGTAATTAAAATAAATTATGTTTTAATTTAATATAATTATGTTATTAAATTGTAATATTTTAAAAATAAATCTCTTTGTACAGATGTTATTCCACCTTTTCATTACTGATCATATATCACAAAAGTGGACATTGAATATTTTGGGTAAAAAATAGATGGATTTTAAATGGAGATTACAGAATGAAATCAATTATAATTTATTGATCACTCTACATCAGTATGATAAGGTACCTGATGAGGTACTTAGAGAGGAATGAGACATTTTTGTTGATAACCACCACCATGAGAAGAAAGTGGTATTGAAATATATATAATTATATTAATCTCATTTTACATAAATAAATGTATATGATAATTATATAACATTTCATACATTACTATTAAATTACATGTTATTAATTTCATGATGTTTCAATGAACTATGCATCAAGTCGAGCTAAAAAAATCACCCCTCACACTAATGGGTTAAAGATTTTTCAAGAAATAGAATGACTTTGGTAATATTTTCATTAGTTTAAATATTTATAAGATAACATAATCTATTTCATATAAAAAACAATGATTTATATTTGATTAATTAAAAAATAATTTTTGTAACCAAGTCTCCAAAAACATAATTATGGTTGAATTCTCATATAAAATCCAATGGTAGTTATGTTAATGAGCCTGACAGTGAAGTTGGGGAATGAATTCATTTTTCACCGTAATAATTTATTAATAGTGGTCACTATGTTAATATGAATGGATTAAAATAAGACTATTATTTTATTTATATTAAAAATAAATGAACTTTGGAATTTAAATCCTGAATAGTCATTCTAAATCTCCTAGGATAATCTTATAGGTAAATTTTATTATAAGGAGCATCCTAGTTGATTGCGCATGATAGTTTTGGAAACATTTCCATCTAGGCTATTTGATAGTCCACCAAGGATTTCATTAGTATCTAATAATAGTTATTGTTACTCCCTCCCTCTAGATTCTCAGAAGGGGTTTGATACAATGAAAAGCACAATTCAGAAATAGTGTGATCATATAAAGAAGAAAGATGCAAAGGTCGTCACTCTGTAGAAATTGTTGAATGAATTATATCAGAAGACAACTGGTCTATCTCTGGTGAAATTTAATCAGTATATGATAGTGGTTAGGTAATTCATATAACTTAATAATAATTTATAAAAAAAAATTATTGGTTTTATGTTTCTATTTAAATATACAAAATGGTTTAATTTTCTATATAATTATCATGTAAGTGTCAGTATTAGGAAGTGGATACAGAGATGGAGAGTGTTTCAATCAATGTTAAATGGGTAGTGATTTGGGCTCACTATGGATTCAAAGATGATTTGTAACTAAAAATATGATATAATAAAACTAATAAGGAGATTCAGAAACCAATTTGTAGTTTTTAGTAGGGATATATGTATTTCCCTTACATTCCACGAAAATATTTTTTTCATGGATCTTTGGTAGTATTTTTTTGGTTAGGTAATCACATTTTTTGGTTATAGGGTATGGTTGGGTATATTGTAATATCACTTTATTTTGAAATTTGTAAATAGTTTTCATAGAATGTGTTAATGGAATCCCTTCTAGAAAACTCAACGAATCACAATATTTTTTCTTAGGGGGTGATTTCTAGATCCATGTTATTTTCAACTCAAGTCTTGTATGAATAAATAATTATATGACTATGTATGAAACTTCATGATCAATTTGGTTATGTTGTCTTAACTCGAATGTATCTAGGTGATAAGTTAGTGGAATAAAATAAAATTGATGATTCATGGACTAAATCACCTACATGAACTTTGGTCATATAGGCCAGGATGAATACATTGTCTTCATTCATGTGGCTATCTTTTCTAAATTGGCTTTCAAAGTCAAAGGAGGTATTGTGGTCAATTTATAATAGTATTAACATTAGTTTTAACCTTAATATTGATGATCTATTAAAGTTTTGAAAGAAGATAACTTATATCACTTTGTTTTGGGTTCCAATTTTGGTTACTACTTGTGTCTTGATTATTTCAAGTGGTTTTTATATTTTTATATTGGTATGGTACATGGAGTAGTGATTGTGGAACAACAATCATTGTGACTTTTGACTTTTTCATTTAAATTTTCATACAAGGGAGTGATTTTGTACGGACTTTTTTACTCGATTATCTAAAATTATTTAAATAATTATTGTTATCAATGTGGTACATGATAAACTCATCGAGTTGGTTTATTTAATTCTAATTATATAGGGGGTAGTGGATATATGTTTAAACTATTGTGACTATTTATATCTTGATATTTTTTTATATTTTCAAGTGTATTTATTTCAAAAATATGTTACGGTGACATTATTTTTCCAATTGTAGTTTTACCCATGAGGCATCATGTGGCCATATTTAGATCACTATATGATCATCCATATTAACCTCTAGTTTTATAATTTCAATTTCAATTTTGTTCAAGATTTACTAATAAGTGGAATCATATTTTATTTTGGTATTTCTGTTATTAGGGAACTATCACTAGAGTAAGGTATGGTAGTTACCCCTAGCGTTATCTGATCTCTAATGCATAATTGGTTGGGATCATGTTGATCTTGGGTAAGATATCCTATCAGATTCTATAAATGTAGAGTATCATGGGATCATCATCATAAAATCTTACAATGTAATCATGTAACATCTTTTAGTCTATTCGAGTGTCATTTTTTGGACAGTATGAAAATTTAGAATGGGGAACCATTATGCTACACTAGAAACCTTGGATTTTTTATACACATTGTTAACCTCTGTCATTGTGATGAAGAAATGCTTAATGTGAGGTATAATGTGACACCACATGTAGGTTTTTCACTTTTTTATTGTGAATTTTGATATTATGATATGTCATGGATCAGTTTTTATGATTTTTGGGGAATGTATGTGGTTATATAGGGATTTTTTTGGATCACTAGGCTTCACTAAACCATGGTAGACCCCATTGTCTAAATCATGGTTCAAGTTGTGTTGTTTTTTTGGTATGGAATCATACCATTATGATTATTTGTGTCCCATGATAGATTAAATTGTTTAAGATTACATTTTTTTAAAAAATCATAGGTAATTCCCACTAGTAAACACATATTAGATGGCCATAATATAGGACATTGGGGTTGTATAATAGGGAGAAAGATGTGGGTTTTTTTAGTGTGAGGAACACTATGTTGATGCCTATTGGTGTTTTACTGGGTGTTGGTTCATTGAAAGAACCCAAAATAATAAATGATTATTGTGGAATATTAATGGGGTGACCATTGTATACAAGGATAGGTGAATGTTGTTATACTATCATCACGTTGGTTTTTTCATTGCGGGTTCCTCTTTGGTTGGGTGACACATAACTTCGTGTTAGTTTTTGGAGTGGATGAATGACTTATTGTAGAGTTATTTCCTAGAAATAATGGTTCAGAAAAGTAGATATATATTTTGGTGTTAGTTATTTACATGGGTTTCTACGACATATATATTTTATTTTACTTCTTTTATATTTTAAATTGAAAATATCTGACCTTTTATTGTTTGAGTGGTGTGTATCATAAGTATTTTTTGGTTTCCATACGAGTATATATAAATGTCCCCTATATATTTTTTCATATTTAATGAAGACTTCAATTAATATAATGTGTGTTTTGGAAGATTCTACAGTTGTATATCAATTTTTTTGGTCATTCTAGGGATGAAAATTCAATAACTGTATTTTTTGGAAGTGATATATATTGGCAGTTTAAACCATTCCTATATATGACAAATTATAATTTAGAGGTAGTTTAAAACCCATCTATTTAATGCTGATATTTTTTATTAGAATTTTCCCCTCCCATAAAATGATGAGGGGATAAAAGTGTCTTAGACTACAAATATATCCTCCCCATTTATTGGGAGGGGAAACTGCCGCTAAAAAAACATTATACAATAGTTCCTAGAAACAACCACTATATAGATGGAACTGATGTGAGTAATCTTCTAACCCCAACATTGGAGGCAATTTTTGGAAACAATTATACATATGGTGGTTGTTTAAACAACCCCCAAATAAAAAAACACCTCTATCAATCGATTGTGTGGTAGTTTGCGAATAAAAGTACCACCAAGAAAACAGAATGAAAATATAAGATATAAATAAATTTTATTCAATGTTTATACTGTAAATGGGCAGGGAACTAAACAAATTAACTCCTCAAGAATCAAGTGAATATACCTCCAATTGAGCTATGGGATCAAGGTCAATCATATGTTATTGATACAACCGAAGAAAAATGATTAACGTTCCTATGTAATTAGATCCTTGGAATGTGTAGTTAAATTATTTTATGGATATGTATAATGATTATAATACATTATTATTTCATAAAGGTTTTATATAATGGTACTAAGAAAATTGATTCAGTGGAAAGTTGAACTTCTTAGAAAAAACATTATTTAGAGAAATAAAACCCTTAGTATGTTCCTCGTACTTAGATAATGGTGTTGGGATAAAGAGATAATTGATTTTTAAGATGTAAATTTCATAGTACTGACTACCATGGAACCGATTAATGGGTTTTTCAAAATTAGTTTATTCAATAATTTATGGACTTTACATAATTCTTGGATTTAAGTAATGTTTTAAATAATCTAGGTTTTAATTATATATTAAGAAATCATGGATGTTTTCAATATTGTTTTATAGTTATTCTAGTTATTACCATGTATCATGAGAATGCATGATTATGTTATTCACATGTTTCATTTGTGATGATTTAGAGCTACATAATATTGTTTGGAATAATGATAAGTTCATTTTTAAAACTAAGTGACATTATAATGTTTTTGACCTGGATATTTTATATGGGATATAAGGTTAACCATATATTAAATGGTTTAAGTTGATCTTTGGAATATTTTTTAGATATTAATGAATTAATTCACCATATGATGCAGCATGTGCTAAGTGATAATTTATAAATATTTTACAGCAAAACCAATTAATAATATTGGGTTTATTAAATATAAATATAATGAGTAATTTAATTCCCATATATAATTATGAGTGAAATAATCCCTCAAATATAGGAAAAAGAGTCTTGAAGGAAAAAAATTTCCTATCATCATTACTTTTGTTGATATCAAATACCTTTTCACACCTATTGATATCAATGAACATTTCACAACCCAGGGATAATATTGTGTTTATGGGTTTGTGGTTGTTAGAATTCTCTTAAACATACTCTATATCCATCTCCCTCTGTATTTAAGTGTTAGTTTTATCTTCCATGTCATATTTTTATTTCCCACATATGTTCTCCAAATTGGGAACCTAGTTATCTGATTATTTTAGACTACTTCTATACTTCCCTTTATATCTTATAAAAAGGATGTTTTAGTAACTCTTTTATGATGTATGATTTTCAACAATGGTATTTCAAAATTTAAAAACCTTGATTTATGAGATGAAATTTAAATTTTGAATACATAATTTATTTAAGGTGGGTAGAATATAGCACCCCAAAATTCTAAAATCTGAACATTATATTGAAGTGTGTATGTGAAACGAAACACCAAGAATAAAAGGGAATATAACATCCCAAGACATTATAATATATTTTCTATTTTAATTAAATTAAATGTATTCTATATATTTGAATAAAAAATACTATCTTATATTGCATTAAACACAATATTGACTTTCTTCGATGGCATGTGTTACACATAAGACAATGTTTTACCCAATACTATTAATATTATTTTAAATGATAACAATATAATTGATGTTAAATTAGAGTTTATAAAAAGGATTAAATAACTTATGAAAATTTATGGTTGAATTTAAATGTTACCAATTAATTATAAATGAATATAAAAAACAATTTAATATGAAGGAATTTTTTAATAAAATACTATTTTTCTACGTGAAAGGAATTTTTTCATAATAAAGTAAATTAATTAATATTAGTGGATGATAATAATTAATTATATATATATATTATATTCAATAATTTTCTTAAAAAATTCCACAAATATATTTGATAGCAATATGATAATAACAAATGCAATTTTAGACATAAAAATCTGTATTTTTCAAAAGGCAGTTTTGCAGCTTTTTAATTAAGAACCTGTTTTAATGCAAAATTTTTACACTTTTATATATATTTTATGAAAAAATAAACTATATTATTGAAAAATTAATTTCAATGTTTTATTCAATTTTTGGAATTCTTCTAAGAAGTTTCATTTTTTGATGAATAGTGAAAAATTCTGAATTTTAATTAAATTTGACTTTTTATCTAAATAATTTTTAACGATAAATTATATTTTTAATTGATTTAAAGTAAAAATAGTTCACTTATACATATATTAATCCAATTTAGGTCACTTGAATTATTATTATATTAAATTTATATATGAAAACATAGTAAACATTTCAACATTTTAACATTAAAACCTCATTTTCTCATTTCGTTTATGTGATTAATTTTATATTAATTTATGGAACTTATGTTATTTTAATGTGAAAAAATGGATTCTATATTTAGAATAAAAATAATATATAATTTATAATAAGTTAAAATTAATTTTTTTCTAAAATTATTAGTGAAAACAGATAAAATTAATTACAGGGATTAAGAGAAAAAAATGAGTTATCAAAGGACTAAACTTTAAAATTAATTATAAAATGACCTAGTAACTTGTAAAACACCCATTTTATGACATTATTTAGACAATATCACCTATTTTATCTACAATATTTTATTATTTTATCCACATGAATTAAGAGATACCTCCCAATAGGGTAACTTTTTGTTATTTACAATATTGTCACTTTTCCTCCACTATAAAAGGAAACTCACCCCCTCACCGATTCATAAATCCAAAGACATTTATATCATAAGATGTCATGACCCGCCTCCCGGGCCATGAACCTTATCATCTGACCCCATGGGTCTCTTGTAATACCTTGGTTGCCTTCTCAGCACACCATAAACTATTACTCACTAGGGTCACTTATCAGACTAATGACTGTCCCCACAGGCCAACACATGTCCTTTCCAGTGTGTTTTGTCCTCACTCACACATCCTGGAAACTTCCCAGAAGTTCACCCATCCTGATCACTACTCCAGGCCAATCATGCTTAACTGTGGAGTTCTAATCAGATAGGCTCCTGAAAAGGAAGGTGCACCTTGTTGACATGGGTAGTAACATTTAGCCTTTTAAGTCTCACTTTTTCAGGGGTGTTACAATATCCACCCCTTTAAAGCACAACGCCCTCGGGGCCCGTTCCATGACTACCCCAAGCCCGCCTTCCATAGGCCAGGGGCTGGCGACTAGCACCAAGGCGTAAATCCCGGTAAAAAGGGAAGACATTGCCTTTGTAAAGTAAACAAGCACCACAGAGTAAGCAAGAGGAAAAGTAAACACTACGTAAAAACAGAGTACAAATGAAGTGAGGAAAAGTAAATGGGCCATTATACAAACCCAACTGAAAGTAAAGTACAACTCGAAAGGGAAAACAACAACTGTAAAGTAAAAGCCGCTATACCGAGCTGTCCACTGGAAATCCCACCTGAAGGGTGGGTACAGATAGCTCCAATGCTCCTCAGGTCCCGCCGTCCGCTCCGAACACGTCCCGCCCAGTGGTCCACCTCCAGGTACCGTCCTGCTCTGCAAGCCTCAGCCACGATCAACGTTGTCCGTCGTCTGCAACCAACACAACGTAGTGCGGGCATAGCCCGTACAAGGGTGAGTATAATGATACTCAGTAGGGACCCCGAGACCCTCAAGGTCTCACTAAAACCAACAAGGATAACCAAAAGAAGATCTCAACAGATAACCTCTACTTAGATATATGCCCATACATATACCTAAGTTATCAAGTAACCCATCTCAATCATGAGGCAAACACAAGGTCAAACCAGGATTTTCATCATCGAACCAGGATTTTCATCATCGAAACTGTAACTGTTGAAGAGCTCCATCTCGGGAGTGTACAGTGGTCCTGTCACAACTCCGAGGTACTGCCCACTAACTTAAGACTGCTATAGTACTCCACCTAACAAGTATTGCGGGCCAGCCGCTACCACCAAGCGCCCCCATGTGCCGCTACAACCAAGCGCACCTCTATCGTGGGTCTGCCGCTACAACCAAGTGCTCCCATGTGCCGCTACAACCAAGCGCACCTCTGTCGTGGGTCTGCCGCTACAACCAAGCGCTCCCATGTGCCGCTAAAACCAAGCGCACATCTATCGTGGGTCTGCCCCTACAACCAAGCGCTCCCATGTGCCGCTACAACCAATCGCACCTCTATCATGGGTCTGCCGCTACAACCAAGCGCTCCCATGTGCCGCTATAGCCAAGCACACCTCTGTCGTGGGTCTGCCGCTACAACCAAGCGCTCCCATGTGCCGCTACAACCAAATGAACCTCTATCGTGGGTCTTCCGCTACAACCAAGCTCTCCCATGTGCCGCTAAAACCAAGCGCACCTCTGTCGTGGGTCTTCCGCTACAACCAAGCGCTCCCATGTGCCGCTACAACCAAGCGCACCTCTATCGTGGGTCTGCCGCTACAATCAAGCGCTCCCATGTGCCGCTACAACCAAGCGCACCTCTATCGTGGGTCTGCCGCTACAACCAAGCGCTCCCATGTGCCGCTAAAACCAAGCGCACCTCTATCGTGGGTCTGCCGCTACAACCAAGCGCTCCCATGTGCCGCTACAACCAAGCGCACCTCTGTCGTGGGTCTGCCGCTACAACCAAGCGCTCCCATGTGCCGCTACAACCAAGCGCACCTCTCTCGTGGGTTTTCCGCTACAACCAAGCACTCCCTTGTGCCGCTACAACCAAGCGCACCTCTACAACACACCGAGTCGTTCGATCAGCAGTCGTCGGGTCTCAGTCAGCTACACGGTCTCCGTGCTCCGCCCGCTCGTCTCCGGGAGGGTCCGCTCCACGAGCTACTGGTCGATACTCCAAGTATCACAAAGTCCCGCAAGGAAGTATCTTAAAGTACCACCTCATCATAGGGGTCTCAACGCAACAGACGGCGCGTCAATCGGACGCCCGGTCTTTGAGTTATTAGCCTTTTCGTCCCAAGGGCCTGGTTGGTTTCGTGTGCGAACCAACCCGGCCGTACCCAAACTGTACCCCGAAATCTCATGGGGTATACTCAGAAGTACCGTTTCTCAACGAGATCACCAATGCCGCTGACGGTTCGTCAAACGGACGTTCTGTCTGAAAGGTATCAGCTTTTCCGTTCTAGGGGCCCGGTTGGATTTCGGTGCGATCCAACCCGGCCACTATCCAACTGCATCCAAAACCCAGGCGGAGGATTCCAAAAGTTCCGTCTCATCAAGAGGAAAGCAACGAGACAGACGGTGCGTCAATCGGACGCCCGGTCTGTGAGTTATTGGCTTTTTCGTTCCAGGAGCCCGGTTGGATTCGTGAGCGAACCAACCCGACCGCACTCCGACGGCATCCCAACCTCGAGCGGAGTAAGCCAAAAGATCCGTCTCACCTAGAGGAATTCAACAAAGCTGACGGCACGCCAATCGGACGTCCGTAGCTCAAGATATGAGCGTTTCTGCTCCGAGGGCCCGGTTGGTTTCGTGTACGAACCAACCCGGCCGAACCCAAAGTATTCCAAAACCTTGAGTGTGATAGACCGAAACGGCCGTCTCGATCCAAGGATCGCGTCGCCGCTGATGGCGAGTCGTTTGGAGGCCCGTATCTCAAGTTACGGGCGTTTGAACGAAAACCGTCCGAAGAAGGGGGGTCCGGGCCCAGGCCGACACGGCCCGACCCCCCCCTAGTTGGCCCGAACCGGGTCGGGTCCGACCCGGTTGGCCCGGCCCGGCCCGGCCAGGGCCGGTCCGGCTCGGCTCGGCCGAGCGGCCGAGCGGCCGATGCGGGGGAAAGCCGCCGCCCCGCGTGACACCCCCGCGGCACCCGCGGGGTGTCGGCCAGACAGCCGGACACGCCGTGTGACAACCCCTCGGCACCCGCGGGGTGCCGCCCTGGACACCCGCGGGGTGCCGCGCTGGACACCCACGGGGTGCCGCGTGCCAACCCCGCGGCACCCGCGGGGTGCCGTGGGACAACCCCGCGGCACCCGCGGGGTGTCGCGCTGGACACCCGCAGGGTGCCGCCGCCTCCGGCCGCCGGCGCCGCCGCGCCAGCGACCCGCGCCGCCACCGGCTTCCGCGGGCCGCCAGAGTCGCTCCGGTGGCCCGTTTTCCTTCCCGTATGCGCCGTTGTTCCTCCCGGGACTCGTCCTTCACTGCGGAAACATCAAACATCCGTTGCAGCACTTTCCGCCGTCGCCCGTCAAATCCGCAAAAACGAAGAACGGCGGAGGGGCGCCGGGCCGTGTTCGTTTGGCCCGCACCCTCCGCGTTAGAGATAAACAACCGGGAGAGTTTTATTCCACACAGGAAACAACAATTTTAATAAAATAAAATTGTTTCCTTGATTCCCGTTCTTTAATTTTTAAAGAATGTTCACGGGAATATAAGTAGGGGTATTTCCAAAAAAATATAAAATCCCTACCTCATTGGACGTCGCGCGTGAGCGTTCTTCGTGGAAATTGCTCGTCGCGGAAGGTGGAGATCATCGCGTCGTCGCGGAAGGGCGTCGCGTCGTCGCGGAACACGGCGTTGAGTCGGCGAACTCAAGCAGCTGATCGAAGATCCGTCGCGGAGGAAGAGACGTCGCAGAAGAACATTGTCGGCGTCGCGGATCACGGCGTCGCGTCGTCGATTTCCGGGTTCGGCGTGCTTCGCGTTCTTCGCGTTCTTCGCGTTCTTCGCGAAGGAGGCTGAAGGTTCAAGGATCATTTCTCAACGAGTAATCCTCCAAAAGAAAAAGGTTGGTCTTATTTTATTATTACGCCAACGAATTTGAAAACTGGTTAAGAAACGATCCATCAATTCGTTGAATTAATTCAACGAAAGAAACAACCCATTTAATTCACGAAAGAAACAACCCATTTAAATGGTCTGTTAAGATTTAAGAAACGCGTCAGTTGACTTTCATTAAGACGGGTTTTCGCGGGTGCGTTTCTTAGCGGAAAGAAACGGCGGGGCTCGTGCGGGCCCCACCTCGCAAATATCCTACCAAGGGGGTAGGATATTTCTGGATAGCATCCTATCCGGTTCAACTCAGTTCAAGCCACCTTTAATTGGCTTCAAGTGTCTTCCAAGCGGCTTAAGTGAAATAAAATAAAGTTGTCGCAAAATTATTTATTTCTTAACTTTAAGCCCGAAAATTAAAAACCACACCCGAGAAAACGCAACTCCGGAAGAGGCGTTTCTAAGCGAATACCGGCGCTGCGATTTCATCAGTGCCCTCAAAATTCGATTCCGGGCACCGGTTAAAAAGTTAGAAAAACCCGCTCGTCCGTTCACTGAACGTACCCGAGCCAAACTTTGGAAAAATGATTCCGGGCACACCGGGCCTCGGAATCAGGCGCCGTCAGAAACTGCGTTCTTGCAAAATTCCAAAGAAAATTAAGAAAAAAATTTCCTTGAAATTTACGGGTCTTTACATTACTCCCACCACAGGGCTTTACGTCCCCGTAAAGCTTCAACACAAACTAGGGATACAAAGGCGGTACTGAGCACGCATCTGAGCCTTCCGCTCCCATGTGCTCACCTGGACCTTCTCTATTGTGGCCCGGACCACCTCTGGTCCCACTAGAGCTGCCATGACTTCTTCCTTGCCGATAAGAGAAATCTGGTCTCATCCCCTGGATGAACCATGTTCTTCGCCTAATACGGTCAATCCCGACATGGATGATACTAATCCATACCAAGGATGACGTCGTAAGGCCTCGACGCTACTACCAAGAGATCCAACCGTTACTCTCGCCTCCAAGGGTTGAGTCACACTGTCGGCATCAGTGTGTGGTAACTGGGTCTCCTCCAGTAGATGTCTCACAAGTGAGGGTTAAGTCAACGGTCTAAACCAGAACCTCTTAGTAACAACACAAGAGAGGACAGAGAAGTAAACATCACAAGATAAGTGTCTTTATTTTATTTCATCTCACGGTACAAAGACACAAAAACAACATCAACATGGAACTAGAAGTACAAGAGACGTATCCACTAGTTCCGCTCCTGTCCACCTGCTCCAGGAGCTCTACTGCCTTGCCCACTGCTCTACTGTTGCTCAAGCATTCGTCGCTGCCTCTGCCTCGGTGGATCCTCAAAAGCCTATGGATCAACTGTACGAGGATTCGGACAGTCACGTGCCAGGTGCCCCTTTCCACCGCACGAGTAACACAGTCTGCTTCTGGCACGCCTGGCTCTGACCCCACCCTGGGTGCCCCGCACCACCGGTCCTAAAACCCGAGATCGCCCAACTGCTGGTCTGGTCCTCCTGGACCTCTGCATCATCTTTCTACTGCCCACAGATGACTCGTCTCCTGATCGAAAAACACGCGGCAAAGGCAGCAGCTCCTGAACACGCTCAGGGTGTAGAGCTACTAGCACAAACTCCACCCTGAAAAAGGTCTCGAAGTCTTCCCATGTGAAAGCCATCCCATCGCAAAACTAGAACAAGTGGCTCCACCACCTGCCTGCTGCTGCCTGAAGAAGGCTGGCAGCAAAGGTCACCATGAAGTCTGATGGCGTCCCCACTAGCCTGAAGACTCCCACCACAGCCTCCAGCCAATCCTCAGCCGCCTGCGGGTCCGTCTCTCCACGGAACCTGGGTGGTCGCTGGCGCTGGAACTCGTGCAGAGCTCCGAGGCGTCGTGCATCGTTAGCGGTCAGCGCTGGAAGCATCGGGGGCTCGGCGGGTAAAGGTACCGCCAGTGCATCAGCTGTCAAAGGGCCCTGTACCGAGTCCTCGACGCTCGGTGGGCTGTCATCACGCTCCACTCTCGGAATCCTAGCTGGCTGTCGTCATGGGGCCATCCTGAAAGAAACAGGTGCGCAACGGTCAGGACAGTATACCTGGTGAGCTGGCACAAGTAATCACAAAGAAAAATTGAACACACATGCAATCAATGTTTTCGTGCATTAAGTCGGAAATCAGAAGTCAGGGTCCTGGTGTACGGATACGTCGGCCGCCGCACCAACACTGGACTCCCTGGACTGATAACCACACCCAATACGCTAAACACTATTGCTTCACATAGAAGAAAGATCAGAGTCCCCGGTAGAACCGACCACCTCTGATACCAATTTGTCACGACCCGTCCTCGGGGCCCGTGCCGTGACTACCCCAAGCCCGCCTTCCATAGGCCAAGGGCTGGCGACTAGCACCAAGGCGTAAATCCCGGTAAAAAGGGAAGACATTGCCTTTGTAAAGTAAACAAGCACCACAGAGTAAGCAAGCGGAAAAGTAAACACTACGTAAAAACAGAGTACAAATGAAGTGCGAAAAAGTAAATGGGCCAGTATACAAACCCAACTGAAAGTAAAGTACAACTCGAAAGGGAAAACAACAACTGTAAAGTAAAAGCCGCTACACCGAGATGTCCACTGGAAATCCCACCTGAAGGGTGGGTACAGATAGCTCCAATGCTCCTCGGGTCCCGCCGTCCGCTCCGAACACGTCCCGCCCAGTGGTCCACCTCCAGGTACCGTCCTGCTCTGCAAGCCTCAGCCACGATCAACGTTGTCCGTCGTCTGTAACCAACACAACGTAGTGCGGGCATAGCCCGTGCAGGGGTGAGTATAATGATACTCAGTAGGGACCCCGAGACCCTCAAGGTCTCACTAAAACCAACAAGGATAACCACAAGAAGATCTCAACAGATAAACTCTACTTAGATATATGCCCATACATATACCTAAGTTATCAAGTAAACCATCTCAATCATGAGGCAAACACAAGGTCAAAAGTCTCAGCTCAAACCAGGATTTTCATCATCGAAACCGTAACTGTTGAAGAGCTCCGTCTCTGGAGTGTACAGTGGTCCTGTTACAACTCCGAGGTACTACCCACTAACTTAAGACTGCTGTAGTACTCCACCTAACAAGTATTGCGGGCCAGCCGCTACCACCAAGCGCCCCCATGTGCCGCTACAACCAAGCGCACCTCTATCGTGGGTCTGCCGCTACAACCAAGTGCTCCCATGTGCTGCTACAACCAAGCGCACCTCTGTCGTGGGTCTGCTGCTACAACCAAGCGCTCCCATGTGCCGCTACAACCAAGCGCACCTCTGTCGTGGGTCTGCCGCTACAACCAAGCGCTCCCATGTGCCGCTACAACCAAGCGCACCTCTATCGTGGGTCTGCCGCTACAACCAAGCGCTCTCATGTGCCGCTACAGCCAAGCGCACCTCTGTCGTGGGTCTGCCGCTACAACCAAGCGCTCCCATGTGCCGCTACAACCAAGCGCACCTCTATCGTTGGTCTGCCGCTATAACCAAGTGCTCCCATGTGCCGCTACAACCAAGCGCACCTCTGTCGTGGGTCTGCCGCTACAACCAAGCGCTCCCATGTGCCGCTACAACCAAGCGCACCTCTCTCGTGGGTCTGCCGCTACAACCAAGCGCTCCCATGTGCCGCTACAACCAAACGCACCTCTATCGTGGGTCTGCCGCTACAACCAAGCGCTCCCATGTGCCGCTACAACCAAGCGCACCTCTATCGTGGGTCTGCCGCTACAACCAAGCACTCCCATTTGCCGCTACAACCAAGCGCATCTCTGTCGTGGGTCTGCCGCTACAACCAAGCGCTCCCATGTGCCGCTACAACCAAGCACACCTCTCTCGTGGGTCTGCTGCTACAACCAAGCGCTCCCTTGTGCTGCTACATCCAAGCGCACCTCTACAACACACCGAGTCGTTCGATCAACAGTCATCGGGTCTCAGTCAGCTACACGGTCTCCGTGCTCCGCCCGCTCGTCTCCGGGAGGGTCCGCTCCACGAGCTACTGGTCGATACTCCAAGTATCACAAAGTCCCGCAAGGAAGTATCTCAAAGGACCACCTCGTCATAGGGGTCTCAACGCAACAAATGACACGTCAATCAGACGCCCGGTCTGTGAGTTATTAGCCTTTTCGTCCTAGGGGCCCGGTTGGTTTCGTGTGTGAACCAACCCGGCTGTACCCAAACTGTACCCCGAACTCTCATGGGGTATACTCTGAAGGACCGTTTCTCAACGAGATCACCAACGCCGCTGAAGGTTCGTCAAACGGACGTTCTGTCTGAAAGGTATCAGGTTTTCCGTTCTAGGGGCCCGGTTGGATTTCGGTGCGATCCAACCCGGCCACTATCCAACTGCATCCAAAACTCAGGCGGAGGATGCCAAAAGTTCCGTCTCATCAAGAGGAAAGCAACGAGACAGACGGTGCGTCAATCGGACGCCCGGTCTGTGAGTTATTGGCTTTTTCGTTCCAGGAGCCCGGTTGGATTCGTGAGCGAACCAACCCGACCGCACTCCGACGACATCCCAACCTCGAGAGGAGTAAGCCAAAAGATCCGTCTCACCTAGAGGAATTCAACAAAGCTGACGGCACGCCAATCGGACGTCCGTAGCTCAAGATATGAGCGTTTCCGCTCCGAGGGCCCGGTTGGTTTCGTGTACGAACCAACCCAGCCGAACCCAAAGTATTCTAAAACCTTGAGTGTAATAGACCAAAACGACCGTCTCGATCCAAGGATCGCGTCGCCGCTGACGGCGAGTCGTTTGGAGGCCCGTAGCTCAAGTTACGGGCGTTTGAACGAAAACCGTCCGAAGACGGGGGGTCCGGGCCCAGGCCGACCCGACCCGGCCCGACCCCCCCCCCTAGTTGGCCCGAACCGGGTCGGGTCCGACCCGGTTGGCCCGGCCCGGCCCGGCCAGGGCCGGTCCGGCTCGGCTCGGCCGAGCGGCCGATGCGGGGGAAAGCCGCCGCCCCGCGTGACACCCCCGCGGCACCCGCGGGGTGTCGGCCAGACAGCCGGACGCGCCGCGTGACAACCCCTCGACACCCGTGGCACCCGCGAGGTGTCGCCCTGGACACCCGCGGGGTGCCGCGCGACAATCCCGCGGCACCCGCGGGGTGTCGCGCTGGACACCCGCGGCACCCGCGGGGTGCTGCCGCCTCCGGCCGCCGGCGCCGCCGCGCCGGCGATCCGCGCTGCCACCGGCTTCCGCGGGCCGCCGGAGTCGCTCCGGTGGCCCGTTTTCCTTCCCGTATGCGCCGTTGTTCCTCCCGGGACTCATCCTTCCCTGCGGAAACATCAAACATCCGTTGTGGCACTTTCCGCCGTCGCCCGTCAAATCCGCAAAAACGAAGAACGACGGAGGGGCGCCGGGCCGTGTTCGTTTGGCCCGCACCCTCCGCGTTAGAGATAAACAACCGGGAGAATTTTATTCCACATAGGAAACAACAATTTTAATAAAATAAAATTGTTTCTTTAATTCCAGTTCTTTAATTTTTTAAAGAATGTTCACGGGAATATAAGGAGGGGTATTTCCAAAAAAAATATAAAATCCCTACCTCGTTGGACGTC
Source organism: Viscum album (assembly GCA_963277665.1). Lineage (NCBI taxonomy): Eukaryota > Viridiplantae > Streptophyta > Magnoliopsida > Santalales > Viscaceae > Viscum > Viscum album. Next base: position 1,644,475,862 of record OY728131.1, on the reverse strand, counting down.
GCGCGTGAGCGTTCTTCGTGGAAATTGCTCGTCACGGAAGGTGGAGATCGTCGCGTCGTCGCGGAAGGGCGTCGCGTCGTCGCAGAACACGATGTTGAGTCGGTGAACTCAAGCAGCCGATCGAAGATCCGTCGCGGAGGAAGAGACGTCGCAGAAGAACGCTGTCGGCGTCGCGGATCACGGCGTCGCGTCGTCGATTTCAAGGTTCGGCGTTCTTCGCGTTCTTCGCATTCTTCCCGAAGGAGGCTGAAGGTTCAAGGATCCTTTCTCAACGAGTAATCCTCCAAAAGAAAAAGGTTGGTCTTATTTTATTATTACGCCAACGAATTTGAAAACTGGTTAAGAAACGATCAATCAATTCGTTGAATTAATTCAACGAAAGAAACAACCCATTTAATTCACGAAATAAACAGCCCATTTAAATGGTCTGTTAAGATTTAAGAAATGCATCAGTTGACTTTCATTAAGATGGGTTTTCGCGGGTGCGTTTCTTAGCAGAAAGAAACGGCGGGGCTCGTGCGGGCCCCACCTCGCAAATATCCTACCAAGGGGGTAGGATATTTCTGGATAGCATCCTATCCGGTTCAACTCAGTTCAAGCCACCTTTAAGTGGCTTCAAGTGGCTTCCAAGCGGCTTAAGTGAAATAAAATAAAGTTGTCGCAATATTATTTATTTCTTAACTTTAAGCCCGAAAATTAAAAACCACACCCGAGCAAACGCAACTCCGGAAGAGGCGTTTCTAAGCGAATACCGGCGCTGCGATTTCATCGGTGCCCTCAGAATTCGATTCCGGGCACCGGTTCAAAAGTTAGAAAAACCCGCTCGTCCGTTCACTGAACGTACCCGAGCCAAACTTCGGAAAAATGATTCCGGGCACACCGGGCCTCGGAATCAGGCGCCGTCAGAAACTGCGTTCTTGTAAAATTCCAAAGAAAATTAAGAAAAAAATTTCCTTGAAATTTACGGGTCTTTACATAAAAACCCTACGAAATGCACTCCAAAAAAACCTCCAATAATCTGAGAATCCTTATTATGGTATGAAATCCATCTTAGGGTGGAATCATTGCAAACCAAAGGAGGATACCCAAAGAATATGTATTTTTTAAAAAAGTGTTTTTTATTTAATTTCCATCTCCACCACCCCCATTTAATATTATATCATGCTATATAATAAACTATGTATATTAAATTTCCTTTTTTTATATTATAGTTATTACTAAAAAAAATTACACACTTCTATCAAATGGGATACACAATCATCGTTTGTACGTTTGGCGGACTACCTCCTCATGTACATAAGTTGTCTGCTCCTCCATTACCACATTTCAATGTTGTGAATAATGATTTATTTATAGTTTATATATTATATAAATTATATTTATAATATATATATTTTTTAATTATTATATAACTTATAAACTCAATATTTCTATTTTGTGGGAATACGATAACGTTTCTCGTGTGTACGGTGGACTACGGACTCGTGAAGTGGTGTGATCTATAAATGCCTTACATTGAATGTTTTAAGGAACATTTTAATAAATATATGTTATATATATGAAATAATAGTTATATTTTAATTAATATATATATATATATATATATTATTTTTTTTCTTTCAATATGAAAAGAAAATGAAAACAATGTTCATGTGTATGTATAGTCTACCGTCTCCACAAATGGTGCATTTCATTTCCTATCACTAAATAATAAGGATTACTATAAATACCTATATAATATTTATATTATATATATATATATATCATGTTTTAATTTTTGGATATGATTATGTTGTGATCAAAGTATAGGGCCACAAAAATAACAAGTAGAGACATACATGAAAAACAAATTAGTTATTATCTAGAATGATAAAATTAATGAAGGATTATTAACAAATAAGTAATAATATGTTATAAAATTATCATATATGTTATTATAAATATTAATATGGTTTTGGTATATGTTAATAATATTTTTTTAAACTACTATACATGTAGATAGTGGGTATTTAACCAAAAGGAAGTGTAAGGTAAGATATTTCATCTCAATTTACATTCTATTTAGACTTATTTGTCATTATAAAAAAATTCAATGTAATGTGGAGTGCATATTTCTACTTTTTTACATTTAATATAATTATTCAATCATATTTAATTTTATTTTTAATTTTCAAATTCAATCATTTCATCCAAGGGGATTTGACTTGAAAATTAACAAGTGGTAATAGATATTCTTCAATCTCACTTTCTTTTGTGATTGCTAATTATCTCTTAAAAAGAACACATTATTTGGAGAATTTATCATTAGAACTTCATTTAACTTAAATATAAATATTATTTCATGATGGATATGGTTATTTATAAAATCATATACTATTTTTATATATGGTTAATAAATTTAATATTATTTTTATATCTGTAAAATATTGATAAATTCATATTCTTTTACTCAATTTCGATATTTGATTATAAGGAACATTATTAAATCAATAATTTGATATAAAAGGAATTATTTATACCTGAATAAATGGGTGGGTCCTAATTAATGATAGACCATCAACTCCTTGGTAGTCTCATGAGATTAATTAATTGGCCAAATCCAATGGGTTTTTACCCAGTAATTTTAATACGTCTTGAGAATCGATCATGATGGTAAAGGTTCAATATACATAGGAAACATGGACTCAAATAAATAATTATTTACATCATTTATATATAAGTTATTATTTTCCATGATATTTTCAATGTGAAAAAATCTATGGATGTGTTTCATTATCATCTTGTTGATTGAATGTCATGTATGTTCACTTATTTACCTATCCATGTTGATTATTACTTATCTAGTTATTTAATGGAATGTGTTATCATTTAATTACCATTAGAAATTTATTATTCATTATTGATTCATGATAGATTCTATTATTCTTTACCTTTACTAATCCTCTAGGCTCACCCATATTTTATTTCATTTCCTTGTGTTTTGAAGAAGTGATCTTTGAAATAGTTTTCAAAGATGAAGTTTATTAGTTTTTGTTATGTATTATGATTTACTTTCAATTACCCAATATAAAATCAGTATCATATATATTTTGTTATAATGAATTATTAAAATGATCATTAATTTGGGATTTTATTCCTTGTAACCATTTCTATTTAATAAAATAAGGCACCAGCTACAGGAACTTAGGGTCTAGTTTATTATACATAATCACTTTTCATTAACTATAATCATTAGAGATTGATATATTACACCAAGTGAAAATGTTATGTTGTATTTACACATAATTTTTATTGGTTAAATCATGTTTCATATAGAAATATTATACCTTTATGATATTATTGGTTTGTTAAAAATTATTTTATTTAAGAATAACTCTCTTTTTATTAATAGATTTTCATTCACTGTCCATGTTTTAGTTTATAACCAATGTTCTTCTTTCTTAAGTAGAAAATAAAATTATTTTTATCCTAAAATATATTTTTTCTAATCATTATACATTTTTAAAAAATTATTTTGTTATATTTTTAATTATTATGGTTTCTCAATAAGGTTTTTTAAAAATGTTCAAAAAATTTTCATCTTGTAAAAATAAAATTTTTGTCAGCCACCCCATATTTTATTTTTATAAAATTTATGAATATTTATCATGATTTGATTATTAATTTTTAGTATAAAAATTAGATGATTACAATGTATTTTCACTTCACCTTATTGAAAACAATATATCTTTTTTAAGGTTCCATTATTAATGATTTTTATGTAATCTTTAATGAATGTTTTCATTGATTATTGGACCATTGGGAGGTTTTTTTATTTTTAACATAGAAAAACTCAAAATAGATTAATATAAAAACAAAACGATACTAAATTATTCATGAGATGAAACCTAATAACTCCAAATAAATGATATATGATAAATAATTGTATCAGTAAGAAGTAAAATTAAATACATAATTCTCAAAATAAAATGGAAGATAATATCTGATTACCAAAGAAATACTATATTAGACACCAATGCTAGACTACAAATAAGATCCATCTGCTAATAACCACAACATCATGGTTATCATCTGGAGAATTATAAAATCTTCCCCTTACCTATGTCATAATATAAAACATCTTCATACTCCACAACGTACATATATAGAGGTAAGTATACAATATAGTAGGAAATCATGTAAAATCATCCCTCAGATGACACCAAGTCCATGAAAAATTATCATGGTAAATATAAAATATGAATAATTATGAAAAAATAGTGATCAAGATAATTCATATGAAATCAGGGAAAATACATATTAAAAGTTTTTATAAAAAATAATAATTTAGAAATATTTCTAAAATGAGTTTATAAAACAAGAATTTTTATATGAATCTCATCCATTATTTATTCTTCGAATACCCAATTCTTATATGCACACACACATTAATGCATCCAGGATGATAGTCTCAATACTCTTGATCGGTAACTCACTATTCACACCATGTTGTCCCTTGGATGTACTCCCACATTATCCAATAGGAAAAAAGGATGTATTAATATAAAAAGGACCCTGATAATGAAATCATAAACACATGTCAACCCATATGTCCCAAATTAAATCCTAAAACATATGTTCCTTAAGAAATTTTTCTATATTGAATTTAAGAAAACACATTGTGTGAATCTTTCTAAAACAACAATTTTAAAAGCATATGACCATGATGGATTCTAATTATCTTTTAATAATTTTTTTCTAATAAAAACAAAACAAATAGATTTATAGATCGAAATCATTGTTTTTCTAAAAGAACTAGAGATTCAAGAGAGAGAGGCCACCTATGTAGTGACTGATGATTTTGAATCCTTTCAAATACATAATATATTCTCTATCATTTTTCACATGCTAGACCTAATATAAAAAACAACAACATATTAAGGATAAATTATTAATAAATATATAATAAAAACCAAGATGGTAAACCATTAATATTTGTTTCCTTTAGAAGGTAAAGAGTTAATATGAGTTAATATTAAAAAGTTAATTTTTAATAAAACAAATTTTATCTATATTATATATATTTTTTTGAAAAATAAAAAAAACCAGAATTTTAATTTTATCAATTAAAGTTAAAATTTTAATTCTTTACAACAAAATTTTCTTCAATTTTATTTTTTATATTTTTCCAAAATAGTCGATTTTTTAGATGAATAGTAAAACTATAATGATTTTTCTAATACAATAAATTTTATATAACCTAAAATTTATTTAATCCTTTTACTATAAAATTATATATTAATATGAAAAAAAAACATTTTAAAATTCTATGATGAATTTATAAACTCATTCTCAACATTTTTCAAATTTATGTTTTCTTTTAATGAAAAATACTTTTCCTTCTACAATTTTGTTTAATTAATTATAACATAATGAAATGATGTTTTTAATTTAATTATTTTTTATTAAATAAATAATTTTGAAAGATACTAATTATTTTGAAATCACTATAATCATTAGCATTTACAATTTTATCCAAATCATAAATCTTTTCTAAAAATTAACATTTTCAAGAAATGGGGTTTTACGTGATACATGCACTTACGTTACAATTTATTTACCTAAATATAGAAATTTAATTGGATAAAATTATTATAATATTTAATTAAATAATTTTATTATTATTTTTAGTTTTAAATTTATGTTTTATTAAATAAATTATATTGTTAGGATTAATTCTAATTACTACTATCTTGATGAAACAATAATTTCAAAATTATTTATTTTTATTTACATCTACGAATTTATATCGAATCAATTGAATTCAAATAATTTCAATAAATAATAAAATATGATGTATTAGCATATAAATAAATATATTAACACTAAAATAGTATTTAATTAATACTAAATAACATTAAGAATCTATAATAGTCAAAATATAATTTTCTCTACTAGAAAAGTTTTTCAACACATTATCTATTTTAATCTAAAAGTTAATATTATAATTTTATAAATTTTATTGGATTAAATACATGTAAAATTTGGTTCTATAACACAAAAATTTTGTTATATGTGTTATGTTATGTTTTTAATAAATTATAAAATCACATAGTTAAAAACAGGTTACCTAGTTTAAAAGTAAAAGAGTAAAATATAATAACATAATGGTAAAACCACTATAACATGACTATAAAACCTGAGTAAAAAAATTTTAAGACTTAATATAAAATAAAATACCCCAAAATAAATTATTTAAAATCTTTGGATCCATTGACCAAGGAATAGTGTCATGGGATTATTAAAACATAAAGTGTGTTTCTAAGAGTTCCCTTTTCTTATCTTCTAAAAGAGGATCACTTACAACCTTTCAGACACACATCTATATTTTGAAGTAATACTTTAAAATATTCCATTTTAATATAATTATAAAACCCTCCCACAAAAATAATCCTATGGTCACTCATATTTATCCTTCACCGATTAATTTCTAGGGGACATCCAAGGAAAAATCAAGGTTATATCAATAGTATTATCTCCTTCTTATGTTTTCATCTTAATATTACTCTTATAAATATATCACCACCAAAATAATATTATTAATTATGTATCAAAAATATACTTATATATTGTTAAATTAATGGTAAAACCCTTAGTTATTTATTTCTATCATGTTATAAAAATGATTGAATTTCAATCATGCGTGTGTGCGGACTACTGCCTCAATAAAGAACGGGTTTTTCATTTTTATTTTAGTTTTTTATTACATATCAAAATATATTGTAATATTGTTAAAAATGATAAAAAAATCATAATTATTTTTTTATAAATATTTTATGTCAAAAGAAACATGTCCTTAAACATATTTATCAATCGAGTTAATGCGTGTTCAAGTTTGGGCACGTTTAACTGCCAACATGAATGATGATTTTAAAATATATTATGGATTACTATGGGAATAATAAATATAATATTATTATAACAAGGTAATACAATAATTATTGGTATATTATTATTTTAATATTATATTAAGTGTTTAAGTTATTATTAAAATATAATATTTGTTCACTAAAATTATCGAAATAAACTGTTATTAATTCATTTTTCACAAAACATAACCAAGGAGCATACCGAATTAAATAAGAAAATTCTAAACATATATAAGATATATATATATATATATAACTGAATAATAAATTATATATTAATAATAAATGTTGTAAAACATTATGGGTAACGATATCAAAACTATTAAACATGCACAAAATAGTTAATTTTATTAACACATAATGGTCATAATACGCTATAATTAATTAATGTACTCACAATGAAAACATTAATAAGGATTATAACAGGATAATTTTTTATGATAAATGTTTCTTAATAGGATATTATGTTTTTTAATTTTTTTTCGAGTAGTTTATAGTTTTATCAACTAAGAATGGAAATAAGGAATAAGTTTTCATCTAAATTTTATTTCATTGAGACATGATTATGTTATACAAAATGATTAAATTTTTATGGTGAAAATACCATCCAATTTTAATTTTTATATAAATAATATTTTATATTTTATGATATTAAATTTTTAATTTCAATTTAGCTTTCTCACGGTTTCTTTATTAAAAAGTTACAAAGGTTTGAAAGGGTTTTTGTTACTCTATTTTCTCTTAAGGTCTTAATATGTTTTCATTGACAATAATCACTCAATTTTGATATATTTTACCCTATGATGATGTTATGTTGTACTTAATACTAATTTTTTGGTTAAATAATGTTTCATACCATATTATTATACCTTTATGATAAAATGGTTTCTTTAAAATTCATTTTTAAGACAAATTCGCATTTTTTTAACAAATTTTCATTCTATATCCATTTTTACTTCCCACAAATATTCTCCTTTCCCTAGTGGAAAAAATTAATTTTATCCCCAAAGATAACTTTTCTCCTCTTTCTTCATTTTAAAACAATGGTCTAGTTATATTTTTATTGATTTTGGTTTTTCAACAACTATTCAAAAAAAATGTCATATTTTAAAAATTAAATATTTTATCATCCACACAACATTTTATTTTGAAAAGCATCATGAATACTTTTCAGGAATCCATTATTAAGGATTATTTTTAAAATTATATATATTTCAAATTATTTTTAATTCCCATTTGTGAAAACATTATATATTTTTCAAGGTTCCATATTTAAATACTCTTTTTCAAAGTCAATGTTTTCAATGTTTTCAATAGATTTTATGATCATTGTGGGATGATTTTTGTTTTTAACATACATAACCTAGAAAAAATAATAATATAAAAAATCCATGATACTAAATGATACATGGGATGAGAAATTAAAACTTCGAATCTGTAAAAAAATATATTTCAGAGTATCAGTAAGTAGTAAAATACACTACTAGCTTTCCAAAATAGGAAAGAATACAATATCTTGGTACCAAAGAAATACTATATCAGACACCATTACTAGATCATGTCTATGATTCACCCACTAAAAATTAAAACATTATGTTTCTCCACTATAGAAATATGGAATATTACATTTACATGTGTCTTAATAAATATAAACTTCATAGAAATTAAAGGGAACATGTCTGGGTCATCATAAAACCCAGGATGAAATATTCTAAAATATTCCCACACATGCCACTAATTCCAAGAAAAGTTTTCATAGACTATATAAAATAATAATATTTATGAAGAATAATGATCATGGGAATTTCGTATGACCTTAGAAAGAAAAATATTCAAACAAGTTATAAAAATCATAATTTAGAAAAATTTCAAAAACTGGTTCATAAAAAAATAATTTCTATAAAAGTATCATCCATTATTTATTCTTGGAATAACAATTTCACATACTCACACACTCATTCATGCATCCAAGATGATAGTCCCATTACTCATGAGTGGTAAGTCACCTTTAGTACTAATTCGTCACTTGGTTGTGCACTTGTATGCCCCAATTGGCATATAAAACATATTCATAATCCAAAAAGGTCCCTTATAATGAAATTATGAACACACATCATCCCATATATGCTTAATTCTATCCTAAAACATATTAAATTTTTAAAATTTCTCTTTTCATAATTTAAGTGAACATGTGGTATTTATCTTTTTAAAACCATAGTTTTAAAACAACATGGCCTTGAGGGATTACAAAAAATGACTTATAAAGGGTTTCAAAAAAATAAACATGAGTTTTAGAAATAAAAATTCTGTATAATTTAGAATAATTTTAGTGAGATTGAGAGAATACACCAATGATATATCCCATGATTTTGAATTCATTGAAATAAAAACTATATTTTTATAATATGTTTCATGAGTTACACCTATTATAAACAAAACACAACATATAAATTATACATTTCTAATAAATCTATAATAAAATCTAATATGGTAAACCATTAATAGTTATTACACTTTTAAGGTAAATAGTTAAAATGATTAAATATTAAAAAGGTTATTTTTAATAAAATCCATTTTTATATACAATATATTTTATTTTAAAAACAACATTTTATGAATTTTATTATTTAAATTTTATAAATAAAAAATAATTTGTTAATTAATGAAAATGAAATTATCTTAGGATATATTTTTTCTATTTTTCTATAATAATAAATTTTTAGTGAAAATTACAAAAACATATTTTAATAATACAATCAATTTTTTTATAACTTATATCTTTTTGAAATATTTTTATATAAAATTATATATTATAAAATATAAAAATATTCATTTAAAATACTATGATTAATTTAAAAACAAATTCTCAACATTTTAAAATTTTATATAGCTTTTTATTGAGAATTTGTTTTTCTATAATTTTATTTCATTAATCATAACATGGGGAAATGAACTTTTTATCTTATTTATTGTTAAATAAATACTATTGTAAAAATAATAATAAATTTAAATTAATTTGAATCAATGGAATTGATAATTCTATCCCAATCATAAATCTTTTGGTTTAAATATAAACATTTTAAAAAATTGAAAATTTACATGGTTCATGTGCCAACATTAAGATTTATTTTCCAAAACAACGAAAGATAATTTTAAAAAAAGTGATTCTTATGTTTGAAAAAATAATAATATTATTAAATAAAATTTCTAATTATATTTTTAGTTATGAAATCATGTTGTTAGGATTAATGCCAATTACCACTATAATGGTGAAGAAATTATTTTAAAATTATTATTTTTGTTAATATCAATGAACGTATATCGAATCAATTAAATTGAAAAATAATAAATAATTAATATAATATGATTTATCAATACATAAATAAATATATTAACACTCATTTAGTTGGTAATAAATATTAATAATATTAAAAATCCATAATAGTCAAAATATAATATTTTCTACTAAACTAGTGTTTCGAAACATTATATGTTTTATTCTAAAGGTTAATTTTATTATATTAAATTGATGTTAAATATAGTTCCATAAAATCCAAAAAAATATATATGTGTTATGTTATATGTATAATAAATTATTAAATCATTTAGTTAAAAAACTTTACATAGTTTAAAAGTAAAAGAGTAAAATATAGACCCATAATGGTAAAAATGTTGTAACATATTTAAAATGTAACACCCCATGATTTTGTGAAATATTTCTTTGAAGTTAATTTATTTTTTTAATAAAAATTTATTACAAAAAAATTATTTTTTTCTTATATAACTTGCAACATTTTTTGTAACTTGGGATACATGCTACACATAGTTTCAATGAAACGCAAAGTACAATTAAAATATTATTATTTAATATGATAGTAATCACCTAGCCATTGGAATGGTGGGTATGAATAGGATTAACTAAAATATGAAAATATATTTTCTATATATTTATATAAAAAACTTATTTGGTGAACAATTAATTAAAAATAAAAAAAACAATTTAAAAAAAAACAATTTTTTTTCTAGAAAACTATTTTTATGCATGAAAAATGTGTTTTAACATAATAAAAAAATAAAATAAAATTGGTCAAATTATCTTAGTGAAATTTATATATTATAAGTTTTATAAAATTTTTAAAATTCTAGTTATGTTTTTTATATAAAAGAGATAAGAATAAATCCAATTTTATGCTTTAAAACATTATTTTTCAAAAAGGTGAGTCTTCACCATTTCCAAAAAAATTTAAAAATAATATTTGACACTATTAGAAATTTTATTTTAAAAAATCATTTAAATTTTATAAATAAAAAAGATTAAGTTATCTAAGGCTATTTTTTTAATGTTTTATGAAAATATTAATTTATTGATAAATAGAGAAAAATGAAATATTTTAATAGAAAATTGACTTGTTAATTAAATTATTTATAATATTAAAATATATTTTTAATGGTTTTAAATTAAAATTATATGAATAAAGTAAATATTTATCCAATTTACTTCATTATAATAACTTTAAAATAGAATTTTGTTATAAAAACCTTGTAAACTTTTGAACAATTTCTTTTTGAAATATGACTTTCACTTCATGACATCTTGATTAATTTTAAAATAAAATTTTCCAATTATATGAATTTAATTTAGAAAAATTGATTAAATATTTTTAAGAATAATTATTTATATTATCTAATAAGTTATACAGAAGGTTTTGACCAAAATTATTTATAAAAACTATAAAAATTATTTACCAAGGTTAAGGTAAAAATGAGTTTACTTTAGGTTAAATTAAAAAGATTATGGTAAAAAGGTCCGTAAAAGATATTTAAATAATATTTTGTAAAAATATTTATAATATATAATGTATAAGTATATATAATATTTAATTTTGATAACTTTTTCATGGAAAAACATGGGTGCATCTTTTCCTTTTAAAAATTACTGGTGTGACACTCACAACTCTTATAAATGTCACCCCCTCCCCCCTCTTCCTCAAAATGTAAAACCCATTTGGTTAATAATATCCCTATGAAAATAACATTCCAAATTAAGAACTCTCATACAATAATTGTTATTTTGGATATAAATCCATCATACGAAGGGTTTGGTGAAATACTTTCGAGGTTACATGAAGATGATGTAATGTTTTTCAAAAATCATTTTTATTTTATTAATTGATCCACCAACATAAATTATCATTATAAATGAAGAAATAATAATAAAAATTTAATCAATTTATGTGTATTTTTTTATTTTATTTTCATTAACTATATCCTTCCCCACTTCTATCTAATGGGTTACAAAATCATCATTCGTGTGTACTGTGGACTACCACCTCATGAACCAATGTCATTCATTTTTTCATTTCAACATCTCACATTTGGGTATGATTATTGATATAAAGAATATATATGATAATTAAAATATAATTGTAAATATAAAGTAATTATATCATATATACCATTTAACGTTCCATTCTGGAGGGGATACAATAAAGGTACTAATGTGTACGGTGAACTACCACCTAGTGAAGCGATATGATTCATGTTTCACTTACTAATTAGATAGAAGATAATAAGTATAAATTTAATTAATTAATATTACAGAAATGACGTAATTATGATATTAATGAGATATTTATTATTCTTAAAAGATAATATATTAATTTATTTTTTACTTTACACTCACTGAATGATGATAATGTCATTCATGTACGTGTGGAATACCACCATCACGAAGCGATGTTGCTCTCTATTTTCATCACCACAACAAATAGATCATTTTTATAAGTATATTTAAAAAAATAAAATGGTATTTGTGATATTATTATCATTATTTAAATATAAAATATTAATTAAATTCTATCTATAGTTATTGTTGAAAAATGGAAATGTTAGTCGTGCATATATATGACCTACCGTCACTAGGATTGTTACATGCTTCATTTCTCAAAACTAAATTTCGTGGTTGGGTTTAATATTATAATTGATTTATAAATATTATAATAATTTTATTATTAATAAAATAGATTTTATTTAATAATTTCTAATGTAATAGGACAAAAAAATATCAAATAAAAAATTATACAAAAACAAAGCGGTTATTACCCGAAATGTGATTTTAATAAGGAATTGGTAAAAAGAGGTAATGAATGGTCATAATTTAGTCATATATGAAATAATATATATAATTATGGTTCAATAATATATTTAAAATAAAATTATTCTTATTATAAAATATTTTTGAATGCATATGAAGGAAGTCGAGACTTAAAGTAAGGGATTTCAATGCACTTTTTATTTCTAGGAGTCATTTGAAAATTCAACACACATTTCTTATGTGTGTTGTATATATGATATCATTTTAATTATATATATATATAATATATTTATTTTTAATGATATTTAATGTTCCATTTTATATTATTCTTTAATGGTCTTAGGATTCAATATATTACTAAAGCGATAAGTGGTTTTTTTCTCACTTTTTACTTATGGGAGAAAAAAACCATATTTAGAACCTATTTCTTTTATGTGGTGTATATAATTCTCAAGAATGTATTTTATGATTTTTATTCTGAAAATTATGGGGATTTAATATCCATTTTAGGGTAAAAATTTCTTCTGGACTGTGTTTCAAAAGTTATAAAATTGGATGTATTTATGTTATAATCTCATAGTTTGTCGGGATTGTCTAGGATTAAGTCTTCAATTTTGAATTCTTATGATCTAACTCTTTGTAATTTTACTAATTTCTTTCTCCTATATTTATTCATGATATTTTTATGTAATAGTTCTATTTTTTATTCATTTATTCTTAAAATAATTAATAAAATAATTTTAAGAAAAATCGTCTTTATTCCTCTCTATGTTCAAAAACACTTTTTCTAAAAAACCATGTATTCTAAAAATGTTTTCAAGAATGATGTTAACATTCGTAAAATGATTTATTAAATAAATTTTTACTCACATTTTTTTTTCAAAATGTTATGAATGTAATCTTCATTTAATTTTCCAAATAATGCTCTTTTTTCTTTTACAAATAATAAAAAACATTTCATTATTTTAACATGTATGTCATGAACATGATTTTATACCATCATGAACATTATTTTATGAAAATAAACATTTATAATTTTTTTAGTATAATTTAAAAGAGAATTATTTACAAAATGTTTCTTAAATTTATATATTTAAAAATTAATTTTCATTTGAATAGTTATTTTTCTTAAGAAATGTTCCAAGGGATTTTTCAAAATAATTTTCCATCTATGATGAAATCAATTCATGTAAATTATGATTTATTGGGGTTATGAAACAAGGATACCATTATTATTATTTCCAAAAATGTTTTATCTTGATTATATGCTTATGAAAGCTGTTTCTCTTCCATGTGTTATACCATGATAAATTTTTATAAAACCATATTCTTATCCCATAGGTAATACTATGATGAGATGATTAAATAATAAAGAAATCTGCCTCTTTTCCACAAGTTATGATATGATGAAATGGTTTTGAAACCCATTTCATTTCATTGGTTATGATAAGATTATTTTTTTATATTTTTGCGGCATAGATACATATGATTTTTCATTATGTGGTGGGTGGTACCTATATCTCCCTCCATTTAATTGTGTAAAGATGGATAACACATGGGTAAATACGTTATATGTGAAACTTATTACATGTTAAAAATTTTATGAATGAACTTGAGAACATGTTCAAAATGTAATTCATAAACCTAATTATATGTTCATAATGTAATACCTGAATCTGATTACATGTTCACAATGTAAAGAGTGAACCAGACTGCATGTTCATAGTGTTATGCATGGATTTTTTTCACGTGTATATATTGTTATATGTGAACCTAGTTGCATGTATATATGTTTATTATATGGCCTTATTTCATGTCCTTAACATAATGAGTGAACCTATCTATATCAATACTTTTTTTCAATGTTATAATGTAATGTGTATTCCACAAATCTTGCTCTTATTCCAATTTTATGTTCTCACAGATTGTGTTTTGAGATTTCTTTATGATTCATGACTTATGAACAAATAATATTTATGAAATGAATCAATATTATTATATTTTATACGAATGGTATGGTTTTAATATTTTATTATCATTTTATCATACGCTTTTATTCATGTTATTCAACATATCACCCTTGTTTATCCTTACTGATCGTTTGAGCTCACCCTTTCTTATGTTTCATTTCCCTAGGTTATGATGAATAGTTTTAAAAAAGATATGTTTCTTAAGATTACTAAATGGTGGGATATATATATGATATAATTAATATATTTCACCAAGTTAGGATATTGTGTACCTATTCTTTAAAAGACTCTAATTTATTATGGTCATCAGGAATGTGTTTGTGTAATGTATTGAATATTTATCTAAAAATATCTAATATTTATGTCTGAAAATATTGGGTCACTATATAAAACATGTGATTAACCCATTTTTTGAACCATTATATATCTAAAAATACCACAAAATACATTATTTAGAATATTTGAAGCCTTGAAAATGGAATAGATTCATGTAATTATTAAAATATATACAATATTTCCAAGAGTTTCATTTTCCTCTATTATAAAATTGGATCACTTAAGCCATTTAAAACACACACTTATATTTATAATTACACCATGAAACTATTCCCTTTTAATATCCATATAAATTTATCCCTTAAAAAATAACACCATGGTCACTCATAGTATCCTTTTCTATTCAATTTCAAGTGAACTTCCATGGGAAAATAATGTATCCAATGTTAGTATTATCTCATTCTTAAGTTTTCTTCTTAATCTTAATATTCTAATCATATTATCACCATAATAATATGATTATTTAGGTATCATTAGTATAATTATATTTTTATATATCTATGGTAAAACCCCTAGTTATTCATTTTCATCCTCTTATAAAAACACATGAATGTCAATGGAGTGTGTGTGTGGACTACCTCCTCCACGACGAATCATTTTTTAATGTTTAGTATATTTTTTTATTTATTTTTAAAAATATATTAAAATATTTTTAAATGTAATTAAAATATAAAAATAATATCATTGTTCGGCTATTATAATGATTTTATATCAAAATAGACACCGCCTTAAACATACCCTATAATTGAGCTAAAGCGTGTTCCAATTTGGGTCGGGTTAACCACCGACAAGAATGATTCCTTAATTATATATTATGGGTGATAATAAAAACATGAAAACTAATATTATTTTAAATGAATAATAAAATATTTATTCTTATACGGTTCTTGAAATATTATATTAAGTGTTTATATTATTATTATTGTGTCACTTTCATTTGAACATATTTCATAAATAATTTTTTATCAATTCAGTTTTCACATAACATAACTAAAACACATACGTAACGAAATAGGAATCATTTAATCAATATAATTTATTTATTAAATTATCTAAAATTATATATCAATAATTAATTTTTAATCAAGTGATCGGTAATGAAATTAAAATTATTAAACATTAACAAAATAATTAATGATATTAACATAAGATGACCATAATATGATATAAATAATTAATGTAATCATGATAAAAATTATAATAAGGATTATAAAAGGGTAATTTTTATGATTAATGTAATATGATAGGATATTATGTCAGCTATTGTTTTACTAGAGGTTAAAGTGTGATCATCTAAGCAAGGAAACATGTTAATTGTTTCTGTCTCGATTTCATTTCATTGAAACATGATTGTTTTATAAACCATTTTTGTATTTGTATGGTGTAATTACTACTTAATTTCAATTTTAATATAATTATTTTCTTATAATTAATGATATTAAGTATTCAGTTTTGGGTTATCTTTGTCATGGGGTTTAGATTCAAAAGTTACAAATGTTGTAACGGGTTTTTGTAACTCAAATATATTCCTTGTGTCATAATCACTATTATTTAACTATAATATTTCAATATTTCAATATTATTCCCTAAAATAAAATAAAATTCTATTTACAGATACTTTTTAGGGTAAATATAGTTTTATACCGAAGTATTATACCTTTATGATTCTATTGTTTCATTAAAAATAATTTTTTATTTATAATAATTATCATTTATTTAAATATATTTTCATTCCATATCCATGTTTTTACTTCCCATTAGTTTTATACCTTCCTTAGTGGAAAATAATTTTTTTTATCCCAAAATATCATTTTTCCACTTTATTAATTTTAAATCAAAATGTTGTTCAAATTTTTTTGATGTGTGTTTTTTTCTAAAATTTTAATTTAAAATGTACAAAAAAATCTAAAATTGGAAAATAGAACGTTTTAACATCCACCCCAACTTTTAATTTGATAAACTTTATATCTCTTTTTAAATGTTCCATTATTAAATATTATTTTTAAAAATACAATAGTTTCATGTATTTTAACTTACCAATTTATAATACATTATATATATTTCATTTTTCAATTATTAAAGATTATTTTTATAAATAAAAATATTCAATGTATTTAACTTCCCATTTTTAAAAACATTATTTATTTTTCAAGGATCCATTATTAAATATGCTTTTTTAAAGTAAAATTTTTCAAAGAATTCTCAATTCACATATTTTAAATCTTTATGTATTTTTAGTTTTTAATTATTATAGATTATTTTAAATGTAAATTTTTTCAAAGTATATTCACATCATTTTTTTTAAAACATTATGACTTTTTAATGTATCCATTGTTAATGATTATTTTAAAGTTATGATTATTCAAAGTATTTTCACTTAGACTATTTGAAAACATATGCATTTTCAAGAATCTATTATTTTAAAAAAATCAAAAGGGATTTATTTCCTTTCACAATAATGTTTTTTAACATAACTTTTTATTTATTATTTTAATAGGCTGCATAAAATAATTTTTTACTAATCTTTATCCTCTACGTATTATATATCATGAAGTGTTGTTTTTATTACCCTTTTTATGTCATTATGATATTATTTATTTTTAAAAATGAGATTCTTTATATTATATGATTTCCTAAGTTCATGTTATGTGATGTTTATAAAAGGTTTAGGAAACAAAATCTCTTTCCATGGACCCATTAAGATATGTTTTTGATTTATTTTTATTAAAATGGAACACGTTTTTATGGATTATGACATTGGAGGTCCTATATCACTCTCCAATGTAATGGATAAGGATTTGTATCTCATGAGAAAAGGATATTAATCATGTTAATTTTTTTTGTTCACAATATAAACTATTTCATTTGGTTTTAACATGATATAAAATGTGGGAATTTTTTTTGTTCACAATATGAAGAATAAAAATTTGGTTTGCTTATAAAGTGAAACATGGATTTTTTTTGGTTGACAACATTTAGCATGGGAATTTTTTTATACCAATGCAATAATTTCCATTTTTATATTTTTTTCATAATTCTTTGTTATATCACATGCCATATTTACATATGACTATGATTGTGCCACACTTCCATGATGTTTATCAAGTTATGTCAAATTCTCAAGATTCATTTTATTTGCATGAAATTACATGTTTCCATAACTATGCATTATTTTTAGGTAAATACATATAGTTTTACATTATTTTTCCATAAATTTCACAAACACTTATAAACACCCCAAAACCTCCCAAAAATTTCCAGATACTAATCACAATCAAACCATATCTCAAAAATAAAAAGTTTTATATAACTCAAACAATAAGTGTTATATTAATGCACTATGTGTTGTAATGACCATATTTATGGGAATGAATAATATATAAAATTACAAGTCATAATCCTACTATAAATTAACCTATAAACATAACACAAGTAGCACAAGAAATAAAAACATAAAACAATCAGGTGTTAACAAGGACACAAAGAATCTTGAACCCAAAAAATTTAGCAATTAATTATAATATATATTATATAGTCACATCAGAAGGAATCAAATTTTGAAAAGGAATCTCAATTACCAATCCTTGGTTCCTAGGAAACTCATCACGTACAACAATATATCTGAGGAGGGAATCTCGATATCCAAACTCACACTAAGTATAAAGCATCCCTTCAGGGTAAGGACTTATCTAAACATCTCATATACACTAGTTAATATAATAAGTATTCTAGGGCAGGAATAAAAATATACAACACATTACACATGAAAAACCAAAACACTCTACACAGGTGAGGTTCCATGGCTGATCTCGTACATATCATGTATCATCTAAAGTGGATTTTGAGGAGAATAAAAATAGATAATATCCTACATGATATGAACCACACCAACATGAAGTAGGTCACATATATAATCTCATATTAAAAACTCATAAAAAAGGTGAACTGATTAGGTAATCCAAAAAAACAAACCTCTTGCATAGCTTAAATAACCCCCTTAAGGTAAGGTTCTATATCCCTATATCATACCTCAGCCCTCAAATTCATGGTAAGGTATCATACCATGTAAAATCTTGTACAATCCATGGGTGATGTCACATAACAACATCTAAAATCATCCCCCATTACCCATGGGAGACCACATGACCACATATTAGGCATAACCATCTCATTTACTATGACCACAATAATAATAATCCCAAATAATCACATCATAACCCATAATCCTCTCACATAGGATATGGTTAAAACCATTACTCTAAATAAATAATATAATAAGTGACAAAAGCTATGAAATAAATAATGATGATAATGAAACAATAACTCAAGAACACATCCCCAGAACAAAAGCACAATAAGGATATATCTTCAGACCCCCCTTACAAGCCCCTCAAATTTAATCACATAAACCATGTTAATTCATCTAACACCTCCAAAAATGAAGGATTCATCACTCAAACCCATATTCCAAGCCATTAATTCAACCAAGAATTAACCATGGTAAATATCTCACTCTAAGACTACTATTCCCAGATTATATCCCCACATCATTTCATGGAACCAATAATGATTTTATTGAACCCAATCAATTTTACCCATCTATATTCTTTAAGGGTTCAATTACATCAATTGAGATGAACCCGTTGACTTGACATAAAAAACTAAACATTTATAGGAAAAATAATTATCAAACATTCATGAAATTTGTAACACCATGTGATTTTAGAAAAAAATTTCTTTAAATAATTTTATTTCTTCTATATCATTCATTATGTGCAACACCATGTTTTAACGAACTACAATATACTATTAAAGTATTATTATGTGATTGTTAAAACTTATCCATTGAAATTAAAAATTATGAATATAAATAAAAAATTATTAAATATATATAATTTACCTATTAAATAAAAATTCATTAATTAAATATTATGAATTAATTACTTAGTTTTCAATAAAGATATTTTATTCTTTAGAAAATTTATTTATAGAATAATGTTATTTATTTATTTTTAGGAGAAAATTTTATAATTAATTTATTTAAAATATATAAATTTTATTATATATATATAATATTATTTTTGAAATAAGTTTATCAAAATTATCTTAGGGTTAAATTTTAATATTTTTCAAAAAAATATTGATTTTTCAATGAATAATGAAAAATGATGATTTTTATTGAAAAATGTATTTTTTAAATTATTTACAATGTTATATTTTGTTTCAAAATTATTTCCAAATAAATTTATTTAGCCCATATTATTAGTAATTTAATTAATATCATTGGATTCTATTCCATGATTAAATTTAGTATAAAAACAGTTTTATACATTGAAATCTATTTTTCTAAAAAAATGGTCTCGTCATATTTTGAATGATTATTTAAATTTTTTTGTCATATATAAAAGTTTAAATGAGTAAAATTTATTCAATATTTTTAATCAGATTTTCTAAATTTGGTAAATAGTACCTTTTAGTTTTTCCCAATATGAATAGTAACCATTGTAAAATCAATCATCTCAGTAAAGGGTAAATCAGGTTAATCTATGTTAAAACTTTGTGATAATGTAATAATATTTCACCTGTATTATTATTGGATGAAGATAATTAGACACTTATCACCTTCGGCTCAAAATTATTTTGTTTAATGGACACTTTTCCATGAAAATCACCAGTATGATATTTAATCCAAAAAAATATTACAAAATGCCAATTTCATAGTTTTAAAAATAATCTATGTGTTTATATAGGGGAAAAATAATTTTATGAATGAATATAAATATAAATTTTTATATTAATGAAGTTATTTTTCTTAGTTAAATTTATTTCTAATTTTTAGGTGTTATATAATTACCTTAATCTATTACGCAGTGCCGATAAAATAGGTATTCAATTACTAGAAAAATAAAAATAAAAGATTTTAAACATATTTAGAGTGACATAATTTGAGTGATTTATAGTGTTACAAAAATTTCATATATTAATATGATATACTAATATTGTTTTATATATTAGATTAAAATTTATTCATTTTTATTTATGTCCTTGAATTTGAATTAAATGAATAGTGTAAAAATTGACAATAATGATATTTTATCACAATAATATTTTTTTGAAAAAATTTAAAAATATAAAAATATTTAGTTAGTTCAAGGTGGATAATTTAGGGTCTAAAATATCATACATTGGATATTTATGGTCGATATTTAGCTTATTTATAAAATTATAACCCTTTAAGAGTGATAAATATGTTATTGAAGGTAATATTAAAATAGGTTAATTATGTGTTTAAACAAAAATATAAGGTTTTAAAAAAATAAACCGATACAAATATTAATTTTTTATGGGATTTAAACCCCATAAAATCTTATATTTTAATACCTGACTTTTTGTTACCATTTGAGCTAGAGAATGAATTTATTAAAATTTAATCATTTAAAATTTTCCAAAATTGCACATCGCCTCAATTATAAAATTTAACCTCCTCCCTCCCTTATTTACACCATTTTTAGCAACAAATATAGACCATGAACATCCCATTACTCTTAAAAAATAACTATCCAAGTCATGTACGTTCTTATCATCCCAAAATAGAAACACTATGGTCTTTAAATGGAGATCTAAACGATTTGTTTCAAAGAAGAGGTAGTCGCCTTAAACAATCACATTATTTTTAATTATTGTTTTTCTACTTCAAAATATATGGTATTTATCATAAAATCATAATTTAAGTATAATATATGTTCTTAAATGTTTTTATGATTATGAAATAACCATTATAAACCCTCTTTCTCATCAATTGGGAAGTTAAAGTACCGCTCGTGCGTATATATGACTTACCCTCTCCACGTAGCATACGATTCATTTTCCATCACCATATTTCATGGATGATTATTATATTGGTCTAAAGTTTATACATGATATTTATGAAATAATTATACTTATATAACCATAATATTACATCTATATTCATACATTCCAATTCTTTGGAAAACAATAATGTTGCTTGTGCGTATGTGTGGATTTCCCCCTCCAAGAATCAATTTGATTCATTTTTCATTTCTGTTTTAATTGGATGGTAATAAGGATATTATTATTAAATATATATGTTAAATATGATATAATAATGAATCAATAAATTTTAATTATTATTTATCTTTATTTATTTCTCTATGTCAAAATATGAAAAAAACGTTCATGGACCCGTATAGCCAACCGTCTCCATGAACGATGTAATTCATTTTTTTATATCTAATTTTATGGATAAATATCTATATATATATATATATATATTTAATATATATTATATTTATATCATTATTAACATTTTTGAGATAATTTATCTCTGATTGAATTACATAGATCAAATCTATTTAACCAAAACATAAAAAAAATTAAGAAAATATCATCAAGAACATTGATTTAAATAATGAATTGTGAATAAAAAGATGATAAAATGTTATTAGTAAATTATATATGGTATTATATATATATACATATTATTATGTTTAGGGAATATATTTATAATGAACTTATATTTATTATACTAGAGGTTCCAATGCGTACGATAGACGTTAGGCATGAGGTAATGGATTTTCACCTCATGATTGTCACTCTAAGACACATGCAATATTCAAAAATTATTTATTATATGTGGTGTATATAATACCCATGAATTTATTTTATAATAATTATTAGGTAAATTTTATTTATTTATATATCCATATAAGTTTCATTCCTTCATGGGGCTTATGATTCAAAGGTTACTGAAGAGGTAGGTGGTTATGTTACAAATTAATTGTTTATTGAGGTTGTTTAGATTATGTTTTGAATTAATAAGTATTATTATATAACACTCATGAAACTATTTTATTTTATTCTTTGGTTATTTATTGATATTAATTTTTTTAATTCATTTTCTTCACCTTAATTACTCAAGATACAAATTGTTTTAAATTTTTTTACTTTATCTCTCTCTTTGGTTGAAAAAGCTTTTCCTTCCATTACCATGTTTTCTAAAAAGGTTTAAAAGATGTTTTTATATTCTCTTGTAAATTTTTAATGTTTTTAAACATATTTTATTCTTTAAAAAATTATTTTAAAAGATATCTTCTTAAATTTTTTCAAATGATGTAATTTTTGACTTTTTACAAAAGTATGAAATGCATGTTTTTTATAAGGCCTGAATATAATTTACCTCTATCATGACCACTCAATGATTTGTATATTTCATTAAATATTTCCATGTTTAATTTTGAATACTTTTTTTTCTATAATATCTTTGAGATTTTTATATTTTAAAGAAGTTATTTAAAAATGGAAAGGATATTTTCCTCAAAAATATTTTAATAATATTTTAATAGTATTTTTATTCATTAAATAAGAAAAATATTATATCTTATAAGATTTACTAGTTATATGATCTATGTATACCATCCTTGTTCTTTTTATGGATGGTTTATGTTTATGATAAAAATATTTTTATGAAATCAATTCCTTTTCCATGGGTTATTCTATGATGAAATGATGAAATGTTTATGATACCAGTTTCTTTATCATGTGTTACGATAAGAAGAAATTTCTTTGAAACCAATTTATTTTCATAGGTTTTGATATAATAGTTTTTTATGATCTTATGGTACACACATGTATTATTTAAATTTTTTATGGTTGGTACCTATATCCCCCTCAAATACATTTAGTAATGATGTATAACTCATTAGGTAAATATGATATGTATGGACAAAAATTTCATGTTCAAAATTTCTTACATGATCAAAATTTTAATATCTATAAGATTATGAGTAGATATAGAATTAATTTTCATAACATTAGTAATGGACCTTAATTTAATGTCTATAAGATTATGTGTGTATTTGGTTTTCATGTCCATTAGATTATGTGTGAACCAATATTTCTTGTTTATAAGATTGTACATGTACTTGGTTCAATGTCCATAAGTTTATTTAGTGTCCCATTTTCATGTCCATAACTTGATAAGTGAACCTATTTCTATTTATACATGTTCAATAAGTTATAATATTATGTATGTGCCATAAAATCATGTCTTATTCTAATGTGTTTCCCTTAGGACTCGTGTTATTTTATTACATTATGATTCATTTCTAATGAACTACCAATAGTTATTCCATATTTCAATATTATGATCTATTATAACTAGCGTATTAATATCAAATTTTATGATAATTTTCTCATAAATTTATTCTCATGGTATACTCAAGTGAACGTTGAATCCACCCTTTTTTACCCATAATGATAACATGAGCTCACCCATTCTTATGTTTCCTTTTCTCCATGTTATATGTTTAAAAACGGTACTATTTAAAAAGAACCACGTGGGAGATGTTGCAGATATCTTATAGACCAGTTGTCTCTGTATCCATGTTTCCATCAATATTAGACTTATTTGATTCAGGCATGGATCATTATTTTATTTATTGAAAATTAATCTAATAAGATTTAATATCTATGTATAGAATATATGAGTTAAAATAATTTGTATCAAAGAAATGTTTACTTAGCCTTTTAAAACTAGTGTGTATAAATTTTGTTTATAAACTTAAAGGTAGATTTATGTATTGGATAACATCCTAATATTTTGGTAATGAACATGTATGACCTTAGGTAAACCTAAGGTGTTATAGATTGAGAAGAAGGTATCTTGATTTAGACATATAATAAATTATGTTTTGTGATTATGAGGTTTTCCACTATGATTATCATTTCTCAAAAAATGATTTTCGGTTTTAAGAAATGGATGGTCCCCAAATTAATTATGTGAACAACTAATGTGATGTCTAATGAAAATATCATCTTCGTAAGTAAATAAATGAAATTAGGTCTAAGAAAAAATATCTTGTGGCTATTCTGACACATCTTTATCAAGCTATTGGTGGTAAAATAGATCATGTTGAACATATTAATGATCTAAGTAGATAAAACATGTTATTTAATATTTTATGTGACACCACCCACCCTCCTTTTATAGGTATTCATATCAACTGATTTCTAATAAATGGATCATTGCGATGAAAAATATACTTTCTGTTCATCAGTTATTGGATCAATAAAAAGTTGTTCTATATGTTTATCATTTTAAAGATGAATAAAATCAGTGGTGGAATCTTATAAATAATATAAGGAAATAAGAGGAAATTATCTCTATAGAATATGAATAATATAAGGGAATATTTTCAAGTATGTAATTCTCTAATATTCTATGAATAAAAATGGAGAAGTAATTTTTTAAGGTTAAGAATATGGATGCTAAATTCCATAGTACCTATGAAGAAATTTTATAATAATTACAAGTTATTCTTTAGGTTTAACCGTTAGTCTTGGAATAAAAAATTAATTGATTATTTAGTTGTTTGAAACGAATTATTCAAAAGGAATTATCCATAATAAAATTTTAAATCTATGAATAAATAATTCAATGTGTAGTTAAGAAATGTATGATAGAGATTCATGGAATCTCCAATTTTTTCTCACATGGAGTGAAGAAAATTTTTCAACCTTATACTATCCAAAATGTGGAAAGGGGAACTCAAGAGAATTATTAAAAGGAATGAGAAGATGTTTCTAGTGTAGGAATCTTGGATATCAATAAAAAATGTTAGTGTTGTAAAGTGGTCACATAATGAAATAAATTGAGAGAGAGAGATAAATAGAATAAACCATTCACATTTCAGTGCTATAAATTTAATGATTTTGGGAATTTTAAAATAAATTCCCTAATCCAAGGAATAATGAATATTATAAGACAAAATAACCTCTAAAGTCAAATGAAAAAATGTAAATATTATGAAATTAGAATAGTTTAAGTGAAACATGATAGTTAGGGAACACTTATCCACCACTCTAGAATTAGGGATTCCATGTTGATGTTTGTATGCATAATACCTATGAAAAGTTTATCATTCAGTGAAATTTAATGTGATTATGGTAATTTATTAACTCTCCCTACATAGATTACATGTATATTTCTAGAATAAATAAATCATATTCGATTTTTTAAATTAACCTATGATCATCTATTAGTGAGAGGATGAACCAAAAAATACAATAAAAATATTTATGGTTAGGATAAGAGTGTATATAAGAAATAAGGGATGGATTATCTTTTATAAGAATATATGATTTTATTATAACTTTATTTTGGGATGTGATTAGTATATATTGTATAATATATGATCTATTTATATAAATTTTGGTATGATACATTATGATTGATTAAAATTATTGTTATGTTGATCATGGAAGGATATGATATCAAATCATATGTGGGTTTCTATCTTGTTTAGAAAAAGTTTGGAAGAGTTTTAATGTAAGATATTTATATAATAGATAAATTTGATTTTTTTGTTATTTTTTAAGATTATATTAGGATTTATCATATTAGATAACATGTATGAAAAATTGTTTTTGATAAATATAATGATATATGGAATGAATTATCATTAATTTATGGATCTTATGATCCATTAAAATTTAATTTTAGTTCTTAAGGAATAAAAATCATCCAGAATATCCGTTTCATGGAGTAATAGATGAACTGGAAATTGATTGAAGCACAAATGAAGGATAAAATAGTGATTATGGTATGAAAATGATTCTAGTATCTATATTTTCTAGTGTTCACTATCATAATCCCTCGAATTTAGGAAAATTATTTTGAAATAAAATGTTATAATTGTACCTTTATTTTTTTGAATTGATGGTCTTTTCACATTGAAAGATTTATGGTTTTGAGGTCTTTTAATTTCTCCTCACAATGTTCTATAGCACTCCATATCAATCATTGGGTATTAGTTTCTCTTCTATTTCAATATTTTCACTTCTTACAGACTCTTTCTTATTCAGAAACCACGTTGTTATTCCTTGACATGAATTATGTATTTCCCTTCCCTTTTTAAGAGGAAGTTTTTTAACCCTATTTTCAATGTAGGCTCTCACAATAGGAATTTTAAATGTCAAATATTTATTAAGGAGAACGTGTTCAAATTGAGAGGATAAAATTTAATAAAGGGTTATAATGTAACAAACTGATATTTTAGAATGTATTTCTCAATAATAATTTTCTTTCGTTGATAGATTGTTCTATACAGAACATTAAGATTAAATGAATTGCGATATACTATTAAAATATTGTTATTTGACTATTATAAATTGGTTGTAAAAATTGGTGAGTATGAATAATATTAACCAAATTATGAAATTTATATAAATTAATTATGTTAAAAAATATTAATTTAATCTTAGTAAATAATAACTCAATTTTTAGTAATGTTATTTTACCCATATAAAATAAATTTTCTTCAAAAATAATATATATTTGGTTTTATAAGAAAATATTATAATTAATTTATATAACATAGATTTATTTTATTTTATAAAAATAATAGTTTGTTAATCATAATATCAAAATCACCATAGGGTGAAATTTTTAGATTTTTTTGAAAATATTGATTTTACGCTGAATAGTGAATATAACAATTTTTATTGAAAATAATATTTTTATTTACACAATTTACACCGTTAAATTTTGATTTAAAATTATTTAAAACTAAAATTATTTATCTTATATTATTAATAATCCAATTAAGTTCCTTGGAATCAGTCTTATGATCATATTTATTATAAAAACATTTTTATATATAAAAGGAATTTTATTGAATAAATGTTTTCATCATATTTTGAGAGTTTAATTTAAAATTGGTCTATGAAAATTTTGAAATTTTAATTTGATAAAATATATTCCATATTTGGAATTAAGAGGTCATTATTTTTTAAACACTCCCATCTTTTTTTTGGTTAATATGAATAGTAAACATGGTATAATTTATCACCGAGATGAAGGGTAAATATGGTTAATCTATGTTAAAACTAAGTGATAATGTAATAATATTACATATATATTCTTATTGTATGATTTAAAATAATCAATTATCAAATCAAACTCAAAAATTATATGTTGAATGGATAATTATTCTTTAAAATCTCCAATATGATATCAAAATCAACGAATGATACAAAATATCACTATCTTGTTTATAAATATATTTTCTATGATTATATTATGAATGAATATA
Organism: Viscum album; assembly: GCA_963277665.1. Classification (NCBI taxonomy): domain Eukaryota; kingdom Viridiplantae; phylum Streptophyta; class Magnoliopsida; order Santalales; family Viscaceae; genus Viscum; species Viscum album. The sequence goes on along the minus strand of OY728131.1, from coordinate 1,644,447,442 downwards.
AATGTATATTTTTATTTTTAGGAAATTATTTTAATTATAGAAATTTATTTCTTATTTTTTTTATTATATAATTAGCTTAAATGATTACACAACACCAGCACAATATTTATTCAATTAATGAAAAAAATAAAATAGGTGATTTTGAAAATATTAAAATGGATATAATTGAGTAATTTATAGTATTCCAGAATTTAATAGATTAATGTGACATATTATTGTTTTATTAAAAGGATTACATTTTAATTTTAACATTTTATTTATACCTTTAAATTCAAATCTAATGAATAGTGTCCAAATTTATATTAATGATATTTTATCAAAATTATCTTTTATTATATTATTTTAAAATTATAAAAATATTGAAATAGGAAATTTTGAATAATATATGGTCTATGATTTTATCCATTGGCTAATTATGTGTCAATATTAACCTTATATGTAAAATTTTAACCCATTAAGAGTGAAAAATATGTCACCATGGTTAATGTTAAAATATGCCAATTAAGCGGTTAAACAAAACAATACTTTTAAAAAAACCACCTAAATATATACAAAAATTATTTATTGATGGTATTTAAACCCCATCCTATATTATATTAAAAATCCTTGAATTGTGGAGTCATTTTATTTAGATAATTACTATTTAAAATTTAATGTTTTAAAATATTACAAAAGTTCCCCTCTCCTCTATTATAAAAGGTAACTTTCTCCCTCACTTATTTACACCAAATAGAGAAAACTATCTCAAAAAATCTATAACCATTCCTATTATTAACATATTTATTCATTTTTTAGAGGATATGGTTTTCCAAAAAGTCTTAGTCCAGAAACCTTAAGAGGAGATCTAAAGGAGTTGTTTTAAAGAAGTGGTAATAGCCTTAACCAGTCAAATTCTTTATAATTCTTCTTTTAACTCCTCTAAATATATTGTAAATATCATAAAATAATAAATTAATTATTATGAATTTATTTATATGTTATTATGATTATTAAATCACCATTATCTTCCCTCTTCCCCATCAAACGTGAAGTGAAAGTATCACTTGTGTGTACATACAACTTACTGTATCCACGCAGTGTTATAATTCATTTTCTATCACCATATTTCATGGATGGTTATTATTATGGTTTTAAAGTTTATATGTGATAATTATGAAATAATTATACTTCTAAAACATTACTATAAAATCTAAATTCCTACCTTCTAATCCATTGGAAAATGATAATGTCGCTTGTGGGTACGTGTAGACTACCACCTGCATGAAGTGATGTGATTCATCTTTCATTTCTTTTTTACATGGATGGTAATTTGGATAGATTTAATGAATTATATATATATATTATAATAGTTATTCTTGATAGGTAAATTATTATATTCCTTTATTTCATTCCTGTAGTCAACAATTAAATACAACATTCATGTGTTCATATAGCTTACCATCTCTAGGAACAGTGTAATTATTATTTATATTTATAATTTTATAGATGACTATATGTATGTATATAAGGAATGTATTTGATATTTATATCAATATTAACATTTTAGTGTTTTGGTAAAAATGATCATAGTATAAATACCTAAACTACCAAACCAAAACAAACATGAAAAATGAAGTAGATATCACCCTACAAAAAATCTGTATATTACAAGGGGTCATTTTTTAAATTTTATGGTGTTATAAACCCCTCTAAAACATTATTGGTGGTTTCCAAGAACCCGTGATAATGTTCCCGCAACATATTCTTAGATTCAGTTGTAATCAACCACTAGTAAACTATATGTAATATTAGAGGCAGTTATTTTAGAGGGGGTTTAAATCCCCTATATTATCATGTGATGATTTTAGAAATTGTTAAATTAGAGGTGTTTTCAACCTCTTATAATTTTTGTAGTAGTTTAGAGGGGATTTAAGACCCCTTTAATTTCATGTAAAAATCCATAAATTATAGGAGGTTGAAACTGTCTCAAAATTTTTTCCAGATTTAGAAGGGATTTAAACCCCCTCTAATTTTATAAAAACAATTGTGGCGGATGAGAACAATGTATAAATTAGAATAATTTCTGTTTTTTTTCAGAAATCCCTTCCTCCCCAGGATCTTAAGGGAAGCACCCCCTCATGTACGGTGGTGTTCACCCGATTCCTCTACTCCCTCTAGTCCTATGTGCTCCTTTGGTCCCCACTACAGTTCGTGGGATTTCACTGTCCATGTCATTCGGTCTCCTATCAAGTCATGTTTCCCCTCCAGTCCTAGAAAGTCCCCCATTTTTCATGTATATTAAATTTATCTTTCAAGGTTTCAAATGCGCAATCAATCAAAGAAGGAGCCAGCCACACCCAATCCTTATATCACTATGGTATATTTTACTTCATGTTCTAATATACCCATGATTCTATATATATATATATATTATTTATTATACAAATAATTTTTTGTATAATATATTTACATATAGTTAAATATATAACTTATACATACTTTTATGTAAATTAATGTATTCATGTTTTTATTATGTATATATTTTATAATATATTTAAATCTCATGAGTCAATATATATATCACATTATATATTCAAAAAAATATATATACATTTTTTTGGAAATATATATATATATATATATATATATATATCAATTTAAAAATATTTATATGTACACAACTCAAAAATATCACAATATATATCATATATATATATTTATATTATTTTCTATATTTATGTGTAGATTCAATTATATATTTTTTATATTATATATTTATATATTACCAAAATATATTATACAAATATATATATATATATATATATATATTGTATTTATATATGTATACAATTTAATATATTTTTATTTTATTATATTTAATTTACACAAAATTAAAATAATATCTGTTTAAATTAATTATTATATATATAATATTATATTATATATATTCTTATTATATAATATGATATTTCTATATTGGTGAAATTTTATGTATATTAATATATAAATATATTACTAAAATTAAATATATTTATACGTATATTTATATTTTTATATATATTTATATTTGGAAAAAATATATATTTAATATATTAATTTAAATAGTTATATATATGTTAATATGAATTTATTTATTAATTTTTATTTTTATTTATATATTTATTTATATATTTTTATATATATTGTATTTCTAAATTTATTTAAATGCATATGTATATGTATACAATATATAATACATTTATATATATAATTAGATGAATTTATTTTATATATTATGCATAAAATTATATATATTATACAGAAAATCAAATACATTATTTATATAATACATACATGATTCTTAATATTCATGAGTTTAAGTATCTGTATAGTCAATTATTATTATTAATATATAAATTATAAGAAACTACAAGGTTTTTATATGACAGATTTTTTAAATAAATAAATTTTACAAATATAGTTATATAATATATTTATTATTTTATATTATAATTAATATTATATGATATACCATTTTATAGAAATAAATAAATATTAATTTACACATTATATGGTTATATTTATGTATACATAAAAATACTATTAAATATAATCACTTAAATTATGTATATAAATATATTTTTATAATTTATTTATATAATGTATTTAAATACTTTAATATATTATTTTTTAGTTGTGAGTATATATATATATATTAAAGAATTTATTTTCTTATGAAAATAAAGCGAGTTCACGAAACCCTCTAATCAAAGGGATTAGTGGTGGTTCATGAACCCCCTCTAATATAATATATTATAGGGGGTTCATAACCCTCTCTAATTTAATAAATTTTAGGGAATTCAAAACCACCTATTATATCATAAAATAGAGGGGGTTCAAAACCCCCTATGATTTAAGAGATTAGAAAGGTCATAAAACCCATCTATTTTTTTTTTAAAAACAAATTCCATTATAAATATATAGCCTCTAAAATACAAAATATTATTATATATACATCCCCTAAAATCCAAATGAATATTATATATATAGGGAACCTATAAAATCCAACACACATATTGTGCCATTAATTATTAAATTAGTGGTGGTTTTGACATAACCACCTCTAAAATACAACAAAATATTAGAACAAATTCAGTAAATTTTTTGAAGGGGATTCTTAAACCCTATAAATTTTAGTATTAGAAGGGGTTGTGCATAACCCCTTCCAACCCCCCCCTCTAATCACACAATTTTTTGTAGTTTTACATGAAAAAGTGATTTCAATAATTATTTTCTAATGAACAGGTGATAAAAATTTATATGTAAAACTTATATGTTTTGATATATATATATATATATATATGTTTTGTGTGTGTGTGAATTAGAGAGTATGGTTATGTTATATATTTACAATAAACCTATATTTATTATACATGAGGTTCTAATGTGTATGAAGGAAGTCGAGGCTTAGGTACAGTATTTTTATCCCATTGTTTTCTCTTTGTGACATGTGCCATACTCGACACTTGTTTCTTATATGTAGTGTATATTCAATCTATGAATGAATTTTATAATTCTTCTTATGAAAATTATGGGTATTTATATATCCAACTAATTTTATGTCTCCCATGGGGATAACATTTTAAATGTTTCCAAAGAGGTAAGGTTTTTATGTTATAATTTTATTTTTTATCAGGATTGTTTATGAATAAGTTTCAGATGAGGAAATATTATGATCTATCAATAATGAGACTCTGTAATTTTTTATCATCTGGTTATTTCATGCAAACACATGTTTTCCATTTGATTTCCTCAATTTATGTAATCAAGAGACTGATAATGTGTTTTAATGAAAATTTCATGTATCTCTTATTTCAGTCAAAAAACCTTTCCCTCCATATCTGTATTTTTCTAAAAATGTTTTAATAAGTTTTCTAATATTCTACAATAATTTATGAAAGAAATTTTCAACATATTTTACTTTTTTTTGAACTTATCTTCTTTCCTTTTTGTAAATGCGGTACTTCATGAATTTTTTTTAAATGTTTCTAATGATTTTTTTATCTTATACTACAAGAACATAATTTCCCACTATCATGTTCAATCAATGCTTTGAAACTCCCTTTACAAGTTTCTATGGTTATTTTCAAATAAGACTTTATCCATGATATTTTTATCATTTTCAGATTTTAAATATATGATATCAAAATTGAAAGGTTATTTTCAAAAAGAATGTTTTGTTGATATTTTAATTGTATTTCTACTCATCATAGAAAATAATTCTTGATATCACATATAATTTACTAGGGATATGATACAAGGATAAAATCCTAATTTTTTCTCTGTATGGTTTATGTTTATGATGATAATATTTTTATGAAACTAATTCCTTTTCTAGGGGTCATACTATGATTAAATGATGAAATGTTTATGAAGCCTATTTCTTTTCCATGGGTTATGCTATAATGAAATGTTTTTAAAATCCATTTATTTTCATGGGTACTAATAAGATGAATGATTTATGATGTTGTAGAACACATATCTATGATATTAATTATATTATTTGTGGGACTTATATATCCCTCCAATTCATTTGGTAAATATAGATAACTCTTTAGGTAAACAAGATATTCCTAAACCTGATTTTATGTTAATAGTTTAATTTGTGGATCTAGATTTTATGAACATATGATTAATCATTGACCTAGATTTCATATCAATCAGATTAATAGTGGACCTAGATTTCAGTTCAATAAGATTATGTGGGGATCATGTTTTCATGTCCATAAGTATATGCATTAACCTAGTTTTCATGTTTGTTAGATTATGAGTGGACCTGGTTTCATACCCATAATTTTAAGTGAGGGCCTAATCTTATGGTCTTAAAATGGTGAGTAATAATTTTTCAATTAATACATGTTCACAAAATTATTATCTTATATTGATTCCATAAACACTTGTCTTATGCTAATGTTATTCTCTCAAGATACATGTTCTTTGATTCCTTTTTGATTCATGTCTAATGAACTGTCATGATTTATGACATGTCTGAATATTTTGATATATAATATATAAGGTATCAATTTCAAATGTTATGATCCTGTTCTCATACCCTCATGGTCAATTTAATTTTAAGTGATCGTTAATTTCTTCCTTGTTTACCCTTACTGATCTTCCGATATCATCCTTTCTTATGTTTCCTTTCCCCAGGCAATAAAGAAAGGTATTATATCTGATATGTTGAATAAGGATTCTAGTTATGAGGAATTATATGGGATATAATGAATCTATATTATGAAGTATAATTTTATTTATCCATGTTCCCACTGATAATAGACATATACTATTCTGGTGTGGTTTATTATGTTATGTATTGGGTATTCATCTAATAAGATGTAACATCAATGTATGGAATGTATAGGTCTCTATAATAGTCCATAAAACCACATATAAATCCTTAAACATGTTATGTGATCCATATAATATCATGAATCATTAAGAGATATGAAGAAAAAACTAGGAAATAAAAATTAAGACATGCAACAAGTCATTCAATATTTAAAAAATATAGCATTTCCATCATGAGATCAACCATATAAAAACAAATCTCAAACCAAGTACTCATATGCTTACCTTAAGAATCAAGTTAAATAATATATATAAATCATTTAATAAAGGATTTAAATATAATCTTTACTTACTCTATATCCTTTTCCAAAATCCCAATGAAATCATTATTTTGAAAACTCCAAATTTTTTTGATTCTATTTTAAAATCATTACATGAGATAACCATTTTCACCATGAAATCTGGTCTTAAAAAAATTTATCAATAAATATTTTTTCCTTCATAAAGAACTTTTTAAATTCAAATTTAATAATGAAAACATATTTTCTTTTATAATACACTTTTTCCACCAAATAAACCATCAATAGGAACACTGAAACAAGTTTGATCAATGAACCACCAATGAAACATTTAACATGTTATGTAGTACTTGTTGACCATTAGTCCAATTTAATCTCATCCCAATTTATGGAGTGAGATCACACCAATTCTTGAGAAAATTATTGAAATAATACTAATGATATCACATGAACCTAAAATCACAAAATAACTTTGAGACATAGTAATTTAAGATGCACATACCTCAAATAGATGTCTATAAGTTGATCCTAAGAATATATCAACCTTCTCTATGTCTAATAGAACCTATTTAATCATTAAACACTACCAATGTGAACCATATCCCATTTTATAAAAAAATAAAACATGGAATAATTGATTCTGAATTCACCAGTCTGCATCACAACACTAAAACCATACAAACCTGGTATAGTCCACTCTCAAAATGCACTTAAACCAAATCTATACAGAATTAAATATTTTTATTTAATAGATATATCTTTTCCATATTTTATATATCCATTAATTTCACCATAATTGGTGGAAATCCATAAATAACTCAAATCAAGGACATAACTCAATGAAACAAAAATAAAACCCATTAAATTAATCAACTCAACACCTCCCTAGAAAACTCTCACCAAATATTCATCACACCATCCTAATTTGATCATGTTATGATGAAATCTACATCAAAACCTAGTTCGGGGTAACCATGATTGATGTATTGTGAAAGGGGATAATAACCAAAGAAAATAAATAAAATATTACCTTAAATTATGAGGCAAACCACCGTTATTCACAATATATCAAGAAAGTTGAAAGGGAAAAAAGTAAGGGGATATGAGATTTAGTTACAATTATTCACACATTCAAAAAATAAAAAACAGTAAAGGGGGTTTCTAATTTAAAATCATAAAACAACATATACCTATTATCATTTTAGTGTATATATTATTTCCATTAATTTGGAAAATTCTAGATCAATCATTTATTATTAAGTAACCCTTATATATAACTATTATGTATCATCTATAAATCTTAAATATCAAACCTTAAGTATCAAATACATTTCCTAATACCAATATACATGGTCTATATAACCTTAACATATAATTCAAAACAAATATAACGCATTGAGGGATTTTTCAATTTTCTAAATATGATGTATGATAGTAAACATAATATATTAGGGAAATATACCATTTTTCTGACCCAACTTTGGTAACCCTAACATTTCAGGGATTTAACCCTTATACATAACAAGGTAACTTATGAGTACCCTTAAATTTCACCCTACCTTTATATATGCACCAAAAAATATTAACACATGAGGACATGGAAATCTTCTAAATATCATGACCATTATGCATGAGGACCCTTAAACATAAGGACTTACCAGTTTTTCACAATTTTCAAGATTCTTATGTATGATGATCTATACACACCATGATGTTAACCTTTACACATCCAAATTTAACACATATTTATCACACACACGTATATACTATTAATTCTTCATTTTACTGTCCAATCCCATGAAAACACACCAAAAACCATCTCTACCAATCTCTAAACAGTAATTGATCATCTAAACAGATCCAAAAATACACTGTAGATGTTTTCTAGCTCAAAAATTTCAGTAAAATATCAATTAAAAAAATATCATACTCTAAGACCAAAATTCATTTTTTTTAATTTCCAAAAACCTGTAAAAAAATACTAATTTCATAGGACATGTGGTATGTAACACCCTAGGATTTCATAATATGTTATCTCTTTAAAGTAATTCAATAGCTTATGACAGACACAATAGTGAGTTCGAGCGCACCACAACTTACAAAACTAGCCTTTTAAAATGTGATTATGTATATTATTACCTATATTATTAATTTTATATAGTACATATAATTTTAGTATCCATATTATGTGTTTTTAGACATAATATAAGAACAAATCAAAATTTTCAAATAAGAGAAGTTTTTTCAAAAAATGCAATTTTACCGCCTTTTAATGGAGAACCATTTTAAATACAATATTTGACAATTTTATAGACTCAATTTGAAAAAATAAATTTCTACTTTATATGTAAGAAATAAAAATTCAGTTTAGATAAAATTTTGGTGTTTTTCTGATAACTTTCATATTTTGATGAATAGTGAAAATAATAAATTTTAATAAAAAACAATTTTTTAATCAAAATAATTTATATTGTAAAATTATACATTTAAATGGTTTTGAAGATTAATTAGATTATATTTTTATCCTTTAATAAAATTTTTGTCATTAGAAGTAATTTTATCTTTAAATTGGACATAAACACATATCAATGTTTTGATAGTTTTTTCTTCTCAAACACCCGCTTTCTGGTTTTGACAATGAGAATTAATATTAAATTAATTAATGAAACATTAATGTTTTTAATTTGGTAAAATAGAAATAATTTTTTTATTCAGAATATCAAAATTTTCTTAGGTTGGATTTTTGGAATTTTTCTGAAAACATTCAATTTTTGATGAATAGTTAAAATACTGCATAGTACTTAAAAACGACTTTTTTCATTTAGATAATTTTTTTAATAAAAAATTTATCCTAAAATAGATAAATAATACATATATTAGAATAATTCAAGTCATTGGAGTCATTTTAGAATAATATTATATATATAAAATTATATGGAACCATTTCAACATCTTTTTACCCTCCTTCTAGGCATATTTACCCACCTTCTAGGCACGTTTACTGACCTTCTAGACATATTTGAGAATTTGCATAAAAAGTAATTTTACCAATTTTTTGAATTTAATTTTAGAAATACATGAAACAAGGTTTACATTATTATGAAAAATTTGGTTTAATAGGATGAAAATAATTTTTGGTGAATAGTAACATTTAAATTTTATTTACCATAGTTTAAAGTAAATAATGTAATTAATGGTAAAAAAATATTATAATTAACCCAAAACATGTCCTAATTATATGGGATAATTTTATTTCGACCAAAATTAACCTTAGGGAAATAAATAAAATCCTTTTGATCCATTTGGGTTTGATTAAGACATTTATTATATTTTATATAAAGAAGAGTTAAAAGTGTTAAATTCAATGTTTAATAACTGAACTATTTTTAATATTGGGATATACATAATATTAATTTGACTATATATATTCATTAGAAATATAATATTATTTCCTACATCATCATATTTTATTTATAAATTTTAGACATTAAATAATTAATGTCATATATGACACAACGATGAAGCAGTAATTACCTTATTAATGAAATATTAAAATAATTGATATTATAAATATAAAAATAAATGTAGATTGAGACATTTGATTCCATAAAATAATTTTATAGGTGAATATGACATGTTAGGGGTTATTTAATATATTTTTCAAAGTAACCAACTTGTTATGAATTCCACAAAACCAAATACTAAATAGTGTCAAAATTGACATAAATGAGTTTTTAAAACAAATACTATATTATTAAATGATATAATATTCCTAAAAATATAATATTTGACCAAAGGACCTATAAACTGATATATATTTCATTAATGAACTAATTTAGGTTCTCTTGGAATTTTATAGTATGTTTATTAACAATTTATTATAATAATACAAGAAGACATTGTAGAAGTTATACTATTTAACTAAGGGTTAAATCTAAAATATAATTTTATTATGGAGACACAAACTTTTCTAAAACCTAATATCTGAGTGTATTTCTACTCACAATCACCTTATCCTTGAAATAAATCAATTTTGAGCAATTATAAATCCAAAATAAGATTAGAATAAATTAATATTTCATGCTTTTCATAAGGTTCTCCTCACCTATCTTATAAAAGGGTACATCCCATTCTCTTAAATTCACACCTACAAAGCCATTTGGCTTGTCCATACCCTTATAAAATCTCTTCCCAACTACCCTCAATTAATCTTAGTGACCTTACTTTGATCATAAAGTCATCCTATGGAGCCCCTTAGTTCAAATCAAAAGTAAGAACCTTAAGAATAGGTAATTATTTCATCATCTCATTCAAATTTATTTTCTTCTTCCACTTCCACTTTCCTTGTTGTTTCCATTACACAATAATAAATCAAAAACCTTATAAATAATATGATGTTATTATAGATATGGTACAACTATATTCATTATTTTATCCATCCTATGAAATAAAATGTCACCATACATGCGTAGGTACGGCTTACAGTCTCCATGTCGTGGTGTAGTTTGTTATTCAAAAATTCAATATTCGAATGGGTTTAATAATGATTATAATTGATATAAATAATAAATATAAAATTTTAATGATTCTTTATATATATTATACCATCCAATTACATAAAATTTCTCCATTAATATAATTATATCATCACTCGTTCGTACCTACAGCTTATTGTATCCACGACACGATGAGATTCATTTCCACGTTCACCATTAAACGATGATTATAAATATATATTATTAATAAGTATGTAATATATTACCTAATAATAATACTGGAATATATATATATATATATTTACATATATCTCATTATCATACTTTCGTTCAATACGATATGAAAATGGAAACGACGTTTATGCGTATGTACGACCTACCGTCTCCATAAACAATGTTTTCCATTTCATATATTTATCTATTATACATACTTTTATTCTGAATATAGATGATACATAAATAATTTTTTATATTCTTTAATCAATTAAACCATTATATAAGTTATATTATCTATAATAACAAGTTAAAACACGTATGATAAAGAAAGTTATTATGACCCAGAATGATATTTTAACATAGAAATTATTATTACATTGGAACTATAAATCCATAAATGAATCAGGTATGATATCATAAATATGAATATGGTTCTTTTATAAGTTAATAACACACTATGGTCATTATATAATAGGTTAAACAAACCCTTGACCAAAGTAAAGTACAATGTAAGGGTTAATTTTACAATATCTTTATTATCTGAGATTGTTTAAACATAAGTATTTACAGGGAAATCTTTATCATCTGCATTCATGTTTCTGAAAAATGTATTTCAATTTCATTACTATTTACTAGACTATGGTTTAAAGTCATTTATACCCTTATTTGAATTTTTATAAAATGGTGTGAATGGAATCATTCTATTTCTTTCCAAACAAGGTACTTTATAAACGTCTCAAGAAATTAAGGAAATAATGTTTTTTTAACTTATATGATGGGTGCAACTATTTTCTAACATTATAAAACCTTCAAATATTCCCTTACAAGAATATAAATTTTTTTTCAAAATAAATATTTTCTTTACTTTTGAATTTTTTAAATGTAGAAAGAAATATTTCACTCAAATATTTTTTGGATTGATTACATCTATGTCAACATCCTTCATTGGATTTTACATTTGTTTGATTTTGGTTTATTATGATAAAATCTTCCATATTGTATTGATGATTTTTTTATATGTTTGACTATGGATGTGTTATTTTTTACCATTTATAGTTTGTGGTTAATGTATTGACATTCTTTATGCTAGTTTTAATACAAATGTTTATATTATGTTTTTACCTTTTCATATGAGTAATGCATTGGACTTAGGAAGTGATAGGTGGAGGCCGCTATAACACCTCAATGAATTAGTAGGTATTAGGAGAAAAAGTAGTGATTTGGATAAAGGGCTTGAAAAAAAATTTATTTTAATTCTTCGGAAGAGGCCTTGACTATTTTGTTATGATGTCTGACATTATGAATTTCATCATTATGAAATTAGCTATTGCTATTACATATTATTATTCAACAAGTAGAATATCCATGTGAATAAGTAAATTGCATTATTTAATTTATCTTTTCTACATTACACTGATTTTTATGTTTGAAAGGCTTGTGTTTCAGTCTTATACATTGACATTGATTTTTATGCTTATTTAGACAGTTTCTAATATATTTTTATCTTTAATGAGCATCTGAGCTCACCCCTTTCTTATGTTTTATTTTTTCCAAGATGTGAAGAAGTGTATTATGATTGATATTCAGGGTTAAGATAGAGGAATAATAGTTTTCCCATAGTATTATTTATGTTCTATTTTATTTTGAAAATTTTAATGAAACATTCATATATTTAATTTGTTTTCCAAGACTGCTAAACTGATATGTCCTTTGAGACTTTGTTACTTGTAATCATGCTACTGTGTTAAAATAATTAATCAACTATGGATAACTAGTGTCAGAGAGTTATAGTTCGTATTAGTGGAAGTTTATCAATAACCTTTGAAATATATTTAAATAAACTCTGATTTTGAAACATTTATCTAAGATAGAATTTGAGGATTAGTATAGAATAACTTCCTAGAATTTTGTTAATGTAGATAATTTTGTGAATTTTCCTAAAAATAAACCCCTTTTGGATACGAATAGGTAGAGGCAGCTCTGGAATATATTTATCAAGGGGTAAAACCTTAAAACACTAGTTTGATCTATACTCAAACAGGAACTAGTTCACGACACTGGGCCTTGCTTCACTCTTGGTTATAACACTCTCAGTGGATATGCTTAATATAATTCATGTTTTCATTATAAAACATTTTGAAGGATTCATAAGTAAATTTGTCAGCAAAGAAACCATTTTTATGATTATGATACTAGATGTGAGAAATTATTCAATTAATGTTGATAATTTTTCTAGTTTTTGGATTATAAATTATGATATGATCTGACCTATTGTATGTCACAATTTAGAAATAGAATCCAGTAGAAGGAATGAGAACTCTAGCAATACACATGATCCGAAGAGTAATAAGGGTAATATCTTTCATGGTCTTAATCCAAAATTTATATGGGAAATAGTCACCCATGTATTCTAATCATATGAACAAATATTATCACGTGTCAATAAGAAAATTAAATAATTCTCTAAGTTGTATGGATTTTAATGGAATCCTGATTAGAAGAGGAGGGTAGAGAAAAATAGGGATAAAGGGAATAATGGAATGAAGGATTTTACCGTATGTGATAACTGTAGAAAGAATCACCCAGCGTAGTACATGAAAGGAAAGAGATTCTGTTATAAGCGTGGAGAAAAGGACACCATGTTCGTTATTTCAAGGGTATGAAAAAGTTTTGAAAAGTACAATGCTTCATCTATTAGGAGTTGGGACACTACGTGAATCAATGTCCATATCATCATAGTATACCCAAATTGATGATATTGGATAATAAACAAGTTATGATACCACCATAAATGAAGAGGAATAATTAGTTTTCTTATGTTGTTATTAATGAATTGTGTCATTTGAGTACAATTTATATGAATTATTAAGTATATAATAATTTTACTAAAATAAGGATTTAAAATTTTACGGTACCATGAAATGTGACAAAGTTTTAAGTTAATAATTTTGTAAAACATATAGCTGGGGAAAAAACAACCCTTAATATGTTTCTGAAATTGAGATAATGTTTTCTGAATAAGATATAATTGAGTTGGATATTGTATATTTGATATTATTGACTAGCTTGGATCTAATTAATTGTTTGTTTATTCCATCATTGTTGGAGTTGACAACATTTTTGGAATTATGAAGTATATTCGATATTCTGTAAGGAATAATGGATCCTGAACGTATTCAATACGGTTTCTCGATAACTCAAGGTGTTACAATGTTTTAAGAGAATACACAATGAAGGTATTCACATGTTATTGCATGGAAAAAGTGAGCTTCATAATGTTTACTGTCCTTATAAATTCTCGACAGTGAGTTTGGACAAAAATATTTTTGATAAGTCAATAGGTTGGAATAAATTAAGTTGAAAATTGGATACTATTGTTTAAGGTTAAAACATTTATTAAGATTATTTTTCTATTATTATAAAAACAAAAACCTATATTTCAAGCGACAACATGTAACATCCAGCAAGGCCGCGAGACATGAACCCACAACCAAAGGGCGAAAAAGGTGCATCACCTATAACTGGCTTACATGATGTCCTAGTTTTTATAATATCATTTTTAAATGGTCTGATAGATGAATTATAAATTAATTATTTTTGGAACCCTATACAATTAGGATAAATAGAATATCGTTGAATTTTATTATCTTTTGGAGTGAAAGATGAGTTTGTGGTAGAAGTTAGTTGAAAGATGGAACTCTACTTATCAAGTATTTTTTTCTCTTATTCTAGGAAGAAATTAATTCATAAACTTTAGGTAAGTGATCTTAAATTCAGAAATGTTTTATTTTAATACCTTATGTTTTGTTGAACTGATGATATTTAAATTAGCATAGATTTATGGCTTTATGGACCTCAATATTCCATTTATTGTTCACTTGTTTGTGATTGATGACCTTTATAACTCCCTATAAACATTTACATTTTCCCTCAAATTACATGTCTCCAATTTCCACCAATGTTCTACTATTCGTAATCATATTTTGGTGGTGAATTTTTTCATTTCCCTTTCCCTCTTATAAAGAATAATTTCAGTAACCCTATTTCAAATGTGGGTTTTCCAAAAAGGTATTTTCTATTTCCAACCTTTTGTTTTCGAAGAACAATTTCAAATTGCGAGTATAGAATTTATTTAATGGGGGGAGAATGTAACACCCTATGATTTCATAATACATTATCTCTTTAATGTAATTCAATAGCGTGTCCCACATGCAACATTGAGTTTGATCACACCTCGACTTACAGAACTAAATGTTTAAAAAGTGGTTATGAATAATATTTACTGCATTACAAATTTTATATAGTCCATATAATGTTAACATCCATATTTTGAGTTTTTAGACATAATATAAGAACAAATCCATTTTTTCAGATAAAAGAAGTATTTTTCAAATAAAGGTAATTTTACTACCACTTAATGGAGAACCCATTAAATCCACTATTTGATACTTTTATATATTTAATTTTACAAAATAAACTTCTTCTTTAGAAATGAGACATAAAATTTTAGTTTGGATAAATTTTTGGTGTTTTTCTAAGAAGTTTTATATTTTGATGAATAGTGAAAATAATATATTTTAATTGAAAACAACTTTTTTAATCAATATAAATTATACTATTAAATTATAAATTTGAATGGTTTTGAAATATTATTAGATTATATTTTTATCATTTAATACAATGTTGGTCATTGGAAGTAATTTTACATTTAAATTTGACATAAACACATATCAATCTATTGATAGTATTTACTTCTCAAAAAACCGATTTCTGGTTTTGACAACAGAAATTAATTTTAAATTAATTAATGAAAATTATATGTTTTGAATTTGGTAAAATAAAAATAATGTTTGAATTTGTAATATCAAAATTATCTGAGGGGAATTTGGGGTATTTTTTCTGAAAGCATTAAATTTTTGATGAATAGTGAAAAATACTGCATATTATATAAAAACCAAATTTTTCATTAAAATAATTATTTTTAATTACAAATTTTTCTTAAAATAGAAACATAATACATATATTCATACAATTTAATTAATTGGAGTAATTTTATAATAATATTAGATATATGAAATTTTATTGAACCATTTTAATGCCTTTTTACCCATCTTCTAGTCACATTTACCCACCCTATAGGCACATTTAAAAAATTGCATAAAATGTAATTTTAGAGCTTAAGAGAATTTATTTTCAAAAATATGATATATATTATTGAAATTTTTATGTAAAATGTGGTTCAATAGGATGTAAATAATTTTAGGTGAATAATAACTTTTGAATTTTATTTACCATGGTTAAAAGTAAATAAGGTAATTAAACGTAAACATAATATTAAAATTACCTCAACACATGTTATAATTCAATTGGATAAGTTTATTTTGACCAAAACCAACCTTAAGACAAAAATAAGATTTTTTTGATCTATCTGGGATAGATTAAAACTTTTATTATATTTTATTTAAAGAAGAGTTAAAAGAGTGAAATTCAATGTTTAATAAAAAAGCCATTCTTAATATAGGGTTACACATAAAATAAATTCTTCTATAAATAATCATTAGAAATATAAAAATATTTCATATATCATGGTATTTTATTTCTAATTTTTAGACATTAAATAATTAATGTCAATGATGAAGTAGTAATTACCTTATTAATGAAAGATTAAAATAATTGAAACAATAAATATCAAAAAGAAAATTAAATTAAGACTTTTGATTCCATAAAAAAACTTTATAGGTAAATATGACATGTTGGGGTTTATTTAATTTATTTTTTATAAGTAATATACTTTTTATGAATTTCACAAAAACTAAATAATAAATAGTGTCAAAACTGATATAAATGATTTATTTAAACCAAATAATATATTACTAAATGATATAATATTCCTAAAAATATATGATTCGGGAAAATGACTTATACATTGATATATATTTCATTAATGAACCACTTTAGGTTCTATTGGCATTTTATTGTATGTTTATTAACCATGTATTATAATAATAAAATAATACATGGTAAAAGTTAAACTATTTAACTATGGGTTAAAACTAAAAAATAAGATTAATATGGTGACCTAATATTGTCTTAAATCTATTGTTTATGTAAATTTAGACCCATATACACCTTATCCTTGAAATATATCCATTTGGATCTATTATAAACCAAAAATAATTTTAGAATAAAAAAATATTTCAAGCTTTTCTTAAAGTGACCCTCACCTCTCTTATAAAAGGGTATTTATCCTTCTCTTAAATTCACACCTCCAAAGCCATTTGGCTCAGAAAACCCCACATCCAATCTACTCCCAACTACCCTGAATTCATCCTAAAGGCTTTAATTTTATCAGGAATCCAGCCTATGGATACTTTTTTTTAAATCAAAAGGAATAACCCGAAGAAAAGGTAATTATTTCATCACCTCTTTCAATGTTCTTTTCTTCTTCCACTTACTCTTTATTTGTTGTTACTATACCAAAATAATAACTCAATTACCTTATACATATTCTGATGTTATTATAAATATGATAAATCCATATTCATTATTTAATCTATCCTATGATTGACAAAGTCACCATATGTGTGTATGTACGGTTTACCGTCTCCACGTCGTCGTGTAGTTTGTTATTCAAAACTCTTATTTTGATGGGTATAATAAGGAGAATAATTGATGTAAATAATATATATATAAATTTAATGATTCTATATATATAATATACCATATAATTACATAATATTTCACCATAAATAGAATGATTTCATCGCTCGTGCATACGTACGTCTTACAGTCACCAAGATGCGATGAGATTCATTTCCACGTTCACCATTCAATGAGAATTATAAATATATATTATTAATAATTATGTAATATATTACATAATAATGATACTATAAATATATATATATATATATATATATATTATTCCGTTAATTTCGATCAATACGATATGAAAACAGAAACAACATTTATGTGTACGAACGACCTACCGTCTCCATAAAAAGTGTTTTCCATTTCATATATTTATCTATTATACATAATTATATTCTGAATATTTTATTTTCTGGAATCAATTAAATCATGGTATAAGTTATACAATCAATAATAAAAAGTCAAAACATGTTTGATAAAGAAAGCAATTATTACCCGAAATATTATTTTAAAATAGAAATTATTATTAAATGGGTAGTATAAATACCTAAATGAATGACATATGATATCGTAAATATGAATATGGATCCTTTATAATTTAATAACATACTATTTTCATTATACAGGTGGTTAAATGTACCCTCGACCAAATGAAATTATAAGGTAAGGGTTTATTTTATAATCTCATTATTATTCGAGGTTGTTTAAACGTAAGAATATATTGGGACTTCTTTATCATCCACATCCGTGTTTATCAAAAATGTATTTAAAAGAAATTCAATATTTCATAGACTATGGTTTAAATTCATTTATACCCTTTTTTGACTTTTTATAAAATGTTTTGAAAAGAATCCTTCCATCGCTTTCCAAACAATGTACTATATGACCTTTGCGACAAATTAAAGAAAGATGTTTTTTATCTTACAAAGACGGTGCAACTATTTTACATCATTATAACACCTTCCAAGTTTCCATTACTAGATTATAATATTATTTTCAAAAAAAATTCTTTAATTTTGAATGATTTCAATGTAGAAATAAATATTTCATTCAAATAGTTTTTGGATAGATTTCTTCTATGTCAACATCCTTCATTGGATTTTAAATTTGTTTGAAGTTGATTTATTATGATACAATCTTTCATATTGTATTGAATGTTTTATGATATGTTTGACTATGTATATTCTATATTTATACCATTCATGGTTTATGGTTAATTTTTTGACATTTCGTATTCTAGTTTTAATATGAATATTTATATTATGTTTCAACCTTTTCATACGAGGAATGATTTAGACATTGTATGTGATAGGTGGAGCCCACTATAGCTCATCGATGCATCATTAGGTCTTGTGAGACAAACTAGTATCTTGGATCTAGGCCTTGATAATATTTTTCTTTTTAGACTTGGCACAAGGCCTTCAATATGTGGTTATTATGTTTAGCATTATGCATTCCAATGTTATGAAATTATCTATATATATTACATGTGATTATTTGAATAGTAGAATATTCATGTGAATAAGTAAATTAAATTATTTGATTTATATTTTTCATATTATGCTGAATTTTATGTTTAATAGTAATTTTTTAGTATTATACATTGCCTTAAATATTTATGCTTATTTATGATAGTTTCTGCTATATTGTTTTCCTTACTAAGCATCTGGGCTCATCCATTTATTATGTTTTACTTTTCCTAGGATGTGAATACGTGTATTATGATTGATAGGAAAGGTTAATCTAGGGGAATAATGGAATTATAAAAGTATTATTTATGTTTTGTTTTATTTTGTAAATTGTCATGTGATGTTCATATATGTAATTTTTTCCAAAACTACAAAATTGATTGGTCCTTTAGGAATTGATTTCTTGTAATCATGCCAATGTATTAAAATAACGCACTGTCTCTAGTTAAATAGGGTTGGGGAGTTACAGTTGGTATCTATGGAATTTTATCAACAACCATGGAAATAGATTTATATAAACTCGAATTTTTAAACATTTCTCTCAGATAGACATTGGGGATTAGTATAGAAGAACTTTTTGAAATTTCAAGAATGTAGAGATTTTGTGAATTTTCTATGAAATACATCCCTTATTGATACAAACAGGTAGAGGCAGCTCTAGCACAGATGTATCTAGGGTTAAAACCCAAAAATAGCACTTTGACCTAGACTCAAATGGGAACTAGTTCACAACAATGGGCCTTGCTGCACTATTGATTATGACACTCTCGAGGGATATGCTTAGGATAATTAAAATTTTATTTAAAACCCATTATGAAGGATTTGTGCGTAAATATGTCAGCAAAGAAACCCTTTTTATGATTATGATACTAGATATGTGAAAATACTCAATTAATATTTATAATTTTTCTAGTTTTTGGATTATAAATTATGATATAATCTAACCTTGTGTATGTTTCCATTTAGAAATGGCACCCATTAGAAGGAATGAGAACTCTAGAAATAAGAATGATTCAAATAGTAATATGGGTAATATCTTTCATGGTCTTAAGACAACAATTAGAAGGGAAATTTTCTCCCCTGTATTCTCATTATATGAAGAAATATTATCATGTGTTAATAAGATAAGTAACGAATAATCTGAGTTGTATGGATTTTAAGGGAAGCCAGATAAGAAGAGGATGATAGAGAAAAAGATGGATAAAGGGAAAAAGGGAACGATGAATTTTCCTATATGTGGTAACTGTGGAAAGAATCACCCTATAAAGTACATGAAAGGAAAGTGATTCTCCTATAAGTGAGGAGAAAAAGGACACCAATTTCATTATTTCAGGGGTAATAAAAGGGTTTCAAATGTAGAATGCTTCATCTACAAGAAGTTGGGATACTATGAGAATCAAGGTCCATATCATCATAGTATTCCCTAAAGTATGCAATTGGATAATAATAAAGTTATGATACTATTGTAGATGAAGAGGAATGATTAGTGTTCTTAAGTTGTTATTAAGGAATTGTGTTATTTGAGTACAAGTTATAATAATTATGAAGTATATACGGATTGTACTGCAATACATTTTTATAAGGGATTTGAGATTTTATAGTACCATGTAAAGTGACACAGTTTCCAGTTAATCATTTTGGAAAATATATGGTCGGGGGAAATATAATCCTTAATAGTTTTCTGAAATTGAGATAATGATGTCAGAATAAGATATCATTGAGTTGGATTAAGTATATTGGATACTATTTACTGCCTTGGAACTAATTAATTGATTTTTTATTCTAACATTGTTGGAGTTTAAAACATTTTTGGATTTAAGGAGTATATCTGGTATTCTATGAATTATAATAGACATGAATGTATTCAATAAGGTTTTATGGTAATTCAGGGTGTTACCATGTTTTAATAGAATACATGATGAAGTTATTCACAAGTTATTATGTAGAATAATAGATCTTCATTATGTTTACCATCCTTATAAATTATGGACTGTGAGTTAGGACAAAAATATTTTTGATAAATATAAAGGATAGAATAAATGAAGTTGGAAATTGGATAATATTGTTTAACGTTAAAAAATTTCTTAAGATTATTTTTGTAATTTTATAAAAATGACAACTCTGAGGTCGGGCGATTACCCATCGCTTCCGGCAAGGCCGCGATAATTGAACCCGCAACTAAAGGGTGAAAAAGGTGAATCACCTACGACTGGCCTACGTGATTTCCTTGTTTTTATAATGTAGTTTTGTTTAAATGGTCTGATAGATGAATTATAAATTCATTATATTTGGAACCCTATAATATTAGGATAAATAGATTATTTTTTAATTCTATTATCTTTTGGAGAGAAAGATGAGTTTGTGGTATATGTTAGATTAAGGATGGAACTCTACTTGTCAAGTATTTTTTTCCACTTATTCTATGAAGAAATTAATAATTAAACATTAGTGAAGGTATATTAAAACAAAAAATGTGTTATCCTAATACCTTATGTTTTTTGAACTGATGATATTTAAATCAGCAAAGACTTATGGCTTTGAGGCCCTCAATATTCCATTTATTGTTTACATGTTTGTGATTGATGTCCTCAATCACTCCCTATAAATATTTATGTTTTACTTCAATTACATGTCTCTAATTACCACCAATGTTCTTCTATTCTAAATCCTTATTTTTGGGGACTTTTTTAATTTCCCTTTCCCTCTTATTAAGACTAAATTTTAGTTACCCTATTTCTGATATGGGTTTTCCACAAAGGAATTTTCTATTTTTATCCATTTATTTTCTAAGAACAATTTCAAATTGTAAAGACTCAATTTAATGAAGTAGGGGAGAATGTAACACCCTAGGATTTGATAATACATTATCTCTTTAATGTAATTCAATAGCATGTTCCACATGCAACACTGAGTTTGAGAGCACCACGACTCACCAAACTAGCTGTTTAAAAAGGTGTTTTGAATAGTATTAACTTCATTTTTAATTTTATAAATCCCATATAATTTTTACATCCATATTATGTGTTTTTTAGACCTTATATAAGAAAAAATCCAAATTTTCAGATAGAGAAGTGTTTTCCAAAAAAATGAAATTTTACCGCCTATTAATGAAAGACCCTTAAAATCCAATATTTTATACTTTTATATATTCAATTTTATAAAATAAACTTCTTCTTTAGAATTGGGACATAAAAATTTTTGTTTGGATAATTTTTTGGTCTTTTTTGTTAACTTTCATATTTTGAAGAATAGTGAAAATACTATATTTTTATTGAAAACAACTTTTTAAATCAAAGTAATTTATATTTTTAAATTGTAAATTTCAATGGGTTTGAAGTATAGTTAGGTTATATTTTTATCATTTAATCCAATTTTTTTCATTGGAAGTGATTTTACATTTAAATTTTACATAAACACATATCAATCTTTTGATATTTTTTAATTGTCAAAAACCTACTTTCTGGTTTTGACAATGAGAATTAATTTTAAATTAATTCATGAAACTTATATGTTATGGATTTTGTAATATAGAAAACATTTTTCAATTTTCAATATCAAGATTATATTATGGTGGATTTATGGTTTTTTTTGAAAATTTAAAATTTTTGATGAATAGTTAAAAATACTGCATAGTACATAAAAACTGACATTTCATTTGAAAAATTATGTGTAATTAAGAATTTATCATAAAATAGAATCATAATAAATATATTAGTACATTTTAAATCATTAGAGTCATTTTATAATAAGATTAGGTATATAAAATTTTATTGAGCAATTTTAACGTCTTTTCACCCACTTTTTAGACACATTTTCCAATCTTCTAGGCACATTTTCAAATTTGCATAAAACATAATTTTAATACTTCTGTGAATTTAATTTCAAAAACCCTAGAGACATGGTTGAAATCAGTATGTAAAATGTGGTTCAATAGGATGAAAATAATGTTTGGTGAATAGTAACTTTTGAATTTTAATTACCATAGTTAAAAGTAAATAAGGTAATTCAGGGTAAAAAAATATTAAAATTACTTAAATGCATGTCCTAATTTTATTGGATAAATTTAGTTTGACCATATCAAACTTAGGACAAAAACAAGATCCTTTTGATCCATTTGGGTTAGATTAGGACATTTATTATATTTCATTTAAAGAAGAGTTAAAAGTGTTAAATTAAATTTTTAATAACTAAACCATTTTTAATATAGGGTTACAAATAAGATAAATTTGACTAAAAATATTCATTAGTAATATAATAATATTTCAAAATTCTTGCTATTTTATTTATAATTTTTAGATATTAAATAATTTATGTTAATTATGACACAATGATGAGGCAGTAATTACCTTATTAATGAAAAAATAAAATAATCGATATTATAAATATATAAATAAATTTAAATTGAGTCTTTTGAATCCATACACAAATTTTATAGGTTAATATGATATTTTAGGGTTTATTTAATGTATTTTCTTAGAAGTAATCGACTTTTTATAACTCAAAAACCAAATACTAAATAGAGTAAAAATTGACATAAATGACCATTTAAAACAAATACTATATTAATAAATGATATAATATTCCTAAAATATATATGATTCTGCCAAAGGGATTATATAATGATATATATGTTATTAATTAACCACTTTATGTATGATTGTCATTTTATAGTATGTTTATTGACCATGTATTATAATAATACAAGAAGACATGGTAAAAGATAAACTATTTTACTGAGGGTAAAATCTAAAAGATATGGTTAATATGGTGACATAAAAATTATTAAAACCTAATTGTTAAGAGGATTTAGGCCTTTCCCCACCTTATCTTTTAAATTAATCCATTTTTAGCTATTATAAACTGAAAATAATTTTAGAATAAATTAATATTTCAAGATTTTCCAAAAGTGCCCTTCACCACTCCTTGAAAATGGTCCTTCCCATTCTCTTAAATTCACACCTATAAAGCCATTTGGATCAGAAAAACCCTAATAAAATATCTTCCCAACTACCCTCACTTCATCCTAGAGTATTTACTTTTATCAGAAAGCCAGCCTAAGGATCCCTTTTTTTAAAATCAAAAGGAAGTACCTGAAGAAGAGGTAATTATTTGATAACCTCTTTCAAAGTTATTTTCTTCTTCCGCTTCCTATTTCATTGTTTTTTCTATAAAAAATAATAACTCCAGTACCTTATTCATATTTTTATGTTTTTCTAAATATGGTACAATAATATTCATTATTCTATTCATCCTATGAATGACAAAGTCACCATACGTGCATACGTACCGATTACCGTATCCACATCGTGATGTAGTTTTTATTCAACATTTCCTTATTTATATGGGTATAATAATGAGTATAATTGAGTTAAATAATAAATATAACATGACAATGATTATTTATATATAACATAACAACAAATTACATATTATTTCACCATCAATAGAATGATATCATCACTCATTCATACGTACGGCTTACTGTCTCCACGACGCGATGAGATTCATTTCCACATTCACCATTCAACAGTGATTATAAATAAATATATTATTAATAAGTAAGTAATAAATTACATAATAATACTACTATATATATATATATGTATGTATTTACATATATTTCATTCACTTACTTCTTAACAATATGATATGAAAACAAAAACAGCGTTTATGTGTACATACGACCTACCCTCTCCATAAACAGTGTTTTCCATTTCATATATTTATATATTATACATACATAAATTTTGAATATATATGTTAAATCAATAATGTTTTATATTTTTTTAATCAATTAAATCATTTTATAAGTTATACAATCATGAATAACTTGTTAAAACACAAATGATAAAGAAAGTGATTATTACCCGAAATGTTATTTTAACATAGAAATTATTATTAAATGGGTAGTATAAATCCATAAATGAATCAAGTATGATATCATAAATATGAATATGTTTTTTTAATAATTTAACAACATAATATGGTCATTATACAAGAGGATAAATGTACCCTCGACTAAAGAAAAGTACAAGGTAAGGGTTAATTTTACAATCTCTTTATTGTCTGAGGTTGTTTAAACGTAAGTATTTACATGGACATCTTTATCATCCACATCCGTGTTTCTAAAAAATTTATTTCAAAAACAATTTTTGTTTCTTAGACTATGGTTTAAATTCATTTATACCCTTTTTAGACATTTATAAAATGGTTTGAAAGGAATCTTTCTATCGCTTTCCAAATAATGTACTTTATGACCTTTTTGAAAAATTAAGTAAAGAATGTTCTTTTAACATATACAACATGTGCGGCTATTTTCCGTTGCTTTAACACCTTCAAATATTTCTTTACAAGCTTATACGAATATTTTCAAAATAAATGTTTTCTTTACCTTTGAATGATTTCAATGTAGAATGAAATATTTTACTGAAATAATTTTTGGATTGATTTCGTCTATGTCAACATATTTCATTGGATTTTACATTTGTTTAAAGATGATTTATTATGATACAATCTTCTATATTTTATTGACGGTTTTGTGATATGTTTTAATGTAGATGTGCTATTTTTATACCATTCATAGTTTACAGTTAATGTTTGGACATTTAATATGATAGTTTTAATATGAATGTTAATATTATGTTTCGACCATTTCATATGAGGAATGTATTTGACTTTGTAAGTGAAGGGTGGAGCCCACTATATCTCCTCGATGCATCAATAGGTCTCATGAGACAAACTTGTGTCTTATCACAAGGCCTGTCAAAATTTTTATTTGTATTCTTGGCATGAGGACTTGACTATGTGGTTATGATGTTCGGTATTATGCATTCCATCATTATGAAATTAGCTATAGATATTACATGTGATTATTCGACTAGTAGAATATCCATGTGAATAAGTAAATGACATTATTTGATTTATCATTACCATGTTATGCTGAAATTTATGTTTTAAAGGCTTTTTTTAGTCTTATACATTTCCTTAAATGTTTAGGCTTATTTTGGATAGTTTTTGCTGTATTTTTTTCCTTACTAAGAACCTGATCTCATCCATTTATTATGTTTTATTTTTTCCTGGATTTGAAGAAGTGTATTATGATTGATATACAGGGTTAAGCTGGGGGAATAATGGAATTGTCAAAAGATTATTTTTGTTGTGTTTTATTTTATAAATTCTTATGTGACCTTCATATATGTAATCTATTTACCAAGACTACTAAATTGATCGTTCCTTTAGGAATTGATTCCTTGTAATCATGCCAATGTATTAAAATTTTTCCCTGACTCTGGGTAACTGGGGTCAGGGCATTACAATATATGTCAATAGCATATATCATACTCATCTATTACCAATTATATGTGTATATAATAACTTGGTTACTGAATAAATCACATATAATTAATTTATTTAGGTTAAAATTTACATGACCCTATTCAAAGAAGATAAGAACATCCTTTTTACACTCAAAGTGGGCCCATATATTTTCATAGTTTATCTTAATTGAGGACCTACATGTCATATCCATCATTTGAGAGGATAAATATCATATTAGTTTAGTTCTAACTGGTGACATGATCGACAACATACCTAACCACCCTTGATTAACTAAGACTTGAGGCTTGTATAATAAAGGTATTAATATTTTAAGGTTATTATACTAAATATATCACAAACATTAGGTATCTATAAATACCGACATGAAACACACATCACTAACACACCAAATACATAATATATTACTCCTTATGTGGTATACATGGGGGGTCATCCAGTATACAAAAAAAATTCCCTCATTATCATATTTCAATTTTCTATACAAAATATTACCAACACTTAACTTAAGATTTGTTCTAAATATATAATAATCCATGACAAACATCAGTTCAGGGAAACTAAAATACATATATTAAGAGTTTAATTAATTTAATATATATATCCAGTGTAAAAAATTAGAGACTGAATTATTAACATGATACATTTTATAATCTTAATTTTTTTTAAAAATATTAAAAAACTATATATAGGTTCCCTTATAAACATATATTAAACAAAAAATCACTGAATAAACTTTATTTTTTCTAAAAATTTAGGGGTTTTTCGACTCATCACATCTCTATGTAATCTCTTCCAATAAAATGTTTTAGTGAGAAACATCTATGAAAAATACATGTTTGAATAATGACAAGACATATAAATAATATTCATAATGTTCAACTCTTTGAACATAGTATTAAGAAACCAATAACTTACATTATAAAATGTTATGATGTTAATGGATTATCATTTATACATATAACTCATTCAAAATTCTCCATCATCATCATCTGTGGAACCCTTTGCATCAAAATTTTACTTTAGATCATTTTGGTAATAATATATAACACTTTACATTATATATGTAATAATACATTATAAAACCCTTTATGATATAATGTGAATTTTTCATCATAAAAGTAAATAAAAGAAATTATTTACATTTCTCACTAATAACATACCCTAAAATATTTTAGGTTATCAAGTGAAATTTTCTTTGAACTTTGAATAAGTTGATGTTTTATATGTTAATATTGGGATTCATTAAGTCCAAAACACACCCTTTCTAGCCTCTTAGAATCAATATTCTATTTAGAATATGATTTTAAGATATATAAAAAAAATTGTGTTTAGGAAATAAAATTTATTTCCATTAATGATAATATTAAAAAAATTGTTGACAATATAAAATATGGAATGTAATGTGCTCGAGTAATATTCTGAAAATAACACATTATTCGTTAAAATATTCCATTTATGAGTGGTGGAATCTCAATCACTCATATTTTAACTAATATAATGGATTTAATATTCTATAATAGTTTAAACTTATTTTATTCTTATATTAATTTCAAATATATTATATAATTTTATAAATTATAAAACATGTGTAAAAACTGATCATCTCATTTATTCAATAAACAGCTAATTTCTACAAAAACCAAATATTATATAAGAGGGAAAAAAGATAAAAATACACATCCTTTATTAAATTTCGCCCCAAATATGAAGTTATTATCACATCAATGTTCTTAATTTGTAAACTCCATTATTAATTTATCAAAAAAATATTTTAAGCTTCTACGACAAATTGTTTATCAATCTTTCACTACTAAATTTTTACTGAACATGTAACAAATACTTTTAGTATTATATACCTTTTCAACACCTATAAATTGATTTCTATATAATCACACCTAGCATAGAATCTTCATCAAAATTCTTATGACCCTTTAGGTACCCTATACCATTCATACTTCAGTGGGTAGGAACAACACAACAGAAATATTAACTTTAATCTTGACTCCACAATTCAGTTTCAATGAATTTGACCAACTATCATATGATTCACTCTTGTACATTGCATCATATTGTTTTTATTTTGGTATAAAATTTTACCACTTTAAATTATCATTAAAACACTTATGTATGGACATCTCATGTCCATATCATCTATCCTCAATATATAGAGTGGACCAGGTAAATATTTCTTGAGTTTGTTTATATTATAATTCATAATGACCTGTTCAAACATTTTTGGAAAATATTGTAGAATTAAATTAGAATCCATGTCAAGATCAAGAGGTTATCCCAATATCTCCAAGTCATAAACATACCAAATAATATTATGTAAATGATTTGACACTGAAATACCATAAATAAACTTATTATTGGATATCTACTAAAATAAGCTATATCACATTGTAGGATATACCAAATTCATAGCCGGTGATATGAAATTTATATTCCATTATTGTATAATATGATTTTTATCTATTATAATGTATGGTGGGTTTGAAATATGTAATATTTATTTTTGGGATTTGATCATTATTTCCACATTATTTCCTTCAATTATGAATCAAGTGGTTGAATCATTTATGTACATTTGAATTAATTATAATCATTTGAAATTTTCAAATGATTGTAAACTGAATATTCTTAGATTATTATAATGTATTATGACTATAAATAGTTGTAATCTTATGTTAGACTCCCCTAATTGAATTAAGGTATCATATATAAATGGTAGATACCCTCCCGTTAGGGGTGTATGATTCCAAAAATCCATAACTAAAGCTTTATTCATAATATTTATCTATTTGACCATAGAGTTGAAGTAACTAGAACAAATTTAGTGTTTGGGGGTCCTCTCATAGGGTATTAATATTCTAGTGACCACTATACTACCTATGGAGGAGAGAGATCTTATGTTATTTCTTAGTGATAACTATCAAGATAAAACTCTTTTGACTGACATAGGCAGTGATTACCGTGAAAAAGGTACTCCTATATTTTTAAAATTCTTCATACACTATGTTGGTTTAATGATGGTAGATCTTGAAATTTTATAGGAATATTTTTCTTCTATGATCATGAGATGATCCTGCAAAACCCATTAGTGGTATCAAATTCCTGATCGTCTTCAAATAAACTTGTTTTATTATTGGTTTTTCAGAGAACATTCATATTGTAAATAATCTAAGGGTTATATAATAATTTATGATATAAAATGGATATATTTTCACCATAATATCTCAATACATGATTATTTGTAGAGTATAACTAATATATATCCTAAGTTATGATGCGTTGAAACCCTGAGTTTGTGTGAAAACAAATCATCGAGTCATCGTTATGATATAACATATATCATTAATGATGACTATCCTTGTATAATATTCAAAAAATATACCTGTATAAGATTAAAAATATGATAAATGTTTGAACTTTAATATCACTAACTATGATTAGGATCTCATGTAGGGTATAGTTGGTGATTTTTTTTTTCAGATTTAATAGGTGGATCACATCAGTTACATTGGACATCCTTTGTTATCTCATGGATTGTGAAAGGTATTCATGTAAGAAATCATACATGGTTTCAGTACCTATGTATGGATCACTAATAACCCATGTAAGATAACAGTTGTTATTATAGTTGATCTTATCACACCTTACAATATGAGAGTCTTTTATGAATCATCTTCCTGATTAAAAACCTATATAATGAATGTAAGTACCTATGTAGGATTAAACAATAATTTTTAGCATTGGTTCTTATATAAGAGACATAAATAGCTAGAGTAGGATTAAATATTCCTAGTTATCTTACTAATAACCCCAATCAATCATAATAAATGAATTAATCCCGAAATTAATAATTTTTTTAAAAAAATTCTTTTAGTTTATAAATTGATTATAAATAACATTTTTTAGGAATTTTAAATATGATATTTTTATTCCAAAATAATCTATGTAATGATCATATGTATATATCTTGTTTAGAAATAAATAAATTTTTTAATTTCTTTTTAATATTAATATATATAAATAAATATATATATAT
The DNA here is from genome assembly GCA_963277665.1 of Viscum album. Taxonomy (NCBI): domain Eukaryota; kingdom Viridiplantae; phylum Streptophyta; class Magnoliopsida; order Santalales; family Viscaceae; genus Viscum; species Viscum album. The sequence goes on along the minus strand of OY728131.1, from coordinate 1,644,416,619 downwards.
ATTATGTAATTTGAATATTATTTATGGACTAATTTAATAGATATGTTAATACTGAGATAATATTAAGAATACATAGTGTAATAAAACAAGATACAATAAATATTTCATGATATTAAATAGTTTATTATTCATATTAAATACCTTTTATAAATTGTACACAATACCTTGTAATTTATAAATAAAAGTTTTATTTAGAAATAATTATGGTAATTTAATAAAAATAATAAAAAACTAGGGAAAATGTAAAAAGGTTTATATGTAAACTTATTATATTTTTATCATTATTGATTTGATTGGTAAAAATTAAATCCCATATTTGAGGGAATTATTTATACATCATCAAAAATATTTTTAATGGTTTATTTAGTAAAGTTTTAAATAATCATTAATATGGGATATTTGGATTATTTGAATTTGTGTAAATATATTTGGATTTTATTTTTGGGTGACTAACACAAACAATGAGTTGTATAATGAGTTACATACTAATATGATTTGAACATATTTTTTTAGTGGTTTCAATAATATTCTAAACTAAATCATTAGAATAGTGAATATATGTAAATGTAATAATATGATACAAGATGGTGACACTTTCAAAAAACCTCCTTAAGTGTTATGTGTGAATGTCATGACCTAGCCCGATAGATCCCGAACAACAACTACCTCAAGCATGCCTCCGATAGTCCAGGGGATAGTGACCACTGGTGAGTTAGCATACCACACACATGGGTGGAATTATCCTAATTTATCCACACACACGTATCCAAACATGTACAATACTAAAATGTAAAAAAAAAGAGACCAATGATTGAATAAATCTATGGTCTTAAAATTGGAGTACAATAGTATAGTATTGAAGTCTATAAACATCTAAATAAAAGACCAACCCAAAAATGTAGAGGGTTAAACATGTTCAGAGGGCGAGGACTGTGATTAAATGATACCACCTAGGAAACACCTCTTTCTTTCAAGATCATGATATACTCCACCAGGTCCCTGTGCTCTCAAGACATCATCAAACACGTCATTGTCTACATAAGGCATGACATGTGTGGGAAGAGACCATTTAGGGTGAGTATAAAAAATCCTACTAAGAAAACATGAGAAAACTAACCAAAAAACATCAATAATAATCATATCATAATAAGGATATAGAAAACAAAGCATTAAAAACCTAGATATAATCTATAAGTACACCACACCTCCAGGTAGTCAAAACCAAACTATCTACCATATGATTCTTCTCAATATAATTCTCATTGGGGTAAAATATACCCCACATTCCATGACATTAATAGAGATACTCATCCAAGAGGTCATTATCACTCTGCCCACCAAAAAAATCTCATTGATCTTTTTCGATCTCGATATTCAAAGAGGGGATCACATTTAAGATCATACGGGACACCATTAACCCAATATAGATCAACTAGATATGTATAGTATTGTACACCAATGATACTATAATCACTACTTAAACATTCTAATATATGGAGGATTTACTCCCTACTTAAGGAGGTCACTTCGATTCCACAAAACCCGCATATGGTATAAAATTATAGAGGATCAGTCTACAGTCTCATGGAGGGACAACAAAAACACTATCTAAAAATCATATTGATGGGATAATAATCCCAATATGTGGAAATATATTCATGTTGTTCCCTTGATGGGATATACCAAGGGAATATAATCAACCTATAAGGGTCCAAAATAAAGAATCAAAGGCCTCCAAACACCCTTAAAAGTGGTACATAACATGTAATAGGGTACAATGCATGTCCAAACAACCCTTGTTATGACCATGTAGTGATACCTCAACCAACATATAAATCTCTAAATACACAAGGTGTAGGAATAATACACAACATGAAGAGATCGGCCGATAGTTTTTCTGTTCCACTTGGTCATGATCGTGTACATTGCACAGTGTCTGTGTACTCCAGACATGTATGTGAAAATTTTCATGCCTGTGACAATGTAACATCCATGTTAAATCTTGATCCACCTGGAAAAAGTAACGAACCATGTGATAGGGGTCACATGTTGTGTGATCCTTTTTCCTCTACAGAAACCCTATAAATGCATATAGGGTCTTATGTGATGTGTAATTCTAAATTACTCATCACGAAAATCATAAATTTTCCTAAACCTACACATATTTCACACATTTCCATGATTGACCACCCCTACAACTAATCATGCCCATAATACTTATATAGAGCCATGACCATGATTTTCTATTGTTGTGAACTAGAATCTAACCTTCAAAGCAATTCATGAAATGCCCTTACGCGCTGTCTGTAGCCACGCCAGAAAAAATGAAATCCATAGTAAATGGTGACCTATTCTAATATACCTTTATCATGATGCATCATCACAACACCACAATCATATCCTCAGTTACAAGTTTTACAAGTGGCATTGATCCACTACACTGAAGATTGGTTGAGAAATAATGGAATACTGGGTAATTCATCAAATGATCTTCCAAAAGAATTTTCCACGATGGATGGGAAGAAATGAGGGAGGAATCACTAAAACAAAACATTTTAGGAATAAACCTGTTGCTTTTTTTCATTATGCCCTGACCTATTTTAATATATTTGGAAGAACGTAGAGGTATTTAAAATTAGAAAAAAAATATCATCCATAAAAAAATGAACCATCGATTCATGAATCAATATTTTTTTTGAAATTGAATGGAATTTGACATGAGTTAACTAATGTTATGGAATTTACAAAGATAAAAATATGACCTAGATTTTAGATCAATCATTAATGAAGAATAGTTACTAATTTCCATTGTTGGTGAGAACTATAAATTTTTTTGGCACATGAAACTTGATCCTATCTGATCCAATGTCATTAGCCAATGGCTATCTAATGGATCCTATACAATATATCCTCTCAATACCTAGTTTATGAGGCTAACCCTAGGGTTGAGGAATAAGAATGCTTAAATACATGAAGTATATTTCTGTATCAACAAAAAATAACATAAATCAACTAATTTTTATATTTTACTAATTTATTGCCCAAGTAAACTTCTTCACAAATGGCTAACATTGAAAAATGTTCTGTCATTCCTTGCATAAAACCAACGATCTAGACTCAACAGTACGATATAATTGTTGATATAGGCATCTATTTAGGATTTATTTCACTTTCTTTGAAAAACAACATGCTTGTAATATTAATATTTTTAATATATTTCAGAAATTAATTCCTAGCACATTGGGCCTCAAAATATCATGTATTCTTAGTAATTTCATTGGAAAGTAATCTATAGAATATTTAAAATTAATACATAGGAAAATTAGAGTCTTTACATTATCTCCATCTTTAGGATTTTGTTTCTAACAAGAGAAAACCCTACTCAAAAAGATAAGTGTACTGGACCCACATATAGGTATCCCACTCCTAGGAGCACTCATGAAGATTCTCATTCTTCTAATGTACACATACAAGGGAAAAATATTACCCATGAAGGATTCCCATAAGCCTATCCTCAATCTCCACTATGTACTCAGCAAACGTAGCTCCATCCTCGATGTTCAGCTCACCCCAGTCGATAACATGTGATGGGTCATGCACATACCTCCTCAGCTATGACATGTGGACGAGGTCATTACCCAAAACAACTACAATGGTAGAGCTATGTGGTACACCAAATCACAAACACTAAAATGTATTTCTAATGGTCCAATAAATCTTAGAGATATCATTCCACTATATCCAAATATCCATATTCCATGTCGAGGTGAGAACTTAGGAGCACATGGTCTTCCTACTTGTACTATATAGGCCTTCTTCATTTGTAAACATAGGACTTATGATGGCTCTATGTAGTCCTAATCCACTCCTAGAATGTCGGAACCTTATCTATAGTGGATCGCACAAAATATGGGTCGATGAGTGTTGACTCTCCAGGATTAGTTCAACAAAGTGGTGACATGAAGGGTCTCCCATAAAATGGAACAAATTGTTCTATACCAATGGTTTAATGGTGACTATTTTTGTACACAAAATCCACTAAAGGTAGGTTATCCTCCCAACTATCACCAAAATCCAACCTGAAATCTCATAGAATGACCTCCAATAGTTGAATGGTTCCCTCAGTCTGGCCATCACTATAAGGGTGAAAAGTTAGGGTCAAACATAATGGATTCCCAAATTCCTCCAATAAACCACTCCATAATCATGAGGTGAAGCGATCATCAAAGTCTAAAATTATCTTCAAGGGAACTCTATGGAACTAGAATATCTCTTGCACATACATGAATTCTAAACTCTTTAATGAACTCTGATACTAAAGATCTTAGAAATGGGATGATATAATGAGTCATTATATGATCATCCTGATGACAACATTTCCCCTGGATGTATGTGTTAGCCCCATCACAAATTCCATGGATATCATATCCCACTTTGAATCTGGAACCTCAAGGGGTTGAGCTTATCCTGTTAGAATGTGGTTCCTATCCTTCACTTGTTGGCACGTGAGGCATCGAGAGAAAAACTCTACCACACATAACATTATCCTTAACCACCAAAAATTATTTCAGAGGTATGAATACATCTTTTCCACACCTAGATGTACCACTAAAGGGGAAGTATTTAACTCCCACATCACCTCCACCCACAATATCACATTTACCATCTTCTCTCCTATAAAAGGTACAATGTACTCCCAACTTCAAAATATCCATCAAGTGAGTGTCCAATGACTGATAATTACTTTTTTTTATTAAAACGCTTTTAAAGGAAAAGTGAGAAACTATGAATCCTCTCATGAAAGAAACAAAAAATCCACATAGAGAAAAAACCCAGAACAGACTACAGTATCTTCCCCTCGACAATAGCTACTCCATGGCGACAAGTCTTCACAAAAGCCGGACCCTTCAGTAAGCAGTCCCATGATAAATTGTACAGGCACCGAACTGATGGTGAAGCCATACCCTCTCAAGAATCCAAATCCAAAAGGTTGGCACCGTTGACGAATTCTTACTTTGATCCTCTTCTAATGTAGATCCAAGTAGATTGCTGGAGACACAACACCTTGTGCCTCAACAACACTAAAAAAAAGAGAATACAGAAGTAGACATAACACATACAAGTATTCTTCTCATCCAATCCAAGAAAAACAACTAATATAACCAAATTCATTAAAATTAACTTGAGATTACCGAAGTCCATCTCCATAAAAAATTTCCAAGACATAGATGAGATCTGAGTGGTAGGTGAATCTGTAAGAATATATTCTAAGCAGAGGTTCAGCTTGTCCTAGAACTGGATATACTCCTCAAGACTAGTCTTCCCATTATTGAAACCCCCAACTAATATAGTGTCCTTCCTATCTATCCCAGAATATTGTTCTTCATTGAGTGTCATCTTTAGAGGTCTCCCCATCACATTAGTGGATTCTTCTCCAATTGCATTGAGATACAAAACTTGTTCCACTATTTCCTCTTCTGAGATCCAGAGAAAATCTACAAGTTGCTTGATTACAACACCTGCCTTGCCATGATTGTCCAACTATTTGTATTTTAATTTCTTCATTGACCATGTCTAAATAGGAGGAGGAAAGAATAATTAATCCTTCCTCTCCTTTAGGAAGCACCAACCGCTCACACACTATGAAAGTGGAGGGGTAAAAACCATCAACTTGAGGTAAGCTTCTTCATCCTTATCCACTAAAGAAAAACTGTAATGAGGCTAACTAATCTGACACCTCATCCGACAACTAAGAACAAGATCACCTGCTGAGATAATCTTTCAAAATGTTCCCATTTATATCAGTGTATAAAATCTCAAAGTCATAGTTCTAGAGGAACTCTAAACATCACAATTGTCTCAAGTTAATATCTTTCTAAGAGAATATTTTATAGAGGCTCTTTTTGTTAGAGAAGATGATGAGATTCTCCCCCAAAAATTACTATATACACATATTTAGTGATAATACTACCTCCACTAGCTCCAGATCATGGATCATGTAATTCTATTCATGTGGTATATCTCTGTAGACCCATAGGTAATCACTACCTACCTTGAAATTAGAACACATCCATGAATGGTCCCTGAAGCATTAAAGAACAATACATACTCTACATCCTCCTCTATAAATCTCAATATGGGGAAAATCTTCATCCTATTCCTTGACTATTGAAAACACTATTAGAACATTTATGTACACATGGAAGGCTTCCCCTTTTGAGTCAATGTTTTAAAGGGTGCTACCACTTTGGGTAAATTGTGTACAATCCTACAATAGTAACCTATATAACCACCATACTCTTTATTTCACATTAACTCTTGATTTATTACTGAAAAATACACTAAAATCAACCCAGGTGATTGATAAGTCTACAGTATTTTAGAATTAGGTACATTACATAAAAACATAAATATAGAATACAACATCATTATTTAAAATATTTTTAGCATGCTCAAAATAATGCTTCTAACATAAAACTACATGCGATAACCTAGGGACATACATAAGAAAGAGGTGAGATGTAGATCCTAGTAATGGAATTAACATGGAATAAGTGATACATGTTATAAAATATTCATATCAATGTGTAATAAAAGAAATATGAATAATAAGGCATGATATATCATGATAATCATAACATGGCAATGGGCCAACAACTTAAAACACCGAATCATAAACATAGCTCAAGGAAAAACCCACAAAGATATCATAGGGGACAAAGTCCCGTAAAGGAATTCATTTAAAACCCTATCCCAACATGACATATCATGATACTAAACATTACCCAATGAATTGGAGCTCTCTCTAGGTGTACCCATCATATTCATTCCATTCTCATTCTTAAGTGTATCTCCTAGAACATACAACATGGATTCATTCATTATCATAGTATTTTACATGATCAAGGAATTTGAAATGCAGAAATTTAATTTCCCAATAAATAAGTATATGTCCATAAAGGTGAATAAATTTGATAAAAAATGGAATGGTAATCACTACATAATTTTTTTTACATGGAAAATCGTAGTGAAATTTCAGCAGCATAATAGTGTTACATAAAAATTCGTAAAAGTGCTTTGTGAGAGAGAAATGGGACTCTCATTATTTGAAAATATATTTCACAGGGGAAATATAATACATATCCCATCATAAGGAAAGGAAGATAACATACATAAGTTAAATAAGATACTTGAATAAAGAGGAGAAAGAAAAATATCGTGTACAAAATTTCGGCATGGTAACTTGTGTACATAAAGGATCATGTGAAGATTAATGAGAGTTAAAATAGGGATATCATAATTTATACATTTAAAGGAAATTAAGGGGATACGTGAGAACATATCACAACAAATAAAATGGAATTTAATAGACATAACTTAAAAGGAGTTCTTAATGGAAATGAGAAGAGAGAAATCCCCTATGGAATTTGGGAATAGTAATGGATTACGTGAAGGTAAAAATCAGAGATAATAAATGATAACTCATTAAAATGAAATAAATTGGATAGTATGGGATGTTTAAAAAAATTACATCATAAACAATTGTAATTTAGAATACAAATTCCAAATAATATGCTTGAATTGGAAGAAGGAGATGAAGGTCCATCACTTGAGTGCGTGGAATCAAAAGCTTGGGAGGGAATTCTTAAGAGATTTTTGGTGCCTTGGGAGGAATATAGAGAGTGTATGGAAGATTATGGTCATGCTACATGATTTTTTGGTGAAGAGAAATGGTGGATTTTTTGGTTCTATATTTGGAATGAGGGGATTTCATTACTATTTAGTTTTTGGACTCTACATAATAAAATATACAAAAAAACATCACATATTTTTCCCACAATTTCTACCAAATGGTAGTGGTTTTTATTATTTTATTATGGTTAAGGTCCGATATAATTAAAATAATTATATTTCTTAGGTGGAGGTGAGACACACTCTTAATGAAATGATTTTAAACCCATAAAATATATTGTAGGTTTTGAAAAATTCATAATGGAATTTCAAAATAAATAAAATAAAAAATGCATTATTTTAAAATGGAAAAAATATTTTCTCATGCATCCCAATTATATTAATTAGTACATCACTTTTGGGTCATTATGTGGTAATAAATAACAAATTATATTTATACGATATTTCACTTTTACCCTAAAATTCGACTGTCCAAGAAAATTATGACAAATTCAACACTAGATAATTTCTAAATTATAATTCCAAAATTAATATTTATTTTATCTATATAATTTAATTAATATTCTAATTTTTAATTTTAAAATAAAATCAATATTTATTAAGAAAGAGAATGTTTTTTGAGAATAAATTTTTTAACCCTTATAAATATTACATCTGACTTAATAAATATTATATGATAATTTATATTTCATAAAAAAAATTTATTTATAATTTTTCATTAAAAAATATATATATTTTTAAAATACATTAATTCATCAAAATAAATTCCTTAATGGAATTTTAATATTAACCTAAAATATTATTTCTTTTTTATTGAATCGAAATAGAAATAATTTTCAAATTAAAAATAATAGGATAAAAAAATATAAAATTTTCTATACAAAAATTAGATATTCATATTTTTATGTTCTTTATACATATCCCTTTAATACACCATAAAATACCCTAAAATTATGGTGCATGGTGTTAGGACTTTCATGGGGTGGTTCAGCGAACATGGATTGGGTTGTATTCTTTATGGGATTGAATTTATACCCTAAATAGTTTTTCTCATGATTAAGTTATCATATCTCATATTGGCCTTGGTCAAGGGAAAATCCTCAAAATTCTATCTCCCTCAGAATCTCTAATAAATGGGCATTAGAGGGTATGATCCAAATGGTTGAGGTTATCACTTACTTTGTTAATGTATATTGGATTTTTTAAATCCCTCTGTTTATACTAATAATATAATCACTGTTAAATGACTATATTATCAATAGAAATGGTTCATAATGGAATTTTAAATCCCTTAGGATATAATAAAACAAAATAACTGAATTTTTTTTATAACTATATTTCAATATAATAAATTTAAAAAAATCAAAAAAATGAATTTTATATATAATAGTTCAGGTCATTACAATATTCCACCTTAAAGAATTTTACCCATGAAATTTTCATTACCCACACTAAAACTGATAAGGGTAACTCTACTTCATCATCTCCTTTGGTTCCCACATTTCTTCTTCAAACTTGTGGTTTCTCCATTTTAGTTTGACAAGTTGCATTATATTATTTCATAAAACTTTTTATTTATGATCTATGATATTCAAAAAATTCTTGTAGTAAAGGTCATTCTCCAATAGTACCACCTCTGGATTGAGTACTTGTGAGGGTTCTGGTATGTACTTCCTCAAGATGGATACATAGAACAAATCATATACTTGAGATAGGTTTGGTGGGAATTCTAGTCAATAGGCCACCACTCTGATGTGATCAGGGATATCAATGGGGAAGATGTATCTTGTATTAATCTTTCCCTTATTATCAAATCTATTCACATTCATACATGAAGATATTTGGAGAAATACCATATCTCCAACATCAAACTATAGCTATTGTCGATGATTTTTATTATATATCTTTTGTGGACTTTGAGAAGCCTTTAAGTGTTGCTAAATGGTATTAACCTTTTACATTATTTCATCAACCATTATAGTACCTATCTATTTTTTTTACCCAACATCATCTCAACATTTAGGTTTGCTACACATCTTACCTTAAAGGGCTTCATATGGAGTCATTTTTATGCTTGAGTGGAAACTATTTTAGTATGAGAACATGTCCATTGGAAGATGTTTGTCCAAACCTCTTTTAAATTTGATAGAACAAGCCAAGAACAATTATTTTGGTGTTTGAATATTTCACTCATACTAGCCATCAGTTTGAGGATGATAGTTCGTACTGATGTTCGGATCAGTTTTTATAGAATATTTGAGTCTTTTCCATAACATATATGTGAATCTTAGATCTCTATTGGATAAAATTGATAGGTGTACTCAATGTAGCCTTACCACTTTTCAGATCTATATTTTTTCATGATGATCAAATTATAAGTCCTCTCAAATGGAAATAATGTGATTTTTCTTTATATGATGATCCACAATAACCCATATAGTATTGTTTCCCTTGGACGTCCTCAGAGTTCCGGTGAAAAATTCCATGGTGATGTTCCCCATTTCCATGATGGTATGGGTAATGTTTACATCATCCAATTAAACTTATGCCTTTAAACCATAATTTTCTAGAAAACAAGGAACTTTTATGAATATTCAGTGATCTCCTTCTTCGTATTATATCACCAATAGAGGTTATAGAGATCCTGAAACATATTTGTGCATCCTAAGTGAATGGAGAAAGTTATATTATGTGTAGAATCTAACAGTTCCTACCTTAACACAAGACTTGAAGGAATATATAGTCTTGACCAAAATCTTCACATTCCTTCTTCATCAATTTTAATCTCTAACAGATTCTTCTTTATCATGGATCACACCTTATTCTGAATTTTATCATCATTTAATTAATAATCCTTTAAACTTTTCAAAATAGACTTTTGAGAAATCATTTTTCAATGGATTGATGACGTTCCTTCCTTAATGATTCCCATGTCCATCCTATATAGTTATAAGAATATTGGATCCTTCTTAATTATCTATATTTATAAAGATGTAAGATCTTTTTTACATAGATAATCCACCACTATATTCACTTTACCAGGATGTTAGTGGAATGAGCAGTCATAATCCTTGATCAGATCTAACAATATTTCTTGGCTCATATTCATCTCTTTATATATGAATATATACTTGAGGGTTTTGTGATTCACATATATATATATATATATCACACTTCTCCCCATTGAAATAATGTCACCATATTTCAATTCAAAGATCATAGTTGTCAACTCCAGATCATACATGGGATATTTTTTCCCATGAACATTCAAATTACATGAAGCATGGCCTATAACATTATCATTCTATATTCACACACATACCAATTCCTTATTTGAAGCATCACTAAATACTATGAAGTGTTCTCCAATTGTGGTTATTTTGACCCTGTGAATAGTGATGAAACTCCTTTTTAACTCCATGAATCTCTCTTCACATTCATAATTCCAATAATACATGACTCCCTTCCTTGTTATCTTGGTAAGAGGGTATGAAAATCCATATAAATTCCTCACATATTTGTGATAATACCCACCTAACCCATGAAAACTATGGATATCAATCATATATGTTGGCCTCAACCATCCTTAAATTTATTCCATATTTGAAGGGTCCATATATATCCTATTTTTTGTGATGATATTCCCAATGAAAGATGTCACGACCCGCCCTCGGGGTCCGTGCCGTGACTACCCCAAGCCTGCCTTCCATAGACCAGGGGCTGGCGACTAGCACCAAGGCGTAAATACCGGTAAAAAGGGAAGGCATTGCCTTTGTAAAGTAAACAAACACCACAGAGTAAGAAAGCGGAAGGTAAACACTAAGTAAAAACAGAGTACAACTGAAAGTGCGGAAAAGTAAATGAGCCAGTATACAAACCCAAACTGAAAGTAAAGTACAACTCAAAAAGGAAAATAGCAACTGTAAAGTAAAATCCGCTACACCGAGTTGTCCACTGGAAATCCCACCTGAAGGGTGGGTACAGATAGCTCCACTGCTCCACGGGTCCCACCGTCCACTCCGAGTACGTCCCGCCCGGTGGTCCACCTCCAGGTACCGTCCTGCTCTGCAAGCCTCAACCATGATCAACACTGTCCGTCGTCTGCAACCAACACAACATAGTGCGGTCATAGCCCGTGCAGGGGTGAGTATAAGCTACTCAGTAGGGACCCCGAGACCCCTGAAGTTCTCCCAAAATCCACAAAGGATAAACCACAAAGGTGAGATACAAACATGAAGTAACAACCGACACTGCTTAGGTATATGCCCATACATATACCTAAGTCATCAATTCCAATACGCTCCAACCTCCGAGCCCAAGTACAACTCAGTCCACACAGGAAAGTATACATATTCCACACAGGAAAGCAAAACGAAATCCACACAGGATAGAACAACACAATCCACACAGGAAAGTAACAGGATTCAGCTCACACAGGTATACTTCTTCGAAAGACGATAAAGATGATCTCTGATCCATCTAAGTCATCGGACCCACGAAGGATCGATAGGTAACTAACCCCCGCAAAGACCCACACAGGATCGGGCCCACACAGGACCTGTAGGCGCTGGTTCACACAGGACCGCTGAGCGCAAGGACCCACACAGGATCGGACCCACACAGGATCGGGCCCACACAGGACCTATAGCACTGATCCACGTAGGATCGCTGAGTGCTGTAGTCGTCGTCGAATCCACACAGGATCTCTGTACTGTCGTCGTCGCAGTCACAGTAGTAGTAGCAGTAACAGTCACAGTCGCAGCCAGCACTAGGGTTCCCGCACACAGCAAGATCGTTCGGGAGGGTCTGCTCCACGAGCCGAGAGGCTGATACATCAACTGTCAAAAAGTCCAGTGTTGATGTATCCAAAAGTTCCGTATCGTCAACAGGAACTCAACGCAATAGACGTCGCGTCGATCAGACGCCCGATCTGAGAGTTATTGGCTTTTTCATCCCAGGGGCCCGGTTGGTTTTTAAGGCAAAACCAACCCGACCGTACTCCACCCGCGTCCAAACCTCGGTCGGAGTATTCCAAAAGATCTGTCTCACTAAGAGGAACACAACAAAGCTGACAACACGCCAATCGGACGTCCGTAGCTCAAGATATGAGCATTTCCGCTCCGAAGGCCTGGTTGGTTTCGTGAACGAACCAACCCGGCCGAACTCAAAGTATTCCGAAACTTTGAGTGAGATATAACGAATCAACCGTATCGATCCAAGGATCGCATTGCCGCTGACGGTTTGTCAATCGGAGTTCCGTGGCTCATGATATGGCCAAAAGACCGAAATCGTTTCGAAAACGGGGGGTCCGGGTCCGGGCCGACCCGGCCCGGCTGGCGGCGGCGCGGCCTGGCGCCGCTCGGGTGCCACCCGCGGGGGGCTGAGCCCCCGCCTCTCCCCTTGCTAGCGGCGCGGCTGAAGCCGCGCCTTTGGAGGAAACCGGCCCCCCTCATGGGGGCCTGCTTTGAGAAAACGGGGGGGGGGGGGGGGGGGGCGCTGCCCCCCCCCCTTAATGTAACCGCGTCCCCCCCTTTATGGGGGGCCATTTTGTGTCCAGTCGGGGGAATTAATTCCCCCGGAACTTATCCCTTCCGGCCGGCCCAACATGGCCGGCCGGTTCTTCCTCAACGGGACCGGCAAGGCCGGTCCACTTTCCGGCTTCCGACGCCGGCGGCCCGGCTAGCCGCCGGTCTTCCCGTTTCGCCGCGGCCCGGAACCGGCAGGGGTGTTCATCGTCTGGCGCGGTGCGACGGCACCGCGCCCCTCCGCCGCGGCCCCGCTCCGGCCGAGGTGCCTTCGGTTCCCTTTGACGCGGCGTGAAGACGTTGCGTTCATGGTAATATTTCCACAGCGCGGCATGACGGCGCCGCGCAATATTTTCCGTGCGATTCCCGCGTGGTGCGACGGCACCACGCCATCTCGTTCAACCACAAGAAAAATAATAATCAAGAACAAAGGAGGGGGAATTCAGCCGTGTTTGTGCGGTCCGACCCCCCTCTCGTTAGATGATAACTCTTAAATATTTATCCACAAGATTATCATGCTAGAACCAAGAACAAGAGTAAATAAATAATCCACAATAAACCCCTACCACAGTTTCAAGATCGATGATCGTCAAAGACCCATGGAAGACAACATCGCGGAGGTCGGGAGTCGCGGTAAACGTTCGTCAATTTCATTGACGAAGAGGTACGTCCGAAGAGGTACGTCATTGGTGAATCTTCATAAGACGACGAAGGAAGTCCGAGGAGGAAGCGGCGTTCCCTTTCGTTGACACGGAAGGCGTCGTCGATCTTCGGAAACAACCGGCTATAAAGAAGAGAGGAGCGACGTTCTTCGTCGGAGCTCGAAGGTTCTTCGCGTTCTTTGTCAAAGTTTGAAGAAGAAGAAGGAGCTCCCAAATCCTCTCAAGATGGCTAAACAAAATAAAATAAGCTAAGGCTTATTTTATTTACACAAACATCAACTTGAATTTCAAAGGTTTGAAATTCAAATCAACCCACCTTAATTAATTAAACCAAGTTGTCAAACATTAATAAAAGGGGTTATAGGGGAGTTTTGAGAGAAGATGAGGATTTGGGGTTCGTGTGGGCCCCACCACACTTAATCCTCCCAAGGGAGGTTAAGTGGATGTGGGTCCCACCTTTAACTCCCTTTGGGAGAAGTTAACCAACAAAATAAAAATAAAAAGTGTTTCCACATTTTTATTTAACTTCTTATAATTTCTCCCAAAACTAACTTTCGTCCCGCATAAAACACAACCTCGGAAAAGGTCTCCTTAAGAGAAAAACGGCGCTGCGAGTTCATCGGTGCCCTCGGATTTCAATTTCGAGCACCGGATCAAAAGTTAGAAATTACCGCTCGTTCGTTCACTGAACGTACCCGAGCCAAACTTCGGAAGTTGATTCCGGGCACTCCGGGCCTCTGAATCCGGTGCCGTCAGAAACCACGTTCTTGCAAAATTCCAAAGAAAATTAAGAAAATATTTCCCTTTAATTTTACGGGTCTTTACATTACTCCCACCTTAGGGCTTTACGTCCCCGTAAAGATACATCAAAAACTAGGGAAACAAATGAGGGTACTGAGCACGCATCTGAGCCTCCCGCTCCCAAGTTCTCTCCTGGAGGTTCCCGTGGTGCCATCTGATCCGCACAAGAGGAATTGATCGAGCATGTAGGACCCGCTCCTGTCGATCCTCTATCTCCACCGGGACCTCCGTAAAAGTCGCCCATCGTCGATGTCAAGCTCCCCATGGTCAATGATGTAACACCCCGACCCCAGCTACCCAGAGTCGGTGCATTACTTCGTAACATTGGCATGATCACAAAAGATCAAGTCTCGAAAGGCTGATTAGTTTAGTAGCCTTGGAAACACTAGATACATTCATAAGTCTTACATTACATCATAAAGTGAAAAACTAATAACAAAGTCTTCATCTTACACACTCATATCCTCTTCTGACTATCCCTGCAGGTCATTCCTAAAATACTTCTTCACATCCTGGAGAATATTAAAACATTGAAATGGGTGAGCTCAGATGCTCAGTAAGGATAACAATATTGCGGAATCTTTCATAAATAAACATAAAAATTTAAGGCAATGTATAACTAAAACAAAAGCCTTTTAAACTTGAACATCAACATAATATGGAAAAAGTAAAATGAGATAATGCCATTCACTTCTTCACAAGGATATTCTACTGGTCGAATAATCACATGCAATATCAATAACCACTTTCATAATGAGGGAATGTATAATGCCAGACATTCTGAAACATTTTGTCAAGGCCTCAGCCAAGACGTCTAAAATGATTAAGGCCTCGACCAAAACCATAAATCAAATTGGGAAAGGGCCTCGGCCAATTCCATGTCTAGTTGTCTCATGAGACCTACCGATGCATCGAGGAGCTATAGCGGGCTCCACCCGTCACTTATTAAGTCCAATACATTCCTCATATGAATAGGTTTAAACATAAAATAAATATTCGTATTAAAACTAGCATACGAAATGTCAACAATTTCTCTATAAACTATGGATGGTATAAAAATAACACATCCACAGTCAAATATTTCACAAAATGTTCAATGGAAGTTTTGTATCATAAATAAATTTCAATTAAACTTAAAACCCATCAAAGGATGTTGACATGGATGAAATCAAAGCTATTTGAGAGAAATATCTCTCTTTTTTTGAAATCATTTAAAAGTCCCATAATTATAAAATAATACATTTACTTTGAAAATATTCTTATTAGCTTGTAAGGGAAGCTTCGACGAAGTTATAATGGCGGAAAATAGCCGCACCCGCCGTATAAGTTAAAAAAACATTCTTACCTTAAATTTGTCAAAAATGTCAAAAAGTACATTGTTTGGAAAATGACGGTAAGATTACTTTCAAAAACGTATAAGGTTATAAATGACTTTAACCCATTTTCCATTTAATAGTAAAAATGTTTTGAAAGACATTTTTAAGAAACATGGATGTGGATGATAACGAGGTCCCAGTAGATAATTATGTATAAACAACCTTGGATAATGAAGAGGTTGTGAAGTAAACCCTTACAAATATCATTTTTTAAATAAAATAGATCTATTATGTGTATTCAATAAAAGTACACATAAAGAAATTAAAATAAAAGATAGGAGATAATAATATCACGACATAATTTGAAAGTAGGAGATTAACCCAAAGATTGAAAATTGGGATAAGAAATTCTCTTACCTCGTGTCTGACTTGACTCAACCGTTCTTTAACCTCCTGAATAATAAACTAGAGTTAATATATACCTTATTAAGAACCATTTTTAATTTCATTATCCTTTTTATATCACTTATTACAATGTTATGAACATTATGTAATTATTTAAGTTAATAACGGTCATTTTGTCGATCTTTGGTACTTGAGTCAACAATAAACTTCTTATAATTACAAGTTGTTTATGTGGTAGAATATCCATTATCTCCAGAATTATATTCATGATTTAGATGTCATATATATAATATATATCCAGTATATACATTCATTTATAATATTATGTTACATTTAGAGGTAAGCAATGAAATGCACCGTTCATGGAGACGGTAAGCCGTACGTACGCATGAACGCTACTTTCATTTATATTTTGTATTTAATGGAATAAAATCATAATGATATAAATGTATAATATAATTTCAGTATAATATAGTGTATAATACCATTTACTCCATCCTTTATACATCCCACATATGGCATTAACGATTCAAATCACTTTGAGGGGGCGGTAGTCCGCACTTCCTAAAATGAAATTATCGCGTTTTACCCATAATGGAAATCATAAAGTATGCCATAAATGAAAAATACAGAAGCATAAGTAAAACATAAACATATTATATATCATATATAAATATAGTGACATCTTAATGGCCACCTTTGAAGGTGTAATATGAGTGTTGAACAATCATCGTTTCGTGAGGCAGAAACTCGCCATCCACAGAAACCGTATGTTATTTAACCATTATATGTAGGTGTGTGTAAGTGTAGCTAGAATACTTCTTATAACAACATCCTAGTATATTTAGGATACTGGTTTTGTTACAAAAGAAATGAATAAAAAGAGTTTAGGGGTTGGAGAAGAAAAATAAAACAAAACAACATTAGAGAAGACATTACCTCAAAATCGGGTAACTCTTTTTGATTTGAGCCAAAGGCTTCCTTGGAAAGAGTTCTGCACAAAGTGAGGCTTCTATTAGTAAGAGGGGGAAGTTGGGAGAGTATTTGGGCAGATTTTGGACGAGCCAAATGGCTTGAAAGTGTGAATAAGGTGGGAGTGGTGGGGGCCTTTTATAAGTGGAGAGGAGGGGCACTTTTGGAAAGTAATGAAATGTTATTCTATTATACAATGCGTTTCGGATCCTAAAGGTCCCAAACTTGTATAATTCGAGGCTAAGGTGATAAGGTTTCGAAATATACCCATAAAATAGTCTTTGGACAAGTTTAATCCTTGGATTGTACATTATCTTTTCATTTTATTAAAATCGTTAAATAATGAGGTCATCGCTGCATCATAATGATGTCATAAATAATTTAATTTATTTAATGTCTAAAAATTATAAAAAAAATACTATGATGTAGCAAATCTTTTTATCTTTCCAATGACTATTTATAGTCAAAAAAATGACTTGTATCACCCCATGTAAATTTTTTTTTAGTAAAACATTTCATGTTTGTGTCATTTTTTACTTTAACATTAAATAAAAGGTATTTATGTCATTTTCCAACTAAAGTGGCTACATGGGGTCCCCAAGTTGACCCATGGATTGTCTTGGTCGGCCATGGAACATCCAATGAGGTTATGACATGTGTCAAGCTCATCTCATATTATTAAAACATTATTTTTACCTTAAACTACACTAATTACCTCTAATCGCGATTAAGAACTTAAAAGTTACTATTCACCAAAAATTATTTTAATCTCATTGAACCACATTTTACTTCTTAATGACAACCATGTATGTCGGATTTTTGAAAATCAAACCACAGAAGTGGTAATATTTCATTTAAACGAAAAATCAGTTATTTAACTACCACTTAGTGGTTTCACTATTCATCAAAAATTGAAGTTTTTCAGAACAATGCCAAAATTTCACCCTAAGCTATAATTGATATTCCAAATTCAAAAATGATGTCTATTTTAAAAAATTCCAAACATATAAGTTGCATTAATTAATTTTATAATTAATTCCCGCTGTCACAACAAATAGCGTGTTTTTAAGAAACAATTTATATCAAAAGATTGGCAATTGTTCATGCCCAATTTCAATGTTAAGTTAATTCTAATGACCACCATTGGATAAAATGGTAAAAATATATTCTAATTATACTTTAAAACCACTAAATATTATAATTTATCACTACAAATTATTTTGATTAAAAAAGTTGTTTTTAAGTATTTTTCACTATTCATAAAAAATTAGAAGTTCTCAGAAAAATACCAAAAATTCAACATAGGATAATTTCGATATTCGGAATCCAAAAATGAAGTCCATTTTGAAATATAAAATTTCTATAATTTTAAAAAGTGGTTTTTACTATTCATAACGGCTACTTTGATTAGTCACTGTGTTTTAGAACTCGAAGTTGCGTACAATGCAAGCCATTACATTATTGAATGAGAACCGTATCGTGGAAGCTCAGGGTGTTACATTCTCCCCTCCTTCAATAAATTGCGTCCTCTCAATTTGAAATTTTTTTCTTTGAAAATAAAAGGTTGAAAATAGAAAATACCTTTGTGGAAAACCCACATCGGAAATAAGGTTAATAAAAATATAACATTAAAAGAACGAAAGATAAGTACAAAGGTCACCCGAGATAGCCCATTCTAGGATTCTATGAAAATATGGATATGGAGGAGAAACAAACCATCAAGGTCTGGTGGAGAGTTATAGAAAACAGGATTAGGAGAAAGTTTAACTACAAGAAAATCACAAACTTGTGATTGGTTAAACGATCATTGATTCCCCAGTAGGAAAAGTTAACCGACAACATTTTTGTTTTGAGTTACCTTTTATAAAGTTTAGGAATTTATTTAGGTGATTTACTAAGAACTTAAGGGAATATACATACTTGTCATGTAGACTTTCATTCTTTAATAAATTTTTACCACAAACCCATCTTTCACTCTAAAATGTAATACAACTCAAAAATATTCTATTTATCCTAATTGTATAAGGTTCAAAATATTAACACATATCATTTAGATTAGTAAAACTATTTTGAAATAACCAGGGACTTCCTGTAGGCTAGTGGTAGGAAATAAAGGCCTGTCGCACTATGATTGTGGGTTCGATTCCTGCAGCTTTGTCCGACGCGACGGGTTATGCCCCACCCTACAGGTTGTCCTTTTCCTAAAACTATATTATTATAATATTCCAAAAATAATCTTTAGAAATGTTTTTACCTTAAACAATACTATCCAAAGATCAACTTAATCTACTCCAACCTTTATAGTTATCCAAAATACCTCTGTCCAGACTTTCTCTAAAAGGTCTCTTAATTACAAAATCAATTTATCAGATTCCCCAAACAAAGTAAAGTTTCTCTTATTGTCACATACTAAAAGTATGATTATCTTCATCATATTAAAACCTTACTGAAATCAACAAGTACTGTAGTACAATCCTTATATATATATATATCACATTATTCTAATAACCAGAATATAATCCATGAGTCCAAAAGCACCAATACATTAATTATTCTGCTTCAACTGTAGTAACAACATAAGATTTTCCTTGATCCCTTGGCCTTTTTTGAGGTAATTTTCCCTGACGCTTAGGACATTCATTTGCATAATGCCCCATTTCCCTACAATTGTAGCATTCAACATTGATAGCCTCTTTCTTTCCCTTGCAATCACGCGCCTGGTGACCTTTTTCCCCACATTTATAACAAACTCCCATTCCTTTTAGGCAAGTACCAGGGTGATTCTTCCCACAATTATCACATAATGGAAAATCCTTCTTTCCCTTTTTCCCTTTATCTGTCTCTTGTTCCACTGTTCTCTTCTTCTCTTGCTTTACTTTGTTGTCATAAGACTTAGAGAATTCCTTTTCTGTCTTGATAGCACATGAGACAATATCTTCGTATGTTGAGAACGATTGTGATACTAAAGCTCGACGGAGAAATGGTTTTAACCCATCAAAGAAACGATCAATCTTACCTCTTGGGTTACGTATATAATCTGCAGCATACCTCGATAACCTTGTAAAGTTAGCCTCATACTTTGCGACATTCTCATCCTCCTTCTGCCTCAGACTCAGAAATTTCCTTTCCATATCCGCTCGATGGTCTCGAGGAAAGTATTTTTCTAAGAACAGCTCTTTGAACTCCTACCATTCCATGTTTGTTAATTCATCATCTTCCATTGTGTTTTGAATTAGTGACCACCATTGATCGGCATCTCCAGTGAGGCGGTAAACTGCCATGACAACTTTCTCCCTTTCACTACCCCCAAGGCATGGAATATTTTCTCTAAAGAATTTATCCATTTCTCAGCTACTATAGGATTTGTACTCCCATTGAAGGTTGGTGGTTGTTGCCTCATGATACGGTCTAGCATTGATCCTCCACGTTGCGGATCAGGGTGCTCCATACGAGTAAGGTTATTATTCATAACTTGAGTGAGTTGTCCCAGTATGGTAATAAGTTGATCAGCACCAATTGTATCTCCAGAACCACAATAATTATCTTGAGCAGGAGGGCAATCCCTACACGGAGTGCATGCATTGATACGGTTTCCATTCCTTCCACTAGGCGCCATTTCTAAACAATGGCATAAACTAGATTAGTTTATGAATCAAAATACATAATTCCATACTTGTAAAATACTTAACATAAATTGAACTATTTATGGATATAATCCATAATCATAAAAAGGTTTTATTTGAGGAAGTATATACTCATAACTGTTCATAGTGGTTTGTAAAGAAAATGGGAATTATCCTAAGCATATCCCCCGGGAGTGTCGTAACCAAGAGTGCAGCAAAGCCCGTTGTCGTGCACCAGTTCCCGTTCGAGTCTAGCTCAAAGCGGTGTTTTCAGGTTTTACCCCTAGGTACATCTGTGCCAGAGCCGCCTCTACCTGCTCATATCCAGACAGGGATGTATTGCTCTTAAAACTCACAAAATCTCTACAATAACAAAATTCTAGGAAGTTCTTCTATACTAATCCTCAAAGTATATCTTTGGGCTATGTGCTCTAATCAGAGTTTATC
Organism: Viscum album; assembly: GCA_963277665.1. Taxonomy (NCBI): domain Eukaryota; kingdom Viridiplantae; phylum Streptophyta; class Magnoliopsida; order Santalales; family Viscaceae; genus Viscum; species Viscum album. The sequence goes on along the minus strand of OY728131.1, from coordinate 1,644,395,176 downwards.
TAAATCTAGCTTCCAAGGTTAGTACTAAACTGCCTCTAATACCAACTGTAACGCCCCGAACCCATCTACCCAGAGTTGGTGCATTACTTCGTAACATTGGCATGATCACAAAAGATCAAGTCTCGAAAGACCGATTAGTTTAGTAGCCTTGGAAACACTAGATACATTCATAAGTCTTACATTACATCATAAAGTGAAAAACTAATAACAAAGTCTTCATAGTACACACTCATATCCTCTTCTGACTATCCCTGCAGGTCATTCCTAAAACACTTCTTCACATCCTGGAGAATATTAAAACATTGAAATGGGTGAGCTCAGATGCTCAGTAAGGATAAAAATATTGCGGAATCTTTCATAAATAAACATAAAAATTTAAGGCAATGTATAACTAGAACAAAAGCCTTTTAAACTTGAACATCAACATAATATGGAAAAAGTAAAATGAGATAATTCCATTCACTTCTTCACAAGGATATTCTACTGGTCTAATAATCACATGCAATATCAATAACCACTTTCATAATGAAGGAATGTATAATGCCAGACATTCTGAAACATTTTGTCAAGGCCTCGGCCAAGACGTCTAAAATGATTAAGGCCTCGGCCAAAACCATAAATCAAATTGGGAAAGGGCCTCGGCCAATTCCATGTCTAGTTGTCTCATGAGACCTACCGATGCATCGAGGAGCTATAGCGGGCTCCACCCGTCACTTATTAAGTCCAATACATTCCTCATATGAATAGGTTTAAACATAAAATAAATATTCGTATTAAAACTAGCATACGAAATGTCAACAATTTCTCCCCAAACTATGGATGGTATAAAAATAACACATCCACAGTCAAATATTTCACAAAATGTTCAATGGAAGTTTTGTATCATAAATAAATTTCAATTAAACTTAAAACCCATCAAAGGATGTTGACATGGATGAAATCAAAGCTATTTGAGAGAAATATCTCTCTTTTTTTGAAATCATTTAAAAGTCCCATAATTATAAAATAATACATTTACTTTGAAAATATTCTTATAAGCTTTTAAGGGAAGCTTCGACGAAGTTATAATGGCGGAAAATAGCCGCACCCGCCGTATAAGTTAAAAAAAACATTCTTACCTTAAATTTGTCAAAAATGTCAAAAAGTAAATTGTTTGGAAAATGACGGTAAGATTACTTTAAAAAAAGTATAAGGGTATAAATGACTTTAACCCATTTTCCATTTAATAGTAAAAATGTTTTGAAAGACATTTTTAAGAAACATGGATGTGGATGATAACGAGGTCCCAGTAGATAATTATGTATAAACAACCTTGGATAACGAAGAGGTTGTGAAGTAAACCCTTACAAATATCATTTTTTAAATAAAATAGATCTATTATGTGTATTAAATAAAATTACACATAAAGAAATTAAAATACAATATAGGACATAATAATATCATGACATAATTTGAAAGTAGGAGATTAACCCAAAGATTGAAAATTGGGTTAAGAAATTCTCTTACCTCGTGTCTGACTTGACTCAACCGTTCTTTAACCTCCTGAATAATAAACTAGAGTTAATATATATCTTATTAAGAACAATTTTTAATTTCATTATCATTTTTATATCACTTATTACAATGTTATGATCATTATGTAATTATTTAAGTTAACGGTCGTTTTGTCGATCTTTGGTACTTGAGTCAACAATAAAATTTTTATAATTACAAGTTGTTTATGTGGTAGAATATCCATTATCTCCAGAATTATATTCATGATTTAGATGTCATATATATAATATATATCCAGTATATACATTCATTTATAATATTACGTTACATTTAGAGGTAAGCAATGAAATGCACCGTTCATGGAGACGGTAAGCCGTACGTACGCATGAACGCTACTTTCATTTCTATTTCGTATTTAATGGAATAAAATTATAATGATATAAATGTATAATATAATTCCAGTATAATATAGTGTATAATACCATTTACTCCATCCTTTATACATCCCACATATGGCATTAACGATTCAAATCACTTTGAGGGGGCGGTAGTCCGCACTTCCTAAAATGAAATTATCGCGTTTTACCCATAATGGAAATCATAAAGTATGCCATAAATGAAAAATACAGAAGAATAAGTAAAGAATAAACATATTATATATCATATATAAATATAGTGACAACTTAATGGCCACCTTTGAAGGTGTTATATGAGTGTTGAACAATCATCGTTTCGTGAGGCAGAAACTCACCATCCACAGAAACCGTATGTTCTTTAACCATTAGATGTAGGTGTGTGTAAGTGTATATCGAATACTTCTTATAAAAACATCCTAGTATATTGAGGATACTGGTGTTGTTACAAAAGAAATTAATAAAAAGAGTTTAGGGGTTGGAGAAGAAAAATAAAACAAAACAACATTAGAGAAGACATTACCTCAAAATCGGGTAACTCTTTTTGATTTGAGCCAAAGGCTTCCTTGGGAAGAGTTCTACACAAATTGATGCTTCTAGGAGTAAGAGGGGGAAGTTGGGAGAGTATTCGGGCAGAGGTTGGACGAGCCAAATGGCTTGAAAGTGTGAATAAGGTGGGAGTGGTGGGGGCCTTTTATAAGTGGAGAGGAGGGGCACTTTTGGAAAGTAATGAAATGTTATTCTATTATACAATGATTTTCAGATTCTAAAGGTCCCACACTTTTATAATTCGAGGATAAGGTGATAAGGGTTCTAAATATACCCATCCAATAGTCTTTGGACAAGTTTAAGCCTTGGATTGTACATTATCTTTTCATTTTATTAAAATCGTTAAATAATGAGGTCATCGCTGCATCATAATGATGTCATAAATAATTTAATTTATTTAATGTCTAAAAATTATAAAAAAAATACTATGATTTAGGAAATCTTTTTATCTTTCCAATGAATATTTATATTCAAAAATATGACTTGTATAACCCCATGTAAATGTTTTTTTAGTAAAACATTTCATGTTTGTGTCATTTTTTACTTTGACATTAAATAAAAGGTATTTATGTCATTTTCCAACTAAAGTGGCTCCATGGGGTCCCCAAGTTGACCCATGGATTGTCTTGGTCGGCCATGGAACATCCAATGAGGTTAGGACATGTGTCAATCTCATCTCATATTATTAAAACATTATTTTTACCTTAAACTACACTAATTACCTCTAATCGCGATTAAGAACTTAAAAGTTACTATTCACCAAAAATTATTTTAATCTCATTGAACCACATTTTACTTCTTAATGAAAACCATGTATGTCGGATTTTTGAAAATCAAACCACAGAAGTGGTAATATTTCATTTAAACGAAAAATCAGTTATTTAACTACCACTTAGTGGTTTCACTATTCATCAAAAATTGAAGTTTTTCAGAACAATGCCAAAATTTCACCCTAAGCTATAATTGATATTCCAAATTCAAAAATGATGTCTATTTTACAAAATTCCAAACATATAAGTTGCATTAATTAATTTTATAATTAATTCCCGCTGTCACAACAAATAGCGTGTTTTTAAGAAACAATTTATATCAAAAGATTGGCAATTGTTCATGCCCAATTTCAATGTTAAGTTAATTCTAATGACCACCATTGGATAAAATGGTAAAAATATATTATAATTATACTTTTAAACCACTAAATAGTATAATTTATCACTACAAATTATTTTGATTAAAAAAGTTGTTTTTAAGTATTTTTCACTATTCATAAAAAATTAGAAGTTCTCAGAAAAATACCAAAAATTCAACATAGGATAATTTCGATATTCCGAATCCAAAAATGAAGTCCATTTTGAAATATAAAATTTCTATAATTTTAAAAAGTGGTTTTTACTATTCATAACGGCTACTTTGATTAGTCGCTGTGTTTTAGAACTCGAAGTTGCGTACAATGCAAGCCATTGCATTATTGAATGAGAACCGTATCGTGGAAGCTCGGGGTGTTACAAATGATGTGCGTCGGGTCATGCACGTATATCCTCAGCTGAGATACGTGGAAGACGTCGTACACCCGGTGCAACTGAGGTGGTAGAGCCATGCGATAAGCCACCTCACCAATCCTGCTGAGGACCTGGAAGGGTCCGATGAAGCGCGGAGATAACTTGCCGCCATGGCCAAATCTCCGTATACCACGTCGAGGTTAGACCCGCAAGAAGACATGGTCGCCATCCTCAAACTCTAGTGGCCTCCTCCTCCTGTCAGCGTATGACTTCTGCCGGCTCTGAGCTGTCCTCATCCGCTCCTGGATGACCTGGACCTTCTCTGTCGTGGCCAAGACCATCTTCGGTCCCACAAGTGCTGACTCCCCAGGGTCTATCCAGCACAAAGGATATCTACAAGGTCGGCCGTACAACTCCTCGTACGGTGCCATCCCGATGGTGGAGTGGTAGCTGTTGTTGTACGCAAACTCCACCAAGGGTAGGTGATCCTCCCAGCTACGACCAAAGTCGAGGACACATGCGCGGAGCATGTCCTCGAGAGTCTGGATGGTCCTCTCTGTCTGACCATCCGTCTGAGGGTGAAAAGCTGTGCTCAGACGTAGCTGCGTCCCGAACGCCTCCTGTAACCCCTTCTAAAGCCGGGAAGTAAAGCGAGCATCTCGATCGGAGACGATAGATGATGGCACGCCGTGGAGCCACACAATCTCCTGAATGTAGAGACGTCCCAAGATCTCCACTGAGCCCTTCTCTCTGATGGGTAAGAAGTGTGCCGACTTGGTGAGTCAGTCAACAATCACCCAGATGGAGTCGTGACCTCTGGAAGTGTGTGGAATTCCAGTCACGAAGTCCATAGATATCCCGTCCCACTTCCACTCCGGGACCTCCAAGGGCTGTACCAAGACTGCTGGTACCTGATGCTCTGCCTTCACCTGCTGGCAGGTGAGGCATTGAGAAACGAACTCTGCCACAACCTTCTTCATGCCCGGCCACCAGTGCTGTCGTCTGAGATCCTGGTACATCTTCGCCACTCCAGGATGCACCACCAAAGGAGAAGTGTGAAACTCTCTCAGCAACTCCTCTCGCAAAGCGACTGGTACCATGGTACGTCCTCTGAAAAGGATGTCGTGCTCTGCTCCAAGGGAGAAACCATCAGGTGCCTATCCCGAGGATATCTGTACACGCTGTGTCTCACAGTCAGCATCCTCACGCCGTGCCTCTCTGACCCGCTGCAGTAGTGGAGGGGTGACTGTGAGAGACTGAAGGAAGGCTGCTCCATCTCTATCCACGAAGGATATCTGCAAAGAGGTTAGCTGCTCCGTCGCCTCCTCAAGTAGCTGAATGCCCGTCCTCCTGCTGAGGGCACCGGCTACCACGTTCCCCTTCCCAGGAGTATAGACTATCTCAAAGTCATAGTCCTGGAGGAACTCGAGCCATCGCCGCTGTCTCAGGTTCAGGTCCTTCTGCGAGAAGATATACCAGAGACTCTGATGATCGGAAAAGACTGTAAAGCGCTCGCCCATCAGGTAGTGTCGCCATGTCTTCAGAGCGAAGACCACTGCTGCTAACTCCAGGTCATGGGTAGCGTAGTTTTTATCATGCGGCCTCAACTGACGTGATCCATAGGCGATTACTGCCCGCTCCTGCATCAGAACACATCCGAGTCCGGTCCCTGATGCATCGCAGTAAACTACGTACCCTACTCCCTCCTCAGGCAACCTCAAGATAGGTGCGCTGGTCAATCTCTGTCTCAGCTCCTGGAAGCTCTGCTGACATCTGTCTGACCACACGAAGGGTTTCCCCTTCTTCGTCAAAGCTGTGAGTGGTGCCGCAACTCTAGAGAAGTCTGGAACGAATCTCCGATAGTATCCAGCTATCCCCAAGAAACTCCGAACCTCAGTCACACTCCTGGGTGGCTCCCATGCTAACACGGCCTCGATTTTCGCAGGATCCACTGCAACTCCTGCCTCATAGATAATGTGTCCCAAGAAGTGGACCTCCCGTATCCAGAACTGGCACTTTGAGAGCTTACCATAAAGCTGGTGCTCTCGGAGTGTGTCTAGTACAACTTGCAAGTGATAGGCGTGCTCCTCCTCAGTCGTAGAGTAAATCAGAATGTCGTCGATAAAGACCACGACAAACCGATCAAGGTATGGCTGAAATATCCTGTTCATGAGAGCCATGAACACTGCTGGAGCATTGGTTACGCCGAAAGGCATAACCAAAAACTCATAGTGGCCATACCGACATCTGAAGGCCGTCTTCTGCACGTCCTCGTCTCTGACTCTGAGCTGATGATAGCCTGACCTGAGGTCTATCTTCGAGAACCACCGTGCTCCCTTGAGCTGATCAAAGAGGTCATCAATCCTCGGTAGCGGATACTTGTTCCTCACTGTCACCTGGTTCAGGCGACGATAGTCAACACAAAGTCGCAAGCTCCCGTACGCCTTCTTGGTGAACAATATCGGGGAAGCCCAGGGTGAAACACTGGGTCAGATGAACCCCTTGCCCTACAAGTCCTCCAACTGTACCCGTAGCTCTCGAAGCTCGGCGGGGGCCATCCGATATGCTGGAGTGGATATCGGGGCTGTCCCGAGGTACAAGTCAATATAAAAGTCTACCTCTCTGCGAGGAGGTAGCCCTGGAACGTCGTCGGGAAAAACGTCCGCAAACTGATCCACCACTGCAGGAAAACCAGGACTCCGCACGTCAACTGCTCCAAGGATGAGGCTATCCAACTGATGAGTGATGGGCTGTCCTCTCCACCACGGATGTCCATCCTGTGCTGCAAAGGCTCCCTTCTCGCCGGTGAAGGTGAACCTGCTCCCGTCGGTGCGTACACATCGCACCTTGCGCCTAAAACAGTCAATCTGCGCATGGACCGTAGATAGCCAATCCATGCCCAAGATGACGTCGTAAGGCCTCGACGCTGCTACAAGAAGATCCCAGCCGAAGCTCTCGCCTCCTAGAGTAAGCTCACACTGCCGGCACCAGTGCGTAATCATCGAGTCTGCTCCCGTAGGAGTCTCTAGCCGTAAGGATCGAGCCAACGGCTCTGTCGGAATCTCCGAGCTCCGAACAAGGGCAGCGGCTATGAAAGAGTGACTCGCTCCTGTGTCTATAAGTACTACAGCAAGGGTGGAATAGACACAGATAGTACCTCGAATCATCTCGGGTGCGCCGTGGTCGTAGGCCTCTGCTGCCTGGAGCTGTGCCTGTCTCTGCCCGCCTGCTCCCTGTGGTCGGGGTGGACCTCCTGGTGGTGGTGGTGGCAGAGCCTCAAAGTGTCTCCCACCACCTGCTGCTCGGCCAACTCCTCTGCCTCATTCGCCTCCTCCATGCGGACCGCCACGGTCAACCCTCTGCCTCTACCTCGGTGGTCCCTCAACCGTCTGCTGCTCCTCGACACGGCGGGTCGGGCAGTCACGTGCCATGTGGCCCTGCCCGCCGCACGAGTAGCACTGCCTGCCTCTTGAAAGACTGGCTCCTCGCTGTGTGCCCCGCACTGCTGAGCCAGTGTCCTGAGGTCGTCTGCCTGAAGGTCTGGTATGCCTGAACCCCTGAGTCATCCGTCGACTACCTGCTGCAGATGACTCTGCCACGTGCCGCCCTGCGGTGGGTCTCGGCGCTGGTGTAGACTCAGCAAGGAAGCTCTCGATCAAAAGGGCCCGCTCCAGTACTCCTGTCTGAGTCGGTATGATGAGGGATATCAGCGATGCCCTGATCTCGTGTCTCAACCCCTGCTCGAAGGTCCGAGCCCGGAAGAATGGGTCCCGTACCATGTCGGTCGAGTAGCGCGAGAGATCAGTAAATCTTGCCGAGTACTGAGCGACCGTCATGCTGCCCTACCGCAGCTGAAGAAGCTCCTGGATACGCACCGCATGAAGGGTGGCTGGGACGAACTCCGAGCGGAAGATTCTCTCAAAGTCCGTCCAAAGTAGAGATGCCTCATCGTGCACCTGGAGCATCAAGCTCCACCATCGGCCCGCTGCTGCGTGTAGTAGGCTCGCAGCGAGGATCACCATGAGGTCTGTAGGTGTCCTCACTAGACTAAAAACTCGTACCACTACCTCCAGCCAGTCCTCGGCTACCTGGGGATCTGTCTCCCCGCGAAACCTGGGTGGTCGCTGGCGCTGAAACTCATGCAGTGCGCTGAGGCGACGTGCATCGTCAGCGGCTGGTGCTGGAAGCATCGGTGGCTCGGCGGGTAGAGCTACCGCCGGTACCACTGCTGACAAAGGGCCCTGCACCGAGGCCTCATCGCTCGGTGGGCTGTCGTCACACTCGACTCTCGGAACCCTAGCTGGCTGCCGTCGTGGGGCCATCCTGAAAAGGAACAGGTGCGCCACGGTCAAACAGTATACCTGGTGAGCTGACACAAAGTAATCACAAAGAAAACTTTGAAACACACACGCAATCAATGTTTTCGTGCATTAAGTCAGAAATCAGAAGTCAGGGTCTTGGTGTACGGATATGTCAGCCGCCGCACCAACACTGGACTCCCTGGACTGATAACCACACTCAATACGCTAAACATTATTTCTTCACATAGAAAAGGTCAGAGTTCGCGGTAGAACCCAACTCCTCTGATACCAATTTGTCACGACCCGCCCTCGGGGTCCGTGCCGTGACTACCCCAAGCCCGCCTTCCATAGACCAGGGGATGGCGACTAGCACCAAGGCGTAAATCCCGGTAAAAAGGGAAGGCATTGCCTTTGTAAAGTAAACAAACACCACCGAGTAAGCAAGCGGAAAGTAAACACTAAGTAAAAATAGAGTACAACTGAAAGTGAGGAAAAGTAAATGGGCCAGTATACAAACCCAAACTGAAAGTAAAGTACAACTCAAAAAGGAAAATAGAAACTGTAAAGTAAAAGCCGCTACACCGAGCTGTCCACTGGAAATCCCACCTGAAGGGTGGGTACAGATAGCTCCACTGCTCCACGGGTCCCACCGTCCGCTCCGAGTACGTCCCGCCCGGTGGTCCACCTCCAGGTACCGTCCTGCTCTGCAAGCCTCAAACACGATCAACGCTGTCCATCGTCTGCAACCAACACAACGTAGTGCGGGCATAGACCGTGCAGGGGTGAGTATAAGCTACTCAGTAGGGACCCCGAGACCCCTGAAGTTCTCCCAAAATCCAAAAAGGATAAACCACAAAGGTGAGATACAAACACGAAGTAACAACCAACACTGCTTAGGTATATGCCCATACATATACCTAAGTCATCAATTCCAATACGCTCCAACATCCGAGCCCAAGTACAACTCAGTCCACACAGGAAAGTATACGTATTCCACACAGGAAGGAAAAACGAAATCCACACAGGATAGCACAACACAATCCACACAGGAAAGTAACAGGATTCAGCTCACACAGGTATACTTCTTCGAAAGACGATAAAGATGATCTCTGATCCATCTAAGTCGTCGGACCCACGAAGGATCGATAGGTAACTATCCCCCGCAAAGACCCACACAGGATCAGGCCCACACAGGACGTGTAGGCGCTGGTTCACACAGGACCGCTGAGCGCAAGGACCCACACAGGATCGAACCCACACAGGATCGGGCCCACACAGGACCTGTAGCACTGATCCACGTAGGATTGCTGAGTGCTGTAGTCATCGTCGAATCCACACAGGATCTCTGTACTGTCGTCGTCGCAGTCACAGTAGCATTAGCAGTAGCAGTCACAGTCATAGCCAGCACTAGGGTTCCCGCACACAGCAAGCTCGTTCGGGAGGGTCCGCTCCACGAGGCGAGAGGCTGATACATCCACTGTCACAAAGTCCAGTGTTGATGTATCCAAAAGTTCCGTATCGTCAACAGGAACTCAACGCAACAGACGGCGCGTCGATCGGATGCCCGGTCTGAGAGTTATTGGCTTTTTCATCCTAGGGGCCCTGTTGGTTTTTAAGGAAAAACCAACCCGACCGTACTCCACCTGCGTCCAAACCTCAGGCGGAGTATGCCAAAAGATCCGTCTCACTAAGAGGAACACAACAAAGCTGACGGCACGTCAATCGGACGTCCGTAGCTCAAGATATGAGCGTTTCCGCTCCGAAGGCCCGGTTGGTTTCGTGAACGAACCAACCCGGCCGAAATCAAAGTATTCCGAAACTTTGAGTGCGATATAACTAATCGACCGTCTCGATCCAAGGATCACATTGCCGCTGACGGTTTGTCAATCGGAGGTCCGTGGCTCAAGATATGGCCAAAAGACCAAAATCGTTTCGAAAACAGGGAGTCCGGGTCCGGGCCGACCCAGGTCCGACCCGGCCCGGTCAGCGGCGCGGCCTGGCACCGCTCGGGTGCCACGCTCGGGGGGCTGAGCCCCTGCCTCTCCCCTTGCTGGCGGCGCGGCTGAAGCCGCGCCTTTGGAGGAAACCGGCCCCCCTCGTGGGGGCCTGCTTTGAGAAAATGGGGGGGGGGGGGGGGGGCGCTGCCCCCCCTTTGTGAAACCGGCCCCCCCTCACGTGGGGGGCCTGCTTGAGGAAAAACGGGGGGGCGCTGCCCCCCCCCCCCCCCTTAATGTAACCGCGGCCCCCCCTTTATGGGGGACCGTTTTGTGGCCAGTCGGGGGAATTAATTCCCCCGGCACTTCTCCCTTCCGGCCGGCCCAACATGGCCGGCCGATTCTTCCTCAACGGGACCAGAAAGGCCGGTCCCCTTTCCAGCTTATGACGCCGGCGGCCCAGCTAGCCACCGGTATTCCCGTTTCTCCGCGGCCCGGAACTGGCAGGGGTGTTCTTCTTCCGGCGCGGTGCGACGACACCGCGCCCCTCCGCCGCGGCCCCGCTCCGGCCGCAGCGCCTTCGGTTCCCTTTGACGCGGCGCGACGGCATCGCGTTCATGGTAATCTTTCCACAGCGCGGCGCGACGGCGCCGCGCAATATTTGCCGTGCGATTCCCGCGTGGTGCGACGGAACCACGCCATCTCGTTCAACCACAAGAAAAATAATAATCAAGAACAAAGGAGGGGGAATTCGGCCGTGTTTGTGCGGTCCGACCCCCCTCTCGTTAGATGATAAATCTTAAATATTTATCCACAAGATTATCATGCTAGAACCAAGAATGAGAGTAAATAAATAATCCACAACAAACCCCTACCACGGTTTCAAGATCGATGATCGTCAAAGACCCGCGGAAGACAACGTCGCGGAGGTCGGGCGTCGCGGTAAACGTTCGTCAGTTCCGTTGACGAAGAGGTATGTCCGAAGAGGTACGTCATTGGTGAATCTTCGTAAGCCGACGAAGGAATTCCAAGGAGGAAGCGGCGTTCCCTTTTGTTGACACGGAAGGCGTCGTCGATCTTCGGAAACAACCGGCTACGAAGAAGAGAGGAGCGGCGTTCTTCGTCAAAGCTCGAAGGTTCTTCACATTCTTCGTCAAAGTTTGAAGAAGAAGAAGGAGCTCCCAAATCCTCTCAAGATGTCTAAACAAAATAAAATAAGCTAAGGCTTATTTTATTTACACAAACATCAACTTGAATTTCAAAGGTTTGAAATTCAAATCAACCCACCTTAATTAATTAAACCAAGTTGTCAATCATTAATAAAAGGGGTTATAGGGGAGTTTTGAGAGAAGATGAGGAGTTGGGGTTCGTGTGGGCCCCACCACACTTAATCCTCCCAAGGGAGGTTAAGTGGATGTGGGTCCCACCTTTAACTCCCTTTGGGAGAAGTTAACCAACAAAATAAAAATAAAAAGTGTTTCCACATTTTTATTGAACTTCTTATAATTTCTCCCAAAACTAACTTTCGTCCCGCATAAAACGCAACCTCGGAAAAGGTCTCCTTAAGCAAAAAACGGCGCTGCAAGTTCATCGGTGCCCTCAGATTTCAATTCCGAGCACCAGATCAAAAGTTAGAAATTCCCGCTCGTTCGTTCACTGAACGTACCCGATCCAAACTTCGGAAGTTTATTCCGGGCACTCCGGGCCTCTGAATCAGGTGCCGTCAGAAACCGCATTCTTGCAAAATTCCAAAGAAAATTAAGAAAAAATTTCCCTTGAATTTTACAGGTCTTTACAAAAGATACTTATACAAAAACTCACATTTTCTTTACTTGGTGTAATGCTTATCCTTTTGTAGGGTCTTTTTCATAATTTCCAGATACTCCCCACGATTCCCCATTATTTGGAAGTATATTATAATATCATATATAAATACTACCAAGAAATTTTTAGGTGATCTATAAAGACTCTATTCATAAAGTCCATGATGATTTTTGGAGAATTAGTGAGTCTGGATGGTATCACTATGAAGTCATTGTTTTTGTAACTTCTACGAAAATCAGTCTTTGGGATATCATCCTTCATCACCCTTACTTGATAATATACTGATCAAGATCCCCCTTAGAGAATTATTGTTCTCCACATAGCTAATCAAATGAGTCATCATTCTGAGGTAGAGGTTACTTGTTCATTATCATGATCTTATTCAGCTCACAATAATGAATGAAAATGCACATTGACCCATCCTTCTTCTTGATAAAGTGGAATGGTTCATCCCATGGTAAAGATCATGGTTGTATGAACCCTTTATATATATTTTCTTTTTTTTTTCTTTAGCTCCTCAAGTTCCACAAAAACCATTATATATGGATTCTTGGAAAATGTAAACACCCCTTTTATAAGCTCTATTGAAAATTTAACCTCTCGGCTATGAGGAAGACCACGAAATTTCTCAAGAAAACTGTCATCGTATTGCCTCATTGTAGGATTGTCTTTGAGAATGGTTCATTACTTATAATCAATCATTTAAGAAAGATATTATTATTCATATGAAAATAATATCCATGCCAGAGATGATGGTTCTAATGAAGATTCATCCTCCTCCTTTCACTTGTATAGAATCAGGGGTTGATTCACAATATGAAGAGTGTTTTCCTACTCGGGAAAATTTATGTTGGATCAATATAGGGAATGCCAATCCACACCTAGAAGTTCCTCAAATTCCATCAAAGTATGTGTGATACAGTTATTTGGGAAGTTCAGACCACATAATTTTATAGGGGGAGTTATATAATTGGTATTTAATAATTACCATTTTTTCTGTTTTCACAGATAGATCTAATTCAATGATTTGTGGTGCTATCTGAATAGTTCTACTAATTTTTTTTATGGAAGAACGCATAGAACCAGAATCAAATAGTATGTTTTCAATTTATTAATTAATAACTATTATACCAATCACCACTTCATTTTCGAGATCCACCTTAGTGATTGTTATGGAAAAAATATTGTCGTTACTTCTGTGGAGGTTTTTGGTTGTCTATAAAACCCCTTGTCATAAGGAATTTCTTTTTAGAGTAACATGGGTCCATGAAGTTGAAGAAATGAAAAATTTGTTCAGGTTTTACTGGAGAATTCCCTTCATCTATAGTATTAGTGGGTTCCCCCTATCATTAATTTCTATCTATGTGACATTCCTTCCCACACCTATATCATTTCTTCATTCCCCTTAAGCAATTTTCGGGGAGCTTCTTCCTGAACCTTTGATAAGTGGGCTATTAAAAATTTCTTAGCACCATTCAATTTATCCACCAGATCACCAAACTTTAATTCCACATCATGCTTCTTATCCCCATTATACCATTGAGATTTTATTATCTTTATTTTGACTATGATGGCACATCGAACAATTTCCTCATAGCTATCAAAGTCACAAATCAGCAGAGCATTTCATAGATAATGTTTTATCCCACCAAATTAGTGGTCAATCTTTCATTATGGGGTGATGAAAAAACTAGAGGTGTGTCATGATTGTATGGGTAATTTTTATCATACAACTTGATAGATTCATCATTTTCATTCTTTAGGGAGATTATATCCCTTTCCATTTCAAGTCTGAGAGTTCAAGGAAAATATTTATCAAAAACATTTTTTGAAATTTCTTCCACTCTATCGCTTTAATATCTACCTAAGGCTTTATATTCTTAATCAAGGACCACCATTGATTAAATTATCCCTTCATGTGATAAATATTTAATATAAGCTTCTCTTTATCATAACATTGAAGGATTAATAATTTCCTCTCAATGGATTTGATCCATTTTCACTCAAATAAAGGGATCAGATGATCCATTGATTGTAGGAGGTCATTGACATAGGAAGATCTCAATTGTATATTGTTCTATCTTATCTGGATTTGGGGGATCCACCCAATCCAAGGTTCTATTTATAACCTGAGTTAGCTGAGATATTATCATCATAAGGTCTGTGATTCATTCTCCCATCAGGTTAGGCATCTCGTTTGGGAAGTCATCACATTTCTCAATGCATTGATTGTTTACTTAATTCCTCCTATTTTAGAACATTGGATAGAATAAATGAAAAATTAGGTATGATTATTTAGAAACTATTAAATACATGAAGGAAAATACACTAAAATTAAGTTAAAAACAAATAAATTTCATTTACTTCCATAACTTATGAATCTCTAGGATTCAATTTGTGTTATCCATGGTCTATATCCTAACATATATTCTATTGGAATTTTATTTTTCCCTTAATAATGGTTCATAAAGAGATTATTAATTTTCCAAATCATATCCCCTGAGTGTGTCAAACCCTTTGGAAAATAAGGCCTATTTTTGTGTATGGGGTTACCCTGAGTTAGGGCCCTAACACCTTGTTAGAGTTGTTACTCCTAGGTACATCTATGTAAGAAACACGTCTACTTGTTTTATCCTAAAAGGGATGTATTTTCATGAAAAATTAATTCATCTATACATACGAAAATTTTGGTATTTTTTCTTATACTTTGTCTTATCCCTTTACCTTTCTCTTGAGTTTTCCAATCCTCATCCCCAAATAACTAAACATTTCCTTGGATACCATCTATAACAATCCTGCTCGTTATCTCACATTATTACTTGATTTATTTAAAAAGACTACACTTAATAAAACCCATATGATTGATATGTATAGTTTCATGTGGAATTAGTTATATTAAATAAAAACATAAATTAGGGAATACAACATCATTATTGAAAACCTCTTTAACATGCTCAACCTACTCCTTCGAACATAAAACAACATGGTATAATATGGGGACTTACATAAGAAACAGGTGATATATATATCCCACTAAGGTAATAAAAATGGAATATGTGATTCATGTTAGAAAATAGGAATAACAATGGGGAATAAATAAAACATGAATAATAAGGCAGGATATATCATGATAATCATAACAAGGGAAATGTGTAAACAACTTAAAACACTTAAACATAAACATAGTTCAAGGATAAACCCACCAAAAAATCAGGGTGGAAAAATTAATATAATTGAATATGGTTCTCTCCATGTCCCAAGGTGACATGTCATGATACTAAATGTAACCCAATTCATTGGAGTGCTATCTGGTCACACCCATCAAATTCATTTCTTTCTAATGCTTAAGTGTTCCACGTGGATCTTATAACATGGATTCATTCAGCATCATAATTTATTCCCTGATTAAATAATGTGTAATAAATAAATTTAATTACCTAATCAGTAATTATATGTTCATAAATTCTGATACCTTTGATATAAAATGGGTATGGTATTCACTACACAATTTTTTTGGGATGGAAAATCACAGTGAAAATTTGGAAGCATAATGATGTTAAATAAAAATTCATTAAATGGATTGATGAGAGATAAATGTGTATCATATAATTTGGAAATAAATTGGAAATTAAGGGTTATATATAATAACATATCCAATAATAATTAAATGACGATAAAATAAATCATTTAAAGAAGATACATGAATAAAGAGAAGAAAGGAAAATATCCATTTTCAAATTTCATATTGGTAATGGGTGTACATAAAGGATCATGGGAAGATTAGTGAGGGTGAAATGGGGGATATCATAATTTATAGATTAAATGGGTAGTAAGGAGAATATTTTTCTATATATCCCATTATAATAAAATGGAATTTAATAGACATTGCATAAAATGAATTCTAGAATGGAAATGAGAACAGAGAAATAACTTATGGAATTTTGGCATAGTAATGTATTAGGTGAAGTTTGAAATGAGTAAAAATAAATGATTCCTCATTAAAAAAAATACATTTTATATTAGGGGATATTTTAAAATAAATTACATCATAAAAAATTTCAATTAAGAAGCCAAATTCCAATTGAGCTTCTTGAATTGAAAGAAGGAGACTAAGGTCCCTAAATAAATTGTGTGACTTAAAAATCTTGGGAAGAGATTTTTGAGAGATTAGGGAACCTTAGAAAAACTCTACAGAGTGGAGGGTTGATTATTTTCATGATCCAAGGATTTTGAGTGAAGAGAAATGGGTTCTTGGGGGGTTTATAATGGAAAAGATGGGTATTTTGTTATTATTTATTTTTTGTACTCTACATAATAAAATATCCAAAACCACAAACCATCCCATGGTTTTTCCGATGGTTAATTCAAAATGGAATTCGTTTTTATTATTTCCTGAGGAAAAGGTCTGAACTTATTTAAATAATTCCCTTGCTAATGTGAAGGTGAGTCATGCTATTTGAGAAATGAGTTTATAACCTTACAATATATTATATGTGCTGTAAGATTCCTAGTGGATTTACAAAATGAATAAAATTAAATTAGTATAACATTAATTTAAAGGAAAAAATTTATTTTTTATTTTATCCCATTTATAGAAATTATTACATCACTTTTGGGTCATTATGATGTCATAAAATAATAAAAGTATATTTATATGATATTTAATGTTTACCTGAAAAGTCAACTATCTAATTAAATTTTGAAAAATTCAACATTATATAATTTCTAAATTCTTATTCAAAAAATAATATTCATTTTATCTAAATTAATTTTTAATAATTTGAATCTTTACCTTTTAAATAAAATTAACATTTATTAAGAAATGTTGGGTTTTTTTACAATAACATTTTTCTAACCCTTATAAAAATTACATTTGAATTATTAAAAATTTTATAATAATTTATAATTAATAAACATTATTTAGTAATACTATTTTATTAAAATATTATTTCTTTAAGAAATCCATTAATTCATCAAATTAAATTCACCAATTGAATTTTAATATTATACCAAAATATAATTTATTTTTTTTAACGAAAAAATAATTTACAAAGTCAAAATAATATGATGAAAATATATTCATTATTATATAAAAAATTAAATTTTAATATTTATATGGTCTTGATACATATCCCTTTAATACACCAAAAAATTCCCTAAGTGTAAGGTGTGCGACTGTTGGACTTTCATGTGGTGGTTCGATAAACATTGTTTGGGTCGTGATCTTGATGTGCATTAACGTCTCTAATAAACAGTTTGGATCATGACTATGTTGTTAGATATCAGCTTGGGCTTGTTAAAGGTAAAATCCTATAAATTTTATCTCCCTTGGAATCTAGGATAAATGAACTTCATAAGGTATGATCCTACAGGTTGAGGGAATAATTTTTTTTTGTCAATAGGATTTGTTAAAACCCTATATTTATACTAATCATGTAATCACTGTTCAAATACTATATTATCAACAATAATGTATCTAAACGATCTTTTAAATCTAATAGGATATGATAAAACAATATAAGTGCATGTGTTTTCTATAACCATATTTCTAGATGATACATTTATACAAATCAAAAAGGGAAATTTTATTTATAATAGTTCGGGTCATTACAATACCAACACAAGGAAACTCCACACCTTTGTAATAATCTTTGGTGGCTCCCAAGTAAGAACTACCTCAGCCATCACCAGATCCACTTCCACACATTCCTCTGTGATTACATATCCTAGGAAATGGAGCTCTTAAATCCAAAACTAAAACTTCCAGAGCTTCCCATAAAGCTAGTGATTTGAAAGTGTGTCCAAGATCATTCTCAAGTGTCTCACAAGATACTGCGAAAACATTGAATATAGTAGGCTATAATCGATGAAAAAAAACACCAAACTGGTCTATGATAGGATGAAAGATGCCGTTTATAATTCCCATGAACATTGTTGGGGCGTTCATCATGCTGATGTGCATCACCAAGTACACATAGTGAATGTAGCAACATCTAAATGCTATATTCCCCATATCCTCGTCCCATACTTGCAGCTGGTGATCGCCTGATCTGTGGTCATTCTTTGAGAAACATCATGAACCTCTAAACTGATCAAAGAGGTCATTGATCCTCAGTAGTGGATATATATTCTTCACATTCAACTAGATCAATCACTGATAATTCACAAATAACCACAAACTCCCATACACATTCTTGGAAAACAAAACTATGGATTCATAGAAGAATACATTGGGTCTCAAAAATACCTTATTTTAGAAGTTCACTAACTACAACATCAATTAATTATGCTTTTTTGGGATCCATCTGATACACTAGTGTAGATATCAGGGTTATCCTGATGTTTAAGTCAATTCATAAGTATAGTTCATGGTGTAAAGGTAGGCATAGAACTTCCTCAATAAATATATCCTCATACTCTACCACCACTATAGGGAATTGGTATCCCATAGCTTCGACTACCTCAAGTGTCATACTATCCAACTCGTGAGTAATCATCTGCACTCTCACATGCTTAAGATCATCCACCTCTTCCAGGGTTTCCTTTTCACCCACAAAGTAAAACCACATCCCATCACTGTAGACACACCACGTCCTCTTCATAAAATACTCACTAGGGGAATGAACTATGGATATCTTGTCCATACATAAGATGACTTCATATGGTCTCATTAATGCTATAAATAGTTCCAATCAAAACATTTCACCTAAAAGCATCATATCACACCATTGGTAAAAGAGTACAATCACCAACTCTACTCTTGTTGGAGTCTCCTAGAACAAGGTTCGATCCAAATGCTCAACTGAAATATATAAGTCTCAAACCAGAGAAGTGTAAATAAAGGAATTAATTTCACATGTGTCTATAAATACTATAGTTATAGTAGATAAGACACAGATCATACCTCATATCACCCCTAGATCCTCAGGGTCATATGCCATCATAGCTTGTGGTAAGCCTCATCCCATACCACCAATTCCTCGGGCCTGAAGTGGACCACCTAGGGGTGGTGTTGGTAATAGATCAAAGCTTCAACCACCACATGCTACTCTACTAACCCCTCTACACATATTCTACCCTACAGAAAACCTTTATTCTACCTATTACACAACCTCAATGATCCCTCGACTAATTCCCAATCACCTATACGATGGGTCGAACATTCCATTGAAAGATTTCCCTGACCATTGTAGGAGAAATGCCACCTCTCTTTCAGCTGAATCGAGTCATCCTAAGATCCAAAAACCACTAATCACCTATCTGACAACAATCTCATGAATCATCTAGCAAACCAAAATACCTTCAACTATCATAAGTTACTTGTCACCAAGTTATCGTCTCCTAAACTCCCACTACCAATGCCCACTATTGTCTCATACTCAACTAGGAAGAACTCCATCACTACGGCCCACTCAAGCGCCCCATCATAGCTGGGAATTCATAGGGATATGTCTAAAGACCAGATATCTCAGTGTAAGACATGTTCAAAGTTCCATGCTCAGTGAAAAAGATCCCAAAACAAATCTAGGGAGTCTCCTTAGTCTAATAAAACTTGCCGAATACAATACCACAATAAAAATTCCCTATTAAAGATGTAAAAGGTCATGTCTGTGCATTGATTGCAATGTTTATAGATAAAAATCTTCCATGAAGTGATGCTTGAAGTAAAACTAAGATAGATTTGTATCATCATGGGACTAAGTAACTAAAATCCACAGTCTCCCATCATATCTCTGAATAAGACTCACTACGTGGACCTCCATCTGATCTACATGCATCCTCATATACTGGAATACTTATATGACTTCCTCTAGCCTGTTCTCAGCCACCTAGGGGTTTGGATCTCCATGAAACATGGGAGGTCACTACTTTTTGAAATCATGAAATACACATCGCTTTCATGCATCCTTATCTAGAACTTTTAGGTCCATATGTTACTCTATGGGTGGTGGTATAGCTAGTGAACCACCCAAGGGTATTATCATTGGTACAAGACTCTACACTGAGGCCTATTCACATGATAAAAAATTCTCATGATCATGCAATGGAACATTGGCTGGCTCTCTTCTTGGAGGTATCCGGAAATAAACATGATGTTCCATGGCCAAAGAGTATATTTAGGGAACTAAATTAGGATGGACATGGAAACAAAAACCCGTTTCTATAGGATGCATGTACCAATGTTTTCCTGGAAACCAATTTCTATATGTACTTGGTCAAAAGGAAGGAGTTCATATTCATGGTATATGGATATCAAGGTTTTCTCACTAACACTAGAGTCCATGACCTAAAATCTAAACTCAAAACACATTACACTATTTCCATGCAATACTAACAAATCTAATAGACTCTGGTCCTAAGGTAGAACCTATTTTGATACCACCCTATTAGGATAGAGCTCAATGGGGGCATAAATAGTGACTACCCCAATACTACCTCCAATAGGCCAGGGGATGGTAACTAGTTCCAAGTAAGCATACCCCACCCATAGGAGGATTTATCCTAATGTACTTGAAGACACACACATATACAAACCCAAACAATGCTGAAATGTAAAACAACTGAATCCAATGAATGTATAAATATATAATCCCACAATTAGAGTATGGTAGTAATGTACTGATATTATTAATGGAAAAAATAAAAGGCCAACCAAAATCTATTGAGATTATAATTATGATCTATGAAATGACCATTCTATAAGAATCTAATCCATGGTTCATTCTATATCTAGAGACACTCATATAAGAGGTAAGGATTATTGGTCCCTATCCAAGAAATATCAATGATCTATGAAGATATTTATAATTAGATAGGGAATCCCACATAGTATTTCTAGGGGACACAATAAAATCTATATGGATCTGCCCACTTTGTATGGGATATTACTCAAATGATAAAATAGACCCAACTAAAATGGAATGCTAGATTGAGGATAAATTCCCTACATATAGATGTCAGGTAGAATCCTTAAACATCACATAGGGAATAAAATGATGGAGGATCACTCTCTAGTCTCGTGAAGGAACACCACAAACTCATTCTAAGACCCATCCTCCTTGGGGGATAAAAATCCCATGATATGGATGTAATTACACACTATACCCTCAAGGGGATGGACCAATAGAACTCACTCAACAGATACTAGTCCAAAATGAGGAAATAAAGGGATCCAAACACCATTAAAAGGGGGTACATGGTGTGTTCTTGGGGTATATGGTATATCCATACAATCCTTTGGTATACATGTGTGGTTCATCCTCAAATGGTATGTAACTCTCCATGTACACAGAGTGTAGGAATAGTACATAGAATATAGAGATTGGATTTCAGTCTGCTCATGCCACCTGGCCAATTCCATGAACACTGGACCATATCTACATAATATGGTCATGTTCATATACATAATCCTACCTATGTATGTATAACCTCTTAGTTACACACTAATCCACCTAGAACAATCTATATGAAATGTTATTAGGTTTTCATGGAGTGTGATATTTTTATCCTTGGTGTAAAACACTAGCACCACATAGGGTTTAACACTATGTGTAATTTTGTAATAAATTCCATGTAAATAATAAATTTTAAGAAACATGCACCTATTTCATGTGTCACACATATATTTCATCTATACTAATAATCACAACAAATATCCTTCGATTTAACCTTGACCGAGAACCACCATCACTATTGACTAGAATCTGTCCTTCGAAACGGTTCAAGAAATTCCCTTACATGTCGTATGTAGACATGACGTCAAACAGGGAAAAATATGAACCATAAATCCATTTTTATCTTCCCTTGATCATACCCTATTATCAACTCACTTAAACTATATCTTCATCCATGAGATGTGCCCACTGTATCGATCCTTTACAAAATAGAATGGCCATGCAATGATCGAATGCCAGGTATTTCATCATACCATGGCCCAATGGTATTTACAATGATAAATGTAAAAAGGAACAAGAGTTGAATACATAAAACAAAATATTTGAAGAATTAAAATCAATCTTTTTCATTCATCTTCAATATATTTTAATAGATTTCGAGGAAAAAAGATGGATTTAAACAATTAATCAATTATCAACCGTAATGAAATCAACCAGTGATGTGTGAATAAATTCTTGTTTATTCAATTAATCCACATCCGAATTGAGATAATGAATGGGGTGGAATTTTCATAAAACAATATCCTATCTGAATTTTAGATTGATCAATGATAAAAAAATGATTCTTCCAATCCATCATTTAAAAGATCCACAAAATTTGTTTGCACACAATCCTCGATCTAATCCGGTATAAGAAAATTTTCCTATAATCCTCCTATGTATCCTCTCCAATTGATCCTATAAATCCCTAGGTTATGAAAAAAATAAAATTTTTTAGGCCTAAATATTCTTAAATAATGGAAGATTCTATTTTCATCAATGAAAATTAAAATAAATCAATTAAATTATTTATTTTATTAAATTCTCACCAACAAATTTTTTTAGAAACATTATATGATGACAAGGTTATGTTGTTCCAAGGGTAAAACCAATGTTTTGAACTCAATGGTGGCCTCAATCTTTTTTTGGTCCCACATTCGATATTTATTCAATTTTTTTAGGAAAATTAACTCTCTTGATATTAGTATATTCAATATATTTCAAAAATTAATTACAGGCACTTGAGCCTCAGAATCCCGCATCGCCTTCGTTTCTAGATCTAAAAAACATTCATATAATATTCTTATGTAAAACAAAGGGAAATTAGATTATTTGTAGTGAAATTACTTTAAAATAAAATAGTTGTCAATAACTCAATCATTCAACTGGGTAGAAACATGCTAAATATGGGTTCATATGGATTATCTTATGTAAATAATGTTGTAAATAACTAACACTAAGAGTTAGAAAATTAAATCCTATTGTAATATTTGTTTTAAACATAAGTAAGAAACCGTAAGAGTTAAGATTCCATAGGAATAGAGTTGGATTTATATCCATATAATGGATTTTGGAAAAGTTTGTCTCGCTCAATTATCCAAGAATAATATGTGGTACAATTGGCATGATAGACTTACTAAATAGCTAATCTTTGAGAGGAACTCTATAGTGGACTCGAAACATAGTTAAATAAAGATCTTGACCAACTAAAGGTAATAATTTTTATGGAAATTCAATTTAGTTGCAGTACTTTAATTATAATTATTTGATGAAAAGATGTATAATGTGTTGATCATGTGATAGATTATTATTATTTAGATAATTTCCTCAGAATCATCATCATAAAATTGTTCTTAATTCTTGAGAAGTATAATTTTCATGTAGGAAAATATTAACACTTTTTACATAAGAATTTTTCTTACATAATTTAAATTTTATCTGTTAAACAAACACCTTTAAAAATAAGAAATATATTAGAGTAATTCAATAAGTGAATCTATATTATTATGAGAAACATATAATGGTTTTATTAAGGTATAAAAGGATTCATATTCATGATGAACTAGGGAATCATATTATACAATAATATACTCAATAATATTTGGAATGCTAATGACATGGTGAGACTGGAGGTTTCTTTTTAGATTATTCCAGTAATGAAATTAATTTAAGTATCATTAGTGGAAATGTTCTAATCATATTAATGTATAAAATAAGCATTTACCATAATTTATTAAAATTGGTAAGAAAAGATGAACTAGGCTTGTGGTGTTTGGGGTTTTGTTACGATTTTTTAGTATAAGTGTGTAAAAATTGAAATGTAAAGAAAAAAAAGTTGGTTAGAATGTATAATAACATTTCATGAAGTTTTATGTAAAGGTAATTGAAACATAGAAGTTTCATTTTGAAAGAGGTGTAATGATTCAATAATATATAATTTTTGGAATACCTAAAGTGGTGTATGAAACACAATAGAATGTATATGTAAGAAATAAATGTTATATAAATAAATTATTTTGTTTTAAAGGGTATATGATACCATGTATATAATTTATCAATATTTTGAAAATTTATGAGTTTTAAATAAAGGGAAAAATTCTTAAGAATTTTAATTGTCATTAAAATGATGAATGAAAGTGTTTCAAAATCAAATATTTTAACACAAATGAATGTATAATGTTCAAATGGATCTACGTAAAATATTTTTAAAGTTTTCTCACTTATCATATATGATAAAATACTTTTTATACTAACAAATTTCTTTTATAAACATCGATAAATAATGGATTATATACATATGGTTTATGATACATAAAGTTGTATTAAATATTTTTAGAGGAATATAAGGATAATAATGTTCTATTTAGTATTAATGTGTTTATCGGGATATTATTGAAAGAATTGAGATTACACCACAATCAATGGTAAATTTTAAAAAATATGCTTCATTTCCAAAAAAAATCTCCAAACACATAGAATATTGTATATGACATTGGTATGAAAATTTCTTTTCTAAATATTACCAAATAGAGAAATAAATATTATTTCCTTACACAATAGACTTTTTTAATCTTATCATGATATTATAAATAGGGAGTATGTTGGAACATTTAGAAGTTAAAATTTCTTAAATAAAACATTATTAAAAAAAATCAAAGTGAATTTATTTTACCATCCTTAAAGGTTTTGGGGGTATAATGGTGAAGAGAAATAAAAAGAGTTCTATTTAGTTACCAAAACAATTTGAATGTCACTTTATCCTAAAAATATTTAATATGTGCTCATAAGTGATAATGTAAATATTTATATTACATACCAAAAGATTTAAAGGGAATAATTTGATGTAAAAGGGTCCAAGGATGATAATGTTAAACTTAGTAAGAGTTATAAGTAGACACCATAAGTTATTTATGTAGAAAATTAGATATTGGGTAGTTAAGGAGTTTGAAGATGTTTAAGGAGTTTAACATTTGGAGTATGTTCCTAAGCTTCATAAATATTCTAATTTTATTACTTAATGTATGTTACTAATTAAAGAGTTTAGAGTAAGTGTTTTATCAGGTGGACAAATATATATGTAGAAGTAATGATATAGAGATGTAATGAGTTTAAAAAAACCCATAAAAGTGCAGAAAACCTTAAATTGATATGGAAGTATATCATGTATTATATATATGAAAATAAAATTATGCATGGTTTGTTTAAACTATCTTAAATGAGTTTAAGAATAGAAAATGTATCATTTTGTATAAAAATAAATCTACACATTATCATTCATCCATTTTGAATGAATATTTTTCATGAAGTGAAATGATAATTATCCACTCAAGGATTGACATTGAGTTTCCCCTATGTAATTATTATCATAGAGAATTACCAGTTATGATGGTATATTAATATTATAATGGGTAGAATCTTAAAATAAATATAAATAATTACTTACGATATACAAATAATCGACTCATGGGAAAATAATTTGAGGGTTATAATCTATATGAACCACCAAAGTATATAAAACTGAATTTCATATAATCAGTGATGTTATTATGGGTGTATGATTATAATAGATCTACATTACATGAGGTTGGTGCGATACATTTCATGTGAAATTTCATACTTTTACAGTTTTTTATACACTCCTTAAGTCTTAGCTAATCAAGGGGTGGTTAGGTATGTTAGTGATCATGTCATTGGTTAGAGTTCAAAAAATATATTATTTTTCCAGTAACATGGAATGTTGATGACATACAATCCCTTTATTTAATTTGACTGATAGAATTCGTGGATATTTTTAGTTGAGGGACATGTGATGTTCATTATTACATGAATGAATGATATGTGATATATTGATTCATATTTGAAAATTAAATTCTGAGAAACATGAATGTATGTGAAAGCCTATTCTATATTGAAATGTTTTATATCTAGTAGACACATGATTTCATGGAAAAAAGATATTATATAGGTACAAATATGATTTGTATGATACATATTATGGTGGATATGTTCATATAAAGATATGAGTATGTTTGATTGAGATCACACCAAACCCGTTTATAGCCTAAGTAGCACTAATATTATGCGAGAGTCTATTATGGGCTTACATATATGAAATTGGGATTTCATATTCGTTTTTAACACTAAAAAGGCCATATAGCCACATAGTTGGAAAAATTAATTAGGGTTAAATTTTGGATAATTTATCTACTCCAAAATCAAGATAGTTTAATTAATCTATCAAAATAAGATTATACGTATTCATAATGAGTTTTGAATATTTTTATAAATTTATTATCGGATTTCTGTGAATGTGGGTGGTTTTTAGATATTAACTTAAACCATATATATCATATATAATGAAATTCTATAGTTATAAGCTATGATATGGAATTTTAATACCATTATTAGAGTATATGGTCATTAGTTATCATATTGTACAAGACATTAGTGATATGGGATATCAATTTTATGGAATTAGCAACTTCTTCCACATGGTTTCCTTTAGTTATAAATCTATATTTGTATTCCTTTATGTATTTATGGATTGATTATAATCCTTTTAAATGATAAAATTAAGATATAATCCATAGGATTACATTATTTTAATTTACGATGACTATAATGAGTTGGAAGCCAACATCTGACTCTAATAATTGAATAAATGGAGCCTATATAAAGGGTGGATACCCTCAGGTTGGGAATACATGACTCAAGAAATACATATCTGAATATATCTTCAACCTGGTTATAAATTTATCATTGAGGTAAAGGTTTTTTTAAACACCATTAGTGTTAGGGTTCTTCTCAGGGGATAAGAGGATTTTAGTGATTGGTGTGTTATTAGTGGAGGAGAGAGTACATAGGAAGTCACTTGATGATCTCTATTAAGAAAAATCTATTGTGTTTAATAGAGATAGTGTTCACCATGATAAAGGTTCTAATATATTATTTACATCATTCATACTTTATTTTTGGATTGATGGTGATAGATTAGGCACTTTAATGGGTTTATTCTACAATTATGGTCATGAAATTATCCTTCAGAACCCATCACTTACACTAAAAAAGTGGTTTTGACCCTTCATGTCTTTTATGTATTGGTTAATCGTGATATAAATGTTTCTTGTTATCAATCATCCCATAAGAACCCATGATTTCATATTACATAGATATTTTAGGATCCATATATATATATATATAAAAACACATCAATTGAATCCTTATTAAGTTTATAATAAAAATTTTATCCACTTGAATTGCTTCACTAGATGGTGATTTCTTGGGAATTAGTTTCTCTAACACTTTGAATTTTAATTCTTATTTGAAAATGATTATCAAATTCTTATACCATTCTATGACTTTTCTACCATTTAGATTCTTCTATTCAAATATTTATCTCAAATTCATATTGATCAATTATTATTACACTTATATCTACAACATATATTTCATCAAATGAGTATCATATTTTTAGATATCATTTTAAAATGGATTTTATTAAATGTTCTCCCAATAAAATGACCACCCTTTAAAACTCATCAAATCCATTAGTGAGATAAAATCATATTTCACTAAGCAATGATTTTTTTATCATTCATATTTCTATATAGTTATTTAAATATGTTATCATTCTAATCATATCATATGCGACACTTGGATAGTTAAGAAGATAACTTTTTCTCATATTAAACATATGGATAACACAACATCATTTCTATGATATATTTTCTAAGGATTTTGCAGCTCAGTATAACCCAAATATCACAATGTTATTTGGTTAGAAAACTCTTAGGGTTATCCATTTCCCCCATTCCTTAAAAAATATAATACATGGGAAACATACTTTGGCAGAACCTACTCAATTAAATGATCAAGGTCCTGACATGTGCTTTCTGGGGAACGAATCTAATATTAAGTGTTATTTATTGGGGGTTTAATTTCAAAATCTCATCTAAAGTATTCTCCTTACATCTATTTATAATTATAGATATTTAGTATTGTATCCCATTCCATACACCAAATATATATGTTGTATTGATTTGTAACCATTTACAAAACTCATATTTTCTACTACTGACCTAATTCAAATTGAACTATATTTATATATACCAAAATGAATCATATGTACAAGGAATATGAATTAATTTCATATAATGTATTAGAATAATATGATGTAAATAATCCCAGAAATACTAATCCTAGAGTGATAGATAATCAATCTTATCATTTATAGACAAGAAATAATCCACTTGGAAAATGAACAGTCTAACCCAAAGTCCCTTTATCCTAGTATATTTTAATGAAGAGTAATTTTATTCACATCATAATTATAAAACCTAATATTTATAAATCATAATAAACTTATTAATTAAATATAATTACCTATTATAAGGAAAAATTAAGGTAGATTAAAACTAAATGAATTATCATAACTAGAATGTCACTCCTTAGATGCATTTATGATAGTTTATAATCAGTTCAACCCTTTAAACTAAATCATACATCACAATTTAAAATTAAAAAATAAATATTCAAAAATAAATTAGGGAATATATTAGTAAATTAACTGTTACTATAACTATATAGGAGATACATAATTTATAAATAAATTTATAAATAAACTATAAAATAATTAAAAGTTAGGAATAGATAAACATGAAAAATCACCATTTATACAATATGAAAATTTTATATTACCTTTTAAATTTATTTAGTATTAAATTATCCATATTGTTAATATGATATATTTTATAAATAATTTTGTTATTGAAAAATAAACATTTCTTATTTTATGTAAACAATTTACAAAAATTAAATATCACATATTTTATTTTATACAAACCATTGATTATATCAATATCTGAAACTCTTTATGGAATGATTCAATATTTTTTTAAATAAGGATATCATATAAATTTTTTCCATTTACATTTATAAACTATTTAAAAATAAAAATAATAATAACTTGTATATTTTACTTTATTTAAATTATAAACACTTTATTAATGATTTACCTTGTAGATTAAACTTATTCTTAGATAAAATCAATAAAAATTTGTATGGTTTGAATCCCCCTGGGATTCATCATTGTCCTTGAGAGCCCATGTTAGTGAAGGTTTTTTAGAATATTAACACGAATATAGTTTTATTTAAAATTCTATGAAAAACAGCTTCCATCATTGAATAATCCTTAATTTTAGTCCTTTAGAAATTCCATGATCTATGGCTATTTTGGAAGCTATTTTGAGTCATGATCATACCCAAAAAGTGGATGTTTTGGAATGCAGTTTTACTTGGCCAAGTCATTCCAAGAAGGGAGGTAAATGTCTTGAAATAGCATGTCCACCTATACTAAAGAATGGTCCAAACCATTTTAGACAATTTCCATGACACAGTGATAGGACAATGAAAACACACAACATACTCATATGATTCTCTATTTTCTAGGATTTTCTTCGACACCCACAATATATGTTTTCTTTATAATATGTCATGTTCACACTAATTCAAGAAATATTATTCCAATTTTTCATAACATTTATACCATTTTATTTTAAAATGAATAACCAAAATGAGAGTTTTTCAATGAACCATGTCATGGTAATAAGAAAATTTATTTTATAGTTATCTTTACCCATTAAACATTCAAACCAAATTTGGCTATGATGCCATTTTTGTGTTTTAGAGGGATATTTAACATCCTAAGTCTAGTATAAGAAAAATTATAAAACATAATTAATCCAATAATATATCTATATATTCAAAAATAATATAAAAACAAAAAATAATAGTATACCGTAAACTAGTTTATTATAAATATTAAACATTTTCACAAGAATTTGATTGAGATCACTCAAAAGATGTTGATAGAATTATTCCATCAGAAGTATCCATAGATTGTGGGGATTACTTTATTCTTGGTTGGGATACCTTTTAATAGTTCAACTTTTTATAACATTGTTTAAATGTGTGATAGATATTATAGATTTATTTATTTTTTCTATAACATGTTATGGTGATTGAAAAAAATTACATAAATATTGAGCTAACTTTTATAGGCTCAAAAGAGCCTCAAATAGTAATTATTTATTTATCAAATATTTTATAAACATACCTTAATATTAAAACTCATTATAATGTATAACAAAATCATTTATTCATTCTTATAAAATATAAATGAACATATTTAATGTTAAAATAATAATAGTAATTATCATATGATTATTGTAAAACAATATAACAGGTATAGTGGACTATAAAAGGTAAATCAAGAAATATAATATAGTATGATAATACTCAAGCATAAACACCATGATAATTTTTTTCACACTACATAATTGTGAATATAAGAAAAGACAATGAGAATGTCTAAACCATTATATCATGGATAGGATTTTAGTATACATATATATTATAATGGTGATGAGTGAAATGTCATTGATCCAAAAAATGAAGTTGTATTTTAGAAACTTACATGGAATGAAAAGGATACTATTCATTTTTTTGTACCATTTCTATTATATGGTAGTTTTCTTAATGAACATGGAAGAGTGTGTTTCACGATTCTCTATGACTCCTCCCTACTTGGGAGTTGGGGTCACTCTCCTAAAGAGCTCAGGGGAGGATGAAACTAATGTATCTCATACTGGATTCAAGTACTAAAAGGCTAAACAAAACTCTGATAGATATAAGTGGATTTCAATATAAGAATCCCTATATAAAATAATTTTAACCCTAGGATAATGTTCCTATGTATATAATTTATATATAATTTAATCCATATTACCTATGAGATCCCACATGGAAAACTGAGTTTTTCTATAAGTGAACCACCATTTGAAACATTAATGAGGGTTATCTCCATCACAAATAACCCCTAATAGATGTAATGGATAATTAGTTTCTCTAAAATTTAGTGTTTTCATGAACCAACATGATTCATCCAAAAAATTACACTTGGTCCATCTATGGAGAGGCCAGAAAACAGTTACTAATCCTCATGGGATATTTAAAAGTTCATAGGAATTAATAAGAAATCATTAGGAACAATTTATCCCAACAAAAATAATAAATAATAATAAAATATAGAATCAATGGAAGGTAAAACAGGAACTCAAATATAATTAATAAATAAACCAGGATGAATATTATAACCCTAAATATAAGGAATATGAATGACACAATAGACAATGAGGAGAAATTAAAAGAACATGACCACTGCCTCTCCTCCATGTGAAAATTAATAACAACACTTGCACCTCCATCTATATGAAATTAGAGGTACATGAATATGGGATAAATACATGAAGATGGATAACCAATAATATTTTTAAATTTTCTATAAATACTAGTATTTCATGACTCCATGTCCAATATAATAACACTTTAAAAGAAAATACCATTCATTTATGTTTGAAAATAATGATTTAAAATAGGTTTCCTGAGTATTCTATTGTAAAACAAAAATCAAACAGTTTTCCTTAAAAACACCCATTTTAAAAAATCTAAAGATTAATTCTAAATAAAACCAAAATTTATATTATTTTTACAAAAGCATATATATATTAAAGTTAAATCTATTTTACCATTAATATTTAAAGACATCAAAATATGATTTCACAATTCTAAATACCCATACCTTAGGAAATATATATGCCATCAATAGGGAATAAAAGCTGCTAAAGGGGAGCAATCTAGTACCGAGATAACAATTTAATCAATGAATAAAATTCCACATACTGATGACAAACTACACATCCATCTACCCAGCCTCAACACCCAGTTTTACCATTCATGACCTAACTAAAGTATGACATCCCATCGGTTGACCTACGCCCCACTTAGTTCCACTAGGAAAATAATAATTATAAATTATTGCACATGTGTACCTAAAAATCATTCTTATCTAAACTACTATGGAGGTGATCATTTCTAAACAGTAATCAATTCACGTGATCATATTATAAAAAAAATTATCTCACTCACACCTCTAAACACCCACATAAGAAGATACCCTTTATCCAATCATACCAATATGAATATAATTCCCTCAATTATAACATTATCATAAGTATTCAAGCATATATAATTTCCATTATACAAAATATAGTATTTACTATGTGTTTTTATTTTCTAAGTAACCATTTAATGGAAAAACGGGACTTAGAATGATTTTTTAAAATGAAATAAATGAAATTTCATTTAGAAAACCAAACACAAATTTTATTATTTAAATGATTAATTATATATGAGTTTTCATATAATTTTTCAAAAAGGTCCTACACACCTGAGCCTTAGAAAACAATACTTTTCCAATTATTTTAAATGTCAAATTAATGAACATTTTCATGAAAAATTATCAAAATCTAACTAACCATTACAATTTCTAAAATAAAGGATTATTCCTTTAAAATATGTTTCATATCAAATCATATGAAAACCCAAATTCTCCAACTATTATCACAATCACTTGAAAAAATCATTCTTTGATATAGCTTCAGGATATAAGTTCAAAAATATAGAAAAAATTTTCATCCCATGGTGAAATAATATGAAGTAATAAAATCAATTTTAATGAGAGATTAATGGGAAACATACCTCTAACCTTGTCATTTTTAGTGACCATAGAGGTAAACAACCTGAAGTGACCCATGTATCCTTTAGAAATCACGGATGATTCAAATGAATCCAAATATGTAACGAGTTCCTCAATTAAGTAAATCCATCGATATTATGTCCATCAACCATATATTTTATGGTTATAAAATATCTAAGCACAAGAGAGGAGATATAATGAGA
Source organism: Viscum album (assembly GCA_963277665.1). Classification (NCBI taxonomy): domain Eukaryota; kingdom Viridiplantae; phylum Streptophyta; class Magnoliopsida; order Santalales; family Viscaceae; genus Viscum; species Viscum album. Next base: position 1,644,362,430 of record OY728131.1, on the reverse strand, counting down.
ATAAAAAATTATATATTACCTTGAGTAATCACCTCATGACATAAATTAACTCGATGGATCCATTGAAATCACACCAATATTGAGATAAAAGGACCCTCATATAGGGTAGATGATCCATGGAAACATGACTAACCAAAATGATGGAATTCATAGGGTTAAATTGAGTCAAGTACGTAGTAAAGAACCCTCCAATAAAAATTTGACACACCCTCATCAATGGTCATAACTCCCTCTTTAATATAAAATGGCTAATTAGATATTTCAAAATGTTGAAGCCAATGAAACCATGACATGAAGGTGTTCACCACACTAAGGGTGGTCTTGATAATGCCACACCGAGGAGCTGGACAAGCCAAATGACAACAACATAGTGTAGAATCCTTGACCAGTTTAAACTCACCAACCACTATACCATGGAATGGTGGGGGCCAAAATGGTCATTATTCACATGAAGACTCCCTACACCCCACACATGATACGACACCTAGAACTAGCTATGTTTTCCCTTCTTGTGGTACATAGATGATCCTTACTCTCAACATAGCTTGGAACATTATGTCGTATAGCGCTTATTACACATAGAAATTCTAGAAACACACTTAAGACACTAAGGACCAACCAAAACATCCTAAAACTGAAATAAACCATCTTAAATCTCAATAACACATACCCTAAACAAGGTTTTTGACAATATACTCATTATAACACTTTATATACACCATAAATTATTATTTATAGTGTTTATAAAAGATTAAAAGAAACATATAACTTAAGTGAAAATTATAAACTAGGACTAATCTTCTAAAACCAAACACCTATTCAAAACTCATGAAACATCAAATATTCAAATATAATTGATCAATGAAAATATACAACTAATTGATGTGATAAGATCAATAATGGTGGTCTACCCACCCTGATAGAATTCTATTTAAACATTAGTCCATAAAAACTACTGGGCTCTCCTGATGAATTAACAAAGTAATAAATAAAAAAGGTGGAAAATTCTCTAAAGAAAACTTAGTAACTAATCTTAATTCATAAACCAAATTAAAAATCAATAACTACCTGATTAAAAATTAACACAACCATCAATATCATGTTGAATACTCAAAATCACCACATAAAGTAAACCTTAGACATCTCACAGTAAAATATATCGTAGGTGAATAATGAATAATAATTATAAATGCCTCACAAAGGACCATGCCTCAATAAGAACTACATAATATAGCATGAGGTTATGTAAGAGTAAACCGAGGTCATTCTTGTTTAGCACTTATTCCTAGTGATTCTAGTAAAACATTAGAATTTATTTGACACTACCCCTTATCACCCCAACACCAACACAGAATTTACCATGTACAATTATTTTAAATCAATGGTTCAAGATATAACCTACATTGCATAAAGAGAAGAAAATTATAGAATACAATGTGTAAGGATCATTTCTAAAACAACAAACATTCTATAGGGGATAAAAATGGAAATTTTGGAAGGAAAACATCTCACAAATCTCCTGAAAATTTTTCAACACTGAAAGAACTCCCATACATCATTATTCTAATACTAGCTAAAAACCTACACTAATTCAAGAAGAGACATCCTTTAAATATGAAAAAACTCACTGATGGAGGGTTCTCCATACCATATAAGAATTTCACAAAAATTTAAAATCTTCCAACTGAACTCATCAATATATTGATATTCCAGGTGAGATAAATATCACATGAAAATCCAAATAAGTTGAATTCTTACATCATAAAGATATAATTGAACAATAACACTACAAACACCAAAACATTTCCATAGAAATTCAGAAAATAACTAAGACATAAATCTTAACATCTGAAGTTCATCAAGGGGAAATATGTTACACCAAATAAAAACTCAATAATTATTCACTTAGACATAGAAACCAATGATTTGAAACATAAAATCTTAAAAAGGGATATATTTTACACTACCTTTCTTTTGAGTATCTCCTTTTCAAAAAAATCGAATAAACCAATGATTTATAAGCATAACGTCACTTAGAAGTCTTATAATATGAAAATTTATGATTAAATGAATTTTTGTACTAACAGAAAACCAATTTATTACTTCCATATAAATATTTAAATATGAGGAAATATGGCCTTTTAGTATTGTTATTCAGAAGGTCTGACTTGGAACACTCCCTCTTTATTTTTTTGGAGATTCCTCCACCATACTAAGGAATATTATAAACCTCTAATAACACTAGTGCTATTTCCCAACAATCTTCATCTTTGATAGCTTTCCCTACTATCACTCTATAAGATTCTATATTGAGATAAGATACTTATGATTATAGGTTAGGGTGAAGAACTTACCTGAAGCACTAAAAGATTAAATTATCATCATAGGCATAATGACTTTGGTATGACACAAAATCAATTAAATAACATGCATACTACAACACTATTTTATCTTCTTTCTATAGACCATGACATTTTATACCTTCAATGTATTAGAAATTAATTGCTGAATGAATCATTCCATACAAGCTTCCATATAGTGGTACTTCTATGGATTATTCTAGGTAACCAAATTCATCCACTCCTAAATCAAAACTTATTGCATAAAGGTTTTAAAATTAACCTTAATAGATTCTAGAAGTTTGAGATAGAAAAAAAATCAATGGAATTCCAAGTAACCAAACCACCACATCGAATGATTATTGTTTCCCAAATAAATGAAGAAGGTTTAGTTTTCTAAACACTCAAATTGGATCTTGATAAAAGTGAAATAGGGTAAGAACACCAATCGTAGAGACTAGAATAGATGAAACAACCTTCCCAAGAGAATATTTATCAACCAAAGTTTCAATTTAAAATTTTAATAGGAACATTCTTTAAAAACAAGGAACACCAACACCATCATGTTAAAATATAAAATTATAAACCCCATGAGGAAAATTATAAATCAATAATCAATATCAAAAACACAATTTATGAAAATTCAATATTCAACAATTAACAAATTATAATCCAGAAATACCCATTTATTTTTTAATAATTCAAAAACATTCACCGCTTTAACATAGTAGGGTTCTATAAATACTCAGTTGAAAAAGAAAATTTACTCAATAAGAAAACATTTAAACCCATGTTTCACCAATTAAAGAAAAAGACCTTAACCTAGAAATAATTAAAATCCTACCATTTTAAAAACTTTCACACATTGACTCTTTAAAAGTTTCAAATTAAAATATCATAACATCACACGAAAACATTTAAAATAATTATCACCAAAACATTTTCAGAAGTTACAAACCAATTTTTTAAAAATAATTGATCATTTTGAATGCAAAACATCTTATCCACATTTACAAAACCGTATATTATTTTCAATTAAAATAATTTTAGGATTATATTAAAAAATTAATTTCATTTTGGATCCAAATAATTTTTAACACATTTCAAATCATTTTGAAAGTATCCCCATTTTTTCTATAAAGATTAGTTCCTTTTAAAAAAAAAATTATAAACTTCTAATTAAAATTTTCTATTATAATTTCATTTTAAATTAGAAAACACTCGTACACCACAAGTCACCATAATCCAAAATCAAATAAAAAGTAAATAGATAAAATGTCTAAGAATGAAAAATTCAAAATTCATGGAATAACATGAAAAATTAAGGATTAAGCACATGGTTTATCCAACCGTAGACTAACCATAAGAAGTGAAATAGAATTTATATAAGTATAACATTATGCACATGGTTTTATTAACCCTTTATAGGTACCTCATGCCATTGAGATCTTCTATTTATAATGATAACTCAAAAAATAAAAAAAAAGTAAAGAACAAAATCATCAAACAAATGAGAACCAATCCATATAATAAGACATACACACCATAAACAACACTATAAACCTATGTCTCATCATGAAATGTTGTGATAAAGAACCAAAATAGGATCTACCTCCTAAATTACCACAATAGTATATCATTTCTTCCAAAATATACTAAGATTCAAGACAAACATCCCCGAATTGGACAACCGGGAAAGTCATGGAAAAAAGGACTTGGGAATCAATAAGAAATCATTGGGAATTATTTAACAAAAAATAATAATAAATTAGAAGAAAAAGAAAAAGAATAATAGGGATGTAAATGAGGAAGAAAATATAATAAATAAATAAACCAATAAGAATTCAAGATCTCTGAATATTAGGTTGATGATTGATACAATGGACAACAAGAACAACTAAAGAGAATTGGACCACTTCCCAACCTCCATGTTAAAATGAATAACTCCACTATAACCTCTGTCTACCTTAATGGAGAGGTACATGAACATATTCTATATCCAATAATATGGACGACCTATAATATTTAGTCACTATCTAAAATCCAAATAAGTCACTTCCCAACATCCTATAATATAAAACATTAAAATAAAATCCATTTCATGAATGCTTCAAAGTAAATATATAAAAAAATTCTTGGTTTTATCTTATAAAATAAGTATACAACATTTTCCCTTGAAAATAACCATTTTCACAAACCTAGGATTTCATTCATAATTAAAAAAAAAATATTCTTTAAAAACCCATATAGAAATTGTAGTTAAATCTATTTTTCTACAATTATTGAAATATATGAAAATAACATTTCATAGCACCAAATACCAATACCTTGGAAAATATATATGACATCATCTAGGAATCTAAGGTGCTCAAGGGGAACTATATAGTACTAAGATAGCAGGGTTATAAATGAATACAATATATATAATAGAGAACAACTACACATCAGTAAACCCCACCTTAACCTCCAATCATACCCTTCCAGGACTAACTGGGGGAAACATATTATACATTGACTGAATTCCCACATAGTGCCACTAATAATAGATTAAACATATTCTAGTTCACATGTATACCTATAAATAACTCTAGGAAAACCTGATCTTCCCATGACATGAAAGAGAGGTTAAAAATTCAATGAAAGATTCATTTCACATTATCATATTAGAAAACAACTGGTTATATATCTCACACCTCCAAACACCCACATAGTAAAAAACATTTATCCACTCATAAAAATATGAATCAATTTCCTTAAATTGGGACATTAATCATGGGATTTAAATAATATTTAATTTCCATCATGCATAAATGGGTATGTACAATGGGTTTTAATTTCCTACTAATCTATTAAAACATCAAACTGGGCCTTAGAATAATTATTTAAAAATGGAAGGAATGAAAATCCCAATGGAAATATATTTAGAAAATTCATCATTTAAATACTTCATCAAATATGAGTTTTCAAATCATTTTTCAAAATGGTCTAACACACCCGAACTTTCAAAAAAACACTTTTCCCATCATTTTTTAAATAAAAATTATAAACAGTTTCAAGAGAATTATTCAAAATCCAACTGGGCATTATAATTTTCAAAAAATAGAATTGTTCCCTTAGAATAGTTTCTCAAAAAATATTACAAAAAAAACTTTTGAAAATTTTTATCAAGATATCAAGAAAAAATCTTTCTATTAAATAGCTACTAGATACAAGAGGAAAACATTTTAAAATTGTGGAATCCGATGATTAATGCACAAAAAATCATAGATTCTAATTTAAAGAGAGGCCAATGAGACACATACCTCAAAACTCATCACTTTTAATGACCATAGATGTATTCTACAATGACACAACCCAATAATCCTTTAAAAACACGTTGGATCCAAAAAACTCTAAGATATCAAGAATTCCCTGATTAAGAACAACCCTATATCATAGATCCATTCTCCATGAATTATAGGGCTATAAAATATAGAATCACAATATGGGAAACATAAGTAGATGTAATATGGATAAAATACCTTGAAAAAACAACTATGAAGCCTAAGGAAACTCAAATTATCCACTAAAATTACTCTAATATATAGAATAAAGGCCAGTCTCATAAGGAAGATTCTATAAGGTATCGAGACTAACCAAAACAATAAAATTTAGGTGGTTAAATAGAGTCAAAGAAATAATAAATTAACGTCATATAAATATTAAAAAACCCTTGAGAATGGTTATAAATCCCTCTTTATGATTAAATGGTCGATCAACCATTTCAAAATTCTGAAACTGCTGACCACAAATCATGGAGATGTTCACCACTCTCATGGTGGAATTGACTACACCACACACATCATCCCAACACACCAACTAATGATGATTTATTGTATAATCCTTGGACCTTTTTAACACACCAACCCCCACACCATGGTGTGGTAGAGGACCCAATTTCCATGGTTTATAGGAAGACTCCCTCTACACCAAACATAATACCATTCCCTTCAATGGGTGTGTTAGTCCTCACAATGGTATAAATTAAATACATTGGCTCAACATGTCTTAGATCAGGGTGTGTTATGTCCCTTCTTGCACCTAGAAATTATAATAAGTATAATTATGCTATTGAGAACAAACTAAGACTTCCCAAACCATAAATAAATTATCCCAAAGCTTAAGAACAAACACCCTAAACTAGGGATGTGACAGATTGTGTGGATAATGTTGGTGTAATACTAGTATTCCAACATATCCAATGTAATTTATGATTTTATAATCTCCAATACCCATCATATGTTTTAGATGATTTTATTTTCAAGTTTTATCATAAAGTTTTATCATTGTCTAAGTAATTATAAGCTAGTTCTAAAAATTCTTGAAGTTTTCTGAGATTTTATTAATTATAGAAAATCAGCCATCTCAGGAAATTGAATACATAAATATTTGGCTATCTTGAGAAATCATCTATATAAATCAACTACTTTATGGAAATACCTACATGAAATGACTACATCATGAAAATGGATATGTGAAAATATCCTACATAAATAAGTCACATATGTGATCAATTGGATACATAAACCAAAGAGCTACATGAATAATTTATGAGGAATAATATTATACATGATTTGGATATTTAGTAAAAGAAACTATATGGTTCCTAATGGCTACATGATTTTTTTGAATATGTGAATAATCCCAAAATAATTCAGTTCGGTTACGAAATTGTCTATGTGAAGAATAATAATGGGGATAAATTTGGATATTTGAACTCAAATTTGGGAAGTTCTTTTTTGTGGTGTAATATACCATCCCAGCTACCACTAAATTTTGGTGCCTGAACTCAGTACGCTACATGACCTCAATAATACCTCCCCATATTCAAGGGGCTATTGACGAGATGAGAGAGTATAAATAAGTATTAGTTCAGACTATACCCTCTTTACTAGAGTAAGAAAAGAATAAATATGGAGAAAAAATAACCAAGTAATAATTATTAACAAAAAAAATTACCATTAATCATATAATCACCTCAAAAAATATGGTAGATGCCCCTAAACTAGGTATAAAAAATATTTCATGTCATACTAGTTTAATTTGTTGCATGAAATCCAGATTAAAGACATTTTGATAATCCCAAAAATGGGTCTCAACATTAGTCTGGTTCCTTCATCCAAAATCCATCCTAAAATCAAAATGTACCCATCAATCAGGGTTCATTTCCCTTGTCCTGATTTACAACCATGAAATTTTCATGTGTACCAATGATGGTCTATGAAGGGAGTGAGTAAAACATAGAATGCCACCACTAATTGTGTCTAAATAAATATAAAATATAATACAGTGCATTTAGAATTACATATGTGAAATAAACAAGGAATAAATAGTAAAAAAGTTTCCAATTAACATTTATCAATTAGTCATTTTTTCCTTTAGTTATACTGTCACATCCCAAACCCATTAATCCAGCTCTAGGAAAGCTGGAAATCTAATCCCACAAAAAGGTATAAACATCTCTTTTTGAACAACAAGGTTCATTTATTAATCATTTCCATTTCAAACAATGATCTTCAAAAATACACTTACCCATATCATATAAATTTTTATTAGTGCTTAGATCCCTATACCAATACCCTACCGAAGAGCAGGGACTTCCATTTACATCATATCAAGTCAGAAATGTTTAACATCATGTCTAACAATTTTAAATTAAGGGGAAGGTTCCAATTTTCCAACATCATTTTCCCATCTATGGGAGAAATCATGTAATTTATCTCTAACCATTCCATCAATACGCATTCCACATGGTCCAACACACTTTTCCTTTTCAATGCATTACAATATAAGGGGTGTTCCTCATTCATTACAACACTATTAACATCATCAAAATTATTCAATATCATTATCCTAATTCAATACCTTAACCAGTTAACTATTTTTTTAATAAAATATTAAAAATCGTTACTTAAATCATTTAACCAAATATTCAGACCCCTTTGATTATTTCCATTAATTTCCTTATCAATATCATAACATATTTATGTTCTAATTTAACCAAAAAAACTCTTATTCTATGATAAATTTTTTAAAGAACAATTGAAACCAGATTAATCATCTAAAACATCTAAACCAACTTTTTACAATTCATTTACCCGTTTAATTTTACTAAAACATCCCATGGGTGGCCCTAATCTGTCTTATAATTTTCAAGGAGTCCGAAAAGGATTGTGAGTAGTCTAGAAAGCCATTTTAGGTCCAAAATAATATTTCTTAGTCAAATACATGAATACACAGTAATATATAAAAATAACACAGCCACATACACTTGAGAAAAAAAACAACACTATGTGAGAAAGCATGTAGATCACCTACATCAAGCTCGTAGATGAATTATCACCCAACCTTGGCCCTTGGTTAATTCTAAAAATAATTACACTAATGTTAATTTTTCACTAGAAAAAGTAGGTTTCAGGTATTTGTAAGGATTAAAAACATTCAACCATTATCCTTCTTGAAAATAGATGAAATACGATACATAGACACACCCAGTGCTTCGATTCGCAGAAAAGAGAACATAAATGGATAAGAATCAAATAACAAAAATCCTTCAGAAGCGTGTGATATTATTTATCACACCCTGGGGTACTTGATAAGTAGTGAGGTGGAAAATTATGCAAGAAATAATTAATCTCAAGAGGGAAAAATGAGAAATTCACAAATTTTTATGAGGCACTTGGTTTAGATTCACTAATGGTCAAATAATGCTCTAACCAAGTGGTTCTCCCATTATATGTGGGTTCCTGGTCACATGGTTCCCTATGGAACTAACCTGGTATGGAAAATAATGTAGAATCTATCTAGTTTTCTCTATCCCAAAAGTGAATGCTACATGACTATGGTTCATAGTTTATTCAATTAATGTGATAAAAGTTCTCCCAACACAGATTGGTTATGTTTTCTTATTTTTTATAAACTGAACCCTTAGTAAACCATGAATAAATTCTATATACCTGAAATTAATTCCATTAACCCATTATAAGTGTGAAAAACAAAAAAAATTAACTTAAAACATACATCATCAAGCACCAGGATCTTGCAACCGACCCACCTTATTATATCTCATCATCATGTTTTTCTCACTTCCATCACTAGGATTCCAAGGTAAATAGGTGAGGCCACTAGTCCTATATATCAGCTTCTATCTCCATTTTTTCCTCTAGAACATATCCATATATCTACAACACACATACCAAAGTCATGGAATTTATCTGTAAAACTTTATTGTGTTGATCTATAAGACGAATTATATGATCTTTAAATGAAGCATCAGCCACCAGCTCAACATCATTAAAAAAACACATGTAATGATCAGGGTGATGCTGCTAAATCATTGACACATCATAAATGTGATCAATACCCCCATACTAGTGGGGAAGAGCCAAATGATATTCTACTTATCAAATCCTCTCTATAATCTCAAATATCCCCTCATACCTGGGAACCAACTTTCCTTGTTTCCTTATCTAATAGCGACCCTATATTCGTGAAACATAATGGAATAGTAGGTTACCATGGGTAAACTCAAGTGGTTGATAATACCAATTGGTGTATGACTCACTATAAAAAAAATTAGCACATTAGAAACAGTTTTTTAAAAGGGGTTATGAACAACCCCCTCTAAATTCATTTTTTGTATAAAATACGGGGGGTTATTATAAGGACTCATCAATAAACATTACATATTATAGTGAATTTACACTATAATTAATTTTTTTTATTCCCAGACATCATTTAGGTTTCTATTTTTAGATAATTAGGATTAAATATTACCAATTAAACATATAAATTACATGTTCATCATTCCAAATTGTGTCTATTTTTTCCAATAAACAAACGTGTTTAAAATAAAACATGATTTATTTTCATGAAAAATTATCACAATTATCTTAATGTCATCATCCTTATTCTTATTATCCCTTGAAACCTTTGAATTTTTTTAAAAAAAGGTATGAGAACAAAAATATTAGTAAGGTATACAAAAAAGAAAAGAGGAATTCATTAGTCGATAAATAATTATAAAAAATTTTATTTGAACTTAAACATAACATACCACTTTGTGAAAACATGATATTTCTATATAAACATTTCAAATATAAATAAAAATATATATGTATGTTGGGAAATCAATTTATTATCATGATTTCTTTTTATATTACCCTCATGGATACCATATATTTGTAACCCTTACAATCCTTATGATGTAACCCTCGTGAATACCTTATGATATAATTATCACAGTAACACATGGAATAAATATTATAGTAATCTTCCAAAATTACCAAATACATTGGACGGATATAAAAAAACCTCTCATATTTGGTTTATAATGGTACAAACTATCATTATAAATAATTCCAAATAACTATAACATAATCATAGGACATGATTTCTTGAATAAAAAATGTAGTCCTTTAGGAAAATAACTTATTTTAAAATAAAACAACACACAAACAATGGAAATATTTTTTTTGAAGATAACCATGTAATATTATAAAGGAGACATAAAAAAATTAATTAGTAATTAAATTGGAATAATTGTATCATGTCTTATATGTTTAAAAAAATAGTATTTTTGAATTTTGTAAAAAGAAACATTAAAGAGGATTTTTAAAGCAAAGACCCTTACATAAAACCTAAAAGATTCATTCTTGAAAACATTTGAGAGAAATTAAAAAATTAATTTTTTTTAAAATTTTTTCAATAATAAATACATTCCCAAATATCATTTTCAATCATGGGCATGGAAGAGAATTATTTAGGAAATAAATTTGTAAAATATTAAACGTAATATTTTTTTGTTAAAGAGTATCTTATCTTATGTCTGAATGCATTCTTCACATGCACTTAACATCCTAGATAGTCACATTGGATTAATTAATTAATTATCTTCGTACATTTTCCGCATATATTATATGTATTATTATATTATTATATTTATTTACTTCCATTTTGATGAGTTATAAATATCATTTTCGTCTTTCAGGGAGCATTCGTATCCTGGTTTCATGGTTGGTTAACTTGTATATATTTATGTATGTTCCTATCAAATGGAAATATTATTCCATTGGTGATATTATAAGATATTTCTGAACATCCATAATTTAAAATGGTCCCATATATAATTTTTATTTTTGGAAAGATGATGATTCATTTGACATAACTTTAATGATAATTTTTTATTATATTACGGAAGTTTTTCTGACCATCATGAATTAATTTTATTTTATTTAATATCATGTATATATATTATTTACATAACATGGAATAAGATTTTATAATATTAATATTAAAATCTTTTTTAACCATAATAATATTTATTATGATTACCCATGAATATGGTAATTGAAAACAAAACTCATTATCCATAGAGACGGTTAATTGCCATAATTTGGACAGTGGTTTTGTTTAAGCGAATAAGAATATTTTATAAAATGTATGGATAGAATATATTAAAATAGAAATATAAAATTCTAGTATATATATGATAATCAATTTATTATGCCTTTGTTGATGAAGGAGGTGAAGAGAAGTAAGAATAAGAAATGAAATTAAAAGAGTTTGTTTAAGAAAGTTACTTCTTGAAAATCACCTCTTGAAAGATCCCTTAAGGAACACAGACTTTGAATGTTGGTGATACCATCACATGTAGACTGTTTATATGGAAATGGAAAAGATAAATTGATATATTATGGTCAATATATAAGGCTGGTAGTGATTAAGTGAAGTAAAAGAAGGGGATCCCTTTTATAATTTACGTGAGGGTCACTTTAGAAATTTATTAAAATATAAAAATATAATAAAGATGTTATAGGGTAAAAGGATTAAAAGGGCCTATAAAAAAAAGGGGATTTCATTTTAGACCAAATTATTTCCCATTTCAAATTATTCAATATTTTTATGATTTTTAAATAATGTAACAAAATTTTTTATTCATGAAATATCATTATTGTCAAAATTAACACTATTTATTACTATAACTATAAAAATTTCAAAAAAAAAAGATTCAAATTAAAAATATATATTTTATTATATATTATTTATGTCATATATATATATATATTTAACAAGTAATCTTAATTATAAAAAATTATATTTATTTTATGATTTTTTATATCTTTTCTTTTATTTTTTCATTAAATTAATAATTACTCAATCATCTTTGGGAATGACTTTAAAGAACTTATTTATTCCCTATAAATTTAAAAACAATTTTCATGATTAATATAATTATTTTATATTTAGAAATAGTATTTATGATCCAAAAATCCTTATAGGAACCCACATATTAAAAATTATATACTTATTAAAAACCATAGTATGAATGGTTAACTTTCTTTTAAATAAAATATTATAAGAGAATTAATATAAACCATGTTGATATAAAAGGTCCCCAATTCAACTAATGTATCATTATGGTCGAAGAATCATCATAAGATATTATTTAGCCAATTTTTTGTGTCATTTAAGGGTTCTTATATTTTTAATTAAAATCATGTCATTTATTTTTCTTCAACATGCATAAGCACTACATCAGGGTTTGAAAAGTTAATTATTTAATATATATATATATTATAAAAATTTCATAAAAAATTAATTAGGATCAAAATAATTATATCTATTCATTCATTATTTAATTTTACTCATATCCATGCCAAAAAAACTTATTTAATTTATTACTTTGACTTTTCTTTCCTTGTACAAACATTGCACAAGCATTTCGATAATATTCAAGTCATATAGCTATGAAATTATAAAATTTCATTAAATATTATAATTTATACATAACAATTAATAAAAAATTCTAATAATTTTTAGCACTAAATTATTATATATAAGGAACAAAATTTATCATTTCCAATGTTGTGTAGGCCCAACGTCGACACTAAAAATAATTTTTATATTAATCATGAAATAAATTATAATTTATTTGTTATGTGTTATTTTTATAAAATATTTATATTATAATATCATAATTTAGTAATTAACTTAGTTTAATAAGTTATACATCATAAATATCTCTTGACAATATCTCAAAAGATACACAATTTTATAAAAAAATATTATTTTTTTCCACTCACAAAAAATTTATCTTTTTTACAAGTTTCTCAACATTTCAGCATAGAAAAATTTTGATATTGTGATTTGAAACCTGAGTATCATTTTATAAAATTCATTTTCTTGAAATTTCAAGAAGTTAATAATAAGATTCATAATAATAAATAAAAAACTTTTATTTGAAGAAAACATATTTAAGAAGTCTAAAATGACTTTTCTAAAAACAATTTTATTATTTTAAAATGAATTACCAATATATTAATATTGAGTAGTACTTATATGTTTCTTTCATAAATTATTTATTCCTATTCTTTCCTGCCAATTTAATGACTTAGTTATAATAGTCACATTTTAAATATTAATATTTAGTTTTTTGTTTTATGATCGGTGCTGCATATCGTGTATGTCATCAAATAAGTTGTTTCCTTTTAAAATATCAAGTTCGCACATTATCACCCCCTTTAATAAATTGTATCCCCAAAATTTTATCGTAGGTTTGGTAACTAGGGTTTAATTTTCCAAAACACCTTTATTGAAATCCCACATTATAAAATTGATTATTAAAATCTCTACTTAATAATGCAGGGAAAGGTATAAAGGTAATATGAGGTAACACATATTAGGTTTCCATGTAGTGAAACATGGACATGTAGGATAAAAATAAATCTTAAATACTTATAGATAGTGATAGAGAACATCTTCATGAAAAATTTAACCACAATAAAACTATAGGTCTTTGATCAATTATGAAGACATGGATTCCTCAGTAAAATAAATATATTGAATTTTTATTTAAATATCCTTTGTCTATAGTTGAGGAATTAATTTAATTTATATACTAAAATAATAAATAAATATACATACTTGAAAATTTGTGTTTCATCATTTCATAAATCTCCCCCACAAACTAATCAGTTTCTATAAATGATGAGTAAGAATTTTTATATGCCTAAATCTTTAGAATAAACTTTTATGTATCACAAAAACCTTAATAGTATAACAATATATTTCCCCATTATTTATATATTATCAAAACCCAAAATTGTTAGTATAGTATAAGATGATTCTCCAAAAAACAGTAAACCATTATATGATGAAAAACTACTTTAATCCCCAAAATTCAACAGTAATACCCTATGTTAAACCTAGATCATTCAACTAACTATGCATTAAATTACAAAAAAATATTACAGACTATGATTAAAAACTAAGAATCATAATAAGAGACTTCCAAAATAATATTTACATTTATACCCAAATTGAATTAATGACTCTTGAATTCTAATATCAAATTGAATATTTTTTAATCATATAATGTACAAGATATGATAATCATTTATATAAATAACCCAAATTACCATTAATCCACAGTAAAATTATATTTTACAAAAAAATAAAAATAAAATTATATTCCTAAAACCCCCCATAATATTATATTCAACTTAATCTTATAGGATTCCCAAAATAGTGAAGTTATTCCAAAATAACATAATTACTTAATCACCAAATAAATTTTTAATCCCATGGTATTTAATAAGATTACAAGTATGAGTTAAAAATAAAAATATTATTTCTCTATCAAATCAATTAACTAAAAATAAAAAATAATACTAATTGGGGATTCATGTAGGCTTATGGTGGGAATTACACCTGTGTCTCCCTTCGGATGTGGGTTTAATTCTCACAACCTTTCTGGAGGCGATAAGATGTTTCCTGACCGGTGAGTTATCCCATTAAAAAAATGATAATTTATATAACATTTTTAGAAATGTGAGAAAAATCCTATAAAATAACGATAAAATATTTTACATTAATGAAAATTTTTAACCATATAGGTTATTTCATGCCTTTTATTTTTCATCACATAATTACCCTGAAATTAAATGTCTCAAAAAATACCATTATTCAACTTAAATTTTCATACAATAAATCCACAAAATTTATTACAAAAAATTTGATCTTATGAAAAAACTATTTTTTTATTCCTATCACTTTGAATAACCTGACAGGAAAACATCCTAATATCCAATGTTTTATAAACCCTAACATGATACAAACTTTTAGTAATGGGCATTAAACATTATATATTCTTGTGACTTTAAATTGGAATTCACTTTTTTTTATTATGAAAGATATTATAGGTTTATAGTTTTATAGTATTAAGAAAAATTCTTACACATTAAACCCATACATTACATGTGGACACTTCAAAACAGTATCCATTTTTCCCATAAAAATTGTCTTTAAAATAAAAATTTATATCTTTTCATGATAAATATTAAAAAATTTATTCATTTTCTCATACTTGTTCATATTCTCCCTTAAACCCTGTGATTTTTTTAAAACATGGGATGCGAATAAAAATAAAAATAAGGTACATACAAAATAATAATGAAATCAGTATTCCATAAATAATTATAAGAATTTTCCATTGAAATTAACATAATAACTTACCTTGTGAAGACATGGGATTTATACATAAAAATTGCAAACATAAATAAAAATATAGGTAATATGGGGAGTCATTTTATTATAATACATAATTGTGATCTAACCCTAATGGCTACCATATAATTGTAACCCTCATGAAAACCTTACGATGTAATCCTTATAGATATATTATGATTTAACTATCTTTGTTACACATGGAATAACCTTTACAGTCAACTTCCAACATTCCCCAATGCATTGGAAGGATATCAAGTACCCACTCGCATTTGGTTTATAATGTAATCACCCATCATCATAAAAAATCCCATTAACTATAACATAATATTAAAACATAAATACTTTCATCATTAAAGTAATCCTCGAGGAAAATCACTTATTTTAAAAGAATACATCGCATATAAGAAAGGGAAAAAATCTTTGCAAAAAACCATGTAATATTATAATTTAAACATAAATTTATTAATATTCTATAAAATTGGTAAAATACACTCATGTATTATTATTTTAAAAAATATTATTTTTTAATTTTTATAAAAATAAATATTAATGTGGATTTTCAATGTAAATTCCCTTACATAAAACCTTAAAAATTAATTTTCTAAAACATATGAGGGAAATTATTAAATTACATTTTTAAAAAAATCTTGAACATAATACATTCATTCAAAAAAATAATTTTAGAAACATGAACATGAAATAGAATGATTTAGGAAATAATCAATAAGAACATTTAAAATGAGGTTTTCTAGTCAAATACTCTCTTAACATGTGTATAAATGCATTCTAAACATTCCATCAACATACTGGACACTCATGTTTTATTAATTAATTACATAAATAATATCCTATTACACATATATATTATTCATTATAAAATTATTAAGATCATTTATATCCATTTTTATGAGTTATAAAGATCAATTTCTCTATTATGGGAGCGCTCGTTTCATGGTTGGTTAAATTTTATATATTTATGGATGTTTATGTAAAATGGGAATAATATTACAGATGTGAGATTATATGGTGTTCATTAAATTCCCTAATTTTAATTTCTATCATATATTATTTTTATTTTTGTTAATAGGATGATTCATTTGATGAAACCTTAATGATAATTGTTTAATATACTATGGGAATTTTTTCAACCATCATTAATTGGTTTCATTTTATGTAGTACTATGTATATATATTAGTTCCAAAACATGTAATAAGTTATAATATACATATTAAAACCTTATTTAACTATAATAATATTTTTATGACCCACCATGAATGTGGTAATAGAAAAAAACAACTCATTATCAATATATATGGTTAATCACCATAATTTGGACAATGGTTTTATTTCCTCGAATAAGATGATATCAAAAAAAGTATGGATAGATGATATTGTACTATAAATATAAATTTACATTATATAAAGTAAACTATATTTTCTTTTCCTTGACAGATGAAGAGTTGAGGAGAAGGAAGAAGAATAAAAAAATTAAAAAGCATGTTTAAGAAAGTTTCCTCTTAGAAATCACATCTTGAAGGATCCCTTTAGAAATTGGAATTGTTCTTTTCGTGAGACCATCCCCTCCATAATGTGGATAGGAAAATTTAGAATATAAATTTATAGAGTATGGTCATGATATAACGCTCAAGGTGATGAAATTAAGTGAAAGAAGGAGTGCCCTTTAATAATTGAGGTTAGGGGAACTTTAGGAATTTCTTGAAATAATAAAATATAATAAGGCTAATATAAGAGAAAATAATTCCAAAAGTAATATAAAATACATGGGATTAAATTTTAGACAAAATATTATTCCATTTTTCCCCATTCAGTATTTTTATGATTTTAAATAATTTAATAAAATAATATATTTTTGTAATGTCATTACCGTCAAATTTAATGTTATTCAATACTATGACTTTAAAAACATTAAAAAACAATTCATATTAAAATTAAATATTTTATTATATCTTAGAAATGTCATAGTTATCTATAAAATTCTTGAATCTTCTTAAATATCTCAAATTATATTTATTTTTTATTTTTAATATGATTTTTTTATTTTCCCATTAATTTAATTATTATGGCAACATTGTTGTGAAAGCCTTTAAGGTAATAATATATTTTGTAAAAATAAAAAATAAATTACCATTATTAATATAATTATTTTATATTTCCAAATACAACTTATGATTGAACATATATTATAGGAAATTATATATTAAAAATGTAATACTAATTAGAAATGTTGTGTGAATAGTTTGACTTCATTTTAAATAAAATATTATAAGGGGATTAAATTCAACCATGTGGATCCAAAAGGTCCTAAATTCTACCTAATAATGATTATGGTAAAAAAATATCATCCAATAATATTTTTAAAAAATATCAATTATTTAATGTTTCTTATAATTTTAATTAAAATCATTTAATTGATTTTTCTTCTGCTTACACAAGAATTGCATCAGCATTGCATAAGACTTAATGTTAATTATTTCATATAAAAAAATAAAAATAAATCTAAATAATAAAACTAAATTATTTATTATACATATAATCCTTATATTCTTTTATTATGTATATTTACTCATATTCAGGTCAACAGAACTTAATTAATTTTTTATTTTTACATTTCTTTCCATGTTCAAGCATTTCATAGGAATTTGGATAAGATTCTTGTTATATGTAATGACACATATTTTCAAAAAGGTATGTATAATTTTTTTCAATTTAAAATCTTGTTTTAACCTTGGAGAATGTGTATTATGGCCTATATAAGGTCCTGGAATCATTTGAGGCTTGTTCGAATCACTGAGTCCAAAAATTGTGTAAAAAGAATGTTCCACACAACTTGTCTGAAACAATGCGAATCCAAGCCCAAGACCATGTGAACCACCTGCAATATTTTCAAGTATAATTTATCCTGGTTTTCCATGTTTTTGGAAAATATACACCTTATCCATGTGGTTCAATTTTTTAAGTAGTAGTTATAGCCTGGTTTTCACAGAGTTTGGCCAAACCTTGTGGCCAAACCCTGCAGCCAAACCATGCACCCACAATTATGAGGGGAAAAAGTCATTTTTCCTACCTTAATCATTATAAACCTATTTATTTTTCCTTCCTTTCTCTATAAAATAAGACCCACATTTCTCCTTTCATATATTTCTCTCCTCTATGATCTATGATTAAAGATAAATTTTACATCTGGTGTTCAATTCATGATTTGTCGATGGTGTTGGATTTCTTATGGTGATCTCTCAAATCCACTTACTTGGTATATATTTTTATCTTTAAATACATAATTATATTTAGTCATAATATCATTTCCCATATTTCTTGGGCATTTAATCATTTCATAGATCACTTCCATCTTATTTTGAATCTCAGGATGATTCGAGCGAGGAGTCATCTACAACCTTGATGTAGGTGGTCACATCATTTTCACTATGTGTTTTGATCCTATGTAGTTATATCATTGTTCCACACACCATATTGTTCCATGTATCTCATTTTAATTCAGTTATTTATATAACATTGGTCAACACACCTAGATACACTCCCTTTGATCCTTGTTTAAATGTTTTGAGGTTGGTTACCCTCTCTATGGATAGTCATTGGGTGTGACAAGTCCAATTGCCCTATGTGGTTAAATGTGTATATTCCATGATAACCTCTTAAGAGTTAATCATAGTTTCAAAATGAAATTTCCCACATTATATGAATGTTTAATAGAAACTAAGGTTCCTATCAAGTGTTTAGATCAACATATTGTTATAATTTCACATGTAAACAATTCCTTATTGAACATGTGACCTTCTAAATGGATCCCGGGCCATATAAAATGCATTTCTTTGTTATGAGGGATTGAAATGATTAATTAAGTGTAATTTATAATTATTGGTGGTTTCCCATCATAAAATTAATTTTTTTTAATTAAATGGAATGATTTATGAGGGAGGTATGGACATGTCTAATCACGTTTAATAAAATTTAATTAAATAAAGTGTAAATCCTTGTTTATATTGATCATAATAAATGAGAAGCATGGGATGTAATTCCATGTGCTAATATTTTTATATAATTACTCAATGAGATAGGATATGGTATGATTAGAAGATATTTTCCAAGCATGAGGGTACCATGCTCCCTTACATCGGGTGTTTAGTATCACATCTCACACCATTGATACTATTATGATGATAGTCTAGAAAAGACTTGCTATTTTTTTTGAATTTTGATAGGATGGAACAATCACCATCTCGAGTGATGAACATGATATCTCCCACTCATTTTGAGATATATGGAATGTACATTTTTGTCTTGAGATAATCGAATTGTTAGACTAGTTATAGATGTCTCAATTATTCCCCAATCTATCCATCACCTAGTATTATATGGATATGGACACTTACGTTTTCACATAGATGGTTAATATAGGTTGATGAAACATATAACCAAACTATATATATTATTACTATGTATATAAAAACTGATTAGAAATATTTTATGACCATGAGCCGAAGCAGGTAGAGCCTTCAAGTGTCCTATAATAACCTATTAGGCATGTTTTTTATTTATTAAACATTTGTTATTATATCATTCATACCTACACTCTATTAGTTACGAGAACTACTTGGATTACTTCTAGAAAAAATTGGTGGAGTCCTAATTAGGATTTTATCTCACACCCTACTCGGGATGCCTTTAGAACCCATGAATATTTTCTATCTATAGGTTCATATAAAGGAAAAGACCCTGCTACAGTGTGTTGATACTTTTTACATATAGATTGAGCTTAGGAGAAGAAGACCGAGTATACACTCATGATTCTTATAGAGAAACCTTTTATTATTTTTTGTAATTTTTCTATAGCATGGTTGTATTCATGTACCATTTTCCCTTTTTCTACACCATTATGTTAAGCATCAATATATTTGAAACTTCCATAGAGGATTTTGATATTATTCTTTAGTTCACCAGTTGTTTATTTTTCTATAGCTTATTTATTCATCTTATTATTCATATGTTTCTAGTGTAGTATGATTTTGGTTATTGTTAGTATTCAATGTGACACTCTTGTAATATGGTATAGTCTCCCTATTGTACCACCTTCACACCATTACTGCTAATCGTCAGCCTCAGGCATACAAATAGTCATGCATGAGACCGTGTGACCCATCAGATCGGGGTATAGGTAAAGTGGACCCCCAGATAGGAAATTATAATGTGGTAATAGAGGGGTTTATTTTCCTTTTTCACACTATTTTGGTATTAGACCGAAGAATAGGAGATAATGGAACTTGGAATTGAACATGTTCTTGGATGTAGATAACTTGTGTACAGGGGAAATCCAAATTACATGGGATGGGTAATTGTAGTTATTAATTATTCCATTTATGGTTGATACAAGTTCACTGTTGGGTAACACACTTGTTTTGTGATGTTATTGATATTGGTATTATTGAAAAGATGATTTATTTACTAGTACTAGATGAAATTAGGTGTTTTCATTTGAACATGAATCATCATGGGTATAATATGAATAATATTTCATGCATCTAACATGTCACATCTTCTTTCAGAATGAATTTTATTGTTACATATTTTTAGTGACGTTAATATGTACTGAATAGTGTTGACATATCTTGCAGGGATTCGAAAAAATAATTCGTACCTAAATTTTCTATGTTAACCTAAAAATGATTTGCTCGGTAGGTTAGAATAGAAACCTTATTTTGTTAATTATGGAATGTTGATCCATCGACCATTGGTCACATGAGATGGAAATTATTATGGAATGGGTTAATTGGATTCCATATTTGGGTTCCTAAAGAGTATGGGCCCTTGTCGATTAGAAATGGTTGTCCATTTAATATAATAGTTTAAATATGATTTAAATACTTCAATTAGAATAAATTTAAAATGAATATGAATTTTAATGTAAGGAAAATAAGCTTATATCTCTAACAGAGATACTTAGACCCAAACCCAGCCATAGTAGTGGGTAGTGGGGTATCTCTTATGTTCTTATAGCCTGTTATGGTCTCTTCTTATGCCTATTCCTAGCTTTTGAAGAAGTAATATATGTGTGATCATTTCTATAGAATGGCCTTATACCTATCCTAGTTTTCAATCTGCAAACTCTATAAATCTTAAAATATATTTCCATATTTTTGTTTGGAATTATAGCTTTATGCTTCCACAAAATCCTTTGATCACATGATTTGAAGGTAATAATGACAATGTACCTAAGGTGGTGGGCCTTGATCCACCAATGATTCCTTCTATAGTAAAAATTGTGGCACTTTTTCTTATTCCAAATGTGGTCACTAATTCCAATTTCTACAAGGACTTATGTCGTATGTCACAGTCTATGAAAGGAGTTGTTCGACGTAACCCAAACATAGAATAGTTGAATTAATAATTCCAGCAATAACATCATCCCACTATTTTGGGGGATGGAAGACCAAACCCTATTAAATCATGGCTCAAAGAAATTCTATCCATGTTTGAGTATATAGAGATACATTTAGAGTGGAGGGTCATATTAGCTACGTATAAACTATATGATTCTGCCAAGCGGTAGTGGGATGTTATCACTCAAGAATATTTGCACTCAGATATTGTCTGGGTAGATTATTAGCCCATATTCAGTGACTAATTCTTTCCCTAGAATCTGAGGGATGATAGAGATAGATAATTCATGAACCTACAGTAAGAGAGAATGTAGGTTGTGGAGAACTCATCATGTTTTACTGAGAAATATTGGTTCTCTCATACTCTTTCAAGAGATGAACTTATTAACACCTAGAATTTCAATGATGGGTAGGTGTATTCCATTTGATCACAGGTCAATATCTTTTTATTCATTACTATTTGTTAAAACAGTAACTATGAACTTATTATAGAGAGAAACTTCAGGTAATATAATCGTGTGATTCAAGGTTGTTCGACACCTAATGATTCTAGTGTTTCTTCTTCTGGGAGAAAGATACATTTCGATGCTACCTTTGTACGTAGCAGTATTCATGATCCTCGTGTACATAACTTTATGATATGTCACTAGTTTGGGAAGCTAGGACAGACAAAGCCTCAATGATTGTGTAATCCAATGGAGTTTAGAATATGTGGAAGTATGGGGAATATCCATCACTTCTGCAAGACATTCCCTTTAGTTCTTAGAATGTGAGGATCTACTCCCACTCTATGTTCAGGAGTGGGGATTAGAGGATCGTGATAGGCATGCATCTATAATACCACTCGCCAATCAGGCCGAATTGGATTTCAAGGCTGTGGTAGTCAATATAGTAATTCTTAACCCCAGAAGAGTAGACTTTCTCAGGGAAGGTAGGTAGTGACTCAGGGATGCAGTATAGGCCAGTTACATTCTATTTTGTATACAGAAGAGGAGAAAAGTGTTTGACCTTCAATAGTTTGAGGTACTATTCGAATATCCTGAACATTAGTGTCTAATTTACTTGAAATAGATGTGTCTTAGCCTTTTATATCTAAAATTTTTATAAAAATTATGGGCCTTGAGGTCGAAGGTATTTATGGAATTATTACACTTGATACCCTATTAGGTATCTAATCAGAGGGTGTTCATCATTTTAATTATTTTCCCCTTGAGATAGGTTGTTACCTTTTCATGTGGTATATTTTTCCCTAGACATGATGGGATTTAATGGAATCAATAAGATTGACTGTTTAGTTCCCAATCATTCCCACATTGACTTATATAATCTGAGGGAGACTATTTCACCACCAATGGTTTGTAGGAACGTATATAAGGAGGAATTGGATGTTAATTCTATGTGATGAGGACTTGAGCATCAATGTTTTGGTAATGTGGTAGCTCATATCAATCTTCATTTCTTAGATGGACGAGTGTTATAACCTATTATATTCCCTCATATAGTTTAGAATTTTAGGGATATATTCCCTAATGACTTCTCTGGTCTACCTCCAGAGTGAGAGTTAGAGTTTACCATCGATCATGTTCTAGGAGTAGCATCAGTGAACATTCCACTTTAGGGGATGGAACCTAAATAAAATATGGAACTCCCGAAGTAGTTGTAGGATCTACAGACTGAAGGATTCATATTCCCCATCATATCTCTTTGGGGTTCACAAGTTCTTTTTTACAATAAGTTGGATGGTACCCTTAGGCTACGCATGTATTTACATCATTTTAATGCGCTCACAATAATGAATCATTTTCCACTACCTAGAATAGAAAAAATCATTGATAATTTATAGGTATAGATAATTTTTTCAAAGATAGAATAGATTTCGAGCTGTTAATATGTTAAAGTCATGTCCTCAGATATATCACACACAACATTCAAGAATAGGTATGGTCTATACAAGAACCTGGTTATGTCGTTTGGACTCACGAATGCATATACAGTTTATATGGATTTTTTGAAGTGGGTTTTCCAACCATATCTAGATTTGTCTGCGTTAGACTTTATTAATGATATATTGGTGTATTCACTCTCCTAGTATGACCATGCCAACCATCTTGAGATCATGCTGAATATAATAAGGGATAATCAACTCTATGATAAGCTTGTTAAATTCCACTTTTGGATCAACAAAGTCCACAAAATGGGTCACATTATCCTGTCATTTGGAGTTTCAGTAGACGTATAGAAAGTGAGAGTTGTGGTTTTTTAGGAGCATCCCAAGAATGTATTTGACATTCGTAGTTTCTTAGGTAACATCATATATTAATGAGACCTAATCCATTATTTATCACACCTTATAGCATGACATGTACGATTAACAAATAAAGGTGTCAAATTAATATGGTAATAAACTTGTGAAGCAGCATTTTCGAAGCTGAATGGGCCATTTGATATTAGTACGGATATTGATTCTTCCAGATCAAATAAGGAGCTACATTGTATACTATGATGCATCAGGTACCATAATTGGATCTATTTTGATGGAGGATAAGCGAGTTATTGTGTACATGTATCGTTAGTTGAGGCCTCATGAGCAGAATTACCATGTGCATGACCTGGATCTTATTGATGTTGTACATTCCTTACACGGTTGGAGACGATAACTACTTGGAGATTGTTTTGTGGTATTAAAAGATCCCAAAAGAATCAGGTACATATTTATACAGTGGGATCTTAATATCAAGAAACATATGTGGGTTGAGTACCTTCAATGGTTTGGTTTCAATATTACCTACACACTTGGGAAAGGAAATACTAGAGAAGATGATCTATGTCTAAATACCCATACAACAATGGTTTATGAGTATAGTGGAAAATGGAATCTTTTGGAATTATTCTCATAGATTCACATTGAGGATCAAGATGACAATGGTTATACTATCATCTCGGCCTTAGTAGTGACCTCTACTCTTTTGGAATGAATATGAATGAGGAAACTATCAAATCCCAAGATATTTACCCTAAGGGAGAGAATTTCAGATAACAATACATATTCAGGATGGATTGGATAGGGATGATACATTATAATTATATTAGTGTGTTTGGATTACAGTAGACATCAGAGTAGAGTTGATGTAGGAATTCCACACATCATCATTGGAGGTTCACCCTAGTGTCACCAAAATGTATTGAGATATTCGGTGATAGTATTGGTGGCCTAGTATAAAACGTGATATTCCTAGCTTCATCACTCAGTGTTCCACATATCAGAAGGTAAAGGATGAACATTAGTGATCGGAATGTATTTTAAAGTCATTGTCCATTACTGAGTGGAAATGAGATGATTTTTTTGATAGAATTCATGGAAGATCTACTGAGATCACATCGTGGTAACGATACAATGTGGTTATTTGTTTATTTTTTGAAGAAGGTATCACACATATTACTTATGTGAGATACCTTATTGGTTGATGGGTTAGGAATTATGTACATCAGTAAGGTTTTACTTGTTGATAGATCTCCATCATCTATCATTTCTTATATATATGCTCTCTTTACCTCATAATTATGAAATGAGTTGCATAAGGCCTTGGGTATGTAGGTAATTCAGAGCATGTCATATCACCCACATACCAATAGAAAACTAGATCATACTATTCATGTGATAGGGTACATGTTCCATGCATGTGTCCATGACCTCAAGGTGTTCCTGGGATAAAAACACTCCCCTCATTGAGTTTTCTTATAATAACATATTTCAAGATAAAATCAAGATGGATCCTTATGAGGCCTTATATGGTAGGTATTTTTTCTCACCTCAATGCTGGATAGAGGTTTGGTAGGTAGTTATTCTTAGACCACATCTTGTGTAAGAGAGTACACATGGGGCCTAGCTGACTAGGAAGTGCATGAGGAAAGGTCAATCTAGATAGTAGTTGTATTCCACTAGACTCCAGTGACATCTTGTGTTTGAGGTCATAGAACTTGTTTTATTGTGATTATCACCATGGTTAGGCCATAAATATATTCAAAGTTAGGGTAATCTCTCACTGAGGTTCTTTGGACACTTCAAGGTTGTGAAATGAATTATACCAATGGATTACCAATTGGTACTTAGTGATATCATTCTATGAATGATTTATTTCATGTATCTCATCTTGTCCAATATTAGCCAGACCCATAAAATATTTTGCTACCAAATTAGGTTTATTTGGAATTATATTCTTACATTCAGAATTATCGAGTTCATATTTTTTATCATAGTGAGAATACACTCCAAGGTAGGTTTGTTCCTTTGGTACATGTGTTATGTTAGCATGGCTAGGTAAAGGATCAAACCTAGGAATGGGAAGATGATGTATGGGATCAGTGGTTGGGACTCTTCAATAACGATACCTCTTTACCCTGATAAGGAAAACTCAGAGATGAGTAGATTGAGGGATGAGAGTTTTTAACATCCCAAATTCTGAAAAAGGTATGGATCGTTTGTATTTTAATTTAAAGCCCTTGTTGAATCTTGGTGAAAGTGTACAAAAGCCTATGGAAGGTCCCATGAGATTTTGGGTATTGATCAAATCTAAGAGTTTTGGAATTGGAATAAAGGAATGGGATACCCAGTTAGTAGAAACCGTGATGCCTCAGCCACATTGTTTCTCTTAACCGGGTGGGGGAAAATAGAGGTGGAGTTAGATCTGAATGGTTTGTATGAAACTATGTGAGTCCCATTTCATGGACATGAAAACCACCTAAAACTTTTGATAGTGTTATTTTTCATAGTTTGGGCATGGTTATGGAAATTTTCTTCCTTAACCATGTGGTTCAATTCTTATGAAGTGTCTATGGAAATGTTTTCGGACGGTTTGGCCAAAAGGTTCATCCACACTTTTCACCCCTAATTTTATGGTTGAAAACTCATTTTTTCCAATCATTAATTCTTATAACCCCATTTATTTTTCATTATCTTCTTCATCGGATGAAACCCACATTTCCCCTTCAATAAATATTTCTCTTCCATGATATAGGCCTAGATATAACCTCTATATCTAATTTATGGTTCAAGATATGTCAAAGGTGTTGGATTACATAAGTTGAGCTCTAAAATACTCTCCCTTACTATCTATGTTTATCTTCAGATCCATCGCACTATATAGGTACAATCTAGTTTACCCTATTTTTTTGGGAATTGGACAGTATCTTAGATCTATTCCAACCTACTTCAAATCCAAGGTTGATATCAAGTGAGGAGTCTTATATGTACTTTAGGTAGTTTGTCTTGTAGTTTTCCTAAAGAGTTTGGATGCTTCGTATTAATGTTGTTATTCCAAACACTATCTTTTTCTGAGCATCACCTTTTAATTTTGTTTTTCATATCAAATTAATCAATGAACCGAGATACACTCCCTTTTATCCTTGTTTTTCATTTTTGAGGATGGTTACCTCATCAATGGACACTCCTTGGGTGTGCCATGTTGAATTTCCCCTTGTGGTTAAGTGTTTATATTCCTAGATCGCATCCTAAGTGTTTGTATTAGTTTAAAAATATAATTTCCCATAATTTTTTTAAAATTTAATAGAACCTAAGGAACCTATTAGGTGTTTGGATCGATCTATAATTAGAATTTCCCATGTAGGAAATTTCCTTATTAACCATGTTAGCTTCTAAATGTCTCTATAGCCTTATAAAATGAATTTATTTATTATTAGGATATTAATGGATGAATTAAGTTGAATATCTAATTCATAGTGGTTTCCCTTTTTATAATTAGTTGGATAAATTAAATTAACTAACTTATGTGGGTGGTATTGACAAACCTATTCACATTTAAATAGATACAGTTAAATGATTTTAGAATCCTTTTTTATATTATGCCTGATAAATGAGAAGAATGGGAGGAAATGCATTATAAAAATATTTTTATATATAATTAAGTCTTGAGATAGATTTTGAAACGATGGTAAGTGATCTGTTGAGCATGATAGTATCATTATCATTTACATCGGGTGTTGAAAATGATGCCTCACACCATTGACACTATTAGGATGTCGGTCTTGATGTTCCACATTTCTTTATTCGAGTGTTGAAATGATGTCACACTCACCATCTTGAGTGATGATAATGAATTCTACCACTCATTTTAATATGTAGGGAATTTACCCTATATTATTGAGCTTATATGCTTGATAGACTTATTTTGGATGTGCGAATTTTGCCCTGGGCCAACCAACACATAATATTCTAGGTAAATGTCAACTAACATCGAAACGTACTTGGTTCATACAGGTTGATGAAATATATAACTAAACTATATATATTATTACTATATATATATATAGTGATTGATCATACATACATCCCAACCATGAGATAATGTAGGTAGAGTCTCCAGGTTTCCTATAGGAACCAGATCGACATGTTTATTTATTCATCATTGTCTATTATTTCATGCATACCTACAAAATGAATGTTATGAGCACTTCTTAAATTACTTATAGGCATTTTTGGTGGTGGCCTATTAAGGGTTTTATCTCACATCCTTCTCGGGATACCTTTGGTAACCACGAATATTATTTTTCTATAGGTTAGGATAAGGGAATATCCCTTCTGTAGGTTGTTGATACATTTTACTTATATATGTAACTTAGGAATAGAGGACCAATCATACGCTTGAGATGCTGGGGGATGAGCCTTCTTTTATTTTTTCAATTTTTGTATAACAGTATCGTATGTATATCCCATGTTACCATTTTTATACCAGAATTCCATGCATCCATGTATCTGACAATGCCAAGGAGGATAATTATATTATTATTCAGTTCATTATTTTATTTTTCTGATTCATTTCTATACCTCTTGATATTCATATGCTTCTATTTTTTTTGTGATTACGATTGTTGTTTCTATATGTTGTGCCACTATAGTAAGAGGGTATGGTCTCCCCAACATACCAACTTCACACCCTCATTACTATTCACCAATCCTCTTGAATATGAGGAGCCATGCTTGAGGCCATGTGACCCACCGACTCGGGGCGCGAGTTTAGTGGACCCTGGGTCGAGATGTTACATTATATAACTCTAAAATTTAAAAATATCTGTAAAAATAGTAATTTATACATAATAATTATTTAAAAAAATCATGAAAAGACATTTAAAAACTCAATCATTTTCTATAAGGAACTAAATTTTACTTTTTCAATGCTATACATGCACTATGTCAACCCTAAAAATAATTTTTATATTAGTCATGGAATAAATTATAATTTACATGTACAAAATTATGTTGGTACAGTATTTATATTATAATTTCATAATTTACTCATTCCATTATTTTATTTAATTTTTTACCATAATTAAGTCTTGATGATTGGACAAAAAGATACCGTATTTTATAAAAAAACTCTATTTTTTTACTATTCAAGAAAAATTAATTTTTTCATAAAATTCTAAAATTTTCACCAGAGAGAAATTTGGATATTGTGATTTCAAATATGAAGTTAATTTTATCAATTAAAATTTAAAAAACTCATGGAAATTATTTATAATATTCATAAATAGAAAAAAAAACATTTTTGAAGAAAACCTATATTTGAAGACTAAATTGACTTTACAAAAAAATTATTTTTAAATAATTTTTTGATATATTTTTTTTATTAAGATATAAATATTAATTTCAGAAATTTTTTATTTCTACACATGCCTATGTATTTAACATCTAGGTTATAATGGTCACATTTTAATAACAATATTTACCTGTTCATCTTATGCTTAGTGTTGCATATCTTGCACGTTATCGAACATAGTGTCTCTATTAAAAATCTTGATATGTTATAGTTATGCACAACCCCTAATAATAATTGAATTTATAAGGGGTTTGAAACACCCTATAAATTTTTTATCATTATTTTTTTAATATTCAATTAGATTTTAGATGATGTTATGTAAAAATCGCCGCTAATATAATAATTATCATCACTATATATAAATATATGGTTGGATTTTAGAGTCATTATATATATATATAATATAGAATTTTTGTTTTTTTGGAAAATGGCGATGGTTCAAAACCCCCACTAATATCTTATATTATATGGGGTTTCAAATCCTTTATAATATAATAGATTATAAGGGGTTTCGAACCCCCTCTAATTTAATAGAATAAAGGGGTTTCAAAACCACCTCTAATTTAAGATATTAGAGGGTGTTGTAAACCACCATTATATTCTTAAGAAAATTGTGATATATATATATAATTACAAAATATATATAAATTTATGCATTACATAATGATATTATATAAATAT
The DNA here is from genome assembly GCA_963277665.1 of Viscum album. Taxonomy (NCBI): domain Eukaryota; kingdom Viridiplantae; phylum Streptophyta; class Magnoliopsida; order Santalales; family Viscaceae; genus Viscum; species Viscum album. Next base: position 1,644,331,835 of record OY728131.1, on the reverse strand, counting down.
ATTTATATAAATAATTTATATGACTGTATTTAATCATATTTTATATATAAATAATTAAAATTTTATAATGTGTTTACAAATATATATATATATATATATATATTTCTATAAAATATTATTTCATATAATATAAATTATAATATATAAACATAAAAATATTATGTTAATATAGACATAATTTTTTTTTAAGAAAATGGATTATTGTAAAACCTTTTAGTTTTTATAATTTATATAATAATAATAATGAATTATGAAAATACTTACACACACATGATTATAAATAAACATGTATGTATTATATAAATAATGTATTTTTTCTCCATATATTATATATATTTTTATGCATAATATATAATATAAATAAATTTAATTATATATATAAATATGTAATATATTTCATATATACATTTACATACAAATAAATATATAAATAAATTATATAAGTCAATATAAAAATAAATATTAGCTAATAAATAAATAATTTTATATTAATATACATATTATTTTTTAAATTAATATATTAAATATATATTTTTATAAATAATATAACTATATATTATTATTATTATTATTATTATTATTATTATTTATACTTTAACTATGTACATATAAATAATATATATATATATATATATATATATTTGTAATATTAATTTGGATAATATATAAATATAGCATATAGAAAATATATTATTTTATATACGTATAAATATATAATATAATATTTATAAATAATATATATATATGATATATATATGATATAAATATATATTTGGAGTTATATGTGTATAAATATATTTTTATATGTATATATATATCTTCAAGAAAATGTATATTTATATATATATATTTGAATATATATTGTGATATATATATTAACCTATGAGTTATAAATATATTACAATAAAAATACACAATCAAAATAAGAATACATTAATTTATATAAATTTATATAAAGGTTATATATTTATATTTATTTAAATATATTATAAAATTCCAATTTATTTGACTATATAATCTAATATATATATATTCATGGTTTTAGTATAATATAAAAACAAAATATTCATAGTGGTGAGTGGTAAGGGTACACAAAACATTTTATCCACTAGTTGTGGGTTTGAATCCAATTTACCACAGAATTTTATATTTGGTGGAGGAAAATATCTGTGGGCATGTGTAGAAGGGGAATCGGTTGTTCTTGGAGTGAGTGATTGCTTAGGAATGTGGGAATAGAAGGTGGGGCTATTAGAGGGAACTAGAGTGGGGGTCTCAGGGGGTAGGTGACTAGTGATGGGTTATAGGAGGGGGATGTTCGTGGAAATGGGGTGGGGGATATTCAGGGGATCGGGAGGGGGACAAGAGGGGGTCATTGAATGTGGAGTGGGAGCTATTTGGGTTAACTGAAGGGGGAAAGGAGGGAGATATCCAAGGTAATGGGGTGGGCTTGAGTGATGGACTCCATCTAAAAAAATAAAATGAATAATTTTGGGATAGTGGGAAAGAACTTCCCTTAACTGTGAATAATTAAAGGTGGTTTACAACCAATACTAAAACATTACAAAAATTGGATGTAGTAAAAACCTTCCTCTTAATTAGAGATTTCTAGAATATCTATTTGAAATCATAGGGGGTTTAAACCCCCTCTAAAATAACTGCCACTAATATTAGACATACCTTACCAGTGATTTACTAAAATTGCCTCTAACAACATGTTACAGAAACATTATAAAAAGATTTTGATGACCACAAAAAATGTGTTTAGTGGGGGTTATAACTTCTTATAATATAAAAAATAACCCCCTATAATCTATTTCTTTTTTCCTACTTTCTACTTTCTAATATATGTCATATCCATATGCATTTGAATCAACTAAATCAACTCTGACATCTCATCCATGAGACTCAGTCCCCAAAAATCTGATTTTCCAGCTTCCATATAACACAACAGTGATCTAAATGGTCTACCATAGATAGCCTTATATGGTTCCATGTAAATAGACACATGATAACTATTATTATAGGTTAAATCAACAAGATCTATGTATTTCTCCCACGTCTAAAAAAACTCCAGGACACATTCCCTCAACACATTCTCAAACACCTATAATGTATGTTTAGACTGCCCATCCATTTGTGAATGGAATAACGTATTCAAAAACACATGAGTGCCAAATGCCTTCTAGATTCCTTCTCAGAATCATGTTGTGAAATATTTTTCATGATCTAAAACAATAATCCAAGGCACCCCCATGAAAACATACTATATTTTAAATTGATAAGTCACCCAATTGATCCATGGTGAATCTTTACCTGATCAATAATAAATGTGATACCTTTTTTAACTAATCCATGATTAAACGTATTTCATCATTCATATAAGGCATCATCAGAATTACCACCCCAAAATATTTGTTAACATTTTCCCACTTCCATTCCAAAATAGGTAATGACTCTAAAATTCCAATAGTTTGTTGATGATCGGCCTTTACCTTATAACAGGTGTAGCATCATGTCACAAAAATTGAAATGTCCACTCTCATCATCATCAATGGCCTAATCAGAATAGAATTCCCCACCTTCAAGTATATCCCTCAATTTTAGGATCTATGGGTCCTCATACTTCCTTTCCATAATCTATCACAAAAGTGTGGTCTCACCTGATAAATTCATGAGGTTAATCCATTATCGCTCCTCTAGAACATATATATGCATCACAGTGAACAAATCCATCATCTAATACTCATAACAATACTCTTATACTTCTTGAGTCTATGTATTCCAACTAAAAGAATATAAAAATTCTATTTCTTATCATATAATCAAGATCAATGTCAAAATATTGCATATAAATAATGCACCTCAGCTTCTATAGATTTAAATCACATGCGGAAAAGATATATTTTTAGGATATTATTATCAGTATAAACTATAATCTTCTCAAAAAGAAGATAATACCACAAATATTTTAAGGCACAAAACACAGTGGACAACTCGATATCATTCATAAAAAAGTTCTATTCAAGTGGAATCAACTATCATTACCCATATTCCATAACTCAATCTCAGTACATCAAAACTTCCCCAAGTCTTATTCCAAAACAAATCACAAAAAATGGTATTCTCGTTACCCAATATGAAAAAAAATAAAAATTAGTGTTGTTGTCATAAGCCCATCCGAAAACTAAAAATTATTATCACTTGTTTTGGACTATTAAAACATGATTCCCATATTGGTCATTTATGATAGACACACTACCAAGAGGGAAAATTGTTTGATAAACCTTATGTAGTAGCCTATTAACTCAAAAAATCTTCTAACATCAAAAATAATCTTGGCATAATCTAAATAAATAACAGGTTTAACTTTATTATTAGTCACTAATGAACATTCTTTGGAGATGATGCGACCCAAAAAATTACTCATTTGATCTAGAAATGACACCTATATATCTTGGAATATAGATGATATTCTCTCAGTGTACTCAATTTGATGTCCATATGTTAGGAATGGCCATCTTTAGTATGGGAGTACACTAAGATTTCATCAATGAATACAACCAAAAACTAATCCTAATATGGGTGAAATATTCAGTTCATAAAAATAATAAACATAGTAGGACCATTAATCATCCCAAATGCATTATAAATAACTCATACAAACCATTCTTAATTTTTAAACACTCTAAGGTATATCAGAAGGTATCAATCTTAGCTGATGATATTCTGATCACAAATCAATCATAGAGAACACACATCCACCCCTTAGCTGGTAAAAAATATTATAAATTCACATAATATGATACTAGTTCATAATCAATATTTAGTTCAACATCCAATTTTCAACACACAGTAACAAAATTTTGTCAACCTTCTTGGAAAAAAATAGGGAACCTTAACGTGACATGCTTGAATGTACAAACACTTTGTCCTCTAACTCTTACATATGATCCTAAAGATCCGGAAACTCTAATTTTTTCAGTCTATAGTGACAATAGTAACCACTAAAACTCTAGGAATCATCTAAATCATAAAATATAACTCTCTCTCATGTGATATCCATGGTAATTCCTCCAGAAATACATCCTAAAACCAATCCACCACTAAAGGTATGATATCATGATCCCCTCTCTCATCATCCAATATAAGATTTGAAACATGAGATGTGACCTGAACCATTCATTAAATAACTATCCCTACATGGCCTACCTTGGTATTCGAATCTCCATAAAAAACATAGGTGCTACCATCAAGAGGAACAAAGGTCAATCTCTTATGGTAACAATCAATATGATCTCAATATGATACCATAAATTCTATTCCTAGGATTAGGTAAAAACCTAACATCTCATGAATTTAAAAATTCCAAAGGAAACGTTAATCACTAACCTAAATGTCACACCCCTTACAAAGAAATATGTCATCCAATCTCACCCCAATGGCTAGTTGATAGACATGATCCTGAAAAATGATAGTACAAATATAATCAAACCATTTACTAATAGAATAGATATAAAATAGTTAGTATCTCTAATATCAAATAATGAACTATAAATCATTGAATCTATATGAATAATACAATGCATAGTCAATAATGTAGCCTCACCACCATCAGGTTCATGTTGAACTATATACAGCTGAATTATCTATCAACCCTTTAATCTTATATGATTCCCATGTACTACACTACCTTGAGGATATGTATTCTATTATCTAGTGACTCCCCATCCTCCACCGCAACTGATATGACCAGTATAACTCCAACTGCAAGACTAATACGGGAAAAAATATCCTCTGTATATGCTCCACATCAACTTAGGTCATCCATCACATGTCATTGGTTGAGGGTTCTTACAGAACCTATATAGGTAACCCATCTATCCATAAGATCTATACTTTAGTGGATGTAAAATGAACTTACCTTCTTTTGAGTAGGCTTTCCACACTGATATAAAATCACCTGGCCACTTCTTTAAGAGGCCACTCCTCTCCCTCGGCTACTCTACCCACCACCACCTTGGTGGAAGCTATCGAAACATCTCTTATTATTATCTAATGCGGAGGAAATGGATCACACAATGAATTCTTCCTATCCACTACTAGAATAATTCCCTTGGTTCCCCTAATAAATGATAGATTTATTCACTACATTAGAAAACATATTCAAATGGAAGATATTCACATGATATTTAACCTCTCACCTAAGTTCATCCTGAAAACATTTTACCACAACTGCCTCATCCCCTACTAATACTAGAAAAAAATGTTTTAGTAGTTGAAGTGGCCAAAATAATAAACCACTAACATATTCTCCTATATCATCCACATATACTTTGTAGTTATATCATTCATTGTGTTTTTTTCATATAAATATTCTAATAACATTTCTTGTAAGTCCTTCCAATCCATATTATATAACGGCATAGGCTGAACTTGAATATCCCAACAACACTTTCAGGGTCCTCATGATATAAAATTTTCTAGCATGACCCTATTCTAATAACCATTCACTAAGTGATCTACAATCATCTAGATATACTCGATATAGAACTTTTCTACCATAGGACCACCATCATTGGAAAACATTGATGGGTGTTGTGGATGAAACTCTCTCATCAATTCAAACATACTTGGAATATCCTACCCTATGTCTCTTTCCATAATAAGTATAAAATAGGAAAATTATTTTAGAGCTACTCTTATACCCTATCACAAAAAACCAATAGGGATTCCAGTCCTTTTATAAGAGGTCAATTCAATGTAATATCCTCATGTCGGTCTTCTAGAAACGGTCGTAATGGTGGCATCTTATTACAATTCCAAAAACACTTCTCACGACACATAACACTTTATTTCATAGTTACACATATAGTGGGTTATAAGTATCCCTAAAATATCATTCTAAAAACACTAATAATATGGCCATATCTTCAATACCATCACTAACCTCAACTATATTTATCTTAGGAGATGGTTAACAATAGTTAAATTGAATCCAATAATTTATGATACTTATATTCGACACAATTTTACAATATTTAATTATTTATATGGTAATAACATCCTTATTAGGAACTATTTGCATCATTTTTAAACATATTTCACATTAATAATTGGAACTTATATGTTTGAAACTTTTCTGCAAAATAAAAGGAGATAAAAATCCATTTTCATTTTTCCACAACCCAACCATGACATGTTTTCTCATGAGTGCTTAACATGATACATTCCATATAAATCCTTGAGTGCCTAAAATTATGAATACAAATACCAACATCATGCCATACTAGGTCATGATTAAAACATCTGAAAATAGTAACATCACACCACATGAGTTTCATTGTAGGTGAAATAACATTCAACTATATTAATAAATATCTAGAAAAAAATCCCACCGTGGGAACTTAGGTTTTCCCTTACACATGGTTTAGCTACTCTAATGCATGATATCATTTACAAGTCTAAAACCATGATAATATCTACTCTATATTTTCAAAAATGGTAAATAAATAGAAAATAAAAACCAATATGATATTGCATTGTAACATCCCAGTCTTGGTGCCACTAATAGTGGTTCCCAATCCAGGGCACTAAATGACCACAAGCATGAATCTCCATACACCAAAGGTTGTTAACTATCAATAAGGGTCTAAGGTGGTTCATCATGAGACTATAACATCTTTACCAGAGTAGGAAAATAGTAGAAATCGAGATTAAAAATAAGTAATTAATAATTATAAACAACCAAAAAAACCATGCATCATATAATCTCATCCCAAAAATATGTAGATTCCAACAAACCAGGTAAAATAAATATGTCATGTAATACTAGTGTCATGTACCATAAAAATCCTATTATAAATACATGATGGAAATCCCCAAAATGGGTGTTAACAACAATGGGGCTACCCCATCCATGCACCATCCAAAAATCCTAACTTATCCATCAATCATATGGACTTTTCTATTATATAGACTTACAACCATTAAATTTTTTTAGGTATCAACCATATCCTAATAAGGGTGTTAGTAAAAATCAATAAGCCACCACCAACAGTGTCTGAAGAAATATCAAGTCTAATACAATGCATGAAAAAGTACAAGTGATAAATAAACAAGGTATAAAAATAAAATTGTTCTCAATCAACATTTATCGATTAGTTATTTATCTATATTTTCATATAGATAAATCCTAATCCCTATAATCCTACTCATACCATGATGTAAATATAATACCACAATAAAAAGTGTTAAACATATCATTTAAAACAACAAGGGTCATTCATTAGTTATTTCAATTTCACATATTTAAGTGCACCAATAAATTTATCCATATCATATAAACCAGAATTAGAGATTGAATCATCATGTCAGCACCATATCCAATTGTAGAAACTACCATGATCATCATATCAAGTCAAGGAGGCTGAAAATTATTTCTATCAATCCAAAATCAAGGAGGTTAAACATGTAAAAAATCCTTAATCATGGGTGAGATCCAAAGTGTTATTCATCTCTAATCATTCTATAAAAATACATTTTTCATAGTCCAAAACACTTGGCCTTTTCAACACATTACAAAAACAAGGGTGAAACTCATTCTTTCACCATTATCCACATGGTCTGACTTATAAAATATCTTTAATTCAATTCAATACTAAATCTATTTAACAATTTTTTGAATAACACAATCAATAAGGGTAATTTAAATAATTTAGTAACAAATTCAAACACCTTTAACCATTTACCCTTTATTTACACATCCATAACATAACCTCTTTTAGTTCTAATTAAGAAAAAAATCCCTTATGGTATGATAAATTTTTCAAATAATAACTGAAATTTCTTTAATAATCTAAAACCTCTATCTCACCATTTTACAACTAATTTACCATTTTAAAGGGACCAAAAAATCCCATGGTGTCCTTAAACTTCGTCTCATAATCATCAATGGTTAGGAAGGGGGCCATGAGTGTTCTAGCATACCATTTAATGATCTGAATTAATTTTCTTAGTTTAATACACAAATTCATAGTAAGGTAGTGAAATAAAAACAACCACATAAGCATGAAAAACAAAAAGATTATGGTATAAATAATGTAGACCACCTCCTTCAAGATCATAGACAAAAGATCACTCAAATTTGGTTTTTGATGTCAACTAAAAAAATCAATTACACCAAATCTATGGTTTACCGAGAAAAAATAATGTTTAGGGATTCAGAATGACCAAAAAATTTAAACCATGAATCTTCCATAAAATAGAGGAATGAGGACATAGAGACTCACCTATAGCTTTGATTCACATGAATCTGCACTTTGAACAGCTAATAATCGAAGGAGAAAAATCCATGGGGAGCATAGTATAAAATTATTCACAACCTATTCAATAAGAGAAGTAATGGTCATGAAAATCAGGTTAGAAATATTTATGCTTGAGAGGGAAAATGGGAAATTCCTTAATTTTTTATAGGTTCACATTTTGACTGCATTGTTATCCATACAATACATAAACCATGAAGTTCCATCTTTTTAAGAGGTAGCCAGGATACATAGTTCCCAAGGTAAACTATACAGTTTGACAGACTATTTGAATATGTGTGGATTCATCTATCCAAAGAGTGTAATCTGCATGGTTATGGTACATGGTTTGTTGAAATCATGTACCAATGATGAGCCCTACTCAAATTGGCCTTTTTTTCGTATTCTTCATGCTCCAAACCCCTAATACACCCTTGATATCTTCCCTACACTAACAAGGCATTCCATTAACTAGTTTTAAGGGTGTTAATCTAATAAATGAAACCAAAATATACCTCATCAAACATCGGGATCATACAAGTTGGGATACATAATTAGTTACATAATTTTTCAATTTTCTATTTATTATTGATGGAGTGATATTAGTGTAAATAATGTTTTCATGCATGTATTAAAAATTGGATTACCTCTTTATATTAAAATTGATTATAAAAATATGTAAGTACTAAGAGAAGAAATTGTTCAGAAATAATTTAATTCTTAGTACTCCTGCTGATATATTTTCAAGAAAAATACATATGTAATTTTATTACAATACTATATTTTATTGATTTTATGTTGTAGAAAATAGATACTTTTTTCCATGATTATTGAAATTTAAATAAGATAATACACAAAAAGAAAACAAGTACTTTCACTGTCATATCTTACTATTGATGAACCATGTGATCAACTCTGTTTTTATGTGAAAAATAAAGAATAATATTAAATTTATATATTTGTGCCTCAAATATACATCTAACTATTTTAAAAGTATCTTCTTGATATACGTTTTATACTTATCATCAATATTATATATTTCTACTCTTATGTCACTTGTATCTGATAAGTGCGAGGTTTAATTGTATACCCCCTTTTATTCTCTTTCACTGTAAAGGTTCGTTGTAAAATAACATTAAATAAATAAATGTGTCAATCAATTTTTGAGCCTAGTAAAATATCCTGATATCATTTCAAGTTTCTAGTTCTTGATCTCTGGCCTGTAGTTTTTGTAAAAGGACTAGTAGTCATTGGTAAAAGGACTGGTCTAATGAAAATAAATATGCTCATGGAGTTGAGAGTTGGGAGAGTGCACTAGGATGTTTATGTTCCCCAAACCCCTATAAATTATTATTTTTAATATTTTTACTTTTTTTATTTTCACTAATTTAGTGTTTTAAGAAAATATCTGAACTTATTATATCTTAAAGAGGGTGGTAATCAATAAAATAAAATTTCAGGAACTCAATTCACACCCCTATTGAGTCATAGAGAATTCATTATCCAACCAATAATTAGTATTAAAGGTTGTAAATTTTTAGTTATCAATTTTTTTTAAAAAAAAATTAAGATCATCCTAAATATGGATATTGTTTTTCATAATATAGAAGGTATGTATATGGTTAGAGCTCCCTAATTCAATGGTGAAAAATATGGTTACCAGAAGGTGTGAGTGATAATTTACCTAAAGAATCTTAGTTTAATGGTTCATCTAAAATCCATGAATCACTATACTATTCCAGATGAAGATCCAAATAATGTATTTTATACTAGTAAAGAAGAATATAATATATACTCTAAATCTATGAATACTATAATATGTTTACAAGGTTCTAATGACTTCAACTGAGTTTCAAAAGGTGAAACATCTCCTGAGATGTTGACTATTATATCAATTTCTTATAAAGGAACTGATAATGAATGATCTCACAAATAGTATAATTTCAAACATTAGTTTCATAATTTCATAATGATAGAAGAAGAAAGCATTACTTATTTAAATGGAAGACCTGTTGATGTAATAAATAATGTTTTTTCTTTAGGATAACTAATTATAAACCTGACAATTCACTAAAAATCATCATAATTCTACCACCAAGACAGAGTGGGATCCCAACTACGATTATAAAATATACAATTGTCAAGGATTTTAAAATAAATAATCTTATTGTTAAACTTATGATGTATAAATTTGAAATAAAAGCTGAGTCAAGTAGGAATAAGCTTGTTAACATGTAAAATATTGCATTGAAGTTTTTTACTTATAAAGATGATGAAAATAAAAAGAGTTTATATATTTTTTAATCATCTAGAGAATTATATAGCTCAAGAAATTCAAAATCAAATAATTAACTTCCTCAGTTTACAAGAATGTTCAAAAAAAATTACACTAGAAAAAGAGGCTTTAAAAATCCCTTCAATAAGTATAAGAAGCATGAGGGAATCTCTAAAAAAGTCAGATTTTATGAGTATAATAATCTTAGGCACATCAAGAAATACTTCCCTCAATTTAATGACAATAATAAATATGAGAAAAATTATTTCAAAATGTTTTTCTATAAGAAGAAATTCCGAAAATCCATGAAATCGATATGAAGTTTGTCTGAATATTCTAGTGATGATTCATCTTTTGATTCAAAATATGAAATTTTGAATCAAAAGAGTAATATGTGACTTATTTTATAATCAGGTGAAGTAAATTATTTTAATTTATTAGACTATGAAAATAATTGTGAAAATGAAATTTTTTTATTAATAATTTAATAAATAAATTTTCATGACTGAAACTAAATATAAATATTTCAAAAATAAAAATAAAACTATTATTAATTTCTATGATAATGTTTTAATTGAAAAAAAAATTACTTAAATAAACAAATTTTAGTTATTAAAACCATTATGAAATTTTTTGTTTTTTTATGTGCTAATCATGATATCATGATTGAAAATTTACAAAAACAATTTTACGATATTAAATATTCTACGCTTCTTCCAAAAAAAATACTTGAATCAAATTAAAATAAATTATTAATCTCATAAAAATAATTTAGGAATAGGAACATAATGTGAAAAAACAAATATTTTAAAAAAATTTATTTGTGCTTATATCTAAGAATAAAAACATCTAAAATGTTATTCCTTTCACTATGGTTAATTACTGAACAACGAAAATAATTATTTCTTAGTAAATCCACAAATTTGTGTAGTCAAACAAGATCTTATTTAGAAATTTTTTTCAAATATTAGTGGTATATTTTATGAATAACACAAATAGATTTGGGATCTCAGATATTTAATTTCTAGCATTACTTAACCCAATAGAATATAGGGGCCAAAAAAATTTCCTATTTGATTTTCCTTTGAAGGGAAAATGGTCCAAGATAATTAATGAGAAATGATATATAGAAATGGTGTTTTCATGATATGGTAGTAGAGTTTCATCGATTTTACAATCCTTATCAAAAATTGATGGAGGATTTATCACATTTTGTGACAATGATAAAGTAAATTTTATATGAGGTTGATCAGTTAGTAATAGTAGATTATTCCTCATAGAAAAATTATTTATGTAGAACGATTAAAGAAAAATCTATTAAATATTTCTCAAATTTTGTTATGAATGCAATTTTTTCGTTTTTATAATGATGTTTGTCCCATATTCAAAGGTAATATTACTAAATATTAGTCACTTACAAATTATAATGTCTCTACTCTCAATCTCAATTAATTGAGTAGAAACAACTTACTGTTCAAATGTAGAAACAAATGAATCATTTATTTTTAAAATAATACAAGGATATTTCAATGTCAATTATTTAACAAAATTACCCAAATATAATTTTGTTTAATATTTATATAATTATAAATTTAATAAGAGAATGTATGTTTTGAAATCTAAATTGAAAATCAACATATGTCATATTTTTATTCAATTGTAGATGTTGGTACTTCTAGACCCATAGAACTTATTCAGTTGGATTTTTATTGTACATCATGAATAGAAATCCTATGAGAAAATTATTTTTTATGTATTGGTTTATGATTTTAAATATTTAATTGGGTTTTATTATGTAATGTTAAGAATTAATCTTGTTCTATGTTTAATTTTTTTTAATTATTTAAAAAAGAGAAATATGCCAAAATTATCGCTTTAAGAAGTGACCATGGGAGCGATTTTGAGAATCATGAGTTCAAATATTATTTTTCAAAACATGGTATAAAATATAAATTCTCATCCCCTAAGAAACCTCACCAATATAGGATTTTTGATAGGGGGAATAGGAACTTGAGAGAAATTTTCTGGACAATGCTATGACAATATAACTTGCCCACCGATTATTGGTTTAGTGTTATAAATACAACATGTTATGTTATAAGAAAATATCTAGTTAGTGATATTTTTTATAAAAACACATTATGTGATATGGAATAATAGAAAGGTCACAGTTAAATACCCCAAAGTATTTGGAGGAAAATTTAACATTCTAAATACCAAGGATAATCTTGGAAAACTTTATCCAAAGGGAGATGATGGAATATTCCATTCTTATTATACTACATCCATAGAATATAGATCATTAAATACTCTCCAAGATTGATAAATAATTAAACCATATGAAAATTAATGAAAGTGAAACTTTTTATCAAAAAAAACTACTTGAGTTGATAAGACAAAATATTCTTTTAGAAACATGATACCTAGAACATGATTTTCCAATAAAATGGACGATGATTAAGAACATTATTTTGTGGAACCAAATGAAAGAAGTTTTATAGTAGTGAACCAATTTTGTTTACCTAAACAACATAGAACCTGTAAGAATCATCCCTTAGAAATATTTATAGTAATCTTATTTAAATGAATTATAACTTGAAGGGATGTAATAAATCTTTTATAGTTTTATAGAATATTATCTAGACTAGTTACTAAATCCAAATAAGAAGTATTAGATGTTGGGAGTTGGGATTTAGCTATGCAAGAAGAATTAAACCAAATCAAGAAGAACAAGGAATTAGAATTAGATGATAGAGCCCCTGCCTATCCTATTATGGGATAAAAATGGGGTTTTTGAATAAATAATATAGTCATGGTGTGATAATTTGGAATAAGGCTATACTAGTGGATAAATTTTATAATATATAGGAATGAATAGATTATGAATATAACTTTACACCCATAGCTAGATTAGAACCCATTAAGATTATTTGGTCCCACAAATAACATATAAATTTAAAATTAAATTATATTTATTTAAAATCTAATTTTTTAAGTTTTTTTCCTAAATAGGAAGGTTATGTTGAACAACCTATTAGATTTGAAAATCCTCATCATGAAAAGTTATTTTTCAAACATACCAAATCTCTTTATTAATTTAAATAATGACACAGATATTGGAATAAAAATTTATGTTATTTTAATTTATTAAATGAATTTTCAATAGAAGTTTCAAATACTACTCTTTTCAAGAAAACATCATCTTAATATATTATGATAGTTGAGATATATGTTAGTGATGTGATTTTTGATTCTATAAATAAAAAAGTATGTAATTATTTTTCCTTACTCATGCAAAAATAATTTTAATTGACCATGATGGGAGTGTTAAATTGTATTGTAGGTTTTTCATTACTAATAGAATAAATATTATGTTTGTGGTATGCTTATATACTATTTTCCAGGAAAATCCATAGTTATCACAATTGAAACATGATAAAAAATTTTTAAGGTATTTGAAAGGATAATTATTTTTTTATATACTTTTTCTAAATAAATATATTTTAATTTGAATTTATATACTAGTTTTGCATTTGGTTTATTTGGACTATATAGGAAGATAATCTAATTTTTTTTCCATTTTATAGGAAAATCCCTTGTATCCTGGTCTAGTAAGAAATAACACTCCATTACATTATTCACTACTGAAGCATGGCATATAGTTTTTGGTAGTTTTTTTGTACAAGAGTTATGGATGAATTATGCCTTATTAGATTTTGATTCATTTATAATAAATTCTCAAAAAATGTGATAACACTACTATTATCGAAATTTCAAAGAATCCAATAAATCATTCCAGAAAAAATCTTATAGACCAAAGATATCATTTAATGAGAGATCATAATTAAAAAAAGATATCTATCTGGAATTCATCTCTACCAAGAATTAGTTGGTGGAAATATTATCTAAGCCCCTTATGTGTGATAGTTTTTATATAATTAAAATATAATAGAGGATATTTAAATTTAAATTATTTTTTAAAAAAATTACCTTTTATTTTTAATTTTATATCAATTTATACATTATATATTAATTTATTTTATTTTAATCCACTATAAAAAAATAAAAAAATTTATTCTATTTTATTTAAATTCATGTAATATTTTATAAGTAATTAAATTTTAGAAAATAATTTGAGAAATTTAATTGGAAGGAAAATATAATAGTTTTTTTACCTTCTATTATATATTATTTGTTATAAGCATGAATTGACCAAAAAATCTAAATAATCTACACACCCCTTTTATAAATCAGGTTCGTGACCTAAAAGACTAAATCGATCATTGACCATTTTACATTTCTATTATATCCATTCTTTTATAAATTAAATCATTGCCCTTTACTTCCTCTATCTCTTTCAAACCCCTCTCAACCTTCTACTGATATTTTGTGTTGGGAAATTCTATATGAGTAGATGATGGTATTTTTTATTCTTCCATGAAATAAAATTTATATAGTTTGCCGAAGAAGGCTCTCATTGGGAATGTCTTGGATATGTCATAGCTAAGAGAAACTAAAATAAAACTAAATAAAAATATTTCAATATAAAAGATGGGAGTTAGTATTTTTTGAATATAAGTAGGGTTTATTTTTTGAGGAATCAATAATAAAGTTCATGGGGGAATGAATAGTACAGTTCGATGAAGATAATGATGTGCTATCACTATATGTCAACAGAAATTTTTTTCTTGTTTCATCAGTGGAAATAGTGGAATCCTTTCATTTTCCTCATGATAGAGACTCTAGTTTTATCTAATACCTAGTTGGTATGAGCTTAGTGGGACCAAATAAGGTTTTCAAGTTCATTTTTTTGATCCTATACTTTTGAAAAAAAAGATATTAAAATATAAATATAATTTCCTCAATATGTTCATTTGGAATGGGATTTCCCAAAGAGCTAGTAGAATGGATATGGTGTTGTTTTAGGAAATGTATCCCTTATATAAATTAATTAAAAAATTTATTCTAAATTTGGGTCTAAATATGATGTGGTTTATATGTCATTATTTGAATGGAAGAGGGAAATGGAACTAATATCCCATTGGAGGGATCATCTGCATTGTGATAAAGAAGAAACATGTAGATCTTAATGAGGGAGAATATATCAAGTTCTAAAAGAGTAATATTCTTTCATTAGTTATCATGAACACCATTAGCTACTTTTGGGATTAAAGCTAACATTTTTTAATACTTATTAAAAAATAAGCATAAGATCAAGTGGTTCTCCCCACTCTTACATTAGTTCAGGGGGACCCATCTTCTACTTCACCACCTAGGGATGTAGTACCTATTTATACGGTTCCTTCTAGGGTGGTGGAGGATCCATCAGAATCCAAACTAGAGGATCAGGCGTCATAAATTGTCCTATTGTAAAAGTTGATGTCTATAGATAGGGATATGTAGTTTTTGAAAGTACTAAATTAGTTTATCATGTTGATCTAGCTATTTAGGTTTCTAATGTAGCTAAATTGGAAAGGAGAGTTGAAACTATGCCTAGTGTGATAGTTGTAGTTGAAAGAGATGAACATAAATTGGACCACCCTAAATTTGATCCAATTATTCCTATATCCCATTCTTTCACTGATTCATATGGAGATATATTTTTGGAAGAAGCCGTATTTATCTCTCATACTCAAGAAACATTTACTTTACCACATAATGTGTAAGAGGATGCACCATCTATTAATAATATCTCTAATGGTTATGATATATGAAATTTTTCTTAGACTAAACTATATGAATTTGATAATATCATATATGATTATAATGAGTTAAATAAGGAGTTGATATCCTAATAGGATGAGACTAGACAACTCAAGAAAAGATAAGTTTATATAGCTGATTTTTGTAGGCTGGTTAGGATAATGATAGCCCAAACATAACATATCAAAAATATGAACCCTATTAACCTTTTATCCCTAAGCTTAATGTTAAAGATATTAAGGATATGGAATCTCAAGTAGATGGATTTATGGGATTATGTTCTTCCAAGTCTATGATAAATGATCTTAGTGTTTTTATTGCAGCACAAAGGGAAATAATTCAACATCTTCCCGTGGTAAAATCAGCCATGTCTTAGTATACTATTGATGAAATTTAGTGTTTTATATTTTAAATGAAGGAGATATTAAAATCTTTAATAAGTTTAGTTATAATTTAGTTTTGAATTCATTAATAGATTTTAACCCACTACCAATTCAACATCTATACCTTTGGTGATTTCTAAAATTTAGAATTTGTTTGATCAAATATCTTATGTGTTCAATTACTTGTCCTATTATATTAAATCTCTTCATATTGATATGATAACTATTTTACTAATATAATAATTTGAGAAATATCTTTTAGATGAGTTCTAGGAAATAAATTAATTTGTTTGAAGACTTGTTGTTGGAACTAATATGTCATTGAATGAAATGGTTTTCCATATTCAAGAATCTTTTGGGAGCAGGTTTCTGCCTGTCTTCTGAAGCTTTTTGCTAAAGAAAAATAAACCTTATTGGTCACAAACCTAGTAATATATATAGTTTCATTCTCTATTATCCTAGTCCATATTAATAATAATTTTTTTTCAAAATTATCAGATATATTTAAAATTTGATTGTCGATATGTGCTTCAAATCATCATATGAAAATTATAAATCTTTAGAGTTAAAGGAAAATACCTCAAGTAGTATTGGAAAGGATATGGTTATCTAAAGACCTCCAAGGGTTTTTTATTTAGTTTAATATGTTTTTGTTAATCTAGTTAACCCTATTCCTACTAAAATGGAACCTTATGCTAGTTCTCCAGTTCCTAAAGATCCTTACAGTGCGGTCCATAAAGTATATCAAGTAATAGTTGTATAGTTAGAAAATTTGGATTAGAAGATGACATATTTAGATGACTGTTTGATGAAATTGAATGTCTTAACTGATAAGATTTAAAAATTGTTGTACGCATAGAGTCATAAATCACCCTCCAATTCTCACTCTACTGCCTTAGACATTACTTCTTAGAGTTTTTCACCTCTACATCTTGACTCTTTCAAATGGATCCTAAAACAAGGTCTCTCAATAGTTTCTAGATTCACAAGTAAGCCTCAACTACAATTAATTATTTCAATAATTTAAATATAATAAATATAATAGACATGAGTTTTGATGGATTTTTCTCTCTAATAATAATAATAAAAACTCTTAGAAAAACACCTCCAGATTTTTTTACAGTCACAAGGAAAAAATTAGATGTTTTTTTAATCATACCTGAATTTATAGTTAAGATAAATCCAAGGATTATTTTTCCTTATCTATTGAATGGTACAGATAAGATGATTTTCCTTTAGAAACTCAAAATAACTTATACGTTGTCCATATTGGTTCCTATGAATTCAATATATTATCATGGAATCTTGAGGGAGTTCCCAACATTCCATCTTAGATACCTAAAGAGAGATCTTTTATGGCAAGTGAAGACATCACTACCACAGAGATTGATCAATAAATTCTTCCTACAATGATGGACCCTCCTACTATCATCTAAAATTCATGAATCCTATACCCAAACATCCCTATCATTTTGACTCAATCCGTAGGCCTCATTCTTCTAAATTTGGTGTTTTGTATATAATTTTGTAGAAATCAAGTGCATGTATTTTTTATATCAATTTTGATAATTAAGAAATTATCTTTTTATACATTTATTATATCTTTCTATGGGATTGGTTTCATTTAATGTTTAATGTCTTGATCTATTTTCTTGAATTTATTTTTTTTGAAAAATTTTGTTTTGCCACATTTCTATTTTATTTTATAGACTATACTTAAAAAATGTCATCACTCAATATGATAAACAAAGAATGTCTTTCTTCTCCATTCACTTTAATTTAAATGACCCGAAATGGTGGAGGTGTTTAGCCCAGGGTATAATTCATCTTAAGGGTTATAATGAACATTAAACACAAAATTTTACAAGAAATTTATAAATTTCATAGCTATTCTAAAATGAAATTTAATTTTTTTAAAATATCATTCTCATGTTTAATGGATTTTTTATCATTATAATGGGGGATATTGTTGGAATACTGATTTTATTTCAATATATCCCATGTAAATTATGTTTTGATGATCTAAAATATAGTGGATATATTTATAATGATTCTTTATGTGTTTTCATCATGTTTTATCATTATGTAAGAAATTATGTTGTTTACCCTCAAAATTCTAGAAGTTTTCTAAAATTTTCCTAAGTATGGAAAATTGGCTACATAAATATTTGGCTATATTGAGAAATATTTTATTCAATGGAATCACCTACGTGAAAGTGAAATGTCATGAAACCAACTACATGGAAATCACATATGTTGATAAATTACCTATGTGATCAATTAGAAATGTAGATAAAACAACTACCTGAATCAGTTACATGGAATAATAAGATGCATGATTTGGATATATGGTAAAATCAGCTATTTGGTTTCAAATGGATATGTGATTAATTCAGCTATGTGAAGTATATAAAACTAGGATTAATGTATATGGATATTAAATCATTTTAGATGAATATTCTGCACATTAAAAAAATGCATGACCAAGTACCGTAATAGTTTAGTGACTATGGAAACTTGAAATAATATTCTAACATGATAAAATATCTTAAACATCTCCCTTAAAGATATTCCCCTATAGTACTCCAACATAAAACATTTCTTCATAACCTGGGGAAATGAAACATAAGAAAGGGGTGAGCTCAGATGCTCAGTAAGGGTAAATAATGGGGACATTTAAGAATAATATGGGAATAAGGGTATGATAACATGATCATAATAGTAGAATATCACACCATGCATATCAATGATCATAATCAAGAGTCATTGAATAATGATTAGTAGATAATGAGACATTAATCATAATGAATTCAAATATAATAAGTCATTCCAGCATAGCATAGCCACAATACATATAATTATGTCAAAAACATTATCTTATAATATTGTGAACTAGTGTAAATAGAAACAGGTTCACTCATTTAGTTAAGGACATGTAATCAGACCCTCGCATAAACTTATAGACATGAAACTGGGTCCACTCATTACATAGTGAACATGTAATAAGGTTCATGCTTAAAAATAATTCCCCATATGTTATTTCTCATTTTCAATACATATTTGGGCACTTCATGGGGACTACACCTTCTAGGCTGGACACACCACTATCCCCAATCATAGTCCTTTCCTTATAAGGGGTCAGGTTTCCCATTCATCCCTTAGAGGATCAGGTTGTCCTATATTCCTATAGTGGATCGATTTTCCCCATCATACCATAGTGGATCTGGTTTCCCCTTCTTCCCATAGTGGATCAGGACACACCTTTTTTCATTTCAGATCAATACACACCTATTTCCCACTATGGATAAAGTAATTTAAATTGTTTTATATTATCATATCATGAGATATATATATTTCCCTGATGCATTGGAGGGATATATAAGTCGTACATATCACATAATAAAATCATACATATATGTTCCAAAAGATAATAATAAAATCACCATATCATAACCCATAAAAAGAGTTTGGTTTCATAAGCCCCATATCAAAACCCATGAAATGAAATGGGTATAATAAAAATTTAATCATATCATTACATATAGAAATGAGGTAGGAATCATAATAATTTCATCAAATCATAACTGGTGAAAAGAAGCAGGTTTAAAAAGCATATAACCAATGGAAGAGAAACAGGTTTCACAAACATCATTCCATAAAAACATAGACCATTCAACAAATAATATGAATGTTGTTCTTAGATAATATCCCAAGTAAATCATAAATAATAACAAAGTATGTCATATTAGATGGAGAAATATTTTAAAGGATCTCATGGAACATTTATTAAGGAAAATAGCCTTTCTTTGAAAATCCATTTCATAAAACCATTTTAAAAATAATTTTCTTATAAATGAAGATTTACAATTTCATTCGTAAAATTTCTTGAGGTAAATTTCATTACCTCTTTGAAGAAAAAATCTCATTAAAAAAATAGTTTTTAAAGCATTTTTTTATAAAATAGATTTTAAAACTTATAAATGAAGTTTGAAGAAAATTTTAAATCCACTTTCTTTGAAAATAATTAAAAAACATATAAAGAAGGAATGAAATAATTTTGAGAACATTTTTTTATATAATTTATACAAAAACGTATAACGAAATCTTGAAATCATTGAAATCCTTATATTTGAAAATAACCTTTTAAAAACATATAAATAAATATTTGAAAATAATTTAAAACTCTTTTTAACATAAAAAAATTTAAAAACATTTTTCTTTAAAATACACTTCCAAAAAATAGATTTTCTAGAATACTAAGAAAAAATTTCTTTAAAAAATAACCTTGTAAACTTATAAGGTAATCTTCAAGTAAATGATGTTCATGATGGTGGGTAAGTCCATACATGCTAAACATTCCTTTTTTCAATATAAAATTTTAGAAAATGACTTGATAGGAAAATGACAACAATATTCCTTTTAAAACCATTATTTAAAGACATAAATATGGTGATTTTTTTATTAAACATCATAGGATAATATTGAATAATTTTTTAATACATTTTTATAAAATACAATTTTGAAGTAACACAGATTTCCAACTCAAATGAGAAATAAAATCAAATTTACATAAAAAACATTCTTATGTATATTAAGTGTTAGAGAGTGTAAAATGGTTCCATTAATTGGATGTAACATAAATAATAAAATTACCAGATAATTCATGATTGATCAGGAGATATGGATCCTAATATTCCATCAGTGAAAGCATAATCGTGAACAACCCCTATAAAATTTGAGATTGTAGTAGTAAAATCTTATCACATTGGTAACATTAAATCATAATCCCTATGAGATAATAAGATTAAAAAATATTATAATATAATTAAAATGATAATATAAATTATATATCTTTTTAATGGGTAGTATATACACCTTGTATCAGAATACAGGTGCATGACATAACATGTTTCTCAAAGAAGTCAACTGGAGACAAAATTCTCTTACCGATTTGGTAAATTTTGAATTGTTAACCTCGTGAAAGAGAAATAATAAAATTAATATGTAAATACCCATAAATATAATTATAAGTATTATATATTATATTCATGTGTAGTATATACACCACACAAAAGAAACATGTGTTGAACATGGCATGTATCTCAAGGATATAAAAAGTGAGATGAGAAAAGCCTTACCTTAAGTCATGAATTTCTTAATACATATTCAAACAACCTGTATAATAAGTATAATTTTATTATAAATCCACCAAAAAACCAAATTATTATATATCATAGAATATATTATTTTATTATGACTTTATATTACTAGTTTATTAACAATTTCATGTTAAGGTTCCGTTATGGGTAATATCTGTTTTGTTTTTCAAAAATGCATGGACTTATTATTCATGATCCTCTTACTTAGATCACGATTTAATGATTTAAAAAATTTAAAAAATGATATAAATATAATATATATTGTATATATAAATATTTATTATAATCTATTAAATATATAAATATGAAACTGAATACACTGTTCATGGTGATGGTAGGTCATACGTATGAAAGAACATTGTTTTAATTTTATTTTTACATTGATAGAAAGAACCCAAATGATATATATGTTTATATATATATACATTATCATTAATTTATAATTATTTTTTAATATATATCATATAAGTTTACGAAACCTAACTTTAATACATTACCTGTAAAGTGTGAACAATTCACATCGCTTCGAGGAGGTGGTAGTCCACACATGCACAAATGAAGTTATTTTATTTTAAAAAAAAGTAAATAATGAATTTATGTCTCATATAAAAATTTTATTTCCATAAATATTTCCAAAAATGAAAGGTGGTAAAGGAAAAAACAAATGAGATCATTTTTTCAGGCGGTAGTCCATCGTACACACAAACGGTATGTTCATTACTCATTTTATAGAAGTGTGTATAGGTGTAGGTAGGACACTTAGAATAATATAAATCTATGTATATTTATTCTTATTATTTTATTATATAATAATCGATTAAAAACAACTGAATGAGTGGAGAATGAAATAAAACTGAAATGCATGTTGAAGAACGTTACCTCTTTCTCAGGCAACTCCATTTGATTTACTCCATAAGGATTCTTTGGTTGGATTTATACCTAATTTTTTACTACTAGGATGATGGGAAGGAAGTTAAGAGGTGATATCGATAGTTTTTGGCTGATCTAAAAGGTCATGAGTGGTGTAAGAGGACACATTGGGTATTCTTGAAAATATTTTAGTGCTCCCCATGTTTTAATTTTCCTCCAATAGTTCATAATGGACCATTCCGTATCCTTATAGGTGTAATGGCCTAAATATGGACATAAAATAATTTTTTGAAAAGTTTAGGGTCATTTTTACACCTTATTTTTTATGTTTATTTAATAATTAAGCTTGTTTTTACCTTAATCACTCTAATTAATTTCAATTACCTTCACTAATATTTTATGTCAAATAATAAGTTTTACTTATTATAAAAATATAAATTAATATGATTCAAAATGTGGAATACATTTTTCTAAATTATAAACAAGAAATATGTATAAATTAAATTAAAACTAATCGTGTATATGGGATGAGATGTTGAGTTTTTAAAGTGAATAAGTCCAAAAGATTGAAATGTTTTTATATCCATATTCAATGTGAAATTAGTTCTAGTTTTCTAAATTGTATTGATTGATGTATAATTTTTATAATTATACATGAAAACCCAATTAAAATATAATTTAACTAAATGAATTAATTAGATGAAAAATTAGTTTTGAATTAAAACTCGATATTTTCACTATTCATCCAAAAAAGGAAATATTTTAAAAAAATACCAAAAAAAATATCCAAAGTAAATTTTTATATTCATATTTCAAAAATTATTTTTATTTTTTCAAATAAAAAATATTACAGTATGAAAATATGATTTAAAATAAGTTTATCATTAAAAGGCAGTAAAATTTCTTTTTAGGAAAATACATCTTTCTATTTATAAAATTGGATTCATTATTATCTAATGGATAGAAAAAAAATAATACGTATGTAATACAGTTTCATAAATATAATAATATATATATATATCATTAAAATCATTAATCAATTTTTTAATTAATTTATTAAGTTAAAACTCATTTGATTTGATTAATATAGTTTTCCAGTAAAAGATTTCATACATTTTAAAAAGGGGGTTACATTCATATCTTATTAATTGGACACAAAGTAATTCCTATAATATAAATGTGTAAACCATATTTTCAAAATTTAATTATTCTTATTTTTAACTTCAAATGAAAATTCTATGTGGTAACTATAACAATATCATAATAACAATATTAATAGTATATTGTAGTTTGGTAAAACTCATCCTCTCATGTGATGTAAGCTATCAAAAGAATTTGGAATTGTGTGTAACACAAGCGAAACATAATGTTAAATAAATTTCAAGACAATAAAAGTGTTATGTTTAGTGCATGATTAACTTAGTGTTGTGGGAAATTAAAGTCAAAATTATTTCTTCAGATAACTTATGATATATTTTGTAATTCATGAAATGAAAAAAATCAAAAATATTAAATTAATTTTGAAAAGGTATTTCAAAAACTCTCAGCATGTTACATAATGAAAATCTATGTAATTTGGATATGTAAATAAATCATCTATTTGAATAATGGATACACAAATCAATTCTGATATGTGAGTTCAAATAAGTGGAATTCTGCTATATGGGGAGCTAGAATCAGCAACATCTTTCTACAACAAACTATTTATTACTATTGAAGTGCTATTATTAGAAATTAATGATGTTTTTCAAGAACTGAAAATTATATTACCAATTTATGGGAAAATATATTATAAAAAACTATAAGTACCAATATTATAAATAGTACATGAATAATTTAATTTTTTATTCTATTGTTGAAGAATTTTCAAGGGAAAGGCATATTGAAGTTAATTCCAGAACCAAATTTTATGGATATAATACAGTGTAACAATGAAAGAAGTATTTTATGATTATTAAAATGTGAGTAATGGAATATAAAAAATTAAAACATGAAATTTCACTTTCATCTATTACTCTTGAATATCATTGTTTGTTGATCAATTTTTATGTGAAAAATAATGAAGAAGATTCATTTTCTAAAGATATACCTCAATGATCTATATTTTTATTTTTAATACTCACCTTTTTATTTTTTTAATATTATCATATCCCTTGGATATCTCATCTCTTATATCAGTTTTATCATACAACTGTGAGATTCATTTGTAAACACTCAATTATTTTCTCTCACTGTTAATGTTCCTAGTAAAGGAACTATGAAGGATGGAGTTTCTAAAGCCTTGTTGGATCTTGGTAAATGATTCTGGTATTTATCAAAATTTCATATACTTTAAATAAATTGGGAATTCCCCATAAAAGGTACTAGAAGCCCCTGATTAAAGGACTAGCCTTGCTAAATCCACCAAACTCTTGCATTTGAGAATCAGTGGAGTAGACTAGGGGATATATTTTCCCAGAACCACTATATATCACTTTGAAAGATTTATTTTCTTTTTTATTTTATTTCTAATACCTTCATGTATCAAGAAAATATCAAAACTTATCATACCATAAATATAGTGTCTTTCTATGAAAATAATAATTTAAAAACATTATTCACCCTCACTCCCATTTTTCACCCCCACTCCCCCTATTGAGTTTTAGTGCAGTCATTCTATAACCAAAAGATATGTAGATACATGTTTCTTGAACTTTTTTAAATATTCGTTAAGTGATTCAATTAAGAAATAATTTGTCACATTAATTTATTTTTGGATAACGTTTTTTTAGAATAAAGGAAAAAATTCTATGAATGATCAATTCTTCTAATACCATGAATTTAAAGAACTACGAAGGGAAGTCCATGATTTTTTAAAAGAAAACAAATGGGAAAGGAAATTATTTGAGTTTGATTTATTTATATTAAAAATCCCATGAGGATTAATGTTATAATATATTAGTTGGAATTATTTGATATGAACATGAAGATCATCCCTGGTGAGCCAATGAAAATTAGGTTGATGGTGTATAAAAATCGATTATTGTTCGAATTTAGCCTTGAAATTGGGATAGAGACAACCAATATTAAGGTAATTCATATCTTGAGTAATGAGTTCTTTCAAAAAAATTCTAAATAATTTACTATATTAAGATAAATCGAATGGATTGGAAAGGGGTTAAGTACCTTTTGATTATTTATAACACCCCTCCTTGGATGGTGAAGGTTTTTCTCAATTTATCAATTATAAAATAAAAATGGATTATTTGGGGGAATTTAGAGCATTTATACTCAATCCATGTTTCTTGAGGTATGAAAAATATATTTTTAAAATGATATTTTCAAAGGAGTGACATTATCTTATTTAATTAATACTTTTCGATATATTTGTTTAATTTTTTTTACTAGACAATAATGATCAAATTATTCTATATAGATCCATCTTTGGAAATGGTTCCAATTTAAATTATGATTGATTATCACATATCATGTATCAAATTGGTAATTCTCTGTTATAATGAGTATAGTGGCACAATTATTGAACTCATCCCAAATCATATAAAATAATTTCATTAATTTTAATCGATAATTCAAATCACCACATATTGGAAACAAAATGAGGTGAAATCCTTAATGATGGTACTAATGTTATATAACCAATTTCTTTTTTATCTGTAGAATGGGGGTTTTTTAAAACCTTAGGTGAGTTGATTAAGGAATGAAAAATATTGAAACTATTTTATATGAATTCTAATGAGTTAAATATTTTGTATTTTATATTCTAATAAACCATTAAATCCACACAATTAACTATATATTACCCCAACCCATGACATAACAATATAAAAAATAGTATATAAGTGGTGTTTTTTTGCAGATGGTCATGTACGACCTCTCTAAATTATTTTTATAAGTAATTTAGAAATGGTGTTGATAGAAAAATATTAATATATGAAATTATTTATGGTTTATAACCCCTTATCAATATATAACTCAATTTTTAATGTGGGGGGTATACCCTATTAATATCATAAGACATGTATAAATGGTGGATGGGGTTTTTGTTAAAAGAAGATTAAATACATTATATATCTATATATATGTAAATATAAAAATATATAAATACACAAAAATATATGCGTATATATAATAATATTGATACATATTTACACAAATAAAAACATATATATGTTAATACATAATAATATACATATATAATATTTGAGATCCTACAGTAGTAGATAAACACCATATCAGGAACTATCACACAATACGAACTCTAAAGAGCCATTATTCACGAGTATGTTTAAAATTTTAATTTCTTGATATTATAATTTTAAAAAATATTTTTTTATTATTTAAAAATATACAATCTTTAGTTAATTGTTTTGGATTTTTTAAGAAAAATTATGTGAATAGTGTAATTTCCCATTTTTACTAATAATGTGACATTTAGGTAATTTTTAGTTTATAAGTAAGACACTGTAATTTTAGGAAACACCTTCTTGAAAATATGTATTTTATAGATGACATTATACATTTTAAATATTTAAAATGTTTTAAAAATTGTAATATTGATATATTAGAACTCAAGTAAATTTTTTTCTCAAAAACTGATTTAATATACTATACATTTAAAATTAGTTTTGAAACCTTATTAAAATTTTAAAAAAATATTTCAAATTTATAATTAGTAGTTCCAAATTATATAATAAGTAATAATTTATTTTTAGTCATAAATATTATGATACCTTAGGTTAAAACCGGTTACCGAGATAAATGATAATATGAAAAAAAAATTAATAATTTAAATGGTAGAGGGATTGAAACAAATAAAAACTTGTTTCTAATTGGTTGGTTAATATATTATTGAACTGATATGAACCTTCACTCAATTATTTTATTTTTTATGGTTTTAGTTTACATGTTTAACATGTCCCCCCTTTATATTAAGTTGAAATATTTATAAAAATGTCACTCTCACTACTTATAAAAGGGGACTCTAACCATCATATAAATATAGCTCTAAAAATTCATTTGACTCCTGAAAATTTTCCCTATTTACTACCCCTATAAACCTCTTTCACAGTTACAAGTTTCTTCTCACTATATATAATGCTAATCCATTTTTTTCTAAAGAGTCCTCCTAATCTTTAAGAAGTTACATAGTATGGTAAGCTTTTCCAATCCCTGTCTCTCCTTCTTAAATAATTTTTTTTAGTTATAATAATATTTTATCATATTTACAATATTATAATTTCAAATTATTATCTCCCATTTCAGACTACTTTTCCCCTATCATTATGTACCTTATTCAATACTGTTATTATGTCGACATAAGGGCTCGCATTCCACCCCTTCCATTGTAAAATATAAACCATTATTCTAATGTCATCATGATTATAATTATATAGAAATATAACCCATTTGATATAAACCAAAATGATATTTTCTCTAATTTAAAACATTTACTAAGTCATCATAATTCCCCAAAATCCTAAATTTTATGTATGTAAAGAGTGCATGGTTTTCCTAGACATGGAATGTTTGTCTGAATAATGGTATGTGGATGCAGTAGTGGCACATATTCACCTAGGGGTAATCCTCATAAAAATATTTTTTTGAATCTTTGACTCAAAGATCACCATGATTCATAACTAGTGTAAATAATACTAAACACCTATCTAGACACTCTCGTGGGATATGCATTGGAATATTCAAATTCATTGTGGACCATGATGAATCATTTTGCCAACTATTTCCTTGGTCTCCAACCAATGTAAACTATTGAACTCAATTACTATCATCCATGTATAACCAAACACATTTGAAGTACCCTTTATATTATATTTATTTTATATGGTAAATTCCTATTACTTTTTCGATATCCAAAATATATTAAGTTTATTAAAGTATGTTCTCTTAAACATTTGTTTTATTCTATTTAATATGGAAGTATTTTAATTATTTATTTTTTATTATACAGATGGGAATATTTTTTATCCTTCCATAGGTTCCTTATAAAATGGTATTAAATATATTTATGACTTTGATGGTGAATACATTTGCTGTAATTAGATGATGGTTGGGCCCTATAATTATAGATCCCCTTGAACCATTGATAGATCTCATGAGATAAAACAACATTGGTTTTGGAGAATACCACTCCACATATTAGTATAGTGTCTTGGAACAAGGAATTGACAACATGTTTTATATACTTATGAAATCAATAATTATTTGTATCCATGTTTTAATTATTTTTTATGGATATAATATTCCCTCGGTTTTAGTTGATTATGTATTTGTGTTTTATATTTATTTCTTCTATATCACTTTTTTCGTATTTATTTTATAATAACTTTCATTGTATTTTTTACTTACCTAATCATCTAAGTTCACCCATGTTTGTTTTTATTTTCCCATGAATCCAAGTGGATAACTATGTGTAATTTTTAGGGATATAATGGAAGTGATAACATTTTTATCATAATGTTTTAAAATTTCATCTTTTGTTTTTCAAATGTAATTCATGTATATATATAGTATTTCAATACATCTAATATATATGATTACTTAATAAATACTTTATTACATACAAAAAATGTAATATATCTGCTGAATATGGGTTCCTAAAGTTGGGGTTATTACAGATTGTATAAAATTATGTTTAGTGGGAATATTGAGATATAGATTTAGAGGAACCTATATAGATTACTCTAGTACTATGAAAAACACTAATGATTTATAAGGAATTCAATTTAAAACCTAAAATAAATTTTATCTTACAATTTAACATCATGAGATGATTATGTGTAGAGAGATGGTGACTAACAAAAGTAGTGCGAGTTATATCAACACTCATAGTCAATGTAGGGATGTTACCCATGAACTTGTTAATGAATCTAGAGTTAAATTAAATCATATGATGACCATATTAGTGTTGTTTTAAGGTGACTCAATCATTTAAATCATATGTATTACACCATTTTAGATTAACATTCCATACATATCATAACAATACATGACCCGAAATTGTAAAGGTCTAGAATCTCTAGATACTATATACATAATCATTTTATTTCATGAAAGATTTTCAAAATTTCCACATAGATAATCCCACAAAGTACACTTCCTAGATATAACCTATATAAAACCATTTAACATATCCTAGGGAAAGAAAACAAAAGAAATATTGAGATCATATTCTTCAATAAGGGTAATCATAAGAGATATCAATCAATGATCATAAGTTAGCAAAATATAAGAAAAAAGGTATGAGAACAAGATCATAACTTACCATAATCATACCCAATAATTCAGAAATCATTAATAATAAATAATTTCATAAGGATTGATCAAAAAAGACATAATTCATAATAATTTGTAATAATCAATTATCGATAGTGTTCCCTGAGAACATTTCATAATCATAAGACATAAGTTTCTGTCATACACATAAAAATATAAAATTATTTCATAGTTAAGGATCTCTAACAAGACTGTCATATAAGATTGGGTTTATTCCCCCATTCCACTATTTACTTAGTTAAAATTCACTCTCATGACAATTGTAGATGATATAGTCCTTTACTAAATAAGGTTTACTCCTCATTCTAGTCTTTATTATCTCATGAGATATATACCTTTACCCAATGCATTGGAGGTCTATATAATTAAATTTATTGCAATTAAATATTGAAAATCAAACATATGTGTTACATATGATCATAAAACATTCATTATATCCTAAAATATGGAAATGATATTGTTTTTATAAATATTACATCATTTTTTTCATTGTATAAATCTTGGAAAAGAAATGTGTTTCCTAAATATTCCACCATAACTTAATTAACCTATGGGAAAGAAATAGGTTTAATTGAATCATCTTTAAATCCTCATCATCATTAGACATCCATATAAACAAAGTGGATGGTTTAATATGTTCATATCCCATGTTAATAATAACACTCTATAAATTATATTTACATAGATGAAAAATACCTTTAATCTAACATTTTAACCACTCTATGAAAACATGAGAACATATCCTTTTCTTTTGATAAAAGTTTAACTATAAATTATAAGAATATTAAGATATTAATTTTATTTGAAAAATAAATTAAAATTTTAATGGAAGACTCAAATCAAATAATGGTCATCATAGTGGGAAAATCCATTCATGTTTTATAGGTTGAATTAAAAAACTTGTTTCACACCATTGTAAAAAGTCATAAATGACTTGTTCACAAAAATGGTTATTAAAAAGTTAATTTAAAACATTGTAAATAAATTAAAATGTAGTGACAAATTTTTTTTTGAAATATTTCATTTATAGGTAAAAACATCAAAAAATAATGTTCAAGTGCATGCACATGGACGAAAATGTTTATCCACTAAAGAAGAAATAAGACCAAATTTTCATTACAAATATTTCATAGATAATTTTATATAGAAAGGAGAGGGGAATGGAAAAAATTAATAGAAAATATATAAATAAATATATTATAATAAATGTTAGGTGTGTTAAATGATAAGATATCTATAATGTTTCTCAATAGAAATTCAATCATAAATAATCCTGATTAAAATCAGATCAGACCATAAGTCCCTTAACACGAGTTCTATCTTTCTTTATAGACAATAAAATCTCTTGTATAATAAATACATATTTGTTTTATATATATTTTATTATGATTTGAATAAATATATTACTATGTATCATTCCATTAAATTTTTTATCATCTTATTATTAACAATTCTTCTCCAAAATGGAAATTTTGGTGAAAACTGTTCTATTTTACATGCATGTTTCAGTTTTATGGTACTAATACTTTCACAATGGTCATGATTATAAATCTATAAAATATTAATCATGATATAATTATCATATTATTCAATATATACACTTTTTTAAACACTAATAAAAATTTGTGGGGAAAAATAAATTACATCACTTCATGGGGATGGTAGTATGTACATACACATACACACGAGTGGTGTTTTCACTTTTTGATGGATTAAAAAAAAGTAAATTATAATTAAACATTACTGAATCATTATAATATCATTAATATAATAAAAATTAATTAAATATATATTTTTTATATACCATTTAAAGAGGTAATAAAAAATGAATCACATCGCTTTGTGGAGGTGGCAATCTGCATGGACGCACGAGCGACATTACCTTTTTCTAATGGATATAAATGTAAGAAGATAGAAAATATATTATAATTATAGAATAATAATTATTTAATAAATATAATATGTAAACATGAAATAAATAATAATTATCAACTATGAATTATGGTGATGGAAAATGAATCATATCAGTACGTGTTGGTGGTAGTCGACACACACGAACGAACAGTACATCTACTTCTCATTTTATTGAAAAGTTATGAAAAATGTTTGATCCATAAATATAATAAAAAATAAGTGTATATAAGATAAATAAGTCATTATTTTATAAATAATATCATATATTAATATTATGTAGAAGAATAAATATAATTTACTGTCCTTTCTTAAGTGTTATACCAGTTTGGGGAGAACCCTCCATTGGTTTACACCTTAACCCTTGATAGAATGGTATTATAATAAATCCAATGCCCCTAATAAATGTTTAGGGATGTTAAGAATTTATTATATTATGTATTATTCAAAATATAGGGCTCATTAATTTAGACTAATAGAGGATAGGTGGTATCCTTTTATAAGGGAGGGAGAGGACACACTTGGAATTGTTTCAAAAGATTAAAATATAATAATGTCTTACTCAAGTAAAGTAAATAAAAATGAAAAATATTTTATGATATAAATATAATGTATAAATATAAAAAAACAAATTAAATTATGTTTTCTTCTATATATTAAACCTTATCTCTTAGGTTAACCCCCCTAGTATACATGTTTTAACCTAAACAATTGAAACAAATTTTTATTGTTTTTACTCTCCATTATAGACAAAAAATAACTTGAACATATTAAATTATATTATTAATTTTTATTTAAACAATTTAATACATTTTACAAAATTTGTTTTATATAATTGGAAAAAATTTATTTGAAAATAATTCCAAAAAACATCATAAAAATATGTTTTTGTAAAATGCATTTTTAAGCATAAAACTGACATTGCCTTCATTATTTGGAATGTAAAAACTATTACAGGGATATTTATTTTTTTATTGAATATATTGTATATTAATTTTATTAAAATAATTCTTAAATAAATATTAATTTAATTATTATGATAAAAACTCATTGCATAAAATAAATTTAGAAAAAGGCTTCTATTTTTAACTTCAAGTGATTTTATTTTAATTTCTAACGAATAAATTATTTTATAAATACATAAAAAATAATTTTTCATACTTCAATTAGTCTTATTAATACACTCCAATCTAACATTTATGTGATAACAATCACATAAAATAATAAAATACAAATAGTATATTGGTGTTCGTTTAAATTCAGCATTGCGTGTAAGAAAAGCTATCAAAGAAATAAAAATTATGAAGGAAATAATATATCATGAAATAATAGTGTTTTATGTTATAAACCCTTATTTAAATTTATCTATTGAGGTTATTTAAATATGATAAAAAAATTTAGATGATTCTACATCATCATAACTTCGGGCTCCCACATAGTTTCCTCAAATTTATGGGTTTAGACAAAACATTGACCAGGTGAATGGTATTGTCCAACATTTATTTCTATCTTCGATAGAAAATATTTATTGGTTATTATTCATAATTTATATTCTGATCAACAAGTATGAACTCAAAAATTATTATATGTGATGTATTAGGTTTTGTACTTCCTCGGGAGGGATACATAGAATACATCATGAACTTGAGAGAGATTCAGCGGAGGTTTAAAGTGATAAAGCATTATCCCAATATGATCAAGAATTTTAAAGGGAATAATATATAAACGGATCAATTTAACATTATTTAAAATTCTCATAACCTTAGTCTATGTGAAAATTCATAGGGATGACATCTCATTAAATTTGAGCTTTAGATCTCATTGACAATTTTCAACATAAATTTGCTATTGATTCTTAGCTACCCTAATGTTCTATTGAATATCTCTATATTTATATACTATTTCCTTATCTAGAACAAGTTTTTATATAATTTTATCTAGAAATTTTACCCAAAACAATGTGGTTATGTACTTCCTATCAAAGAGTGCTTCATAAGGATCCATCCGAATTCTCATGTAAAAGCTATTAAGGTAACAAAATTACAATAAAGGAAGGTGTTGATACCAACTATATTTAAATTCCATATAAAGATATATCAACATGCCTTAAATATTTTGAATGATCCACTCAGAATAACCATCTATTTTAGGATGATATATAGTAATTAACCTCAACTCTATATCAATATATTACTGATAACTTCTCGGGAACATGGAGGCAAACCTCAAATCCCAATCAGATACAATTATGTTTAATATGTAGATAAATCTAAACACTTCATTAATGTATATCCTAAATGGTTGAAATATATAGTACTTTTCTCTAATGGTAATGATTTATGATGACTTAGTAAGGAGATAGACTACAACTTTAATATTAGTATTCCCCTTATATGTTTTCAGGTGTTTAATGATGAAATCCATGGTAACGTTTTTCGATTTCCATTTTTGTATGAGTAATGGTTATACCATCCCCTTAGACTTCTATCCTCCAGCCTTAAAATGATTTCATGATAGGAATTTAGACACATACTCGAAAATATCCGTTTTCATGTTATCCCACTATAAATACTCTTTTAGGTCTATATACATCTTCATACTTCCAAGATTAATGGAGAATAACGAACTATAAGATTTTTATAATAAATGAATCTTCAAGTCTGGTATTGACATTAAATATACTTATTTAATGAACCACGTTATTCCATCACATTCATGTTGGAACTTAGGACAATTTTTCACCTTCTTATGTTGTTCCACATCCTCCTTTAATGCCTTTTTAATACTCATATAGATGGATGGTTGAACATTTATCTATGAAAGATATGATTTATCACATTTCTTCATGATTTCAATATCTATATTCTATAAATCCATAAATAATGTACCTCATTCAATCCTCATCATGTAAATACTATCATGATATTTTTTACTTAGACCACTAACCATCTTGTTCTCCTTCTCAGGGTGGTAGTGTATTGAGAAATCATAATATTTAATCAATTGAAACCATATATTTTTGATAATATTAACCTATTTCTATATGAATATGTAATTAAATATTTTATTAATTGAATTTATCTCACACTTTCCACCATAAAGATAATACCTCCAAGTTTTCAATGAAATATTTTCTATTTATAATACCTAATAATTGGTCATCTAAATTTCCTCATGAATTCTCAATTGGAATGAGGAATAATCTATCACCATGTCATTCTACATGAGTAAACATACCGGTCTCTTGTTTGATGAAACATTAAATACTAAAAACCAATCTCAAATGTAGGGTAGTGTAAGCATAGGTGTGATGATAAACTATATATCCAACTGCTTGAAATTTTCCTCAAATTTATTTATCTAATGGAACTATTCTACATTTATAGTAAACATGGATACTTGATTAGATATCTACGAGAAAAATATCAAAAATAATCTATAATTTTCTTTTTTACCTAATAAAATTATAGATCTCACATACCTTAGTTGTATGGGACATGGATTAATAAATTCCATATTTGAAGGATCCCTTGATATACACTCACTTGAGATTATAAAACCAAAGAATGAAACTTTTTTCAAATATAATTCAAACTTACTAAATTTTGAATATTTATTTTCATTTCTCATGGTCTTCAAAAAATCCTCAAATGATATTCCAGATCTTACTTACTCTTTAAATATATAATAATATCATCCAAAAATATTACCAGAAACTAATCAAGGTAATATTTAAATATTATATTCATTAGATCCATGAATATAGTTTGGAAATCGTAAGTCCAAATGGAATCACTATAAAATTCATCACAATAATACCACTTCCAGATTTTTTTATTAGATATATCCTCCTTTTTTACCCACAATTGATGATATCCAGAATGAATGTCAATCTTAGAAAATAATTTAGATATTTGTATTTGATCAAAATATTAATAAATGCAAGTTATATGATAATTGGTCTTGATAGTGATCTTTTTATGTTCTTGATAATCAATGAAATTTCACATTGAACTATATTTATTCTTCATAAAAAACAGTAGGGGCACCCCATGGTGACACACTAAGGCATATGAATCCCTTATAATCATTCTCTTGGTGTAGATTATTTAATTATTTAAACTCAATTAGGTCCATTAAATAATGAGTCATTGAAATATATATAGCACCAGGTCAAAGATATATTGAAAACTCAACAACATGATTCAATGCAAGAGTAGAAAAATATTTAGGATATATATCTGTATAATTCTGAATAGTAGGAATATCTTTGATGTTAATTTTATCCCCAACCATTTGAGATAAATAAGCCTCTGAAATAGGTACTAAGATCCATAAAATTGATGTAACATCAATTTGAATTTAATATTCATCCTCCTGAAGAAGTACAATCATAAGATGAATTGGAATATCAAAGATTACTACCATTACTAAAAACATGATATGGGATCAATATAAATAGAACCAATCCTCTCCCAAAATCGAATAAATTTCACTTATATTTATAATCAAAAGATTTATATGAAGTACATTCCTATAAACATCTATCGAATAGGATCAATAAACTTGAGACATGATCATTGTACCATTAAATATATATTTTTTATTTTGGCTAAACATATACTAATTGAGGTGGTGACATGATACCAATATAAATAAATTAAATATAAAGGAGTGGGTAGATCCAAAATCAAATAAAATATTTTTATTTATAGAGTGGATGTTAATTGAACCTTTCAAAACATTGTTATCATAACCCCTTCAACAGCTTTAATCAAATGATATTTCTATTTGTCTCTAGCATTAAGTGGTTATTGACATCGATTTTCATCACTAACCCTCTTATTCATGCACTAATTGGAATAATGTATGTACTACTTGTAATTATTTTATTTCATTGTAGGTTTCATATTCAGTTTATCTTTTTTCATTGCTCCTTCTATTGACTATGATATTCACATCACATCATTACTATTTTACTCTATGGGATTATTCTATACTATTAACACATTTACCAAACCCCATAAGGAAATTTCATCCATGATTCCTTCTGTAGTTATGACATGAATTATAAATAATTTTCTTTCTTCCATGTGTTTTATTATTATAATTTCCTCAAAATTACATCTTTCTGCTATGGTCACCAGAACCATGAGAACACTAAGTGTATTTAATTTTCAAATCCATATTGAGATCCCATCGAACTATTTATTTATAAATATCAATGTCTCTTATATCCAATTCCATTAAATGATATAATCTTAACAAAATAAATTATCACTTAAATTTAATTTTAAGATCAATGATAAAATTATAATCATACCTTGAAATTCTGGTGAAATTTTATTAATAAGTGTAAATGGATTCTATATCCTTCTTCTTTATTTCCAAGAATTCCCTCTCTATTTTTTCTGAATATTTTGGGGAAAATAATTATTGAAAAATACCTTCTTAAACTCTTCCCAAGTCATGGATTCAATTTTGACCTTTTCCCTTGAATTCATGAGAATATTCCACAATTGATCTTATTTGATGTCTAAAAGATGTAGTTCTAGGATAAATTTCTCATGTTCAAAACATTTGAGAATAGAAAATATGCATTTAGGTGTTCTAATCCATTATTCATCCATTATTGGATTAGAGGAACCACTGAAGGAAGGTAAAGTTTACCACATAAAAGACTAAAAAATATTTTTTTTCTTCCATTATCTGTTTGGATGATCCTCATGATTCAAGTATCCATTCATATCTGGATGGAGTTGCGTGATAATATCTATAGTATTTTTCATCCCATATCCCAATTTTCTCGTGAGGCATGTCATTTAATTTACCATCACATTTGGAATCGATCTGATTCCTCCTAGGTCCATCCATTTAATAAGATGAAAAATCATAGTGTGAACAAAAATAATCATATTGAGAAATCATATAATCATGAAAATTCTATTATAGAATGTCTAAATCATTACACCTTATTTTCAATCTATGACACCTTATATTTGTCATAGGTCATTTAAAGTTTTCATCTATTCAAATTCATCATAATAGTACATAAAAAATGTGAATTAACCCAAGAATATACCCTTGTAATTTCTAACCAGATGGGAAATATTGGTCCCAGTCATCAGGCACAAGTGAAGATCAAGTTAATACCTAGTATACCCACTTTAGATTTGTTACCACTATGTAAATTTGATCCAATGCCTCATCCAAATTCCAGTATATAGAAAAGAATTTATTTTATAAGAAACACACATAATATATAATTTACCAATGCTAAATGATGTTACCTTATTCATTGACCTCTTCCAAGGGTTTTAGAAAAAATTATCTAATCCTAATTTATAAAGACTAGTGAAACCCTTCTCTGATACTAACTGAGGTGAACCAATATTTTCATACAAATATATTATACCATTTTAGATGAATATTAAATACATATAATAAAATTACATGGCCCATAACCATAAAGGTCTTGAGTATATGGATACAATATACATAATCATATTATTTCATGAAATATATTCAACGTATACTACAAATATCTTCCCACATAGTGAAATTCCCAGTCATACCATACTTAAAACCCTTCTTTATAACATGATAAAGGTAAAAAATTAAGGGTGAGAATAAAACATAGAATGGTTAAATATAAGATATATTAATCAATAATCATAAGTGAGAATAAGATAAGTATATGAGTATGGGAACATGATCATAACTTATAATAGTCAAACACAATTAGTCAAAGATCATTAATAATAAATCACGGCATAAGGATTTTTCATAAAAAAAGACAGTAGTCATAAGTATGTATAATCATCAATAATCAATAATGATCTATGATAATATATTATTTGCATAATGCATAATTTTTTGTAACATAAATAATCATATAAAATCAATTCTTAGTCAAGGATCACATCTATGGTTTTGATCGTGGATTAGGTTCACTCCCTATTTCATCATTTGCTTAGAAAAGGATCAACACCATGACTATCATCGTGGAAAGAGTCCCTCAATGAACTATTATCACTCCTTAGTCCATGCTTTATTATCTCATGGGATATCTATATTTACCAAAATCATTATAGGGATATATAATTCCAGGCCCACCCATCACATAATTAATACCATACAAATGTGTTTCATAAGATAAAAAACTCATTATATTATCATAATATAACCAATGGAAAAGAAATAGGTTTCATAAAAATTTCACTATTTCATCAAAGTATAACTCATAGAAAAAAAAATGGGTTCCATAAAGGTTTCATCATAACTTAATTAACTTGTGGGGAAAAAATATTATATAGAATCATCCTTAAATCGCCATCAGCATAAGTCATCTAGAGAATGGAAAATAATTGTTTCATGAGATCATATCATCATTAAAAAATAAAAATAATTAAAGGATATTGAGAATGATTAAAAACAACTTAAAAACCATTCAAACCATTCTTTTAAAGAATTATAAAATATTCATTTAATTTGGTAAAATTTTATGTAAAAAATCCTATAATATTTAGAAAATCAATTTCTTTTAAAATAACTTTATAAACATGAAAAGAAATTATCATAGAAAATAACAGTCCTAATAGAGGAAAAATCCTTTCATTATATGTAAATTAAAAGAAAACATTCCTTTCACATCTCCAAAAAAAGTCAATAACAACTTGTTTAGAAAAAGTTTCATTAAAAAAATTCCCTTTAAAACATTTTTAATAAAATAATAGGTAACTAGAATATCTTTTTTTTAAAATCATGTATATGTAATGTCACAGCCCATCCTTCCCTAAGATATAAACCTATTAATATGTCCCCATGGTTCTCCAATAAAAACATGTTTTTCTTATGATCCCACTAATGGATATTACCCAGCTAATTCAATTATCATACTAATGATTTTTCTCATTGGAAAACAGATGCTATTTCAGTGTGTTTTTTCCTCCCTCACACACACCCTAGGAAAGATCCCAAAAAATTTAATGAATGGAACTTATAAATAAATATTCAAATAAATTAATTTTCTTTATAGTTTCAAACCCACTCATGCCATATAAATTAAAAGAAAACATTCATTTCACACATTCGTAAAAATTCAAAAATGACTTATTCGGAAAAAATGCTATTAAAAATATTCCTTTTAAATTGTTTTAAATCAAATAATAGATAATGAGAATATCTTTTTATGGCATCTCATGTATAGGTAATGTCATGACCCAACCTTCCCCGATCCATGACCCTAGTCATATAACCCCATGAGTCTTCTATAATACATTGGTTTCCTTTTAATCACACCACATGCTATTATCCACTAAAGTCACTAATCATACTAATGAATGTCCCCATATGCCAACAAATTTTCTTTCTGTGTGTGTTTTCTGCACTGAAACATTCTTTAGGAAGGTTCCCTATAGAAAATAACTAAGGAAACTAGTAAAGGGTGCTTCAAAGAAAATAATAATCATGATATTTTTAAAATCCATTAATTCCATATACATTAAAATAAAAAATTCCTTTCACACCAGTGTAAAAATGAAAAAAATGAATTTTTAAGAAAAATATTCAATAAACAAAATTCTTTTAAAAAATTGTAAATAAATGAATAGGTACTTTCATGACCTAGAATTCCTAGCAACCTAAACCCAGTCATATGACACCATGGATATCATGTAATTAATTGGTTTCCTTATGAGAAAAACCTAGAATATTACTCATTGGAGTCACATATCAATCTAATGATTGTCCCCATAGGCCAACACATATTCATTCAGTGTTTTTACTCACTCACACACACCCTAGGAAACATTATATAAGAAAATAAATAAGGAAAATTATGAATTAGGCTTCAATGAAAATAATATTAATGATCATGGAAAGATCCATTCATTCCGTATATATTAAAAGAAAACATTCATTTCATGCCTTTAGAGAAAGGATAATATGAATTGTTAGAAAAAAATATTAATTAAAAAATCATTTTAAAATTTTATATTTGAAATAATTGGCAATGACAATAACTTTTTTAAACATTTCATATATAGGTAATGTCAATACTCAGCCTTCCTCATGACATGAACCTACTCAAATAACCCCATGCGTTTCTTATAATTCTATGGTTTTCGTTTCAGAAATCCATGGGCTACTACCCACCAAATTCACTTATCAGACTATTGAGTATCCCCAAAGGCAAACAAATGTTATTTTAGTGTGTGTTTTCCTCACTCACACACAACCTGGAAAACTTCCCTACAGGTCACTCATCCTAATCACTAATACATACCATGTACTCTTAAAAGTTGAGTTCTAGTTAAGTCGAATCCAAAAATGAAAGGTGAAACTTGTTGAAATGGGTAGTAACATTTATCCTTTTAAGTATAACTTTTATTAAGTTGTTACACTATCTGCCCCATTAAAGCATAACACCCCCATATGAACCCATGGGTGTCTTATAATACCTTGGATTCCATTCAATAAAACCACAAGATATTACCCACTAGAGTCACTTATCAAACAAATGACTATCCGCACATACCAAAACATGTTCTTTTAGTTTGTTTTTTACTCATTGACACACACCCTTGGAAAACTCCCACAAGTTCACCCATATTAATCACTAACCTAGGGAAGTCATGCTTAAATATTGAGCTCTAATCAATTAAGATCCCAAAAAGAATGTGTACCTTGTTGAAATGGTTATAAAAATATATTCTTTTACGTCTCACATTTCTAGGGGTGTTACACTCTTTATAACATTCAAGCTCAAGATCCAAAAATTGCTTCCCTGATCCTGTTTTTTTAATGAACTCAAGTGAGCCTCCATGTTTTCTAGAGGCTTCCGTCTAGTATCAAGAGTTTAATGAAACACATTGGAAACTATAAAATATTAATCAAAGTAAGACACAATATATAAAATTATTACTAAGAGAAAAAACACAAAAAAAACTATGCATTACAAAACAATTTCCAAAAACAAGGTACATTCCCACAATA
The DNA here is from genome assembly GCA_963277665.1 of Viscum album. NCBI lineage: Eukaryota > Viridiplantae > Streptophyta > Magnoliopsida > Santalales > Viscaceae > Viscum > Viscum album. The sequence continues at coordinate 1,644,289,948 of OY728131.1, read as the reverse complement.
AAACAGTAGCCATGCCATATCATAACCTGACATGTGTAATAAAAAATCCAAAATAAGGACAAAATTAAGAATCCAAAAAATGTTTCCTATTATACAATATTATCCCACATCCACGAACATACCTGATCCAAAAACAACCATCTACCATACAATCCTTTCCCTTAGCACATTCTGTAACCATGAAGTTTTCTCAGGTACAAAATGGTAGCTAGAGGAGGGTGTGAGTACAACTCCATAGGCCACCACCAATGGTGTCTAAAAAATATCTAGTCTAATACAGTGTATAAATATGTATCGGTAATAATAAAATAGAAAAATAAAATTGGTTGCAACATTTAACATTTATTAGATCAATTACTCTCATTTTCTTATTCCATGTTTTACCCAATTTCATCATACCTATTTCTCCTTAGGCTATTTTTCTAATTCATGTATAAAAAGGGTCATAGGTTGGAAAAAGAAGAAGCGTTATTCTAGGAATCTTACTAGGATTCAAGGAACGACGTCCAAACATCCCAACCACAGTATAGAATGCAATGTTCATACCCTTGGGTTTAGGTACATCAGTCCATTCCATGAATATGTAATGTTGATAGGGGTTCCTGGAACATTAGTATGGCCCACCCACGGGTGTAGAGCATTAGACCAATATCCCACTACCATACATCATAATCACACATGGTCACCATAATTAACTATTTTATCATATAAAACCAAAAGGGTGAACCATTTCCATTTCCAAAGTTCCTTACATTCATCATGTTCTTGATTTACTACATTGTCCCATTTTACATTTTTAACACATTACAACCATTTATCACCCCTATGATGAATTTTAACTAGGAGGACAATCCCCATTAACCAATTATCACATACATCTATTTACACGTCATCAATTACATAACTCTTCATGTTAAGATGAAATTCATGTTTTTCTATGTTACTAATTTAATCACATTTATCATTGGTTTAATATCATAAACCCAAAAAATTATCATTCAATATCCCAATGTATCATTTTAAAGGGACTGTTCCACTATAGGGGACTCCATTGGACCTATCAGCATATCTTCATCAGTTCCCATATGGATTATGAGGGTTTCAATTCATTATTAAATTAATATAATTTCTATTTCCTACCAAGGATATCAAATGGACAATAATAATGTACCACCACACAACCACATACAAATTCAAATATGTCATCATGAATATTAAATAAAACATGTAGTCCACCTACCTCAAGTTCATAGACAGATACACATATAACCTGGGAAAATGATTCAATGTAAAAAAAACTTCAAAGAACCGGCCTATAACCTTCTAAAAATGTCTATTATAGGGATTCAGAAGAAGATGAACATCCATATGAGGAATCTTCATAAGAAAAGTGAAAATTGGAGGGTTGGACTCACCTAGATCTTCAATCTGCACCCAACTACACTCCAAAGAGTCAAGAATCAAAGGATAATGAACCATAAGATGCTTGAGAGGATTAAGGTAATCACCTAGGATTTTATAGGGTAAAATGGGAGTAAAATTCTGTGAGAGTTCATAAATCATGAGATGGGGATTTTTTAATTCACCCCCTTTAATGGGGTTTACGTTTTGGCCATAATATTTTCCGAACCATGTGCTAACCATGTTCCACTGTCTGTCCAAAGGGGGAATGGGTCAAATAGTTTTCTCGTAGGCCAAAAGGATTGAAAAAACATGAGATGACCTTGTGAAATTAATATTTCCAAGTTTAAATGGTCCTTAAGATAACCCTTTCATGGTTTTTTAATAATTCACCCCCCCTATAGGCATCACAGTTAAGGTGCATAGTAACTTCTTACTATGATCGAACCATCTTCCCTACCTCTATCCTCTCTTCTTCCTTATTTGTGTCATGAATCCCAAAAACACCCCTAGCCTTCCGATTCAATTTGGAAAACATTTCATTACACATAAAAGGAAGAGTTAGAAAATAAAAACATAAACTAATCATATCTCATTAGATGTTGTGGAAATTACAACCTCCCCACCTTTTAATAGTTTGTCCTCAACCCGCACTTCGATGCATGGTTAATACTCAAAGTTAAAACTATCAGGAAATTGGGACCTCATATATGCACCTCTACCAATTTTAATACTAAATGTTACCATGATTCCTCAATACTCAATCCAACAACAAGTTCTTTTACCACATTATTTTCTTTCTATGATTTGCAATACAAATTAGATTCTCTTTAATGGACACATCAACCTCAAGCTCTACATCATCAATATAAATCATATGATAAGGTTTTGGGTAATACTACCAATGTTGTGACACATTGAAAACATAATTAATTCCACTATACCACTATGGAAGAGATAATCAGTACTCCACTAGTCTGATCCTCTCCACAATTTCAAGTGGCCCTACATACCTGGGGGAAACATGTCCTTTTTTCAAATCTGACAATGACCCAACCTTAGAAAAACCGAAAGGAAAACATGATCAACAACTAAAAAATAACATTGTTGATGATGTTGATTTGTATATGAATTCTACATACTTTGAGTCATATCCATACATTATTGAACCAACTGAACCTTATCTGATGTTTCCTAAATGAGACTTAGCCCCATCAACTTTGATTCCATGGCCTCCATCAAACATAACGAGGATCAACATGGCCTACCATAGAATGAATCATATGGTTCCATCTGAATAGTTTCCTAGTAACTACTATTTTAGGTGTACACAACAAGCACTAAGTGTTTTTTATAGGTTCCACCAAAATATAGGATGCATTCTCTCAGCATGTCCTTTAACATTTGGATCATACACTCCGATTTCCCATATGTATTTGGGTACAATGTTTTACAAAAAATCACCTCATTACTAATCAATATTTACAATACATTCCATAAGTGAAAATTAACATGTAGATCATGATCATAAACAATACTCTGATTCTCCCCATGAAACTATATTATCTCCAAAACATTGAATTAACCCAATTTTTTCATGGAAAAAGTCTCTTGAATGAGTAAGAAATTGTCCACATTTGTCAACTGATCAGTAATTACACATATCTCATTATTATTCCATGGAGTACTCAGAAGACCACCCAAAAATACCATGGTGATATCATACCACTTCCATTCTAGGATGGGTAATGGTGGAAGAAAATAACTTGGTCACTGTTGTATTTTCTTCACCTCCTAACAAGTGTAGCATTGCATCATGAAACCTGGAATTTATTTCATCATCCCTATCCTCCATTATTGCCTAAAAATACTACAATACATTTTTGTTATGCCATGATACACCACACAAATCAAGTTATATAACTCACTTAAAACCTCCTCACACATACACATCAGAACAACAACATCAACCTAGACATACATGATCTAATCCTCATCTATAGTCCAATAAAAAGATGACTCCCCCACCATTAATTATTTCCCTCAAGTCCAAGAACTCCAATCCTTAATCTCCATTTTCTAGATCAGGCTCTGAAGTGTCGAATCATCTAATAAATATGCCAGTTTTATCTATCCATTGACCTCATGAACCTCTATTTACATCCCATCAAAAAATCCATCATCTTCTACTTGGAAATAGACTTCTGGACTAGCTATGCATGTTTCTTTCTTCTCAAAGAATCTATAACAATGTTTCCCTTTCCTTGGTGTGTAATCCAACTAAAAATAAAAATATTTCATATAATTTATCCCTTTTTGATGTCATAAGTTCAAATACCATTGATAAAAGACATACTTCATGCATTTATGATCAATATAGAAAATAAATATTTTGCCAAAATTGTAGTTCCTCCAAAAATTTAGATCATAAACCACCTTAAAAAACATGACATCATGCATAGGTTAATTTTCCTTATGTGACATAAACTATCTAGACCCATACTCTATGAAGTGATCTCCCCACATCAAGGATACTTCACGTCTGTCCCTAAAAGCATCCAGAAACAAGGAATATTCTATACCCGACTCAGTTAGGATCAAAATTGGTTAGGAATTCAAAATATTATTCAATTCTGTCAAAACATTATAACAAAATCTAGACCACTCAGACTTAACACGCTTCTTGTTCAAGACTAAAATTTGTGAATCCATGTGACACAAGTCCTTGATGATCCTTTCGTAATGGCCCTCAAAACCTAGATATATTTTTATTTTAAAAACATTATTGTGATTCTACCAAGACACAAATGATAATAAGTTTTTTGAACCCTAAAACACCTTATTTTGAGATGATGTGGCCCAATAAATATTCATTGTGGATCTAGAATACACACTTGGATAGCTTGGTGTATAACTAATGATATATCATTCTACTCAAGATGATGTCAAGATGGTTGGCATGATCATTATGAGTCTTAGAGTACACTAATATTTCTTCCAAAAAGACTATAAATTGGTATATGTACAGGTGGATGATTCAGTTCATCAATTCTATAAACATTTGGGGGGAATTTATCAACCCAAATGGAATCACAACAAACTCATACAAAACATACCATCTCCAGAAATCATTATATGATATATCAAAAGGTATCGCCCTTATCTGAGGATAACCTAACCTCAAATGGATCTTGGAGAACATAAAAGTTACCCTAAATTGATTAAAAATACCATTGATACATGTATGAGGATATCCATTATTAACTATAATCCTATTTAACTTCCTGTAATTGATGCATAAGTGCAGGAACCCATCAGAATTCTTGGAAAAATTGACTAGTCAACTCCATGGTGACATAATTGGGTGGATAAATCTATTACACCCTAATTCATCCATATGGGTCATGATCTCCAGAATATCCACCAATTCCATTCTTTAATACTGAATGGAAACCAATTCTACTCAAGGAATTAACTCAATCACGAACTAAACATCTCTCTCTGGGGAAAATACTATGAAATATTTAGAAAACACATCCTGAAACTAATAAACTAAATTATGAAAAACATAATGACCTTATTTTCCATCATAATGAACAAGACATTCTACTTGGGATGTGAACTTGTGTAATCACTGATGAATTGGCCCTTCACGGATTTCATGGATATCCCATTCCCCACGATGACCGTAAGTATCACCATCAAGGGATGCAAATGTCAAACTTCGATGGTAATAGCTAATATGGGATCAATACCACACCAACGAATAAAACCCTAAAATGAGGTCCAAACTAGACAACTCGAGCATAAACAAGTTCAAAAAGATGTAGTACCCACCAACATCAAGCGTACACTCCTTAAATTGCTAGACATTTTCTTCTCATACTCCCAACAGTGTGCCAATCGACATAACCTCACATAGATGTTCCACTACTAGAACCAAATAATTTACCAACTAATAAGATATAAAATAATTCATGTCCTCTATATTAAATAATTAACTAGAAAGTTTGGAAGATACAATAATCATACCTTTAATAGTTGATGGTCTATCCTCACAACCACCAGGTGCTGTATGCACAACATAAAGCATACTGCGACTCTACCTTAGTATCCAATATTAGTTTCTAGTGTTGTACTACCCTACTGATATGGGTGATCTTGTACTAATGTGCCATATCCCCCACCTAAACCAGTATGGTTAGTGGAATGCCAACTGCCTGAGTGATACGAAGTAGTTGACCCCCTACTGGTGATTTGTACAGGCTAAGATCCTCCGCCACTACTTATCTATTAGGGTTTTTATAGAACATCTATCTAATTCCCATCCTACCAAATGATCTAATTTCCATTGGTGTTCAAGGAAACTAGCCTCACATGTGGCATATATTTTCACACCAATAGAAGATGACTAATTGACTTCCCTAGGAGATAGTTCCTATTCCTTGACTACTTTGTCTGCCACTAATCTGGTGGAAACTCTCAAAATGGATCTTCTTACTATCTGAAGATGTACCACTAGATCAACCATCTGAAATAATTTTCCTACCACTAGAATAATTCTTTAGGTTCCCCTATAAAATAAAAGATCGACCTACCACCTCAGTAAACCTCTTAAAGTGAAAGATATTCACATGGAACTTGATCTCACATCTAAGTCCATCCTGAAATAACTTATCCATAATCGGCTAATTTCATACCAATGATGGAGGAAAAACACTATAAAATTTTATAGTGACTTGAATAATCCATCACAGTCATACTTCCCTATATAAAGTACATAAACTCTTCATCCTTTCTCTATCTCATGGTCTTAGGGCAATGTTGTTCCATGATTTTTTCTTGCAAATCCTTTGATGAAATTCCTTCCATCTGCTCATACTGGACCTTTATATCCTTCTATCACATCACTAGTCCTTTCAACATAGAAGTTTCCATCATAACACTCCTTTAATGTGGCATCTCCAAGTTATTCAAAATATTAGGGATGGACTTAATTTAAAACTCTACTACCTCAGGTCCACCCTCTGCAGAAAAAATTAGAGGGTGATGCAGATAAGATATATGGTTGTCCTACGATGTATGTACCCTTTTAATTTCTATTTAAGTGTTGTAGTATAGACTAATGTGAATACCCTTTTAGGTCATGGGGGTATTGAGTGTGTCAATTTCTTATTCAGATCCTAGATCTCAACCGTTGGAGAAAAACAGGCAGGTCGCATAGTTAGTAGAAATCATGTGGGAAATACAACCTGGGTTGTCTAACCATGTGAGGTCTGGATAGTGTGTTTCCGGAGCCTTCATGGTTTGACGAAACCTTGCGGATGGATGTGCACACTCATGTGGGGAACTGTTAATTTTTAATAGAGCTAAAATCAAGGTTAGTGTATGGTTAGTAAAACCATTCAAAATGACTATGCGGGTGACCCCTTAGAATAGAAGAGGGCGCACAATTGGTGCATGGTTTGGCCAACTATGAGACCAAACCATGGGGCCCAATTTTTTAAGAAAAAATGACCAATTTTAATTAAATCACCTTATAACCTAAATCCAATTATTCTCACATTTTTTGATAGAAGTGGAGGTGAGAGCTCTCCATAGAACCAAATTGTAGGATTTGATTTTATTTTTTTAATTATGATCAGAATCGAGAGTTTTTCATCTCATTATGTATGTGCTTGTGATTAATCCATTCCTTTTGTGTCATTACTCATTTTACTTGGTATCTCTAGAGTTATTTAGGATCAAACTAATATACCCTATTTCTATATCTTCATCCATTTTTAATTTTTCTTCTTATTTGGACCAAATTTGGAGATCATTTTGGATGAACACTCTACTATGGACCTAAGGAAGGTGTTTTATACTTTTACCATGTGGTTTGGTGATTTATAGAGATATTTTTTGTTGTTTTTCATGCCATAATTTCTAGATATTTCCCTAAAATGAATATAATCATTAAATTGAATATATCAGAACCTATTTGTGATTCCAATTAATTCATTGAGACTTGTTGGAGGATGTTTCCCTAACCAAGGCCACCCATGGGGTGTTTCATGTGATTTCCCTTATCATTCCATTTGTTATAAAACCCATGGGTTGTGTTATTGAGATTTCCAAGTTATATTAATCCCATTTATAAATTATTTTAATTGAATTTATTAATTAGGATATGGTTTTCCTACTTTTCCATGTTAAACATGATATGGATTGATAACTATTTAAAAATGAATTGTTATATTAGTGGGTAAAAAAATAGAATTTAATTGAATGGAAATTGTTATATGAGTGGGCATACTCTTGGATTTTTGAATTATTATGAAATGTATGAAATAAATGAGATGATTTGAAATGGTAGTGGATAACCTGGTTGGTATACCATAGATCATGATTCCATTTGATTCCATCAGCATTTCCCCTTTGGGTCATGAACATGGTAGTATATTCATTGGATATAGATTTATCATTAGGCATTGATTCCACGGTATTCTATGGGCCTTGATACCACTTTGATCTAGTTTTTTTGGTCTCATAGTGGACATACTCTATTGACATTCTCCTTGGACCCCAATTCAAGCCTAAATGATTTTCCATCGAGATGTTCCAAGGACTCGATAGGGATCCCTTGGTTTACTATACCTTGGATCTGCCTCTTGGGGTCTAAAACGTATGATTATAAATATAATCCATTTTAAATGTGATATGCTTCATTTTACAGTGTATTATTGGTTGGTATGGAACTTTTTTATATGGATCCACTTTATGTTTCATTATAAATAGGTTATATTATATGGCTGTAGTTGATATGTTATGATTGGATATACGGTGAGGCCATGGTAGTTTTTATATTGTACATTATGTTTTCCTTTTTATAGGATCCTGAGGTAAGTTTTTCAATTATCCTTATTGGGATATATATTTTCACTTTTTTAGTAGTATATATGCCCTAGGCACATTACTTTTTTTTACATCTTACCTTTAATAAAGAAGATAATACATTATCTTGTTATATTTCACAAACTGGACTTATTATAGACACCATTGGTAGTGGCATACTATGATTTTATATCACACCCTATCTTGGGATGCCATTGGTTACCCTGAAAAATTATATTATTGAAGGTAGGGACCAAGGAATGTGCCCACAGTTTGATTCCTGAATTTGTTCCATTCATAGGAGTAGAAGAGGACATTACTAAGCTAAGGATCATGATTCTTTCTAGGATAGTTTCCTTTTGGTATTTTTGGTATTTTGATACATTTATTATATTAAATACCTTTATACCTATTTTTTTTCTATAAAATGACATGATTATCAAATGTATATGAGATTCCTTTTGGCATTGCTTATATGTTCCGGTCCTATTTATTTACCTTTTATATTGATGGATTGTTGCTTCTGCTATTTGATCTATATGATTTCTACCTCAATGTAACACTATTACTTGATGGAATTGTATCCCGAAAGAAGTACCCTAGGCCCTCCCTGCTAGTTGGTATCCTCTAACATTCAGAGAGATGTGCTTGAGGCCATTTGGACAACCAGGATTAGGTATTGTTCAATGGAATCTAGATTTAGGACGTTAAAAATTGGTATCATAGAAATTTATTTTCTAGGATTAATATTTTTAGACAATAGAAATTAGACTTGGAAGGAATAGGATTTGGTAATAAATGGTGCCTCATCCTAGGTAACCCATGCATAGGAAAAATCCAAATTTCCACGAAAGAGAATTTTTGTTTTACAGAGTTTGATTATTATAATTGATTTGATTCCACCATTGGGTGAAGCACTTGAATTTTAATGTTATAATTGATATTATTGATCTTTTTTACCATTTCCTGATGAAATTATGGAATCTATCACATGCATAAATTTTGGAACATTCTAGAATTCAAACTCCAAGAATTATTCCATGCCATATAGGGTGTAATTCTTGACTTCATGAACTATATTATGTTCCTTGATTGATATATATTCTATTTTGATAGCTATTGTGTGTATGGAATTTATAAACATGGTTTTTACTTAGTGTTCATGTTCTCAATAAAATAGGGCTTTCCTAATTGGGCTACAATAGACACCCAAGTAGTTATATATGTGATGTTGAATCATGAACCATTGGTTTCATGGACTGGAACTTGTTATAGTGTGAATTAAGTGGACACCATATTTTGGTTCATGAGTATTATGGGACTTTATAGATTATAATTGATTCACCATTTGGTATTACCATTTAAACTTAATTGTAAAATGAATATGAATTCAAATGGAATTAGAAATTTTTTAAAAGAGAACATGACCTAGACCTAGATTTTTTGTAGTTAAGACACAATGTATCTAGTGGTTTTTGTTATTGTTTCCCATTACCCATTCTTGAATTTAGGAGAAATTTGTGTGGTAAACCATATTTATATGAAGGTTTTGACATGTATGATGCTTTTAGCTATGAAATTGGGTTATTGAAATTTTCAGATGCTTATGTTTGGCATTGTGGTGGTATACCACTATTATGACCTATTGTAAAATGCCATGGGGTGGTGATGATCACGATCTGGAGGTATAGGTACATGGGATACCGGTAGATCCTCCCACAGTGAAAACTGTGGGAAAAAAAGTTTTACTAGACACAGGTGATGATCCACATTTTGGCAAGGGGTTTTCTTCTTCATGTATACTTCTCATGGAGCACCGTAGCCTGTCTTGCATATGGGTGAGATGATGCGTGTGTTCTAGTAGCAGTATCCTCCCATTTTTTTAGGGATGGTGGTAAAAATTATTTTGAGCTATGAATTGAGACTACATTTTTGATATTTGAGCATATAGTGACACCTTTTGAGAGGAGATTAATCCTCAAAATTTATATGCTACAAGGAGAAGAAAAGAATTTGTGTGATTTCTTGAACCAAGCTAACTATCTGTGAGATATATTTTGGGATATTTTAAAAATCGGGTTCTATGACTACTTCTACCCCCAAGAATATAATATTAGATAAGGATAGTGATTTAATTCATCTAGAGAAGGTTCCCAAACTGATTATAGAGTATCAATAGCACTTTATATAGTTGAAGGTTTTTCCACTAACATACCATACTGATAAGCTATCAATGTAGAGACACTTTGAGAAAGGTCTCCGAAATTCCATTTGATCTCAATTATACATGTTTTTGTTGAGGATAATTACTAATATATTAAAATCATAAACTGATTACAATGTGAGACCAGAGGGAAGATAGGGTTGCAAATCATAGCATTATTATCTATCGACTAGTAGTCCGACTTCATGTGGTAGGAAGCGATGTTTTAAGGCATCCTATGATATGATTACAATCTAGGATGTGATTGATAGTAGTGTGGTGTTTTATCGTCAATTTAGTAGATTGTGAAAAAGGTGAAATCAGTTGGATCACGACCCAGTCACGTACCAAGATTTTGGCCGGTTGGACCATGTGCAATGTTTTTACAAGACCTTCCCTTCATAGGTGAGTGGTTGGGCTTCAACTCCAACTATGGGTTAGGGATTAGTTTTTATAGATCAACATCATGAATGGATATGGATATGTATCATTTGTTTGTGATAAGATAGTGGTGGTGGTACGGGACAAGGTATCCAGACACTAGTTGTATAGAGACAACAAAATAGACCTACTCCGGGTTGTGAAATTGTGTCACTGGGTCATGGTTCAAGCTATATATTTACTATAATTCCTACACCTGAGGGGAAGTGTGACAAACTATATATGGTGATAGGTAAGATATTGGTAGCCTCTACACTTGTATCTGATATTTTTTGACACAGTTGAATCACATAGTTTTATATCTATACCTATAGTGGAATGTTTTGGGCTCGTTCTATAGTTTTTTGAGGGTTTCATGAAACTTCATACTCTTTTGGGGTTCAGAACAGAGGGTCTACACCAGTGAATTGAGTTACCCCTTGATATTGGGGAGTGTCACTTCATATGAAATCTTTTTTTTCTTCATGGTGACTAGGTTCAAAATCATACTGGGTAAGGACTGTTGAGTTTCTTATAGAGCCTATTTCAACTTCTATCACAATAGAGTGATATTAACATCACCATAGGGAAGATTTTATATTACAAATCATGAAAGAGATGTCTAGGAAATCCATGTTAGACCAGAGAATCATTTTCTAGGTGGGGCGATGGCCCATATTCCTAGTTTGTATTAGGATGATCAGGGAGGGCCTCAGTCAAATTTAACACTAGTGGGTGATCATTTCAAGGATGTTTTCCTGGATGACCTTTTTTGATTACCTTTTGAGAGACTTATAGAGTTCTCCATAGAGATATTACTAGGATATTCACTATAATCAATTCCTCATTACATGATAGCTATGACAAGGTTGCAGGAGATCAAGAGGTAGCTAGAAGAATTGGAGGACTATGATTTTATATGACCCAATACATCTGCGTGTGGTTTTCTTGTCCTTTTTATAAAAAAATGGATGGTAACCTTAGTCAATGTGTGTATAATCGAAAATTGAACTATTTGATTATTAATAACTTTTATCCCTTTTAATGTATAAATAACCATTTGGATTATCTTCAAGGATCTCAGGTGTTCTAAAAAATTGATTTGAGATCCAGATATCATCTGGTGCATGTTCAACCTGTTGACATACCACGTACAACTTTTTATTATATTTTTGGATTATATGAGTATTTTATTATTCCATTAAGAACATTCCAGAAGTGTTCATGCCACTGATTAATCAGGGTTTCCATCCTTATCTGGAATCATTTTTTGTGGTTTTAATGGAAGATATCTTGGTTTATTCTTGAAATTGACATGATAATTCCAAACATCATGAGATCATTATGGATGCACTAAGAGAAAATCAATTTTATAATATGATCAAAAAGTGACACTTATGGATGGATCATATTCAATTCATGGGTCATATTATCTCAGAGAAAGGAGTATCAGTTTCCCGAGATAAGGTGAGAGATGTAGTTTCCTGGGAGAATCCCAAGAACATCATTGATATAAGGAGTTTTGTGGAGATATATTGATACTTCATGAGTTTCATATAGGAATTATAAAACTTAGTAGAGTCATTGATGGGATTGACTAAGAAGAGTGAGGAGTTTGGGTGGTCGTATACCTATGAGACATCTTTTTAAGAGCTGAAAAGGAGATTGAATTCATTACCAATTTTATCATACTAGATTTTTGTAGGAGCTATGTAATTCCAGGACCCTAGAAGCTCAAAGTTGGTGATTTATTTTAATACCTTAGAATGTTTATAAGGAACAAGTCTCGAAGGGCTGATCAGTTTATCATTCTTGGAAAATAGATTACATACATGAACGTTACATTACACTCTCTAATATACAACAGAACATAAATAATCCTTTTAAAACACCATTGTTACCTTAGCTTAACCCTGAATATAATTCATAAAACACTTCTTGGGATCATGTGGAAATAAAATGTGAGGGGTGAGTTCAGATTTTCAGAAATGATAACAATATAGAGGAAACTATCATAAATAAGCATAAACATTTAAGGAAATTAATATAACTAAAACACATGTCTTTTAATCATAATATACAGAATAATATAGAAATTATAAATCAAATAATTCATTTACTTATTGAAATGGATATTCTACTAGTCAAATAATAACATGTAATATCAATAGCTAATTTTATAATGATGTAATGCATAAAGTCGGACATCATAAACACATATTCAAGCCCTCGTGCCAATACTACAAATATGATTTTGTCAAGGCCTTGTTCCAAGATAGTAGTTTGTCTCATGAGACCTACCAATGCATCAAGGAGCAATAGCGGGCTCCACCCATAACTTATTAATTCCAATGCATTCCTCATAGGAAGAGGATAAAATATAACACAAAAATTTCTATTAAAACTAGCATACGACATGTTAATACATTAACCATAAACCATGAATGATATATAAATAACACATCCACTGTAAAACATACCATAAACCCTTCAATAAAATATGGAATATTTTATCATAATAAATCAACTTCAAAAAATTGTAAAATCTATCTAAGGATTATGACATTGAAGAAATCAATACTATTTGGGAGAAATATATCTTTCTATTTTGAAATAATTTAAAATTCATGTACTTATAAAAGAAAACATTTATATTGAAAGTATTATTATATGATTTTATGGGAAGACTCTATATTTTTATAATGGTGGAAAATAGATGCATCTTCCGTATAAGTTAAAAAAACATTCTTACCATAATTTGTAAAAAAGGTCATAAAGTACCTTGTTTAGAAAACAATGGAAAGATTCCTTTCAAAACATTTTATAAAAAGAAAAAAATGATATAAATGAATTTTACCCATATTCTAGTAAATAGTAAAAATGTTTTGAAATACATTTTTATGAAACACGGATGTGGATGAGAATTATGTCCCATTAGATACTTTCATAAAAACAACCTCGGATAATAATGGGATTGTAAAATTAACCCCTACCTTGTACTTTGTTTTAGTAGAGGGTATGTTTAACCTCCGGTATAATGACCATAGTATGTTATTAAATTACACCAAAACCATATTAATATTCCTGATATCATATATGATTAATTTATTAATTTATACTACCAAATTAATAATAATTTCCATGTTAATGTGACATTTTAGGTTATAATCACTTTCTTTATTGTACGTGTTTTAGCTTGTTAGTCTTGATCGTATCACTTAGATCATGATTTACATACATCCGGAAAATAAAAAAAAGTCATACATATAATATATATTTAAAATATAAATATGTATAATAGATAGATATATGAAATGGAAACACCGTTCATGGAGACGGTAGTCCACACATACGTATGAACGTTGTTTCCATTTTCTTATCGTATAGTATGAAATTAAACAAAATATATTTATCTACGTAAAAATATATTATTCAAGTAGTGATATTATTTTATATACCACATAATGAATAAATGTAAATATTTTTATAAAAAAAATAAGTGTAATCTTTGATGATAAATCTCATCGCATCGTGGAGATGGTAAGTCATACATACGCACGTATGATGACTTTTTAATTCATAGGATTCATAGAATAATGAATATGTTTGTACCATAATTATAATAAAATAAAAGTATTTATAGGGTACTGGAGTTATTATTTTTTTATAGAAACAACAAATAAAGAGGGATTGGAAGAAGAAAATAACCTTGAAAGAGGTGATGAAATAATTACCTTCTCTTCAGGTGTTTCCTTTTGATTTGAACAAAAGGGGTCCATATATTTTCTTTCTGATCAAATTAAGGACTCTAGGATCAAGTGAGGAAAGTAGGGAGAATATTTATTCAGGTTTTTGATTATCCAAATGGTTTTGGAGGTGTGAAAATAAGATAAGGGTATGTACTCTTTTATAAGAGAGGTTAAGGTCACTTTAGGAAAAGATTGAAATATTATTTTATTATAAAATTATTTTCAGTTTATAATGGCTCAAAATGGATTTATTTAGAGGATAATGTGGTGATAAGGGTACATACTCTCAACTAATATGTTTTAGACGAGTTTATGTCACTATATTAACCTTATCATTCAGATTTAACCATAAGTTAAATAGTTTATCTTTTACCATGTCTTCTTGTATTATTATAATACATGGTTTATAATCATACTATAAAATGCCATGAAAACATAAAATAGTTAATTAATAACATATATATCATCATATAATTCATTTGGATGAACCATAGATTTTTAGGAATATTATATTATTTAATAATATAGTATTTTTTTAAAAACTCATTTATGTCAATTTTGACAATGTTTAGTAACTGATTTTTGATAAAGTCATAACAACTTTATGAATTCAAAAAAAAATTAATAATCCCTAAAATTTATTATTCACTAATAGAATTAGTTAATTGCTTCCAAATATTCAATTTTCATTTATTTTAATATTTATAAAATCAATTATTTAAATATTTCATTAATAATGTAATTACCGCATCATCATTGTTTCATAAATAAATTTAATTATATGAGGTCTAAAAATTATAAATAAAATATAATGATATATTAAATCTTGTTATATTTCTAATGAATATTTATAGATTAATTTTACTTATGTTTAATCCTATATTAAAAATTGTTTAGTTATTAAACATAGAATTTAACACTTTTAACTCTTCTTTAAATATAATAAAATAAATATCATAATCAAACAAAAATTTATCAAATGGGTCTTATTTTGGTCCTATGGTTTATTTTGTTCTAAATACACTTATCCAATAGAATTAGTACATGTTTTAGGGTAATTTTAATATTGTTTTGACCTTTAATTTCATTATTTACTTTTAACCGTGGTAAATAAAATTAAAAAGTTAGTATTCATGAAAAATTATTTTCATCCTATTGAAACAAATTTTACTTACTGATGTCAATCATATCTCTTGGATTTTTTTAATTTTAATTCATAGAAGTGGTAAAATTTCATTTATGCAAATTTGCAAATGTGCCTAGAAGGTGGGTAAAAGACGTTAAAAAAGATCAATAAAAGTTTATATGTCTAGTCTTATTATAAAATGACTCCAATGAATTAAATTAAAGTAATATATTCAATATGTTTCTATTTTGACTTTAAGATAATTTTTTAATTAAAAATATTTATTTAAATGCAAATGTCGATGTTTATCTATTACGTAGTGTTTTTCACTATTCATCAAAAATTGAATGTTTTCAGGAAAACACCAAATATTCACCCAAAGAAAATTTTGATATTCCAAATTCATAATTGATGTCTATTTTACCAAATTTTATAAAAATAAGTTTCATTAATTAATTTAAAATTAATTCCCATTGGCAAAACCAGAAAGCGAGTTTTTAAGAAGTAAAAACTATCAAAATATTGACATTTGTTTATGTCCAATTTAAATAAGAAACTACATATAATGATCTAAATTATATTAAATGATAAAAAATAATATAATTATAATTAAAAACAACTCAAATGAAAAATATATCACTTTAAATTATTTCGATTAAAAAATCTGCTTTCAATTAAAATTAAGTATGTTTTACTATTCATCAAAATATTAAATTTATCAGAAAAACAACAAAAAATTATCCAAACTAAATTTTTATTTCCCTCTTCTAAATAATTAATTTATTTTGTAAAAATTCATATTTAAATGTGTCAAATATTGGATTTAAAAAGGGTTCACTATTAAAAGGTGGTAAAATATTATTTTTTTAAAAACACTGTTTTTATCTGAAAAGTTGTATTTGTTTTTATATTATGTCTAGGAAACACATAATATGGATGTTAAAATTATATGGAGTATATAAAATTGAAAATGAAATTCATATTATTCATAAACTCTTTTTAAATGGCTAGTTTGGTATGTCATGGTGCGATCAAACTTGGTGTTGCGTGTAGCGCAAGGTACTGAATTAGAGTAAAGAGATAATGAATTATAAAATCCTGGGGTGTTACAAGCTAAAATTTGTATTGAAACTCTTCATTTATTGATCTTTTAGAAGTAATTTTATATGGGGATAGATTCATGGCGTATGGGTCTCGATAGTTGAGTCCACACGAGAGGAACTACCTGACTTATGATCTTGAGTTAGTTGTAGTTGTATATGTTTTTACTTGTTAGAGACAATATTTATTGGGAGATAATGTTATGGTGACACAGACAAAAAAATCCTAAAGTATATATTTACACAATGTGATCTAAATATGATGTTGAATATATGGGTTGAGTACCTACATTCAATCAATTTTGAGCTTGCCTATATGCCTAAAAAGGGTAATGTAGTGGCCAATGCATTGAGTGGGGGGAATCATGTATAGGAAGTTTAGGAGTCTAGTAGTGAGTGAAAGTTTATGTTTTTATTATATGAGATGAACTTTGTGGTGAATCATATTCAGGGAAAGACTTTTCATTCATCCTTTGTTATGACCCCTACCCTACTGGATAGATTGAGAATGAGGTATCTATCAGATTTTGAGGTATTATTCCTATGGTAGATTATGGTAGGTGAGGTACTATATTTTTGATAAATGGTAATAGAGGATGAGAACCTTCATATAAATGGTTATGTTAGGATTCTAGTGAAAAAAAGTGAGGATCTAACTTCAGAGTTTCATGCCTCAGTTTACGAAGTCCACCATAATGTAACCATGATGAATCGTGACATACCTCTTAATTACTGGTTGTTGGGTATGAAGTGTGAGGTAGATGGTTTTATTTAAGAGGTGTTCAACAAGTCCACAGGTGAAGTCAAATCATCAACAACCAGTTATACTTTTACAGTAGTTATCTATTCCCGAGTTTAAATTTAATGATGATGAAATTGATTTCATGACCGTTTTTCTGAGGTCTTCATGAGATAGTGATGTTGGTTGGGCTATTTTGGGTAGGCTCGTGATGGTTTCTTATTTCATACCAATCAATAATACCTTTAGTGTGGATGATATTGGGAGGTTATATATCTGTGACATAGTACAACATCACAAGGTCTCTCGTAGTTTCATTTCAAATATGTAGGCCTGGTTTATGTCTCATTTCTAGCATATTTTGTAGAGGGTGTTGTGTATATAGGCGATTATGAGCATAAAATTCCACCCTCAGAAGAATGGTTAGTCATAGTGTATGATATATGTTCTTGAAAATATGTTGTGAGAATGAATCTTGGATTTTGGTGGCTCTTGGGTGAGGAATATACCCCTAGTTGAGTTCGGATAAAATAATAGATATCAGGAAACTATGAAGATAGAAACTTGTGAGGTTTTGTATAATAGTCCATTTCAATTGGCCATGTACTGGTTAGAGGAGGGGAGATAGATTTACTAAGACTCTATCTCATGTAGGAGACTTTTGAGCAGGTCTAGTTGATCAGAAAGAATATGGCTATTGTACAGTCTCAAACAAAATCTAACATTGATCCCCACTGTTGGACTATTGAGTTCATGGATAGGTATTAGGTCTTTTAATGTGTTTTTATAAGGTTGGGACATATACATATTATAATATGGGGTAAGATTTCACCGTGATATATTTGAATATTTGATATTCTAGAGATATTTGATCTGGTAGCCTATTTTTTGTAGTTTCCATAGAGGTACTAAGTCATGCATGATGTCTTCCAGGTATCTCTACATCATTGTTATCATTCAGAATCATCTCATAATCTTTAAACCAAGGAGGTTGAGATACAAATAGATGCATCCTTTACAGAGCATCTAATTTTTATCCTTGACAGGAGCAAAATGGTTCTCTGAGGATGATCAGTTCCACTTGTATAGGTGTTATGAAAGAACGACCATTTATAGGATGAGACTTGGGAGTGGGAGGCTGACGTACATGCTCAGTGGCCAATGATATTCTAAAATGATTCTTGACCATCCTTTATCATAAAATTTGAAGAATAATTTCTTTATTGGGGGACGATTATAAGATCCTCGGTTTTTATATGAGGTTCAAATCCATTTAATTTCTATTTAAATGCTTTCTTATGGACTAATGTGAGAACCCATTGAGTTCATGGTGCTATCAGGGGTGTATGGGGATTGTTTGGTACTTATAGTCTGACCATTGGAGAAAAATAGGTTGGTCTCATAGTTAGTAGAAACCGTGCGAGGTATGCATCATGGTTTTTCTAATTGTGTGAGGTCTGGATTGTGTCCTTTAAGAGTCTTCACCATTTTAGGAGACTGTGTGGATAGAGGAGAATGCCTATGTGGGGAACCATTAATTTTTAACATATCCTAAATTAATATTTTTCACATGATTAGTTAAACCATGTGAATTGACCATGTGAGTTCCCCCTTATCACAATAGAGGGCACGCGGTTGGTTCATGGTTTTTCTAACCGTCTGGCCAAACCGTGTGGCCTAATTTTTATAGAAAAAATGATCAAATTGAACATAAATCATATTATAACCTAAAAAAATCTTATTCTAATCTATGTTGGATTGTATAAGATATGGGATATCTCTTTGAATCCAAATTATAGGTTTTTTCCCATTTCTCCATCTGATGTTAGAATTGAGAGCAATTCATCTTGTTGGATCTGTTTCAATATGTAATCTATTACTTTTTTGATGTTCTTAATTTAACTTTGTATCAATAGAGTTATTTAGGTTCAAGCTAACATAACCAATTTCTAGAATCTTCATCTATTTTTCATTTTTATTTAGATTTGGACTGAATAAGAAGTTGATACCAGATGAGAAATATTCTACGTACCTATGGTGGGTGTTCTATACTTTTCCCGCGTGTTTTGGTGCATTATAGAGATATTTTCATTGTTCTATATTACATATTATACTTAGGCGACCCTAAAATGAATTGAATAATTAAATTGAACGTATTGGAACATGTTAGGAATTCCCACTAGTTCCTTGATAATTTTTGGAGGTTATTTCCCCAATCAATGCCACCCATGGGATGTTCCATGTGATTTACATTGCCTTTAACATTGTTATACCACCCATGGGGTGTGTTTCTGAGATTTACATGTAAGAGGAATTCCATTTGTAAATGATTTTAATTGAGTTTATTGATTAGGATATGGTTTGCCTCTATTTCTATGTTATATATAATGTGTATTCTTCACTATTTAAATTTAAATTGTTATATGATTGGGTAAACTCATGTAATGTAATTGAATGAGATTTTTTGTATGAGTGGGTATTCTCATGTGATTTTGAATTCTTATGAATTGTATGGAATGAATGAGATGAATTTAAATGGTAGTGGATGCCTTAGTTAGTATTCCTTGGATCTTCTTTCAATTAGATGTCATGGACATTTCTCTTATGGGTCTTGAATGTAGTAGTGGACACCATGGATAGATATTTCTCTTTCTGTCTTGATTTTGTGAGATTCCTTAGGCCTTGCTACCCCTTGGATCTAGTTGTTTTTAGATTTCGGTGGAAATGGTCTATTGAACTTATCCTTGGACCCCAATTCTAGCCAATACTAGTATCCAACAAGATGCTCTAGGGACTCAATAAGTATTCATGTGTTAATTGTACCATGGATTCAGACCCATGGGGTCTGAAACATATAATTATATGGGATGACTGAGGTAAATGTGATATGTTTTGTTTCATGGAATGTCTATGGATGAAATCCTACTTCTGGTTATACGGCTTGGCCATTATTGTTTTGATATATAGGTTATAAGGAATGAGATTTGTTGGTATGTTATGATTGGATATTCAAAGAGGCCATGGTAGTTATTTTTGTTTTACATTAAATATACCTTGTTATAGGAGCTTGAACAACGTTTTCAGGGTGAATTATCGGGCTATATAATATCACTTGTTTTGTAGTATATATTCCATATGCACATAACATTTTTTTTTGCTTTCCTATGATAAATTACATACTAATTTAGCATGTTATGTTTCACAACCTGGAATTATTGTAGACACCATTTGCAGTAGAATTCTATGATTTTATCTCACACTATGTCTCTATCCATGATTGGGTACCCGAACATATTATATGGATATATGTAGAGACTAGAGTAATCTCCCATAGTTCGATTCTTGACTTTGTTCCATGCTTAAGAGTAGGGGGCATAGGACTGAGCTGAGGTTCGTGATTCAGGATGGGATAGTTTCTTTTTGGTATTTTTGGTATTTTGATACATGTATTGTACTTTCTACATATACAGCTATTTTTGTTGTTTTTAGAGACATAACATGATCAGCATATGTATATGATATTCTTTCTGGTGTTGTTTATATATTATTGTCCGATTTATTTACCCTCCATCTTGATTGATTATTTCTTCTAATATTTAAAATGTATGATTTATACCTACGTTCACACATTAACTTGAGGGAATAGTCTCCTCATAGGCGTACCATAGGCCCTTGATTCTAGTCATCAGCCTCTAGCATTCGGTGAGATGCGCTTGAGGGCATGTGGCCAACTGGGCTTGGGGTACCTTTTAATGGAATCCAGGTTCAAGACATTCCACTACATCTAGAACTCCATTGTCAAATTGAACATACTCAACACATCCCACCTTAGGACATTCCCTATAAAATTCATAAAATGGGAAAAGTTATCATGGAAATTCTCTTCCCCCTATTACTAGGAATCATAGGGGGTTCATTCCCCTAAACTGGAGGAGCATTCCTAGAGACGTCCAACTATCACCCAACTGGTATATGTCATCATGGCGGAAGCCATCTAAAATTCCAAATGTATATATCAAAATACATAGCATATGATTTTCACAACTGCTCAAAAGAAATCTAACACCCCATAAAAAATATCCCCCCGAAAACACTATCCAAATAGACACAACCACTATCACATCACTATTCTTGATGAATTATAACCAAGGACATTTCAAACAAGGGGTAAACCAAATCACAAATTTTTTACTTTACCATAAAATTCTTTTTAAAAATACCACTACCATCATTAAATTATTATTTTAAAATTATAAATTCTTTTTATATGGTAAATTTTCTTTCAAATTCCATTATAATCAATATACATTTTCAATTCCCAAACCTGATCATAACCAATTTTCTAATGTCCCTAGCATGATACATGTCACATTTATTTGTAAGTTCCTATAATGATGCATGAATAATAATCCTAATGAAATTCTGAGCCACAAATAAAATATCATAAATTAATAACATCACACTATAAGTGAATCACTCAAGGTGAACTAATATTTAAATATAATGGAAAACATCAGGAAACCCAATCCCAACCTGGGTACTTGGGTTTTCCCAAATACATGGGATTATTAATCCCATGAACAAGCTCATTTAATATTCACAATAACTTTTAGTATCATTTATACCATCCCCAAATAAAATTAATAATATAAAACAATTCCATTGATACCGCTTTGTAACATCCTAAATCAGGAGCGACTAACAGGTTCCTTAAGATAGCTCATTACATGACATTAGGAACACCTCCCCATATTCTAGAGGTTACTAAATAGTAGTGAGGTTATAATGAAACACATGAGTAGAATATACCCTCTTAATCATATTAATCCACAATAAATAAAATTTAGACAATGCGGAACTACACAAATAATCATGCATTACCAAAAAATTTCCCAAAACTAGGTACATACCCAGAACCAAATATTAACCATGCCATGCCATATATTGAAAGGTGTAATGGAAATCCAAAAAAAAAACACAAACATAATAATACCAAAAATGGTACTTGAAAAAAGTTTTATTCTCCTCATACATACACATCCTTGTGCCCAAATCAACCCTCTAACATTGGGTCATTTCCCTTATCATGACCTAAAACCATGATGTCTTCTGAAGTACCCAATGGAGTTCCAAGAAGGATGTGAGTACAACTCAATAGGCCCCAACCAAAAGTGTGTAAAAAATGTAAAATCTAATACAGTGTCTACATAAGTATATATAATAGTATAATTGTAAAATAGAAACGGTTACATCATATAAAATTTATTAAATCAATTACTTTCATTTCCTTTTTCTATGTTTTATCCATTTTCTTAAAACCTTATAAACCCCATTCTCTTAATTTGAGCCATGTGTAAAACAAGTCATAGATTGAAAATCATGGAACCAAAATTCATGAATCTGACCAATATTTAGAATTCCAGGTCCATACCCTTTGTTTCAAGAGCATTTTTCCATTCTTGGAATATTTATTGTGTACAGGGGAGCCTAGAGCATCAATATGGTCTACACATGGTGTGTATCATCCATAAAACATCCCACTACCATATATCATAATCACATAGGCTCATCATCATTAACCATTTTAGCATATAAAACCACAAGGGTGCACCATTTCCATTTAATAACATTCTTGTGGTTCATTACCATTATCATGTTATCAATTTCCAGAATCATCGCATTCTACCATTTAAACATATTATAACCATTTAAACATATTATAGACATTTATCGCCCCTTCCTATCCTTTTAACCTTGATTATAATCCCCATTAACCCATTATCACATACATTCATTTACCCATCAATAATTACATAACTCTTTCAGTTAATCCAAACATATTTTTCCATTTTATTAGGATAATCATATTTAGCATGGGTTTAATATAATAAACCCAGAAATTTGTCATTATACATCCAAATATTTCATATTCAAGGGATTGGTCCACCCCATCGGTGTTTATAGGCCTGATCAACTCATCCTCATCGGATCCAATGGGGATTATGAAGGTTTAAATTCATCATTCAATTAACCCAACAGCCATTCCTTACACAGGAAACAAAAATAAAATAATAATACACCCTCACACAACCAAAAACACATTCAAATAGGGAATCAATACTATGGGATATAACTTATTGACCACCTACCTCATGTTTTTAGATGAACACCCTCATAACCTTATTCCATGATTATCACTAAAACAAAAATCATATTCCAAACAAAAAACTTAATGAAAAAAAGAGTATTAGGGAATTAGTTAAAGAAAAATGTTTATATGAGGCCTATTATTGAAAATAGAATATAAAATGAGTGTTGGACTTAAAAAAAGATTCGATCCTCACCCAACCACACTCCAAACAGACAAGAATCGAAGGAGAATCATCCCTAGGAAGCTTGGGTGGGGGAAGTTTGTATCATAGGTTGTGCAAGGGTGAAATGGGATTAAAATCATGTGAGGGTTCATAAATTACAAATGGTAAAATTTATAAATTCCCCATCTTTAATGAGCCACACATTTCGTCAGAACATGTGTGCACCATGTGCCACCCACTGTCTAAAGGGGTCCTTTGTCAAACAGCCTCTTGGGATCCCATTCGATTTGAAAAACAATTTAGTGGCCATGCGAAATTGTTCTGTTAATGTTTGAAAAGTTTTTATACTCCCCCATGCATGGTTTTTCAACCATGAATACTCCCCTATAGTCTTTCTGGGTTTGGACAATGGATACTACTAACCATGAACCAAATATGAACCCTTCCCAGTTTTTCCTCTTTTCTTCATTCTTCATATCCTAAACCCCCAGAACACCCCTGAACCATTCTATACTCTTAATAAATATTTAAAAAACCTGAAAAGGAAGAGATCAACCCAAATCAATAATATAACATACCTCATTATTGTTTTGGGGTCATATAAAAAAAACGCCATTAAACAAATTTTTAAATGCATGGACATAGGAGAAAATTTTCATTAGTCCAAGAAGAAATAAGATAGAAATTTCATTAAAAATATTTCCTTGATCATTTAAAGTAAAAAATAGAGGTAACTAGTAATAATACATAAAAATTTCATAAATAACCATATAATAATAAAATATTATGTTATTAAAGGAAAATATCCATATAATTTCCCGCAATAGAAATCCAAGAATAATCAATCCTGATTAAAATTAGATTAGAACAAAAATCCATTACCTGAGTTCCATATTACTTCATATATGTTCAAATATCCTCTAAAAATATAGATTTTTATGAATATATTACATAAACAAATTAATACAGAACATAATATGTATCATTCCATTATAATTTTCAATTATCCTTTTATTAACAATTCTTCCTTAAAATGGACATTTTGGTGAAAACTAGTCAATTTTCCATGCATTATTAAGTTTAATGGTTCTTGTACATGCACCTTAGTTATGGTTTCATCATATATATAATATTAATCATTATATAAGTTTTATATTTATTCCATATATTCACTTTTATAATAATTCATAATAGGGGGTCATGAAAAATGAATTACATCCCTATGTGGAGATGGTAGTCCGTAAGTATGCACAAGTGATGTTTTCACTTTCTATGGATTAATAAAAAAAATAAATTATAATTTTACTTTAAAGAATCATTATTATATCATTAAAATTATATATATTCATTAAATTTATCCTTATTACCAAACATTTAAAGAGGAAATAAAAAAACGAATCACATCTCTCATTCGAGGTGGTAGTATACACATACGCACAGGCGATTTTCCAATTTAAAATGGATAGAAATGTAAGAAGTTAGATAAAATATTATAATTTAAAAATAATAATTATTTCCTAAATATAAAATATGGACATTAAATCTATCATAATAACCAACCATGAATTATGGTGATGGAAAATGAATCATATCGCTATACAGAGGTGGTAGTCCACACGTATGCATGAGCGATACTTCTATTTCCCACTTAATGAAATAATGAGGAAATAGTAGATATATCATAATAAGAATAATTAATTATATTTAATATAATGAATTAATTATTTTATAATTTATACGTTATATTTAGATGAGGTAGAAGATTTTATAAAATTGAAAGTATTCAGTTAAGGGTTATACCGCTTCATTGTGAAACCTGCATTGGATTACACTTTATCCGTTTAAAGGATGGTATTATGATATAAAAAATAACAATAATAAATATAGATTGATGTTAGGGATGTATTATTTTGTGTGTTTTCAATATATAAGGCACCTGTATTGTAATGAAGATGGAATAATTTTTATCCCTTTATAAGGGTGAGAGAGGATACAATTTCATTTTTATCAAAATTTTAAAATATATTAATATATTACTCAAGTAAAGTGGCTCCAAAAATTTATATATCAAAATATTGGTAGTATAATGTCGAAATAAAATCAATAAATCAAATTTAAAAAATATTTTTTGCTATATTTTAAACCTTTCATCTTAGGATAACCCCCTCGGTAAACCTATTATTAACCATAAATACAATAAAAATTTTTTAATATTTTTTCTATTATATATAAAAAATTATTTGAACTCATTAAATTATATTAATTATTATGATTTCAAATACTAAATCTATTTTAAAATATACAATTTATATAAGTGGTATAAATTCATTTTAAAATAAGTGTGCACAACGGAAAAAAAATATTTGAACATCTTTTTCAGGATGAAATGTTGTACAAAACATTTAATCTATATCTAAGTCATAATGAATACTTATCTATAACATTAAGGTAAAATTCATATCACAATAAGATACAATTTAGAGCTATACTCCATAAAATATTACCAGTTCCTTAATGTATATCCATGAAATATGATCATGTGATAAATTTTCTCTAATGGAAATAAAGTGTTTCAAATTCGTAAGACGATTGAATACAGCCCAAATATAATTATTACATTAAGATATTTTAGGGATTATAATGAAAAAAATCCATGTTATTTTTTTTACATTTTCATTCTGGAATATGTAACGTTTGTAACATCACATTTTACTATTGTCTCTCATCATTAACTTACAAACTTTCCATTCATTGACATATACACTCTTGAATATCCCATTTTATGTTATCCCAACAAATATACTCTTAAATCTCTATAAATATTTTTAATTATGTAATTAATAGAGAATAATGTACCTTGAGCTTTATCTAACATCACCTAATTAATTTCTAGTATTTATGAGACGCATATTCGGTTCCTTAAACTTATCATTCAATAAAAATCATAGTTGAAATTCAAAGCATTTCTCGTATTCTTCTACAGTTAAATGTCCAACTTTTACACCTCTTTAATCAACAAATGGATGGATGGTTGAACATTCATCTGAGAAAGATAATATCTTTTTCAATTATTATTTATTTAATAATCTATATTCAATAAATCCGAAAATATTGGATCTCATTCAATCATCTTCATGGAAAACCTATCATTATCTTTCCATCTTAGTGCATAAGTCATATTGTTCACCTTACCATGGTGGTATTGTACTGAGTAGTCATAATCAATAATCCACTCTAACAATGTCCTTTGGTGAATATTTAACTCTTTCAATGTGAATATATACTTAATTATTTTATGATCAGTATATATATCATGCCATTCACTATAAATATAATGCCTCTATATTTTCAGTGTGAAATTACTATTTCCAACTCCAAATTAAGTGTCAGGTAATTTCCTCAAAGATTTTCAATGTGCATGAAGCATAATGTATCACCGTATCATTTTGTTTAAGGAGGAATCATAGTCCCTTCTATAATGAATCACTAAATATTACAAAACCATGTCCACTGTAGTGTAGGGTTATCATAGGTACGCCAACGAACCTTCATTTTATCTCCTTGAAAATTTCCTCAAATATATTTATCCAAAGGAACTTGGATCCCTTTTATGTCAACATGATTAATGAATTAGATATCCATGATAAATATCTTAAAAATAATTTTTGGTATCCTTCCAAACCAATAAAACTATGGATCACAATTTCCATGATTGGTATAGTTCCTTGGTCAATAACATTGATCTTTGAAGGATCCACCGATAAGCCCATAATTGAGATTATATGACCTAAGAATAAATATTTTTCGTAACCATACTTCTCAATTTCTGAATTTACAATACCTATTGTCTTTCGTCAAGGTCTTCAATATAATCATTAAATGATCTTCAAGATATTAATTTCCATTTGATTATATAATAACATCATATATAAATATTTTCAAAAACTTATCATGTTAATATATAAATATTGTATGCATTATATCATTAAACATAGTAGATGTAGGTTCTGGGAGCAGCGGAATCGCAGTGGTGGGTGTACCCAACATTAATTTTAGTGTTAACAACGATAAATATGAGATCTATGATGATAATAAAATGTTGGATCTCTGTAATATAATGAAGAACGAAAAAATAAATAGGCGAGTCCCGAAACCATAGATAGGATCATCATATGTTGGTTATAATTAATTTAATTAATTGACAAAAATTACCTTGATGTAATTCTTTCTTCGTTGATGTTTCTAGTCACGATCCAATGTGATCTGTCATTACGTCGTAGAGTACAAGTGTAGGATTCCTTTAGTGGTGATCCACACGTGCTCTATGTATCTATGGACGTCTCCAAAGGGTTCTCCGGGTGCTAGCATTGAAGATCCTTCGCTTTCGATGTTCGCCTTCGATTACCTTGATCCTGTGGTTATAGATCTCTCTATCGTAGCTTGAGAACGTTCTCGGGGGAAAAAGAATTATCTCTTGGCTTGAGAGATTTTCAAATCCGTTGTACACAACCACAAAAATGGATAGGCTAATGAGAAATATATAATTGGTATTTTTAATTACATAGAATAATAAAATGAATTAATTACCTGAAATCATTTATTCATTTAATTTAACTCTTAGTAATACCCCATGTCTAATAATAACAGTTTAAAATTATTATTATTACCTAATATGCGACCAACAAATTACACCTAATATTATTTAATTAAATAAAAAATATTTATTCCTCAAAAATTTCCAGAAAAAAATACATGGCGTGTATATTTAATATACAAAGCATGTACTTTTATTTTTCCATTTTTCTTTATTTCCTCCACCACATTTTTTAGACC
This sequence comes from Viscum album, assembly GCA_963277665.1. Lineage (NCBI taxonomy): Eukaryota > Viridiplantae > Streptophyta > Magnoliopsida > Santalales > Viscaceae > Viscum > Viscum album. The sequence continues at coordinate 1,644,261,187 of OY728131.1, read as the reverse complement.
ATGAATTATGGATATTTATTTCATAAATAAATATCACTATATTAATCGCTAATAAATATATTATTTCGCCCACAATATATTCTCTTGAATTACTAGTGTCAAAATAAATGTGATCATGCATCCTTAAATAATTATTAAACCACAATTGGTAATAATAGTTAATTAACTTGTTAAATTAATATTTAAATGAGATACTAGGACGTACATAGTGTGGGAGCCTCTAGGCATATTTCTCAGTGGCATTAGGTGGAGCCTGCCTAAAGTCCAAGGTTAGCATGTAGCAACACGCCAAGGCCCCCATATAGATAGAAGTTAATGTTGCAATGATATTTCACCTCCTACGAATGCTTACCATGTAATATAATCCCCTTGTCTTGATATCTCGAATCTAAATGGGTTGCATGCTAGTGTAATCAACCTAGGTGCTCAATAATTCTTTCTTTGACTTTCTGTAATTGAACTTTCCCATTACTCACCATGGCCATGGATTTATTTAGTCTATATCAATTCCATCAAGGGGCCTGAGATATCTACATCCGTTATGGAACAGAAGGGACAAATCCTTTCTCACATTATCTATTAATGCAATATCACTCTCGATGCACCAAACATATCCTACCTCGTTGTGAACTGTGTGTCATTATAGTTTTCATCAATACATCTAGGTACACGAGTTTTGGCACCCATTAATAATAATCTTAAAGTCTAAGGACCAACACACACATTCGCAGATAGGAACATCCAATAAAACTATGAAATGTGGATTTCCTACCAGTGGGTCTCGTTCTCATAATATCCTCTTAGACATTACCAAGGGCACACACCATGAGAAGGTGCCTCAAAGTTTTATGAGTCCTCACCCCTAAGGGCCTGTATTATATTTTTCCTTCAAATAACATCATCCAGCCATAGAACATATGTTCAAGAATAGTGTTATGTCACCTTCAGGATCTCATCATAGTAGGGAATTTCTAAGACCCTTTAATGCAACAACTATCATTAGGACATTATAACATGAATTGTCACACAGAAAAACAATCAAGATGTGATAACGTATTTATTAATGAATAAAGTAGAAATTAGTTTTTTCTAGGCCACCAACTTCAATAGACTACCACTTGGACTGAAACCAACTACTAATAACCTTTAACACACTAGCTCTCACATGATATTCATGATTTTGATGAGGTATGCCATTATTCATGGGGTCCACCGCATTCTCTTCCATTGACACTCTGCTCACACCATCTTCACCCCTTTGATAGAAATCTCTCAAAAGGTGATACTTTTGAAGTATGTGCTTTGTCCTTTGATGTGACCTTGGTTCTTTTGTAAGAGCCACCGCTGTAGTATTATCACAATACAATGGGATATGATCTTTAATTCTAAGAAGAAAATCAAGTACCTGAACAATGTTCTGAATCCATATAGCTTCCTTGGATGCATCAGAAGCCACTATATATTCGGACTCCACTATAGAATCAGTGACAACTGGTATCTTTGAACTCATCCAGCTCACATCTCCTCCATTGATACAGAAAATATATCCATATTGCAAATGTTTCTAACGCTTCACCGGGGCACGTGCATCCGTCACATTCAGGGGACGTCGGCATTGTTCTGTTGCCCCGCATTCCTACTTTCCAATGGTGGGTGGCATTCGTTCCTTGTTCATGCACATTTTCTCCATGATCAAAACGGGATGATGGGGCACTGGTTCTTCCTTCCTTGGATTCTCCTCTGAATTCATCCCCTAGTCTGGGTCTCCCTTATAGATTTATTACATTGTTCATGAAACTCTTCTTGGCGCCATATTTTCATGGACACCAGTTATTTATGATGCTTCTGTCAAGACATTACAAGGGGTCCGGTCAGGGCAGAAACCTTGGGTTAGGGGAGTAGTCATGTTGGGCATCACTGGCGTGTCTGGACTCTGGGGAATTGGCGTGTCTATCTTTTTCCCCTTATTATAGGGCTTCTCGAGGTTGCGAAATCCCAAGGAATCCCACATTGAGCGTGGGGAATCATATTCCATAGGCATGTATATGAGGTTTTCCTCAGGTTCTTGTGTTTAACACGGGGTATGCCTCATGTTTAGCATCTTGCGGAGATGGTTACGCCAAAGGCGTGTCTTCTGATGTTTTCCTCAGGCATCTCATGTTTAACATGAGGTAGGCCATGAGTTAAATGTCTTGTGTAGATGGAATGTGGGTGATCAAAACGTCACATAGAGACGGATCAGAGGTGTTGTGTCCCGTAGTGGGGAGGTGTCACACTGTGAAAGCTGATCTGGACACCACTAAGGGCGGATCAGGGAATGTGCACCCCAGAATGGGGAAACACCAAGGGTTACCATTGGGTGGGATTGAACCTCAGGGAGGTTTCCTATGTACCCTGTATAGACAATAGGAATCAAAACCCACGTAGTTTGAAGAGGTGATGAATCAGGTTATACACAGAGGACAACAACCCGAATACATGATGGGGCTTACGTGTGGATAGCGGCCCAGGTACTTCTAGGAGCAGTGAAGAAATGGATGACATGATCCCATCGGGATGTGGTAGCTCGGGTAAGAATCAGGATGGGTGATGGATAGATTAATGAAGTTTAGGGGGAATGAAATGGGACCATCACAAGGGCGATGATGAAGTTGGTCTTTAGCCTCGAAGAGACATCCTATATATCCTTGTGGTAGGGAATCAAAGACTGCATAGTTCAGTGGGATGATGGGACACCTGAGGAGGTGGCCCATGGGAATAGACACATGGATTGGACCTAGAAAAATTGAATCCTCCAGTTTGGGGCATGACCTTCTTGAGACACATAGGCTCGAGGGAGAGAGCAGGATGAGACAAGAGTGACGGGCTTGAGCCTCATGGAGGCTTCCTACATATCCCTGTGGCAGGGAATCAAATACCACGTAGTTCATCTGATGATGGGTTACTGCTGAATAAGGTTGAAAACTGCTTACCACTGAAGGAGGTTGCAATGACTTACCATTGGATGGAGGTCCATAGTTTAACGACGTTTGGGACGGGAGTGAACTGACGTGAAGGGGGTCAGAACAACCGGTTGGTGGCCTTTAACCTCATGGAAGCTTCCTACGTACCATGCCTGGACATGGATCAAAGTCCTCATAGTTTGGTATGGGGCGTGTCGGCGACCCAATATGAAGATGGACCGAGGGTCCGATGGGTGTTGGGCATGAACCTCGTGAGGATTCCGACGTACTATGCCTTGACATGGATCAAAGTCCCCATAGTTTGGGATGGTGTGGGTGTCGGCGAACCAACATGAATTAGGACCTTGGTCCAGGTGGATGGTGGGCTTGATCCTCAGGGAGTCTTCCTACGTACCATGCCTTGACGTGGATCAAATAACATGTAGTTCAGGATGGTGTGTGTTGGCGAACCGACGTGAAGATGGACTGGGGGTCTGATGGGTGATGGGCTTGAACCTCGTGAGTCTTCCTACGTACCGTGCCTTGACATGGATCAATTTCCTAGTTGGTCGGGTATAAGAGGGGTTAGTGAACCGACAGGAAAAGGGTGTCAGAACAACTGGATAGTGGGCTTGAAACACATGGAGGCTTCCTACGTACCATGCCATGACATGGATCAAAGTACCCATAGTTCGGGTGGGTGTGTGTGTCAGCAAAACAACATGAAGATAGACCAGGGGTCTGATGGGTGTTGGGATTGAACCTCGTGAGGCTTCCTATGTACCATGCCTTGACATTGATCAAAGTCCACGTAGTTCGGGTGTGCAGTTTAGCATCATGCGGGACAGGGGGCATTTGGGGCATACGCTCTGAGGCGGCCAAAGGTGTGTCATGGTCGGGGCTTACTATAAGCTCTTGGGAGTCATACTCAATGTGAGAAACAAGGAGTTGCAAGGACCTGACGATCATGTCACGGAGGGTGCGTTTGTGAGAAGCGAAGAGGGGGCTTACACGTTGAGCGGCCTAATGTGTCGGGACATACTTCAGGATGGATTCCCAAATGAGATAAAGCGCAACAGGAGAGGGACTTGGGACCGAATAAAGTTGGATCCACATTCTTTATCACGTCCTCTATTGGCCTTGGGGACTGAAGATGAAAGGAGGGAGCACTTTTCCCCACCACACCCTGGGCTGGCCTTGGCACCGAGGGAGTGGGGAGGAAAAGGGGTGCTACCTCTTCCATGAACGGTTAGGGGCTTACACCAAGGTGTCTACCCCTTCACATGGACAAACGCCACTCCCAGAAGGAGGATATCATCTAATTGGGAGACTAGGGGCGTTGATAGTGTCCATGGTGGGGACACCCCACATGAGAGGCACGGGGCGATGTCAGAGTTTAACGTCGTGTGTTGAGGATAAGGGTGCTCGACATTTTAATGTCCTGCAGCTCGGATGAGGTGGGTTTACTCCGTAGCCCTATGACTTACATAATTGGTACCCTCTACTCCTTGTGGGAGGGAAGGTACCGATAATGCCATAGTAAAGGGGGGTCACAGAGCGAACCATCGAGGGGTCCATGTTAGCATGGCTATGCGAAAAAGAAATAGCCATTAGCATGCCTATGTGAAGAAACATTAGTCAAGGAAATGCTACGGGTGGTATCATCTAGGGGACTTTGAAGTCACATCATGAAAACCTGGAGAGTTGCACGGGAGAAGGAATTTCCAAGCAGAGGGGTTCATAGGCAGGGGCCTCATAGATCTTGTTTGCTCTACATGGTGGAGGGAACTTACGAAGGGGTGTGCTTCACGAAGTGGAGTGACGTAGCCTTTTCATGGGGCGGTGGTGCCAATGGTAGGTGCTTCGCAAAGTGGAAAGGTATTCGCGGAACACTGCCTCACGGAGCACAGGCACCTCACGAAGCGAAGTTTCATGAAGCAGTGTGCTTCACGAAGTACAGTGACCCTACCTTGTCATGTGGATCACGTGTACGTGAGGGGTGTTTCGTGAAGTATAAACGGTCTGTGAAAACCCGGGTCCCCTTGGGGATACCCTTCCTTCGTAAAATCCCTTAGTCTTGGCGAAAGGCATCCCTCTCGGAAGAGGGAATCAAAACGAGAAAATGGAGAGACACCTCGCGAAGAAAAAATACCTCGCGTAGCTCATGATTCACATAGCAAAGGGTGCTCTGTGATTTGGGATCTAAGAAGTTGAAAGGTTTTATTTTCTATGCTTTGGTCTCTAGGGAAGCCCAGTATTTATAGTCAAGAGGCACTACGAAGAAGAGCTTATGTGACACAAAGAGGGATTCAGTTACTTTGCGGTGGGGTGAAAATATCAGCGGGGTTTGCGGAGGGGTCCACCTCCTTACTTCGCGGAGGCTTCGCGAATGTCAGAGGCATTCATAGAGCGTCCCGCTTCATTTGATTCGTGACGGCCGCGTTGCTCTGGGGGACTCCGCGAAGCGGTTTCGTGAGGCCAGTCGTGGGGCCTCTTTATCGACTTTCTTCTCTTCCAACATTTTGGCGCCAAAAATTGCCCCCACCCCCCCTCAGACATCGAGCCATGGAGAAATCAAGGGTTGAAGTAAGAGGGTAAATCTCCAAAATCTTCAGTCATTCGTGGATATGGATCGTGAAGAGGGCCCGCGAGGTGGACAATCGAAGTGCAGGCTCAGCGCGCCGCGAAGCTAAGCATGATCCGGATGCACCGCGAAGCACCGAAGGCTGCTGCCTATAAATAGGGGAGGCTAACCTCTCTTTTTTCCTTCCCCTTCTCTGCAATTTTGTCCTTTTGAGCTCTCGATTCTTGTAGCTCTGCGTACTCCGCACCTACTCTTCACGAATCGGGCTTCATGGCAAACATCGATTCTTTGACTCCGCGGCAGCGCTGCGTGAGGGTGTGCCTACAGGCTGAGGACATGCTCTGCGATTCGGCTTTGCGAACGAGCTCTACAATTGGGATTCGTGACCCGAGCTTAATATTGTTCTAGTTTTAAAACCGGATGGCCCATCAAGAATCTTCCCAGGGGGTGTTTGTAGACGCCGCCTGGAGGGATGAGATGGAAAATTGTCTGGGCCTAGAAGAGTTGGTCCGTAGCCACTCGGACCATAATTCATTGATGGAGCTGTTATTAGAGATCCATAAGAACTATCCATTGTACATGAGGCTTCCCTTGTATGGATTCAGGCTGAGGGATCACGTCTTCATTCCTGAGGTGAGTAGGGAAAAACCAGCTTGCTGGTTCAGGAGCATGTTGTGCCAGCGCCAATGGTTCAGGGCGACTGATGGTCATGCGTAGGAGGACTTCACACCAATCATTGTTGACTACCTGTATAACCACCTGAACAACATTTATGGATAGGCATTGCAGTCAGAGACGTCTCCTCCTTTGTACCACATAATACTGAAGGAAAGCTTGAGGGATTCAAAGGAGGGGAGGTCCGAGGAGTGAGACCTGTGCCAGGGCAGAAACCTCACAGAAGATTGGGAATGGGCCTACTAGGTAGGCACCTCGTGTGAGGATTTTAGAGCTGAGATGAGGAGAGTGGGTCTGTATGAGGTGGCCTGGGCCTCCCAATTCCACATATATCAACCGAAACAGCTGATGTCAGAGCTGTTGAGAAGATGGTTTCCTAGGACCAACACTTTTCACCTGCACCATGGGGAGGTCGACATATGTCTGTGGGATGTCCATCATATTTCAGGGGTCCCAATCTTGGGAGATATGTATGATGAGTTCCTCCCCGTCATGAGTGTGTGGGAGGATCCAGAGAAGATGTCGCAGCTGGCGATGTAACTGATGGGGCTGGTCCCTGGTGAAGACAAAGAAGCAGTAAGAGACGTCCACTTTAGGTGGTGGTTTAAGCAGTTTCTGAACTTTCCAGTGGATTGATAGTTTCTTGTGAGGCCTCAGACTTGCCTGAAGGGGGATGAACAGGGCAAGGAGCACTCGTATTAGTGGATCTTGGAGGATTTCCGGTGGATGACCTTAGGATTTAGTGTCAATACTGAACAAAAATCGATAGTCAGGATGGCGGCGTTTATCAAGACACTTATCTGTGGTTGGATCCTACCAGTGAGGGATACCAACATGGGGGTGCAACCTAGCACATTTATCATGGCATCCATACTGGCCACATGAGGGCGGGTCAATCTAGGAATTCTGATTCTCGCCAGATTGTACAACATGCTATGGCATGTTAGCGAGGGAAAAAGGTCGCAGAGGATATGTGGGCCCTTCCATCTTCTGTATGGGTGGATCGCGGCGCACATCAGGGGCTTTTATGAATATCAAAACCCTATTTCACCTCTGGGGTCAAACTTCCACTCATCCATTCAGAGTGCTGTTGGGAGCTTTCCAGCCAAATTAATTGTACCATTGTACAAAATTAGGTGTGGAAGGTGGATGAGTTTAACTTTCACCCATTCCCATTGCCGGTGAGGGTACTCACCATTAACGGTCGGGGGACGGAGGGGCACTAGGCCTATCTCCTGGCCTTTCGAGGTGGAGTCTTGGTAGCAAGGGTGGAACGCGAGCCTCTTTGTGAGCCGTACATCCCACTCCATTTTGCGATGAAATTATGGTGTGTGCAGCGACTGACTCTGTGGGTTGACTGGGAGGTGTGCCATGATGAGCACCTGTGTGTGATGAGGAAATTGTGACTCATGTTCACATGGGAAGATGGGAAAATGAGAAATTCATTTCCACTGCCTACTGCAGGCTTCAGACTGGTGAAGGAGTATGCCACAAGTTGGGAGGCTTCTTATCCGGGGGAAATGATGAAGCAGCCAACTATTCAAGCTGGTGATGGTGGGCCTTCTCTATCTCGAGGTCAGGTTTAGAAGGCGATAAGGGCCTCTCGTGGTGGCAGGGCTGCTGTGGTGGTGAGACCAGTATCAGTTGAGGGTGAGGCAACGATGGTGGATCCAACATCTACAGTGGATCCAGTGGTCCCAGGAGAGCAGATCCATCCAGAGGGGCGGCCATCGAGGGGATTCCGCAGGATATCTACTCAGGTCCCGGGGAAATGGTTGTGGCATATCGACATGTCAGAGAATGCCATTTTCTCATAGGACTGGGACATCTGGAATGTCAACCTACAATTTCTCAGCCCGCCCGAGATGTGGCCACACCAAAACCATCTCAGGATGGATTTACCTAGAATAGGCCACGTCTGGGCCGGTTTCGCAGTATCTCTGGTGGAGGTTGTGCAATATCTAGATGATGTGGAGGACTTAGAACATTCCAGGGGTGCCCCTCGTCCAATGACAAACCGGGTGAGGGTAAATCTGGATCAGATGGTTCCCCCATAGATTTCGGTCACTGAGATAAGAGAGGGCTTCCCTCTACCAGAAAAATCAGATAAATCCTCATGGGGGGATGAGGCCGGTGGAGGGAGTCTGTTGGAGGAAGGCAAATTCGGTGATCAAGACTCAGGTCTCGACGATTTAGCGGAGGCTCTCAAGGTAACATTCTAAAATTATTTCCTCGGGGTCTTCTCTCTGGTCATTATGGATAGCCTTCCTACATCTGAACTGTGCAGGAGGAACTTATGCATAAACCTCATTCTCGCACCTTGGTGGGTGCTGATGCAGGACCCTAAGAACCCACACTTGTGGCCGCATCTAGTTCTATGTCCGGCGGGGCTAGGACACCCGTGGTGGCTCCTCCAGAATCTCTGGACCTACCAACAATATACAGAGGGCCATGCTTTGGGGTCCCGTCAACATCAACATAGGAGATGCACCAGGAGTTCGATCTCTGTAATCCCTCACCACTGAATTCATTACTACCATACGTTTATCATGCCAACTGACATCCATTCCCTTCTTTGTCACGTAAAGTTCTTCCAGTGCCATGGGCCACTACGAAGAGGTTGGTCGGGATTTCTGGCGGCGCCCCTACTAGGGGAATTCCAGGAATCGTGGAGATAGTTACCCAGACCACCCGATCTGTAGCGCTCCCTATCATTGGAGGGAACACCAACGGGGTCGTTCCTGAGGTCATCGAGGTGGGGTCAGATGATGAGGATCGACCGGTCAACCCAAGTCCCTCCATGCCTAATCTGATGCCAGATGTCGTGCTTGATCCAACGCCAGAAACAGATCCAGCTGAATATTTCTTGAGGGTGTATCCTGCATACGAGCCTTCCATCCACGCAGACTGGGTTGAGACAGCCTCTGATGAATAGGACAACGATATAATCCGCCGTCGATCATGGAAGTTGATCGTGCACTTTATCAAAAAGACCCCCCAAGAATTATGGATAGATGAGATGGGCAGACATCACTCGCGGTTTCGCGAACTATGTGCTGGGGGAGAGGATGCCCAGCACCCTCATCTTCTCATCCGAGATCTTATGGCAGAGAAAATCAGGGTGTATGATTGTGGCCTCAGCGTAGGCTGGAATCAGAGGAAGGAGACGAAAATAAACAAGCTCTGGGAGGCTGAAAATGAGGTCCAATGGCTACAGACCCGGGTGGATGAGCACTCAGCCTCTCTTAAAGATCAATCAGAGTTGATCTCGTGATTGAAGGCCTAGCTGGCAGATGCAGAAGAGTGTATGAGGCAAGCTTTCAAAGAATTGGTTTCCATTCGGGCTGACATATAGCGGGCCCAAATTGAGGCTGATGAATTGTGCCCCATTGCAACTGAGGAGGAGCGGGAGTTGATATGGTAGTAGAAAATCATGGATACCACAAGTCGGAGGGTGGCGAAAATGCAACTCTCTTTTGACGGGGTCAACCCGTCCATGGGAGGGAAAAACCCCCCGAGTGTTGTAAGGATCACAAACTCTCGGACATACATTCTTTTTTTTTTGATTTATTTGATTCCATATAATAAATGAATTTCTTTATCAAGGTTGTCTTCATACGCATATTTTATATTCATGAAATGTCTAGTAGTCAGTCCCTAAGCTCACGTGGGTCATGTCCAATGTGAGAAATAAGGGGTGATCACCATGCTATTCCATCTGAACATAATGTGTTGAATAAGCATCAAGTATCCAGGGTTTAGGTAACCAATTCGTATCTTCTGGAAAGACATGTAAGAGGAATGATCATAGGATTAGGACCTCAGAACAATCAATGATCCATTCTTCTAGTGTGCTATAGTTCACGAGAAGGGTAAGGCAAGGGGGGTTGGGATTAGTCCGAACATAGGGAATTGGAAGGTGTGAATCACAATACTCAAAATCCAGAACACTATGGGGGGGTGATGTGACAATAAATGATAACCATTGACAATGTTCGAAACACAACATCCTTGTTGCGTTAGCCTAGAGTGAGGATGAATCATGAGGGATGACCGCTGACCATATTCGAAACACGGGGCCTAGCTCAAAATGCCATCAATTTTTCTTCCTGAACATTGGCTCAAGATAGTAGGCAATCCATAGGCCGGGAATACATACAGTTAAGGGGTTCCTCCAGACGTGAAAGACGATGAGGTTCTGAATAAAGGGCACACAAAGTGTGAAGGGTGGAGTGATGGTTTTTTCAAACATGATCCAATACTCTTGAAATTATACCATCGTGGTGGAAGCACACTAGAAGGTGCATCGGTCTGATAATGGATCATTCCTTCTTCTATAAAGAGCCTCTCTAGAAAGGGAGTTATCGCTTCCCAATGTCATCCAGGGGCATCTCAAACATGTTCAGGGTGGAGTTACAGTTGTATGGCTCCCTACGGGGGGTCCGTCCAGGAGGCCGGAAAGTGTAAAGAATTGTATTTATGATTCATGGGGGCTGGACCCAAAGAAACATAAGGAGTTGAGTCATTTCCCATATGGAGATCTTAATTTAGGGTCATAGAACTCGGACCATGGATGGGAAGAAACGCGGGAGACTCATGGTGGGTAATTACAAAAACTCGACGTGAATGGGAACCAGTGGTTTCGAACACCACGTGTTCCTTGGAGAGGGTATTGGTTAGGGGACCGAAAACGAGAGTTGATCTGGGCCTGAGGCAAAAGGCAAAGGCGTTCCTACATACCCCATGAGGATGGGGATCAAGCTGCATGCAATTCTTGAGGAGCGTGCGGGCGTGGCCCTTTCACCAAAAGAAGAGGTATTTGATAAATCTTGTTTGTACTTTAAGGTGAGTGGTTTTTTTTGAAGCAACAGGCCTAGGGTAGTAGGCACTGACATCACCAAAAGAATCAAGCTATAGTAGGCGTTGACATATGGTAAGACAAATGACCAATACCCAATGTGATTTCCTCTATGATGAGGTCATCACAATGTAGTGTCATTTTTTTCATGGGGCTAGGATGATAATATCACAATTTAGGGTCATGAGATTGGACCAAGCATGCATTTTAACATCACGAATTGCAGACATAGCAGAGATGATGCTAGGTGGGGAATGTGTATGGTGCAATAAAACATAACCGATGTGAATGAGTAGGTACTACCACATCACACCGTATGTAATTCCGAGAGGAGAAACTTGTGCCAAGGGGGCCAGATAGGGGTGAGAGAAAAAGGGGCCGGAGAAACTAGCTCCTAGCTGAGCTGGACCCAAAAACGAGACGTTCGGGTGGTCCTACATATCCCATAAGTATGGGAATCAAGCCATACATAGTTCTAGAGGATGCCTTTTAATGTCGTGGGGGATAAGAAGGATAGGAAACGGGAGGGCTAATTTTTAGAACGTGGTGCGCTTGGTGCTATTATTCCAAACCCAACGTGAATGAGGAGGTACTATCATACCACGCCACGTGGTCCCTTAGTCAAAGTCCAAAAGGCGGGATAGAAAATAAAAATTAGCAAAACTCAGGCTAGACCCAAAGACAAGAGGTCCAGGAATTCCTATGAATACCTTGAGGATTGGAATCAAGACATACGTAGTTCTAAAGAGATCCTAGTTTATGGTCCTAGGGCTCAGAACCTAGTGGGATGGAAACCTTCCAAGTAAACATAGGCCTTGACCTGATCCCTAAGCCCACGTGAGTCAAACTCGGTGTGGGAAACAAGAGAGGAAGTATTCTATTGCAATACATGGAATGCACACCAAAGGGAAACCAGTACAGATCCCCTATTGCGGCTCAGGTCCACCTAACATGCAGATGCGCACTGAGGAATAGTACCAATAGTTTTGAAGTTCTACTTGGACATGATGAGGTGGAGGAGGATGCGAATCATATAACTGAAATTTTGGGCTTAATGGGGAAGGCGTGGAGATGGAGGATAAATGTTGACCATATTTGAAACACAACATCCATATCTCGTTAGCCTAAAATGGGAACAACAAATGAGAATCGACCGCTGAGATAAGGTAGGTTTTCTATAGTTTTACCATGTGATTTGGTGATTTATAGAGATATTTTTTTTTTGTTTTTCATGAAATAATTTCTAGATATTCCCCTAAAATGAATATAATAATTAAATTGAATGTATCAGAACCTATTAGTGATTCCCATTAATTCATTGAGACTTGTTGAAGGTTGTTTCCCAAACCAAGGCCACCCATGGGGTGTTCCATGTGATTTCCCTTACCTTTCCATTTGTTATACAACCCATGGGGTGTGTTATTGAGATATCCTAGTATGATTAATCCCATTTATAATTTATTTTAATTGAATTTTTTAATTAGGATATGGTTTTCCTCCTTTTCCATGTAATACATGATGTGAATTGTTAACTATTTAAACATGAATTGTTATATGAGTGGGTAAAAATAGAGTTTAATTGAATGGAAATTGTTATATGAGTTGGTATACCCTTGGATTTTTGAATTCTTTTGAAATGTATGAAATGAATGAGATGACTTGAAATGGTAGTGGATAACCTGGTCGGTATAGCATGGATCATGATTCCATTTGATTCCATCGACATTTTCCCTTTGGGTCTTGAACATGGTATTATATTCCTTGGATAGAGATTTATTATTAGGTATTGATTACAAGGGATTATAAGGGCCTTGATACCACTTGGATCTAGTTTTTCTAGGCTCATAGTGGACATACTCTGTTGAAATTCTCATTGGACCCCAATTCAATCCTAAATGATTTTCCATCGAGATGTTCTAGGGAATCGATAGGGATCCCTTGATTTAATATACCTTTGATCTGGAATAATGGGGTCTAAAACTTATGATTATACATATAATCCATGTTAAATTTGATATTATTCATTGTATGGTGTAGTTCTGGTTGCTATGGAACTTCTTTTTATATGGGTAAACCATATGTTTCTTTATAGATAGGTTATATGACATGGATTTAGTTGATATGTTATGATTGGATATACGATGAGGCCATGGTAGTTATTTATTTTTAACATTATTGTTTCCTTGTTATAGGATCTTGAGCTATGTTTTTCAAGTATTATTATTGGGATATGTAGTATCACTTGTTAGTTGTATATATTCTCTAGGCGCATTACTTTTTTTTACATCTTACCTTTAATAAATTGCATACTACATTAGCTTGTTATATTTCACAAACTAGACGTATTATAGAAACCATTAGTGGTGGCCTACTGTGATTTTATCTCACACCCTATCTTGGGATTCCATTGGGTACCCTGAAAAATTATATTATTGAAGGTAGGGAGCAGGGAAAGCGCCCACAGTTCGATTCCTGATTTTGTTCCATTCATAAGAGTAGGAGAGAACATAACTAAGAAAAGGATCATGATGCGTGTTGGGAGAGTTTTTTTGGTATTTTTGGTATTTTGATACATTTATTATACTAGATACCTATATAACTATTTTTTTTTTCCTAGAAACATGACATGATCATCAAATGTATATGATATTCCTTTTGGCATTGCTTATATATTCCGGTCCTTTTTATTTACCTTCTATATTAATGGATTGTTGCATCTGCTATTTTCTTTGTATGCTTTATACCTCAATGTTACACTATTACTTAAGGGAATAGTATCCCCAATGAAGCACTCTAGGCCCTCCATACTAGTCGGTAGCCTCTAACATTCGGGGAGATGCGCTTGAGGCCATTTGGACAATCATGATTAGGTATTGTTCAGTGGAATCTGGATTTAGGACGTTACAAAGTGGTATCATAGAAATTTATTTTCTAGATTTACTCTTTTTAGACAATTGAAAGTGGACTGTGAAGGAATAGAATTTGGTAATAAATGGTGCCTCATCATAGATTACCCATGCATAGGAAAAATCTAAATTTCCATGAAAGAGAATTTCTGTTTTACAGAGTTTGACTATTATAATTGATTTGATTCCACCATTTGGTGATGAACTTGAATTATAATGTTATTATTGATATTATTGATCTTTGTTTACCATTTATTGACGAAATTATGGCATGTATCCCATGCATAAATTTTGGAACATGCTGGAATTCAAACTCGGAGCATTATTCCATGCCATATAGGGTGTAGTTCTTGACTTCATGACCTATATTGTGCACCTTGATTGATATATCTTCTATATTGATAGATATTGTGTGTATAGAATTGAGAAACACGGTTTTTACTTAGAGTTCATGTTGTAACCAAAATAGGGCTTTCCTAATTGGGCTACAATAGACACCCAAGTAGTTTTATATGTCATGTTGAATCATGAACCATTGGTTTCATGGACTGGAACGTGTTATAGAGTGAATTAAGTGGACACCATATTTTGGTTCATGAGGATTATGGGACTTTATATATTATAATTGATTCACCATTTGGTATGACCATTTAAAATGACATGTAAAATGAATATGAATTCAAATAGAATTAGAAATTTTTTAAAAGAGAACATGACCTAGACCTAGATTTTGTGTAGTTAAGACGTAATGTATCTAGTGGCTTTTGTGATTGATTCCCATTACCAATTCGTGGTTTTAGGAGCAGGTTGTGTGGTACAAACAATTTATAAGATGGTTTTGACATGTATGATGATTTTAACTATGAAATTGGGTTACTGACCTTTTCAGATGCTTATGTTTGACATTTTTGTGGCATACCACTATGATGACCTCCTATAAAATTCCATGGGGTGGTGATGATCACGATCTAGAGGTATAGGTACATGGGATACTGGTAGATTATCCCATAGTGAAAAATGTGGAAAAAAAGTTTTACTGGAGATAGGTGATGAGCCAAATTTTGGAAAGCGGTTTTCTTCTTTATGTATACTTCTCATGGAGCACCATAGCATGTCTTGCCTATGGGTGAGGTGATGTGTGTGTTCTAGTAGCAGCATCCTCCCATATTTGTTATGGAGGGAGGTCCAAAGTATTTTGAGCTATGAATTGAGACTACAGTTTTTTTACTTTAGCATATATTAACACCTTCTAAGAGGAGGTTAATCCTAAAAACTTATATGCTAAAAGGAGAAGAAAAAAATTTGTATGATTTCTTGAACCTAGCTAACTATCTGTGAGATATATTTTGGGATATTTTAAAAATTAGGTTCTATGACTAATTCTACACCAAGAAAATATGAGTAGAGAGGGATAGTGATTTAATTTATCTAGAGAAGGTTTCCATACCGATTATAGATTATTAATAACACATTATATAGTTGAAGGTTTTTCCGCTGACATACCATACTGATAAGTTATCAATGTAGAGACACTTTGAGGAATTTCTCCGACATTCCATTTGATCTCAAGTCTACATGTTCTTGTTGAGTATAATTACTAAGATATTAAAATCATACACTGATTACAATGTGGGACCAGAGGGAAGATAGGGTTGAAAATCATAGCATTATCATCTATCGACCAGTAGTTCGACTTCTTGTGGTAGGAAGTGATGTTTTAGGGATTCCTATGATATGAGTACAATCTAGGATGTTATTTATAGTAGTGAGGTGTTTTATCATCAGTTTAGTAGATTGGGAAAAAGGTGAAATACGTGGGATCATGACCCATTCACGTACCAAGATTTTGGCCAGTTTGACCATGTGCAATGTTTTTACAGGACCTTCCTTCCATTGGTGAGTGGTAGGAGTTCAACTAAAACTATGGGTTAGGGATTAGTTTTTATAGATCAGCATCAAGAATGGATCTAGAGAAGTATAATTTGTTTGGGATGAGTTATTAGTGGTGGTATGAGACAAGGCATCCAGGCAATAGTTGTATAGAGACAACAGAGTAGACCTACTCCAGGTTGTGAAATTCCGTCACTGGGTCATGGTTCAAGCTAGATATTTACTGTAAATCCTACACCTGAGGGGAAGTGTGACAAACTATCTATGGTGATAGGTAAGATATTAGTAGCCTCTACACTTATATCTGATATTTTTGAGACAGGTGAATCACATAGTATTATATATATACCTATGGTGGAATGTCTTGGGCTTGTTATATAGTTTTCTGAGGGTGTCATGACACTTGATAATATTTTGGGGTTCAGAATAGAGAGTCTACACCAGTGAATTGAGCTACCCCATAATATTGGGGAGTGTCGCATCATATAGAATCTTTTTTTCTTCAGGGTGACTAGGTTCGAAATCATACTTGGTAAGCACTGTTGAGTTTCTTATAGAGCCTATGTCGACTTCTATCACAATAGGGTGATATTCACATCACCATTGGGAAGCTTTTATATTCAAAATCATGAATGTGATGTCTAGGAAATCCAAGTTAGACTAGAGAATCGTGATCTAGGTGGGACGATGGATCATATTTCTAGTTTGTATCTGGATGATCAGGGAGGGCCTCAGATAGATTTAACTCTAGTGGGTGATCATTTCAAGGATGTTTTCCAGGATGAACTTTTTCGATTACCTTTTGAGATACTGATAGAGTTCTCCATATAGATACTACAAGGAGATTCACTATAATCCATTCCTCATTACATGAAAGCTATGACAGAGTTGCAGGAGATCTAGAGGTAGCTAGAGGAATTGGAGGACTACGATTTTATATGAACCAGTACATCTATGTGTGGTTTTATTGTCCTTTTTATAAACAAAGTGGATGGTAACATTATGCAATGTGTGTATAATTGAAATTGAACCAGGTGATTATTAATAACTTGTATCCCTTTTAATGGATAGATAACCATTTGTATTATCTTCATGGATCTCGGCTGTTCTCAAAAATTGATTTGAGATCCAGATATCATGTGGTGCATTTTCAACATGTGGACATACCACGTACAACTTTTTTATATATTTTTGGTTTATATGAGAATTTTTTTATTCCATTACGAACATTCCAAAAGTGTTCATGCCACTGATTAATCAATTTTTCCATCCTTATCTAGTTTCATTTGTGGTGGTTTTAATGGAAGATATCTTGGTTTATTCTCGAAATTGACATGATAATTCCAAAAATCTTAATATCATTATGGATGAACTAAGAGAAAATAAATTTTATAATATGATCACAAAGTTCCACTTATGGATGGATCATATTCAATTCATGGGTTATGTTATCTTAGAGAAAGGAGTATCAGTTTCCCAAGATAAGGTGAGAGATGTAGTTTCCTGGGAGCATCCCAAGAACATATTTTATATAAGGAGTTTTGTAGAGATATATGGATACTTCATGAGTTTCATATAGTAATTATCAAACTTAGTAGAGTCATTTATGTGATTGACTAATAAGATTGAGAAGTTTGGGTGGTTATATACCTACGAGACATCCTTTTAGGGCCGGAAAGGGAGATTGAATTCAGTGCCAATTTTAATCATACTAGATTTCTGTAGGAGCTATGTAATTCCACGACCCCAGAAGCTCGAAGTTGGTTCATTATTTTAATAACTTGGCTTGGTTACAAGGAATCATGTGTCGAAGGGCCTATCAGTTTAGAAATCTTGGAAATTAGATTACATACATGAACGCTACACTACACTATCTAACATACAACAAGACATAAATAACCCTTTGAGAACAGCATTGTTCCCTTAGCTTAACCCTGCATATCAATCATAAAACACTTCTTGGGATCTTGGGGAAATAAAACGTAAGAAAGGGGTGAGTTCAGATTTTCAGTAAAGATAACAATATAGTGGAAAATATCATAAATAAGCATAAACATTTAAGGAAATTTATATGACTAAAACACATGTATTTTAAACTTAATATACAACATAATATAGAAATTATAAATCAAATAATTCCATTTACTTATTAACATGGATATTTTATAATTCAAATAATAACATGTAATATCAATATCTAATTTCATAATGATGGAATGCATAAAGTCAGACATCATAACCACACATTCAAGGCCTCGTGCCAATACTAGAACTAAGATTTTGTCCAGGACTTGTTCCAAGACAGTTGTTTTTATAATGAGACCTACCAATGCATCGAGGAGCTATAGCGGGCTCCACCCATCACTTATTAATTCCAATTCATTCCTCGTATGAAAAGGTTAAAATATAACATAAACATTTCTATTAAAACTAGCATACGAAATGTTAATACTTTAACCATAAACGATAAATGGAATATAAATTACACATCCAAAGTAAAACATATAATAAACCCTTCAATACAGTATGGAATATTTTATAATAATAAATCAACTTCAAAAAATTGTAAAATCCATGAAAGGATGTTGACATAGATGAAATCAAAACTATTTGGGAGAAATATATCTTTCTATTTTGAAATAATTTAAAAGTCACGTAATTATAAAATATTTTTTTTTGAAAGTATTATTATATGTTTGTATGGGAAGACTCTATATTGTTATAACGGGAAAAAATAGATGCATCTTCTGTATATTTTAAAAAAACATTCTTACCTTAATTTGTCAAAAATGTCATAAAGTTCCTTGTTTAGAAAATGACGGAAAGATTCTTTTCAAAACATTTTATAAAAATTCAAACAAGGGTATAAATTAATTTAAACCATATTATAGTAAATAGTAAAAATGTTTGGAAATACGTTTTTATTAAACACGGATGTGGATTACAATGATGTACCATTAGATACTTTCATAAAAACAACCTCGGATAATAATGAGATTGTAAAATTAACCCCTACCTTGTACTTTCCTTTAGTCGAGGGTATGTTTAACCTCCGGTATAATTACCATAGTATATTATTAAATTACACCAAAACAATATTAATATTCATGATATCATATATGATTCATTTATTAATTTATACTACCCATTTAATAATAATTTTTATGTTAAAGTGAAATTTTAGGTTATAATCACTTTCTTTATTGTACGGGTTTTAGCTTGTTACTCTTGATTGTATCACTTAGATCATGATTTAAATACTTCCCGAAAATAAAAAAAGACTTATATATAATATATATTTATAATATAAATATTTATAATAAATAGATATATGAAATGGAAACACCGTTCATGGAGACGGTAGTCCACACATACACATGAACGTTGTTTCCATTTTCTTATCATATAGTATGAAAGTAAGTAAACCACATATATTTATCTAAATAAAAATATAGTATTCCAGTAGAGATATTATTTTATATAACACATAATTAATAAATTTATTTATATTTATAAAAAAATTTAAGTGTGATCATTGGAGATAAATCTCATCACATCGTGGAGACAATAAGTCGTATAATCACACGTATGGAGAATTTTTCATTCATAGGATTCATAGAATAATGAATATGTTTGTACCATAATTATAATAAAATAAAAGTATGTATATGGTACAAGGGTTATTATTTTGGAATAGAAACAACAAATAAAGATGGAGTGGAAGAAGAAAATAACCTTGAAAGAGGTGATGAAATAATTACCTGTTCTTCTAGTGTTTCCTTTTGATTTTAACAAAAGGGCTCCACAGATTTGCTTTCTGATCAAAGTAAGGACTCTAGGTTGAAGTGAGGATAGTTGGGAGAATATTTTATCTGGTTTTGGATTATACAAATGGCTTTAGAGGTGTTAAATTAAGAGAAGGTTATGTACTCTTTTATAAGAGAGGTGAAGGTCACTTTACGTGAAGCGTGAAATATTATTTTATTAAAAATTCATTTTCTGTTTATAATGGCTCAAAATGGATTTATTTAAAGTCTATGTTGGAGATAAGTCTAAATACTCTCAACCAATATGTTTTAGACATGTTTAGGTCACTATATTAACCTTATCTTTTAGATTTAACCATAAGTTAAATAGTTTAACTTTTACTCTGTCTTCTTGTATTATTATAACACATGGTTAATAAAAATACTATAAAATGCCAAGAAAACTTCAAGTGGTTAATTAATAACATATATATCATTATATAAGTCTTTTGGAAGATCCATAGGTTTTTAGGAATATTATATTATTTAATAATATAGTATTTGTTTTAAAGACTCATTTATGTCAATTTTGACACTATTTAGTAATAGATTTTTGTTAAAGTCATAACAACATTAGGAATTTGAACAAAATACATTTAATAATCCCTAAAATTTCATATTCACTAATAGAATTAGTTTATGGATTCCAAAGTTTCAATTTACATTTATTTTAATATTTATAATATGAATTATTTAAATATTTCGTTAAATAGGTTATTACCCCATCATCATTGTGTCATAAATAAATTTAATTATATAAGGTCTAAAAATTATAAATAAAATATGAAGATATATTAAAAATTGTTATATTTATAATGAATATTTATAGTTTAATTTTACTTATGTTTAATCCTATATTAAAAATTGTTTAGTTATTAAACTTTGAATTTAAAACTTTTAACTCTTCTTTAAATAAAATATAATAAATGTATTAATCTACAAAAAATGGATCAAATGGATCTTATTTATGTCCTAAGGTTTATTTTGTTCTAAATACACTTATACAATAGAATTAGAACACGTTTTAGGGTAATTGTAATATTTTTTTTACTTTTAATTTCCTTATTTACTTTTAACCGTGGTAAATAAAATTCAAATGTTACTATTCAGGGAAAATTATTTTCATCCCATTGAACCAAATTTTACTTACTGATGTCAATCATATCTCTCGGATTTTTGAAATCTAATTCATAGAAATGGTAAAAGTACGTTTTATGCAAATTTGCAAATGTGCCAACAAGGTGGGTAAAAGACATTAAAAAGGATCAATAAAATTTAATATGTCTAATCTTATTATAAAACGACTCAAATGAATTAAATTAAAGTTATATATGTAATATGTATCTATTTTGACTTTAATATAATTTTTTAATTAGAAGTAATTATTTAAATTCAATTGTCAATGTTTATCTATAACGTAGTGTTTTTCACTATTCATCAAAAATTGAATGTTTTTAGAAAAACACCAAATATTAACCCAAAGAAAATTTTGATATTCCAAATTAAAAATTGATGTCTATTTTACCAAATTAATAAAAATTGAAGTTTAATTAATTAATTTAAAATTATTTCCCATTGTCAAAACCAGAAAGTGGGTTTTTAATAAGTAAAAACTATCAAAATATTGACATGTGTTTATGTCTAGTTTAAATAAGAATTTACATATGATGAACTAAATTATATTAAATGATAAAAATATAATCTAATTATAATTAAAAACAAATCAAATGAATAATATAACACTATAAATTATTTTGATTAAAAAAGTTTCTTTCAATTAAAATTAAGTATTTTTTACTATTCATCAACATATGAATGTTATCAGAAAAACACCAAAAATTTATCCAAACTAAACTTTTATTTTCTTCTTCTAAATAATTATTTTATTTTGTAAAACTGAATATTTAAAAGTGTCAAATATTGGATTTAAAAAGTGTTCACCATTAAAAGGCAGTAAAATAATATTTTTTGAAAAAAACTTCGTTTATCTGAAAAGTTGTATTTGTTCTTATATCATGTCTAAGAAAAACCTAATATGGATGTTAAAATTATATGGACTATATTAAATTGAAAATTTAGTTAATATTATTCATAAAATATTTTTAAATAGATAGTTTGGTATGTCATGGTGCACTTGACCTCAGTGTTGCGTTTAGCGCAAGCTATTGAATTACATTAAAGAGATAATGTATTATGAAATCTTGGGGTGTTACCAGCTACAATTTTTATTGAAACACTTAAGGTATTGATCTTGGAGAAGTGCTTTTTTAGGGGGATAGATTCAGGGCGTATGGGTCTCGATAGTTGAGTCCACACGAGAGGAACTACCTGACTTATGATATTGAGTTGGCTGCAGTTGTATATGTTTTTCCTTGTTAGAGACACTATTTATTGGTAGATAATTGTATGGAGTAGACAGATGAAAAAAATCCTAAAGTATATATTTACAAATGTTGATCTAAATACGATGTAGAATATATGGGTTGAGTACCTACATTCTTTCAATTTTGAGCTTGCCTATATGCCTGAAAAGGGTAATATAGTGGCCAATGCATTGAGTGGGGGAATCGTTTATAGGAAGTTTAGGAGTCCAGTAGTGAGTGGCAGTTTATGTTTTTATTCTATGAGATGCACTTGGTGGTGAATCATATTCTGGGAAAGGCTTTTCTTTCATCATTAGTTATGAACTCTACCCCAGCTGGATAGATTGAGAATGAGGTAGCTATCGGATTTTGAGGTATTATTCCTATGGTAGATTATGGTAGGTGAGGAACTATATTTTTGGTAAATGAAAATAGAGGATGAGACCCTTCATATCAATCGTAATGTTAGGATTCTAGTGGACAAAAGAGAGGAGCTAACATCATAGTTTCATGCCTCACTTTGTGAAGTCCACCCCAATGTAACCATGTTGAATCATGACATACCTCTTAATTACTGGTTATTGGGTATGAAGTGTGAGGTAGATGGTTTTATTTAAGAGGTGTTCAAAAAATCAACAGGTGTTGTTAAAACATCAATGACCAGTTATACTTTTACAGTAGTTACCTATTCCCGATTTTAAATTGAATGATGATGAAATTGATTTCATGACCGGTTTTCCGAGGGCTTCGTGAGATAGTGACGTTCGTTGGTCTATTTTGGGTAGGCTCATAATGGTTTCTTATTTACTACTAATCAAGGAGACCTATAGTGTGGATGATCTTCGGAGGTTATATATATGTGACATAGTAAAACATCATAAGGTCTCTCGTACTTTCATTTAAAATATGTAGGCCTGATTTATTTCTCATTTCTGGCATATTTTGTTGAGGGTGTTGGGTACATAGGTGATTCTGAGCATAAAATTCCACCCTCTGACGAATGGTTAGTCATATAATATGATATATGTTCTTGAAAATATGTTGTGTGCATGAATCTAGGATTTTGGTGGCTCTTGGGTGAGGCATATACCGCAAGTTGAGTTCAGATAAAATAACAGATATCCTGAAACTATAAATATGGACTCTTCTGAGGTTTTGTATAGTAGTCAATTTCAATTGGCCATGTACTGGTAAGAGGCTGGGAGACAGATTTACTAAGACTTTATCTCATTTAGGAGACTTTTAAGCAGGTCTAGTTGATCAGAAGGAATATGGTTATTGTACCATCTCAACCAAAATCTAACACTGATCCCCACTGATGGACTATTGAGTACCTGGTCAGGTATAAGGTCTTTTAATTTGTTTTACTAATGTTGGGAAAAAGACGGATTAGAAGATGTGGTACGATTTCACCGTGATATATTTGGCTATTCGATATTCTAGAGATAGTTGATCTAGTAACCTATTTGTTGTAGTTTCCATAGAGGTACAAAGTCATGAATGATGTATTCCAGGTATCTCAGCAGCATTGTTATCATTCAGAATCGTCTCATAATATTTAAACCAAGGAGGTTGAGATACAGATAGATTTATCCTTTACAGAGCATCTAATTTGTATCATTGGCAGGAGAACTAAGGTTCTCTAAGGATGGTCAATTCCACTTGTATGGTTGTTATGAAAGAACGACAATTTATAGGATGAGACTTGGGAGTGGGAGACCGACATACATGCTCCGTGGCTAATGTTATTTTCAAATGATTCTTGACCACCCTTTATCAGGACATTTAAAGAATAATTTCTTTATTGGGGGATGATTGTAATATACTAGGTTTTTATATGAGGTACAAATCCATTTAATTTCTCTTTTAAATGCTTTCTTATGGCCTAATGTGATAACCATTTGAGTTCATGGTGGTATCTGGGGTGTATGGAAATTTTTTGGTACTTATAGTCTGACCTTTGGAGAAAAATAGGTTGGTCTCATATTTAGTAGAAACCAGGTGAGGTATGCCTCATGGTTTTTCTAACTGTGTGAGGCCTGGATTGTGTCCTTTAAGAGTCTGCACCATTTTAGGAGACTGTGTGGATAGAGGAGAATGCCTATGTGGGGAACCATTAATTTTTACCATATCCTAAATTAATAGTTTTCACATGATTAGTTAAACCATGTGAATTAAACATGTGAGTTCCCCCTTATCACAATAGAGGCCACACAGTTGGTTCATGGTTTTTCTCACCATCTAGCCAAACTATGCAGCCTAATTTTTATAGTAAAAATGATCAAATAGAACATAAATCATATTATAACCTAAAAACATCTTATTCTATCCTATGTTGGATAGTAGAAGATGTGGGATATCTCCTTGAATCCAAATTATATGTTTTTTCCCATTTATTCATCTAATGTTAGAATTGAGAGAAATTCATCTTGTTGGATCTGTTTCAATGTGTACTCTATTAATTTTTTGATGTTCTTAATTTAAATTTGTATCGATAGAGTTATTTAGGTTCAATCTAACATAACAAATTTATAGGATCATCATCCATTTTTCATTTTTCTTTAGATTTGGACTGAATCTGAAGCTGATACAAGATGAGAAATATTATATGTACCTATGGTTGGTGTTCTATACTTTTCCCACGTGTTTTGGTGCATTATAGATCTATTTTCATTGTTCTATATTAAAAATTACACTTAGGTGACCCTAAAATGAATTGAATAATTAAATTGAACGTATTGGAACCTGTTAGGGATTCCCATTAGTTCCTTGATAATATTTGGAGGTTATTTCCCCAATAAATTCCACCCATGGGATGTTCCATGTGATTTACATTGCCTTTCACTTTGTTATACCACCCATGGGGTGTGTTTATGAGATTTACATGTAAGAGGAATCCCATTTATAAATTATTTTAATTGATTTTATTGATTAGGATATGGTTTGCCTCTATTTCTATGTTATACATAATGTGTATTGTTCACTATTTAAATTTGAATTATTATATGATTGGGTAAACTCATGTATTGTAATTGAATGGGATTTTTTGTATGAGTGTGTATGCTCATGTAATTTTGAATGCTTATGAATTGTATGGAATTAATGAGATGAATTTAAATGGTAGTGGATGCCTTGGTTAGTATTCCATGGATCATGATTCTATTATATGTCATAGATATTTCTATTATGGGTCATGAATGCAGTAGTGGACACCTTGGATAGATATTTCTCCTTCTGTATTGATTTTGTGAAATTACTTAGACCTTAATACACCTTGGATCCAGTTGTTTTTAGATTTCGGTGGAAATAATATATTGAACTTATCCTTGGACCCCAATTCCAGCCTAGACTAGTATCCATCAAGATGATCTAGGGACTTAATAAGTATTCATGTGTTAATTGTAACTTGGATTCAGACCCATGGGATCTAAAACTTATAATTATATGGGATGACTGAGGTAAATGTGACATGTTTTGTTTGATGGAATTTCTATGGTTGATATCCTACTTTTGGTTATACAGCTTGGCCATTATTGTTTTGATATATAGGTTATATGGAATGGAAGTTTTTGGTATGTTATGATTGGATGTATAATGAGGCCATGTTAGTTATTTTTGTTTTACAATACATATACCTTGTTATATGATCTTGAACCACATTTTGAATGGAGACTTATTGGGCTCCATAATATAACTTGTTTTGTAGTATATATTCCATATGGACTTTACATTTTTTACTACTTTACTATGAAAAATTACATACTAATTTAGCATGTTATGTTTCACAACCTGGACTTGTTATATACACCATTTATAGTAGACTTCTAAGATTTTATCTCACACTCTATCCTGATCTACGATTAGTTACTCGAATAGATTATATAGATGTATGTAGAGACAAGAGTAATCTCTCACAGTTTGATGCTAGACTTTGTACCATGCTTAAGAGCAGAGGGCATAGGACTGAGCTGAGGTTCGTGATTCAAGATGGGATTGTTTATTTTTGGTCTTTTTGTTTTTTTAATACTTGTATTGTAATTTATACTTATATACCTATTTTGGTTGTTTTGTAGAGACATAACATGATTGTCATATGTATATGATATTCTTTCTGGTGTTGTTTATATATTATTGTCCGGTTTGTTTACCTTCCATCATGATTGATTATTGCTTCTAATATTTTAAATGTATGATTTATACCTATTTTCACACTTTAACTTGAGGGAATAGTCTCCCCATAGGTGTACCATAGGCCCTTTATTCTATTCATCATCCTCTAGCATTCGATGATATGCGCTTGACGGCATGTGGCCAACCGGGCTCGGGGTACCTTTCAATGGAATCCAGGTTCAAGACATTCCACTACATATAGAACTCCATTGTCAAATTGAACATACTCAGCACATTCCACCTTAGGTCTTTCCCTATAAAATGCATAAAATGGGAAATGTTCTCATGGAAATTCTCTTCCCCATATTACTAGGAATCATAGGGGGTTCTTTCCCCTATACTGGAGGAGTATTCCTAGAGACGTCCAAATGTCTCCCAACCGGTAGATGTCATCATGGAGGAACCTCTCTATAATTCAAAATGAATATATCAAAATACATAACATATGATTTTCACAACTTCTCAAAATAAATCTGACTCCCCATAAAAAATATCCCCCCACAAACGCTATCTTAATAGACACAACCACTATCACATCACTTTTCTTGATGAATTATAACCAAGGACATTTCAAACAAGGGGTAAACCAACTCACAATGTTTTTACATTACCTTAAACTTCTTTTTAAAAATACCACAACTATCATTAAATTATTATTTTAAAATTATAAATTCTTTTTATATGGTACATTTTCTTTCAAATTTCATTATAATCAACATACATTTCCAATTCCCAAACCTGATCATAACCATTTTTTTAATGTCCCTAACATGATGCATGTTACATTTATTCGTAAGTTCCTATAATGATGTATGAATATAAAGCCTAATGAAATTATGATCCACAAATAAAATATCATAAATTAATAAAATCACACTATAAGTGCATCACTCAAGGTGAAATAATATTCAACTATAATGGAAAACATCAAGAAACCCAATCCCAACATGGGTACTTCAGTTTTCCCACATACATAGGTTTATTAATCCCATGCACAAGCTCATTTAAAATTCCAAATATCTTATATTATCATTTATACCATCCCCAAATAAAATTAATAATATAAAATAATTCTTTTGATACCTCTTTGTAACATCCTAAATTAGGATCCACTAACAGGTTCCTTGAGACAACTCATTACATGAGATCAGGCACACCTCCCCATATTCCAGTGGCTACTAACTAGTAGTGAGGGTATAATGAAACACATGAGTAGAATATACCCTCTTAATCATATTAATCCACAATAAAGAAAATTTGTACAATGAGGAACTACACAAAAAATCATGCATTACCAAAAAATTTCCCAAAACTAGGTACATGCCCAGAACCAACTAGTAACCATTCCATGCCATATAGTGAAAAGTTTAATGGAAACCCAAAAAAAGACAAACATAATAATACCAAAAATGGGACTTGAAAATAGTTTTATTCTCCTCATACATACACATCCTTGTGCCCAAATCAACCCTCTATCATAGGGTCATTTCCCTTATCCTGACCTAAAACCATGATGTCTTCTCAAGTACCCAATGGAGGCCCAAGAAGGGTGTGAGTACAACTCAATAGTCCACCACCAAAAGTGTGTAAAAAATGTAAAATCTAATGTTGTGTCTACATAAGTATTGGTAATAGTAAAATTGTAAAATAGAAAAGGTTATGTCATTTAACATTTATTAGATCAATTACTTTCATTTCATTTTTCTATGTTTTATCCATTTTATTAAAACCTTCTACACCCCATTCTCGTAATTTGAGCCATGTGTAAAAGAAGTCATAGTTTAAAAAAATGGATTATCGGTTCATGAATCTGACCAATATTTAGAATTTCAGGTCCATACCCTTGGTTTCAAGAGCATTTGTTCATTCTTGGAATAGTTATTGTGAACAGGGGAGCCTAAAGCATCAATATGGTCTACATATGGTTTGGATCATCCATCAAACATCCCATTACCATATTTCATAATCACATAGGCTCATCATCATTAACCATTTTTGCCCATAAAACCATAATGGTTCACCATTTCCATTTAATAACATTCTAGTCTTTCTTTACCATTATCATGTTATCAATTTATAGAATCATCCCATTCTACCATTTAAACATATTATAACCATTAAAACATATTATAACCATTTATCACCCCATCCTATCGTTTTAAACATGATTATAATACCCATTAACCCATTATCACATACATTCATTTACCCATCAATAATTACTTAACTCTTTCAGTTAATCCAAACATATTTTTCCCATGTTATTAGGATAATCATGTTTAGCATGGGTTTAATATCATAAACCCTGAAATTTATCATTAAACATCCTAATTTTTCATATTCAAGGGATTGGTCCACCCCATCGGTGTTCATAGGCCTGATCAACTTATCCTCATCAGATCCCATGGGGATTATGAGGGTTTAAATTCATCATTCAGTTAACCCAACAACCATTCCCTACACAGGAAACAAAATATAAAATAATAATACTTCCTCACACAACCACAAACACATTCAAATAGGGAATCAGGACTATTGGATATAACTTATTGACCACCTACCTCGAGTTTGTAGATGAACACACTCTTAAACTTATCCCATGATTACCACTAAAAAAAATAAAATTCCAAACCAAAAACCTAATGAAAAACGGTATTAGGGAATTGGTAGATGAAAAATGTTTATATGAGGCCTATTCTAGAAAATAGAAGGAAATATGAGTGTTAGACTTACAAAAATCTTCAATCCTAACCCAACCACACTCCAAATAGACATGAATCGAAGGAGAATCATCCCTTGGATGCTTGGGTGGAGAAAGTTTGTAACATAGGTTGTTATAGGGTGAAATGGGATTAAAATAATTTGAGAGTTCATAAATTACAAGGGGGAAAATTTATAAATTACCCATATTTAATGAGCCACACATTTCGTCAAAACATGTGTGCACCACATTCCACCCACTGCCTAAAGGGGTCTTTGGTCAAATAGCCTCTTGGGATCCCATTCGATTTGAAAAACTGATAAGTGACCAAGAAAAATTGTTTTGTTGATGTTTGAAATGCTTTTATACTCCCCCATGCATGTTTTTTCAACTATGAATACTCCCCTATAGGCTTCATGGTTTTGGACCATGGATACTACTGACCATGCACCAAATATGAACCCTTCCCAGTTTTTCCTCTTTTCTTAATTCTTCATATCCTAAACACCCAGAACACCCTTGATCCATTCCATAATCTTACTAAATATTTCAAAAAATAAAAATGGAAGAGTTCAACCCAAAACAAAAATATAACATACCTCATTATTTTTTTGGGGACATATAGAAACAAACATCATTAAACAAATTTTTAAATGCATGGACATAGGAAATTTTTTTTCATTAGTCCAAGAGGAAATAAGATAGAAATTTCGATAAAAATATTTCCTTGATCATTTAAAGTAACAAATATAGGTAACTAGTAATAATACATAAAAGTTTCATAAATAACCATATAATAATAAAATATAATGTTTTTAAAGGAAAATATCCATATAATTTCCCGCAATAGAAATCCAAGAATAATCAATCCTGATTAATATTAGATTGGAAAAAAAGCCATTACCTGAAGTCCCATATTACTTCATATATGTTCAAATATCCTCTAAAAATATAGATTTATTATGAAAATATTATATAAACAAATTAATACAGAACATAATATGTACCATTCCATTTAAATTTTCAATTATCCTTTTATTAACAATTCTTCCTTAAAATGGACATTTTGGTGAAAACTAGTCCATTTTCCATGCATAATTAAGTTTAATGGTTTTGGTACTTGAACCTTAGTTATGGTTTCATCATATCTATAATATTAATCATTATATAAGTTTTATTTTTATTCTTTATATACACTTTTATAATAATTCATAAAAAGGTGTCATGAAAAATGAATTACATCCCTATGTGGAGATGGTAGTCCATAAGTATGCACAAGTGATGTTTTCACTTTCTATGGCTTAATAAAAATAAAAATAAATTATAATTTGACTTCAAAGAATCATTATTATGTCATTAACATTATATATATTCATTAAATTTATCCTTATTACCAACCATTTAGTGAGGAAATAAAAATTATTTACATCTCTCTTTGGAGGTGGTAGTATAAACGTACGCACGAGAGATTTTTCAATTTACAATGGATAGAAATGTAAGAAGGTAGATAAAATATTATAATTTAAAAATAATAATTATTTCTTAAATATCAAATATAGACATTAAATCTATCATAATAACCAACCATGAATTATGGTGATGGAAAATGAATCATATCGTTATAAAAAGGTGGTAGTCCACACGTATGCATGAGCGATACTTCTATATTCCATTAAATGAAATGATGAGGAAATAGTTGATCTATCATCATAAGAAAAATTAATTATATTTAATATAATGAATTAATTATTTTAGAATTTATACATTAAATTTAGATGAGGTAGAAGATTATAAAAAATTAAAAGTATTCAGTTAAGAGTTATACCTCTTCATTCAGAAACCTCCATTGAATTACACTTTATCCGTTTAAAGGATGGTATTATGATCCAAAAAATAAAAATAAGAAATATGGATTGATGTTAGGAATGTATTATGTTGCGTGTTTTTCAATATATTAGGCACCTGTATTATGATGAAGATGGAATAATTTTTATCCATTTATAAGGGTGTGAGAGGACACACTTTCATTTTTTCAAACTTTTAAAATATATTAATATATTACTAAAGTAAAGTGGCTCCAAAAATATAAATATTAAAATATAGGAAGTATAATGTTGAAATAAAATCAATAAATAAAATTAAAAATTATTATTTTTTATATTTTAAACCTTTTATCAAAGGATAACCCCCTCAGTAAACCTATTTTTAACCTTAACTACAGTAACACATTTTTACTATTTTTTCTATTCTATATAAAAAAATTAGTTGACTTTATTAAATTATATTAATTATTATGATTCCAAATACTGAATCTATTTTAAAATATACAATTTATATAAGTGGTATAAATTCATTTTAAAATAAGTGTGCAAAACGAAAAAAACAATCTTTGAACATATTTTTGACGAAGAAATGTTGTAATAAACATTAAATCTATATCCGGGTCATAATGAATACTTATCCAGATCATTAAGGTAAAATTCATATAACAATAAGATACAATTTAGATCTATACTCCATAGAATCTTACCAGTTCCTTAATGTATATCCATGAAATATGATCTTGTGATAAATCTTCTCTAATGGAAATAAAGTGTGTAGAATTCATAAGAAGATTGAATCAACCCAAATAGAATTATTCCATTAAGATATTTTAGGGATTATAATGAAAAAAATCCACGTTAATTTTTTTACCATTTTCATTATGGAATATGTAAGGGTTGTAACATCACATTTTACTATTGTCTCTCATCCTTAACTTACTAACTTACCATTCATCGACATATACACTCTACAATATCCCATTTCATGTTATCCCAACAAAAATACTCTTAAATATCTATAAATATTTTTAATTATGGAATCAATAGAGAATAATTTAACTTGAGATTTATCAAACATCACATAATTAATTTCTAGTATTTATGAGACACATATTCGGTTCTATAACCTTATCATTCAATAAAAATCATGGTTGAAATTCAGAACATTTCTCATATTTTTCTACAATTCAATGTCCTCCTTTTACACCTCTTTAATCATCAAATGGATGGATGGTTGAACATTCATCTGAGAAAGATATTATCTTTTTCAATTATTATTTATTTAATAATCTATATGCAATAAATCATTAATTTATTGGATCTCATTCAACACTCCTCATGGAATACCTATCATGTTCTTTCCATCTTAGTGCATATTTCATATTGGTCACCTTACCATGGTGGTAGTGTGCTGAGAAGTCATAATCATTAATCAACTCAAACCATTTCCTTTGGTGAATATTTAACTCTTTCAAGGTGAATATATACTTAATGATTTTATGATTGATATATATATCACTCCATTCACTATAAATATAATCCCTCTATATTTTCAGTGTGAAATTACTATTTCCAACACCAAATAACGTGTTAGGTAATTTCCTCAAAGATTTTCAATGTTCAAGGAGCATAATGTATCACCGTATCATTTTTTAAATAGGAGTAATCCTAGTACCTTCAATAATGAATCACTAAATATTACAAACCCATGTCCACTGTAGTGTAGGGTTAGCATAGGCACGCTGACCAACGATCATTTTAGCTCCTTAAAATTTTCCTCAAATATATATTTCCAAAGGAACATGGATCCATTTTATGTCAACATGATTAATAGATTAGATATCCATGATAAATATCGTAAAAATAATTTTTGGTATCCTTCAAAACCAATAAAACAATGGATAACAATTTCCATGATTTTTATAGTTCCTTGGTCAATAACTTTGTTCTTTGAAGGATCCACCAATATGACCAAAATTGAGATTATAAGACCTAAGAAAAAATGTTTTTCATAACCATACTTCTCAATTTCTGAATTTGCAATACATATTGTCTTTCCTTAAGGTCTTCAATATAATCCTCAAATGATCTTCATGATATTCCATTCCATTTGATTATATAATAACATCATATATAAATATATTCAAAAACATATCAATGTAATATATAAATATTGTATTCATTATATCTTTAAAGATAGTAGATGTAGGTTCTGGGAGCAGCGGAAGCGCATTGGTGGGCGTACCCAACATTAATTTTAGTGTTAGCAACGATCAATCTGAGATCTGTCACAATAATAAAACGTTGGATCTCCGGAATAGAACGAAGAATAAAAAAAGAAAGAGGGGAGTCCTGGAACCATATATAGGATCATCATATGTTGGTTATAATTAATTTAATTAATTGTCCAAAATTACCTTGATGGAATTATTTCTTCATTGACGTTTCTAGTCACGATCCAATGTGATCAGTCCTTGCGTTGTAGAGTCCAAGTGTAGGATTCCATTATAGGTGATCTACACATGCTCCACGTATCTTTGGACGTCGCCAAAGGGTTCTCCGGGTGCTAGCGTGGAATATTCTTCGCTTGTGATGTCCGCCTTCGATCGCCTTGATCCAGTGGTGGTAGATCTCTCTCTCATAGCTTGAGAGTGTTCTCGGTGGAAGAATAATTCTCTCTTGGCTTGAGAGATTTTCAAATTCGTTGTACAGAACCACAAAAATGGCTAGGCTAATGAGAAATATATAATTGTTATTTTTAATTACATAGAATAATAAAATGAATTAATTACCTGAAATCATTCATTCATTTAATTTAACTCTTAGTAATACCCCATGTCTAATAATAACAGTTTACAATTATTTTTATTAACTGACATGCGACCAAAAAATTACACCTAATATTACTAGTAAATAAAAAATATTTATTTCTCATAAATTTCTAGAAAAAAATACATGGCATGTATATTTAATATACACAGTGTGTAGTTTTATTTTTCCATTTTTCTTTATTTCCTCCACCATATTTATTATACCATGAATAAGGGATATTTATTTCTTAAATAAATATCACTACATAACTCGCTAATAAATATATTGTTTTTCCCACAATATATCCTCTTGAAAAACTAGTGAAAAAATAAATGTGATCAGTCATACTTAAATAATTATTAATCCACAATCAGGAATAATCTTTCTTTAACTTGTTAAATTAATATTTAACTGAGATACTAGGACACACTTTGTGTGGGAACCTCTAGGCATCTTTCTCAGTGGCATTAGGTGGATCCTGCCAAAAGTCCATGGTTAGAGTGTAGCAACACGCCAAGGCACCCATATAGACAGAATTTAATGCTACAATGACATGTCACCTCCTAAGAATGCTTATCATGTAATATAATCCCTTTGTCTCGATATCTCAAATCTAGCGGGTTGCAAGCTTGTGTAATCAACCCATGTGCTCAATAATTCTTTCTTTGACATTCCATAATTGAACTGTCCCAATACTCACCATGGCTATGGATTTATTTAGGCTATATCAATTCCATCAAAGGGCATAAGATATCTACTTCCATTATGGAACAGAAGGGAAAAATCCTTTCTCGCATTATCTATTAATGAAATATCACTCATGAAGCACCCAACATATCCTACCTCACTGTGAACAGTGTGTCGTCACAATTTTCATCAATACATATAAGTACACGATTTTTGACACCCATTAATAATAATCTTAAAGTTTAAGGACCAATACACATGTTCACAGTTAGGAAAATCAAATAAAACTATGAAATGTGGATTTTCTATTGGCGGGTCTTGTTCTAACTGTTGAGCAATGTATTGTTTTTAAACAAATCAAAATAATGTTTTTTAAAGGGGGAGATTATTTTAAATAATACTCTGTCTCTTTATGATGATTTTGATGCTCACAAATACCCTTAATTATTTACTAATTATTTCGTTGAGTATTTTGTAGGAATTTATTTTATATAACGAGATTTTATACTTCATTTATTCCGAGATCAATTTTAGCGTATTCTGGAATCACTGTAGCGCGAGATCAATTTTAGCGCGTACTGGAATCACTGTTCATACCCTACGTTGATGAACGTAACGTATGGATGAAAAGTTTACTTTTTATGTTATTTTGAAACGTATGGTTAATGAACCTTACGTTGTTGAAAAGTATGGAAGAAGAACATTACGTTTGGAAGGAACCTTACGTTTTCGTTGTTGAAAAGTATGGAAGAGAAACCGTACGTTAGTTTTCAGTGTTGAGTTTGTTTCTCAAAAGTATGGATCATCAACCTTACTTTTATAATCAACCGTACGTTCTTTGGAGAGTTGAAGCAAGACAAAGTATGGATGATCAACCCTACGTTTGAATGCTGAAGAGAAAGTATGTATGTTCAACCTTACGTTCTGAACCTTACGTTTGTGAACCCTATGTTTGGAGCCACGTCATCAACCCTACGTTTGGCGTCGGGATATTTTTGACAGACGATATTTCCTTTTGAATTAGTCAATCAAGCGGATTATTAGGCGGATTCCGAGCTGATTCTTAAATACGACTTTGACTGAATCAAAGACGGTTTACAACGGATTAATGTTTGATTTAAACGGAGCTTTTTATGCCGATTCTTCAGGGGAGTTACAACGGCTCTGTTATTTCATTTAATATCGCGAATCTAAAGGAGATTTTCATGGATCTATTTATGCGGAAGATTTTCTCATATTTGAATATATGTTCTATCTTGGAAACTTCGGAGATATATATATGCACGGGAAAGTGTGTGAAATATAGAGTTATTGATCTTTTTGACGAGCAAGAAAACAGAGACTGTGTGAAAGCGTTCTTTTCTGGTGATCGAGAAGAAGCGTAAGACCTTTATTACTGAAGGAAGATTTTGATAGCAGATTCACGTGTTCTACATCGACTACCTGTTGTGAATCTACTGCTGCTGAAGTTGTGAAGTTTCTGGTAATATCTATTGCAACTGGATCGACTCAGAACTGTTTTGATTACGGATCTTTATTTTCTGAAGACGACGATCTATCTACTGTCAATTGCATTCTGTTGCAATTGTGAAGAACAACTGGAGAAGTGTTTCTTTATCGAAACCTTTTTTTTGAGTGATCAGCTTCTCGTTCTAAACTGTGTGGGTTCGTGTTTGAACCAGGAAGGCTGTGTGTGCCTGAGTCTTGTAAAGGTGTCAACTGCCTGTACTCAGTTGTGGACGGGTCTGTGGAAACGAGGACCAGATAGTGAAAATCGCCAAGCTCGTGGATTTGAGCGTTGGTGGAGTGGACTAGGGGCCTTCTGTTCCCCGAACCACTATACATCCGTGTGTTCATGCTTTTACTTTTTCCGCTGCATATTTAATCGTGCAAAAGCATAGTGAACAGAATTTGTCTAAATTGAAGAGATTGTAATAATTTGAAAAAGACACAATTCACCCCCCTCTTGTGTATAATCCGTAGATTCAGATCCAACAATTGGTATCAGAGGAGGAGCTTCTTATTTCTAAAGTCCTATCAAGCTAGAAGTATTTAAAGATTATACATAGTGTATCATGGCTGATATGAGAGAGGGAATGTCAATGGTCAGAGCACCTTACTTTAATGGAGATAATTATGGCTGCTGGAAATCACGTATGATTATTTATCTGAAAAATCTTGGTTACAGAGTCTATTCAAAGATTCTGACTCCCTATGAAATTCCTGAAAATCCCGATACATGGAGTGCTGCTACAGAGGCTGAGTATGACATAAATTCAAAAGCTATGAATGCAATCATCTGTGGTCTAGGACCAGACGAATTTAACAGAGTATCTCAATGCCCGACTGCATATGAAATGTGGCAAACAATAGCTGTTGCTTATGAAGGAACAGATAATGTAAGACAGATGAGATATGCAACTGCTAAGTTAAAATTCGATACTTTCAGAATGATTGAAGGAGAGAGCATCACTCAGATGAATGGAAGA
This sequence comes from Viscum album, assembly GCA_963277665.1. Classification (NCBI taxonomy): domain Eukaryota; kingdom Viridiplantae; phylum Streptophyta; class Magnoliopsida; order Santalales; family Viscaceae; genus Viscum; species Viscum album. Next base: position 1,644,224,482 of record OY728131.1, on the reverse strand, counting down.
TTGACAGAAATTGTCAATAATATAACAGCTCTAGGAGAACCAATCAAGCAGGCTGATCAAGCGTTGAAGGTACTGAGAGTGCTTCCTACTCGATGGAATGGAATCTCTGCAGCAATCAGACAATCAACTTCTGTTAAAGATCTAACTATGAGAGAACTGATTGGTACACTGATGATGTACGAAGCTGAAATGCAAGATGAGGTAAATGAGCATAAAGTCTACATAAAAAGGGAAAATACTGCTTTGAAAGTGACTTCTCAACAAAAGGATAGAAAGATGAAGAACAAAGAAGTGAGTGCTAAATCAGAAAGCTCTGATTCTTCAAATTCGGATGAAGAACTGGCACAGCTAGTCAGAAAATTCAGAAAGTTTTATAGTAAGAAGAAAGACTTCAAGAAATCCTTTAAAAAGGATAGCAAGGAAGTGAGATGTTATGAATGCAAAAAGATGGGACATATCAGACCAGATTGCCCAAAATTGAAAGATGCAAAGAAGAAGAAATTCTTCAAAAGAGATGATTATGAGCAGAAAGACAAGAAAGCTATGAAAGCTACTTGGAGTGTTTCTGAAGACTCAAGTAATTCTTCTGAATCATGCTCAGAGAAGGAGGAAGCCAATTTAAAAGCAAATATGTGTTTCATGGCTGAAACTGATGAGGTACACTCATACTATTCCTCTGACTCAAATAATGAATCAAACTCTGAAACAAGCCTCTCAAATAAAAAACTTGCAGCTTACTGAAATATGCTTGAAGAAAGGTATGACTCATTATTTAATAAATATAAATCTATAAAGAACTTGTACAAAGCTATTTCAGATGAGAGAAATACTTTTCTAAAACAACATAAGGAATTAATTGACAAATACAATTCTGCTGAATCAAATAAAATTAATTTTGAATCAAAAATAAAAACTCTACAGGATGAAGTAGAATCTTATAAAACGGCTGCATTAATTTTTACAAAAGGAGAAAACACCTTAAATGAGATACTTGGAAAAACTGTAATTAAAAAGGAAAGGTTTGGAATTGGAAGTAAAGGAGAAAAACCTAAGTTATACAAAAATTATTTTGTTCCTAGCACTAAACAGGTTATTTGTAACTACTGTGGAACAAGAGGTCATATAGCTAAAAACTGTTTTCTAAGACAACCTCAGATATGTGGAATTAAGAAAGCTTATATTTCCAACGATCTATATGATTCAATCAATTTTAAGAAAACAAAGCAAATCTGGATACCCAGATCACTGCTTGCTAACACTCCTGGACCCAACAAAATATGGGTACCAAAGCAATTTGTTTGAATGTCTTTGCAGGTAGCAGGTCACCAAAGAAAGAAAGAAATATGGTATATGGACAGTGGATGCTCAAGACACATGAGTGGAACTTCAGCTAATTTCTCTTCTCTTACTCGAAAGGAAGGAGGACTTGTCACCTTTGGTGACAATGCCAAAGGAAAGATTATTGGTATTGGAACAGTTGGAGATCCAGAGACAGTCTCAATCAACAAAGTACTTTATGTACAAGGGTTAAAACACAATCTGATAAGTATCTCTCAACTCTGTGATGATGGATACACTGTTGATTTTACTAACAATAGTTGTACTGTTTCTAAAGATAAACTGTTTAAGTTTAGAGCACCCAGAACTGATAATGTTTATACTTTGGATTTGTATTCCTTGTGTAAACAACAAGTAAACTGCTTAACTGCTAATATAAGTGAATCCTGGATCTGGCATAGAAGACTTGGTCATTGCAATATATATGCTTTACATAAATTATCTAAGAAACATCTAGTTTCTGATTTGCCTAGTCTCAAATTTGAAAATGACAGATTCTATGATGCATGTCAGCTTGGCAAGCAACACAAATCATCATTCAAATCTGTTAATAAAGTTGCTACAACTAAACCTATAGAACTTATCCATATGGATTTGTTTGGACCTTCAAGAGTAGCAAGTTTAGCTGGTAAATTATATGTTTATGTATTAGTTGATGATTATTCTAGATTTACTTGGATTTTCTTTTTGAAATTTAAAAGTGAAGCTTTTAGTTTATTTGAAGGTTTTTGTAAATCTATTCAAAATGAAAAAGGTTTTAATATAATCTCATTGAGAAGTGATCATGGTGGAGAATTTGAGAACCAGGAATTTAGTTCCTTTTGCTCAAACATGGGTATTAAACACACCTTCTCTGCTCCAAGAACACCTCAACAAAATGGGATTGTAGAAAGAAGAAATAGAACTATTCAAGAAATGGATAGAACTATGTTAAATGAATATAGCCTACCTATATATTTCTGGGCAGAAGCTGTTAATACAGCTTGTTATATAATGAATAGAATTTTAATAAGACCTATTTTGAAAAAGACACCCTATGAACTATGGAATAACAGAAAACCTAAAGTAAATTACTTTAAAGTTTTTGGATGCAAGGTTTACATCTTGAATACCAAAGATAATCTTGGTAAATTTGATCCAAAATCTGATAAAGGTATTTTCTTAGGATATTCTGCAACCTCCAAAGCTTATAGAGTCTATAATAAAAAGTCAAGGATTGTTGAAGAATCAGTTCATGTGAAATTTGATGAATCTGATCCTTTTGAGAAAAGGATAGAACAAATAGATGAACCTGATTCTAATGAAAACATGAGACCTGAGAATTTAAAGAATGATTTTGAAAATGATATAAAAGAAATTCAGTCCAATTCAGAAGAACATGATACTGAAGAGCCTTTGAATGTAATGCCTAGACAGTCTAGAACCTTAAAGAATCACCCTTTAGAATCTGTGATAGGTGACTTAGAGACTGGTATTCAAACTAGAAGAAACCTTGGAAACATAGTTGAATTCTCTGCTTTCCTATCCCAACAAGAACCTAAGACCATAGAAGAAGCCTTAGATGATGAGAGCTGGGTAATAGCAATGCAAGATGAATTGAACCAGTTCAAGAGAAATAAGGTTTGGGAATTAGTTGAAAGACCACATGATTATCCAGTAATAGGAACTAAATGGGTCTTTAGGAATAAACAGGATGATCAAGGGATAATAACTAGAAATAAAGCAAGATTAGTAGCTAAAGGATATAATCAAGAAGAAGGAATAGATTATGATGAGACCTTTGCACCTGTAGCCAGGTTAGAAGCCATTAGAATCCTTTTAGCCTATGCATCTTATATGAATTTTAAATTATTTCAGATGGATGTTAAATCTGCCTTTTTAAATGGTTATTTAATGGAGGAAGTTTATGTTGAGCAACCTCCTGGTTTTGAAAATTCTCAAAAACCAGATTCTGTTTTCAAACTTACTAAAGCTCTTTATGGCCTTAAACAAGCACCAAGAGCTTGGTATGAAAGACTAAGTTCTTTTCTTTTGAAAAATGATTTTACTGTTGGACTAGCAGATCCAACACTCTTTAAGAAAACTGTGAAAAATAATGTTTTGTTGGTTCAAATTTATGTTGATGATGTAATTTTTGGATCGACCAATAAAATTCTTTGTCATGAATTTTCAGAATTAATGCAAAAAGAATTTGAAATGAGTATGATGGGAGAATTAAATTTCTTTTTGGGTCTTCAAATATTTCAAAAAGATTTTGGAAATGTTTTAAATCAATGCAAATACATTACTGATTTACTTAAGAAATTTGGACTTGAAAACAACAAGACATTTACAACTCCTATGTGTACTAATATAAAACTTGATTTGGATGAAACTGGAAAATCAGTGGACAACAAGTTATATAGAGGTATGATTGGTAGTTTGTTATATCTTACTGCTAGTAGACCAGATATAATGTATTCAGTATGTCTTTGTGCTCGATTTCAATCAAATCCCAAAGAATCCCATTTAACTGCTGTTAAACGAATTTTTAGATATTTAAAAGGTACTATTTATCAATCTCTGCTTTATCCAAAAACCTCTGATTTTAATTTAATTTCATATTCAGATGCTGACTTTGGAAGCTGTAGATTAGATAGGAAGAGTACTTCAGGAACATGTCACATTTTAGGAAAGTCTTTAGTATCATGGTCTAGTAAGAAACAACACTCAGTTGCCCTGTCAACAGCCGAGGCAGAATATGTGTCTGCAGGTAGTTGCTGTGCACAGGTGTTGTGGATGAAAAACACTCTTATGGACTTTGGATTAAATTTCAATAATACGCCTATTTTATGTGATAATACTAGTGCAATTAATATTTCAAAAAATCCTATTAGTCATTCTAGAACTAAGCACATTGATATAAGACATCACTTTTTAAGAGATCATGTGTTAAAAAAGGATATATTTTTAGAATTCGTAAATACAGAAAATCAATTAGCAGATATTTTTACTAAACCACTTCCCACGGCAAGGTTTGAATTTATTAAGGGGGAGTTAGGTTTATTTAATTTTAAATAGTTTTTTTTTTCTCTCTTTTTCTTATTCTGTTTTCGAATTCTGTTTAATTTTTTGTTTCCCGCTATAAGTAATTTTATTTTGTTTTAAATAAAAGTAATGATTAGTGATTACACGGGAATCAAGGCTGTCAGAACCGTTTCACCTTCTAAACTGTTTCACCTTTTTCGGAAACCCTTTCGAAAACCTAAAACCGCACATCTACTCCAAAACCCTTTTCTGAATCTTCAAACCCTAAACTTACGAACCTTCAGAAATCGTTGTTGAAATGGCAAAGACTAAGCGTCCAGATGAAGCCGAGAGCAGTGCTGCAAAGAAATCTAAAGTAGTTGGTCGGAAGATACTGCAAGGTAAAGTCATCGATTTAGAATGGCTGTTTGAAACTAATTTATTGTTGAAGCAAGCGCTATCGTTTCAAAGCCTTGAGCAAGCTTTTAATAGTGAAAATTCTGAGTTTCTTTATGAGGCAGAAATGAGACATTTCTTTAGAACTGTTCAGTTTAGCCTTGGAGATACGGAGGACAGTTTGTTGGCTCAAATAGAGGATAAGGACTTTTCCATATCATCTGTAGAGATAAGTCAAATTCTTAACTGCCCTCATGAAGGAGTTTTTCATTTCGATTTACGGAATATTGGAGATTCTGTACATAAGTCTGAAGACATTATGTCTTTTCTGTTTGGAACCAAAGTGATAAAGAAGATGTTTATTAAAGATTTGGAGCCTGATCAGAAAATCTTAGTAAAGTTTGTTCAGACTGGTTTAGCACCAAGGATGGCTGAGATGGAGAAAATTCTGTACCCTGACATGTATATAATGTATCTTTTGATGAGTGATATTAAGTTTAATTTTCCTCGATTTATGATAAGATATCTGAGATACTGCTGTCAGAGTGAAGCAAGAATGACCTTTTTTCCATATGGAAGGTTCATTTCTTTGTTTTTATTTAAAAGAGGAATGATCAGATTGGTAAGTGCTGGGGTGAAATGTCACCACAGTAATGTTTTTAATGCTGGAACTTTGAGGAAAGTGGGATATTTCTGGAGCACAATTAAAGGAAAACTCTTACCTGTTGGAGCTGAGGAAGACTCGGAGAGTGCTCAGGCTCAACCGGCTAAGTCCAAAGAGGGACAAGCAGAATCAAGGATTAGTACAGTGGCAAGGAGAATTCGCTTTGAGATGGAGGAAGTTGAGGAAGAGAGAAGTCAGGAAGGACTTCAATCTAGAAGGAAGAGGTCAATTGATGAAGAAATTATCTCTCCTGTCTTGAAATCTTCTGAACCTGTAATTTCTTATTCATTTGTGAGAGAAGCTGTTGTGGAGAGGACTGCACCGATAGAGGAACCAGTAGCTCAACCGAAAATTCAGCTAGAACCTCAAACTGCTGCTGTGGCTGTTGAAGAAGCAATTCCACAAGAACAACTTATGGAGGCAGTGCCTGGTGAAGAAGTGGCCCGACCTCAAGAAGTTCATGAAAATATTGTTCTTGATCATTCAGTAGAAGTCAGAGAGACTACTGTTCGTGATGAACATACTTCTGAAGCTAATACAGAAGTACTTCAGGAAGAATTTTCAGTGGAAGAATTTCAGGCTTCAAAAGCTAGTTCAGTGGATCAACCTTGTCAGGACAAGGACAAAGAACAATCAGATGCAGATTCTTTACCACTTGCCTTGCCTCATCAACCTATTTCTGAACATGAGAATAGAGCACAGGGTGCCCCTGATTTGAGAAAAGAAAAAGTTGTTGAGTTGTACAAGCGTATCTCTCAGTTGGAATCTGAGAATGATAGTCTCAGAAATTCTCTGAACTTAGAGCAGTTGAAGTTTCAGAAGCTGAAAGAATGTACTGTTTCAAGACAGGAAGTAGATTTATTTAAAACTGATATGTTGCATGCTGTTGATCAGTTGAAATCAGAGATGGTAACGAAAGATGATTTGTCTGAGATGAAAATTTACATGGAGAATAAATTTGAATCTGTTGCAAATAGTGCTGTGAGTGGATCAGGTTCTTCACCTGATTTGATTCGAAGATTTCAAGCAATTACTGGAGCACTGAGCAATATGAGTGACAGATTACACGATCTTCAGTGTAATAGTGCCCCTTTGTCAGTTTTGCTAGATAATCAGAAATTTTTGGTAGATCAGTTGACATCTGGAGAGCAACCGATTAGGATTCTTTTGAATCAGTTATCAGAAAAGCTGGCTCTTTTTGTTGAAAAAGAAGAAAGAATGCATGAGTTTTTCAGAGTTAATTTGATTGAAGATATTCATATGACTCAGGAGAATAGGGATCTTATCATCAAGTTAGGAGATGGGATGATGAAGAGGCTCAGAGAACAGTTTACAGAGATCAAGACCGTAATTCAAAGGAGATAGACACCTTTTTCCCTGTCTTATCCCTACACCTTGATTCCTCTGTATATCACTGTCGTTTTTATATAATAGCTTGTGAATTAAAATTCTTTTCTTATCTTTTTTGTTTTGTTATTTATTGATTTATGATTAAGTTAGCCAGTATACAAAATTCACTTATTCATATCCAGTTAATTATAGCATTTACTTATAGTTAAGTGCAATATTGAATGTGTTCAAATCCGTAATTTTTCATTCTTTTTGATATCACAAAAAGGGGGAGAATTTGGATAAACACAACATTTAAATTCATTCGTTTCCTATGAAGAAATTTGGATATATAGGAGCTTTTGGATATATACGACATTTATCTTTTATCTATTTGAAAATTTATTTTTATGGGAGAGTTATGGGGGAGAAATTTTATAGTTAAATATTGTTTTAATCCTTTCAAAATTCTAAAATTTTATAAAACTTTTTTTTCCAATCAAGATTGCAATTAAATTAGTTCTATTATTTTATGGGTTTTGTGATCATCAAAAAGGGGGAGATTGTTGAGCAATGTATTGTTTTTAAACAAATCAAAATAATGTTTTTTAAAGGGGGAGATTATTTTAAATAATACTCTGTCTCTTTATGATGATTTTGATGCTCACAAATACCCTTAATTATTTACTAATTATTTCGTTGAGTATTTTGCAGGAATTTATTTTATATAACGAGATTTTATACTTCATTTATTCCGAGATCAATTTTAGCGTATTCTGGAATCACTGTAGCGCGAGATCAATTTTAGCGCGTACTGGAATCACTGTTCATACCCTACGTTGATGAACGTAACATATGGATGAAAAGTTTACTTTTTATGTTATTTTGAAACGTATGGTTAATGAACCTTACGTTGTTGAAAAGTATGGAAGAAGAACATTACGTTTGGAAGGAACCTTACGTTTTCGTTGTTGAAAAGTATGGAAGAGAAACCGTACGTTAGTTTTCAGTGTTGAGTTTGTTTCTCAAAAGTATGGATCATCAACCTTACTTTTATAATCAACCGTACGTTCTTTGGAGAGTTGAAGCAAGACAAAGTATGGATGATCAACCCTACGTTTGAATGCTGAAGAGAAAGTATGTATGTTCAACCTTACGTTCTGAACCTTACGTTTGTGAACCCTACGTTTGGAGCCACGTCATCAACCCTACGTTTGGCGTCGGGATATTTTTGACAGACGATATTTCCTTTTGAATTAGTCAATCAAGCGGATTATTAGGCGGATTCCGAGCTGATTCTTAAATACGACTTTGACTGAATCAAAGACGGTTTAAAACGGATTAATGTTTGATTTAAATGGAGCTTTTTATGCCGATTCTTCAGGGGAGTTACAACGGCTCTGTTATTTCATTTAATATCGCGAATCTAAAGGAGATTTTCATGGATCTATTTATGCGGAAGATTTTCTCATATTTGAATATATGTTCTATCTTGGAAACTTCGGAGATATATATATGCACGGGAAAGTGTGTGAAATATAGAGTTATTGATCTTTTTGACGAGCAAGAAAACAGAGACTGTGTGAAAGCGTTCTTTTCTGGTGATCGAGAAGAAGCGTAAGACCTTTATTACTGAAGGAAGATTTTGATAGCAGATTCACGTGTTCTACATCGACTACCTGTTGTGAATCTACTACTGCTGAAGTTGTGAAGTTTCTGGTAATATCTATTGCAACTGGATCGACTCAGAACTGTTTTGATTACGGATCTTTATTTTCTGAAGACGACGATCTATCTACTGTCAATTGCATTCTGTTGCAATTGTGAAGAACAACTGGAGAAGTGTTTCTTTATCGAAACCTTTTTTTTGAGTGATCAGCTTCTCGTTCTAAGCTGTGTGGGTTCGTGTTTGAACCAGGAAGGCTGTGTGTGCCTGAGTCTTGTAAAGGTGTCAACTGCCTGTACTCAGTTGTGGACGGGTCTGTGGAAACGAGGACCAGATAGTGAAAATCGCCAAGCTCGTGGATTTGAGCATTGGTGGAGTGGACTAGGGGCCTTCTGTTCCCCTAACCACTATACATCCGTGTGTTCATGCTTTTACTTTTTCCGCTGCATATTTAATCGTGCAAAAGCATAGTGAACATAATTTGTCTAAATTGAAGAGATTGTAATAATTTGAAAAAGACACAATTCACCCCCCCTCTTGTGTATAATCCGTAGATTCAGATCCAACACTAACAATATCCTCTTAGACATTACCAAGGGCACACACCATGACAAGGTCCCTCAATGTTTTATGAGTCCTCACCCCTAAGGGCCTATATTATTTTTGTCCCCCAAATAACATCATCCTACCATAGAACATATATTCACAAACAATGTTATGTCACTTTTAGGTTCTCATCATAGTAGGGATTTTCTATGACACATTAATGCAACAACAATCCTTAGGACATTATCACATGTATTGTCACACAGAAAAACAGTATAGATATGATAACATATTTATTAATAAATAATGTATATATTATTTGGTTCTATTCCACCATCACCAACATACTACCACTTGGACTGAATCCAACTGCTAACAACCTATAACCCAATAGCGCTCACACGATATTCATGCTTCTGATGAGATATGCCTTTAGTCATGGGTTCCACCTCATTCTCTTCTGTGGACACTCTAATCCCTGAAACTTCACACCTTTGATAGAAATCTCTCAAAAGGTGATACTTTTGAAGTATGTGCTTTTTCCATTGATGTGACCTTGGTTCTCTTGTAAGATCCACTGTTGCGGTATTATCACAATACAATGGGATATGATCTTTAATTCCAAGCACCAAATCAAGCACTTGAAAAATGTTATGAATCCAAACAGCTTCCTTGGCTGCATCAGAAGCCACTGTATATTCAGACTCCGCTATAGAATCAATGACAACTGGTTTCTTTGAAATCATCCAGCTCACAGCTACTCCATTGAGACAGAAAACATATCCATATTTAGACTGTTTCTGACGCTTTTGCCGAGGCGCAAACGTCTGTCACGTTCAGGGGAGGTCATTTCTATTCTACTTCCTCGCATTCCCTCTTTCCAAAGGCGGTTGGCATCCATTCCTTGTTCATGTACATTTTCTCCTTGATCGAAATGGGATGATGGGATGTTGTTTCTTCCTTCCATGGATTCCTCCTCGGAATTCATCACCTAGTTTGGGTCTCCCTTATAGATTTATTACGTTGTTCATGGAACTCTTCCTGGTGCCATATTTTCATGGACACCAGTTAATTATGCTGCTTATATTAGGACATTACAAGTGGTCTGGTCAGGGCAGCAAGCTTCGGTTAGGGGAGTAGTCATGCTGGGCATCACTGGCGTGTCTGGACTCTGGGGAATTTGCGTGTCTGTCTTTTTCCCTTATTATAGGACTTCTCGAGGGTGCGAAATCGCAAGGCATCCCACGTAGTTCAGGATGGTGTGTGTCGAAGAACAGGCATGAAGATGGACCAGGGGTCCGATGCGTGACAGGATTCAACCTCATGAGTCTTCCTACGTACCATGCCTTGACATGGATCAAAGTCCTCGTAGTTCGATTAGAAGAGGGGTTGTTGAACCGACATGAAAGGGGTGTCGGAAAAACATGTTGGTGGGCTTGAACCTCATGGTAGATTCCTACGTACCATATCTTGAAATGGATCAATGTCCCCGTAGTTTGGGTGGGTGGGTGTGTCACCGAACTGACATGAAGATGGACAAGGGGTCCGATGGGTGTTGGTTTTGAACCTCGTGAGGCTTCCTACGTACCATGCCTTGACATGGATCAAATTTCCTGTAGTTCGGGTGTGCAGTTTAGCATCATGTAGGACAGGGGGCATTTGGGGAATACACTCTGAGGCAGCCCAAGGTGTGTCATGGTCGGTGCTCACTCTAATCTCACGGGAGTCAAACTCAGTGTGAGAAACAAGAGGTTGCAAGGACCTAACGATCACGTCGCGAATGGTGCTTCCGTGGGAAGAGAAGAGTGGGCTTATGGGTTGAGTGGCCTAATGTGTCAGGACGTACTCCAGGATGGAGGCAAAAATGTGACAAAGTGCAGAAGGAGAGGGACTTGGGACCAAATAAAGGAGGATCCCCATACCTTATCACGTCTTTCGTTGGCCATGGGGACCGAAGATGAAAGGAGGGAGCACTGTTCCCCACCACACCCTGGGCTGGCCTTGGCATCGAGGGAGTGGGGAGGAATAGGGGCGATGCCTCCTGGAAGAAAGGTTAGGGGCTTACACCAAGGTGGATTCCCTTTCCCACGAACAAACGCCACTCCCAGAAGGAGGATATCATCCCATGTAGAGACCAGGGGGCGTGGAGAATGTCCATGTTGGGGACACCCCACGTGAGAGGCACGAGGCGATGTCACAGTTTAACGCCATGTGTTGAGGATGAAGGTTCTTGGCAGTTTAACATCCTATAGCTTAGACGAGGTGGGTTTACTCTGCACCCCTATGAATTACATAATTGGTACCCTCTGCTCCTTGTGGGAGGGAAGGTACTGACAATGCGGTGGTAAAGGGGGGTCGCAGAGCGAACCATCAAGGGGACCAAATTAGCGTGGATATGAGAAGAAGAAGTATCCATTAGCATTCCTATGTGAAGAAACATTAGGAAAATAAATGCTATGGGCGGTATCATCTAGGGGACTTTGAAGTCACATCGTGAAAACCTGGAGGGTCGCACGGGAGAAGGAATTTCCAAGTAGAGGGGTTCATAGGCAGTGGCCTCGAGAAGCAAGGTTTCTCTACGTGGTGGAGGGCACTTGCGAAGGGGTGTTCTTCGTGAAGTGGGGTTCCATAGCCTTAGCATGGGGCAGAGGTTCCAATGGTATGTGCTTCGTGATGTGGAAAGGTATTCGCAGAGAACTGCCTCGCAGAGCACAAGCACCTCAGGAAGTGAAGTGTCGTGAAGCAGTGTGATTTGTGAAGTACAGTGACCCTACCTTCGCATGTGGATCATTTCTACATGAGCAGTGTTTTGAGAAGTATAAAATCTCTGTGACAACATAGTTCCCCTTGGGGATCCCCTTCCTTCGTGAAAGCCCTTAGTCTTTTCAAAATTCATCCCTCTCAGAAGAGGGAATAAAAACGAGACAATGGGGATGCACCTCGCGAAGCAAAACTACCTCGTGTAGCTCATGATTCACAGAGCTAAGGGTGCATCCCGATTTGGGAGAATGTAAGTTGAATGGTCATATTGTTCGTGCTTTGGGATCGGGGGAATCCTGGAATTTATAGTCAAGAGGCTCCGCAAAGCAGAGCTTACTTGTCACAAATAGGGCTTCGGTAGCTTTACGGCGGGGTGCGAATGTCAGTGGAGTTTGTAAAGGGTTCGACCTCCTTGATTCACGGTGGGTTTGTGAACATCAGAGGTGTTCGTGGAGCATCCCTTCTCCCTCGATTTGTGGCGGCCACATTGCTAGGGGGGACTCCGCGAAGTGGTTTCGCGAGGCCAGTCGTGGGGCCTCTTTCTCAACTTTATATTCTTCCAACCTTTTGGCGCCAAAAAATGCCCCCCCCATCAGAAATGGAGCCGCGGAGAAATCAAGGGTCGATGTCAGAGGTTCAATCACCAAAATCTTCAGTCATTTACAGAGATGGATCAGAAAGAGGGCCCACGAGGTGGACAACCGACGTGCAGGATGAGCACGCCGCGAAGCTCGGCGTGATCTGGATGTGCCGTGAAGTGCCAAAGGCTACTACCTATAAAGGAGGTTGAACTCTCTTTTTTCCTTTCCCTTATCTGCGATTTTTCCTTTTTCTCTCTCGATTCACGTAGCTCCGCGTACTTTGTGCTTGCTCTCTGCGAATCGGGCTTCATGGCGAACCGTGATTCTTTGACTCCATGACAGTGCTGTGCGAGCGTGAACCTGCAGGCTGAGGCCAGGCTCCATTATTTGGATTTGAGAAAGAGCTCCACGATTAGGCTTCATGACCCGAGCTGAAAATTGTCCATGTTTTAAAACCAAATGGCCCATCAAGAATCTTTCCAGGGGGTGTTTGTAGATTCCGCCCAGAGGGATGAGATGGAAAATTGTCTAGACCTAAGAGAGTTGGTCCGTAGCCACTCGGACCATAATTCATTGATGGAGATTCTATTAGAGATCCAGAATAACTATAGATTTTGCAGAAGGCTTCCCTTGTATGGCTTTAGGCCGAGGGATGATGTCTTCATTCTTGAGGCGAGTAGGGAAAAACCGGTATGCTAGTTCAAGAATATGTCGTGCCAGTGCCAATGGTTCAGGGCGGCTGATGGTCATGCGTAGGAGGACATCAAACCCATTGTTGTTGACTGCCTATACAACCACCTGAACAAATTGATGGACAGGCATTGCACCTGGAGATGTCTCCCCCTCTTTACCACACAATACTGAAGGCAACCTTGAGGGATTCGAAGAAGGGGTGGTCCGAGAAGTGGGACCTTTACCAGGGCGGCAACTTCACAGTTGATTGGGCATGGTCTTATTGGGTAGGCGCCTATAGTGAGGACTTTGGAGGTGAGATGAGGAGAGTGGGTTTGTATGAGGTGGCCTAGGCCTCCCAATTCCACATATATCAACCGAAACAGCTGATGCCAGAGCTGTTGAGCAGATGGACGCCTAGGACAAACACTTTTTATCTGCACCATGGGGCGGTCGGCAAAAGTCTGTGGGATGTCCATTAGATTTTGGGGGTCCCAATATTGGGGGCTATGCACCATGAGTTCCTCCCCGTCATTAGTGTGTGGGAGGATCCAGAGCAAATGTCGCGGATGGCGATGGCACTGATGGGGCTGGTCGCCTGGGAAGACAAAAAAGCATTAAGAGACATCCACTTTAGGTGGTGGTTCAAGCAGTTCCTGAACATTCCTGTGGATCGAGAGTTTCTGACAAGTCATTGGACATGCCGAAAGGGGGCTTAACGGGGCAAGGATCACTCGTATTAGCGGATCTTGGAGGACAACCAGTGGAAGAACTCGGGTTTCTGTGTCAATACTGAACAGCAGTCAATAGTCAGGCTGGCGGCGTTTATCGCGACCCTTATCTGTGGTTGGATCCTACCAGTGAGGGATACTAACATGGTGCTATGACCTAGTATATTTATCATGGAATCCATGTTGGCCACAGAATGGAAGGTCAATCTGGGAATTCCAATGCTTGACAGATTGTACAAGATGCTATGTCATGTTAGCGAGGGAAAAATGCCACATTGGATATGTGGTCCCTTCCTTCTTTTGTATGGGTGGATCGCGGCGCACATCAGGGGGTTTTATAAATATCTCAACCCTATTTCGCCTATGGGGTCAAACTTCCACTTATTCATTCTAAATGCTACCGGGAGCTTTCCAGTCAAATTAAACATACTGTTGGTACTAAATCGGGTGCGGAAGGTGGATGAGTTTACCTTTCACCCATCCTCATTGCCAATAGGGGTACTCACCGATGATGGTCGGGGGACGGAGGAGCCCTGGGCCTATCTCCTAACCTTTAGAGGTGGAGTCTTGGTAGAAAGGGTGGACCGCGAGCCTCTTTTCGAGCCTTACACCCCACACCGTTTTGCGAGGAAATTATTGTGCGTGTAGCGACTGACTCCGCGAGTCTACTAGGAGGTTTTCCATAAGGATAACCCGTGTGTGATGAGGCAATTGTGGATCATGTCCACATGGGAATATGGGAAAATGTGGAATGCATTGCCTCTGCCTACTGCCACATTCGGACTGGTGAAGGAGTACACCATATATTGGGAGGAAGCTTATCCGGGGGAAATGCTGAAGTAGCCAACTGTTCGAGCTGGTGAGGACGGGCCTTCCCTATCTTGAGGTCGGGTTAGGAAGGAGATAAGGGCCTCTTGCAGTGGCAGGGCTGCCATGGCGACGAGACCTGTATCAGTTGAGGGTGAGGCAGCGGTGGTGGATCCAACAACGGTAGCAGATCCAGTAGTCCAAGGAGAGAAAACCATCCAGAGGGTCGGCCACCGAGGGAATTCTATAGGATATCTACTCATGCCCCAGGGAAACGGCTGCTCCATATCGACATGTCAAAGAATTCCATTTTCCCGGAGGACTGGCACATCTGGGATGTAAACCGGAAATTTCTCAGCCCGCCTGAGATGTGGCCACACCTGAACCGTCTCAGGATGGATTTACATGGTATAGGCCATGTCTGGGCCGGTTTCGAATTATCTCTGGTGGAGGCAAAGCAATATCTGGATGATCTGGAGGACATCGTACATTCCAGTGGTGCCCCTCATCTAATGACAGACTGGGTGAGGGTACTGCTGGATCAGATGGTTCCCCCACAGCTGTCGACCACTAAGCTAAGAGAGGGCTTCCCCCTACCAGAAGAATCAGACAAATACTCTTGGGGGGATGAGGCTGGTGGTTGGAGTCCGTTGGAGGAAGGAGAATTCTGTGATCAAGACTCGGGTCTTGACGATTTTACGGAGGCTCTCGAGGTAACATTCCATGTTTCTTCACTCAGGGTCTGATCTCTGGTCATTATGGATTTCTTACCAATATCTGAACTGCGCAGGTGGAACTTGTGCACAAAACACATTCTCGCCCCTCGGTGGGTGCTAATGCAGGACCCTCGGAACCTGCACCTATGGCCGCGTCTAGTTCTGTGCCTGGTAGGGCTAGGACACTCGAGGTGGCTCCTCCAGAATCTCCAGACCTTTTGACAATATACATAGGTCCACACTTTGGGGTCATGTCAACATCAACTCAGGAGTGGCACTAGGAGTTCGATCTCTATAATACCTCACCACTGAATTCATTACTTTCACACGTTGATCATGCCAACTGACATTTATTATCTTCTCTATCACATACAGTTCTTCGAGTGGCATG
Organism: Viscum album; assembly: GCA_963277665.1. Lineage (NCBI taxonomy): Eukaryota > Viridiplantae > Streptophyta > Magnoliopsida > Santalales > Viscaceae > Viscum > Viscum album. The sequence continues at coordinate 1,644,208,879 of OY728131.1, read as the reverse complement.
GGCCACTCCGGCGAGGTTCGTTAGGATTTCTAGTGGCGCCCCTCCTAGGGGCATTCTAGTAATAGTGTAAATAGTTACCCATCCCACCCGAGATGTAGTGCTCCCTATCATTAGAGGGATCACTAGTGGGGTCGTGCCCGAGTTCATCGAGGTGGGGTCCAATGAAGAGGATCGACCGCTCAACTGAAGTCCGTCCATGACTAATCTAATTCCAGATTTTGTGCCTGATCCAATTCCAGACACAGATCCCGCTAAATATTTCTTATGTGCGTATTCGGCATACGAGCCTGCCAACCGCGTAGACTGGGATGAGACAGCCTCTCACGAAGAGGACAACGATATAGTCCACCGCCAATCATGGAAACTGATTGTGTGCCTTATCAAAAATACCCCCAGGCATTATGGTTGGATGATATGGAAAGACTTATGTTGCGGCTGTGCGAACTATGTGCTGGGGGAGTGGATTCCTAGTGCCCTCATCTGCTCATCCGAGATCTTATGGCAGAGAATATCTGGGAGTATGATCATGGCCTCAACGTAGGCTGGCAGCAGAGGAAGGAAATGAACATCAAGAAGCTCCGGGAGGCTGAACATTAGGTCCAACGGCAACATATCTGGGTGGATGAGGACTTAACCTCTCTTAACAAACAATCAAAGCTGATCTCGCGATTGAAGGCCCACCTGCCAGAGGCAGAAGAGCGTATGAGGAAAGCTTCCTAAGAAATGGCTGTCATTCAGGCTGACGTAGAGCGGGCCCAAACTGAGGCTGATGAATTGCACCCATTGCTGCAAAGGAGGTGTGGGAGTTGATCCTGTTGCAGAAAATCTTGGGCACCACACGTAGGTGGGTGGTGGAACTGCAACTCTCTTTTGCCGAGGTCAACCCGTCCATGAGAGGGATAAACCCCTAAGTGTTGTAAAGACCACAAACTCTCAAATGTACTTTCATGTTTTTATTTATTTGATTCCATATCATACATAATTTTCTTTATCAAGTTTGGATTCATATGCATATTTTATATTCGTGAAATGACCAGTAGTCAGTCACAATGCTCACGCGGGTCAAGTCCAATGTGAGAAACAAGGGGTGATCACCACTCTATTCCATATGAACATAATGTGTCGAATAAGCATCGATTATATAGGGTATAGGTAACCAATTAGGATATTCCAGAAAGACATGGAAGAGACCCGATCAGAGGATTAGGACCTCAGAAAAATCGACGATCCGTTCTTTCGGTGTGCTCTAGTGCACGAGTGGGGTAACGCCAATGGCATTGGTATTAGTCCGAAAATAGGGAAGTGGAAGGTGTGAATCACAATACTCAAAATCCAGAACACTATGGGGGTGACGTGACAATAAAGGATAACCATTGACCATGTTCGAAACGTAAAATCCTTGTTGCGTTATCCTAGAGTGAGGACGACTCATGAGGGCCAACCTCTGACCATATTCAAAACACGGGGCTTGGCACAAAATTCCTTCCATTTGTCTTCCAGGACATTGGCCCAAGATAGTAGTCAAGCCATAGGCCGAGAATCCATACTATTAGGGGGTTCCTCCAGACGTGAAAGAGGATGAGGGTCTGAATAAAGGGAACACAAAGCGTGAAGGGTGGAGTATTGGTTTGTTCAAAAAGGATCTAATAATCTTGAAATTATTCCATCTTGGTGTAAGTACACTAGACGTTTCATCAGTTGGATCATGGATCATTCATTCTTTTAGACAGATCTTCTTTGGAGAGGGATTTGTCGCTTCCCAATGTCATCCTGGGGCATCATGAAATTGTTCATGGTGGATTTACAGTTGTACGGCTCCCTACGGGGGGTCCAACCAGGAGGCCAGAAAGGGGAAAGAATAGGATTTATGATTCATGGGGGTTGAACCCTAATCAACATTGGGAGTCGAGTCATTTCCCATAGGTAGATCATAGTTTAGGGTCGTAGAACTCAGACCATAGATGGGAAGAAATGCGGGACACTCATATTGGGTAATTACAAAAACTCGACGTGAATGGGAACCAGGGGTTCCGACCACCACGTGTTCCTTGGAGAGGTTTTAGGTCAGGGGACCGAAAACGAGAGTTGTGCTAGGCCTGAGGAAAAATGAAAAGGCGTTCTTATGTACCCCAAGAGGATAGGGATCATGCTGCACGCAGTTCTTGAGGTGGGTGAGGGTGTGGCCTTTGCACCAAGAGAAGAGGTATTTGATAAATCTTGTTTGTACATTACGGTCAGTGTTTTTTTTGTGAAGCGACAGGCCTAGTGTAGCAGGCCCTGTCATCACCACAAGAATCAAGCTGTTTTAGGGGCTGAAAGATGGTATGGAGAATGACCAATACCCTATGTGATGTCCTCTATGATGAGGTCATCACAATGCAGTGTCTTTTTTCATCGTGCGGCCAGGACGATAATATCACAATTTTGGGTCATGTGATGGGACCAAGCATGCATTTTAACACCACGTTGCAGAGACATAGAAGAGACGATTCTAGGAAGGGAATGTGTTTGGTGCAATAAAACATAACCGATGTGAATGAGTAGGTACTACCACATCACAATGTATGCAATTCCGAGAGGAGAACCTTGGGCCAAGGGGGCCAGATAGTGGTGAGATAAAAAGAGGCCGTAGAAACTAGCTCCCAGCTGAGCTGGACCCAAAAACGAGACGTCCAGGTGGTCTTACGTATCCCATAAGGATGGAAATCAAGCCATACATAGTTCTGGAGGATGCCTTTTAATGTCATGGGGGACAAGTGGGACATGAAACATGAGGGATAATTTTTAGAACGGGGTGCGCATGGTGCAGTTATTCCAAACCCGACGTGAATGAGGAGGTACTTTCATACCACGCCACGCGGTGCATTAGTCAAAGTCCAAAAGGTGAGAAAGAAAAGGAAAATTAGAAAAACAAAGGTTAGACCCAAAGACATGAGGTTCATGCATTCCTATGTATCCCTTGAGGATAGGAATCAAACCATACGCAGTTCTGAGGAGATCATAATTTATGGTCCTAGTGCTCGGACCCTGGAGGGATGGAAACCTTCCAAGTAAGCACATACCTTGACCCAATCCCTAATCCCATGTGAGTCAAACTTAGTGTGGGAAACAAGGGAGGAATATTTCTATTGCAATACATGGAACACACACCAAAGGGAAATCGGTGCGGAGCCCCTATCGCAGCTCGGGTCCTCCTAACGCGCATATGCGCATTGAGGAATAGTACCAAGAGTTTCGAAGTTCTACTTGGACATGATGAGGTGGAGGAGGATGTGAATCATGTAACTGATATTTTGGGCTTAATGGGGCCGGCGTGGAGATGGAGGATAACTGTTGACTGTATTTGAAACACAGCATCCATATCTCGTTAGCCTGAAATGGGAACAACAAATGAGCATCGACCGCTGACATTATTCGCAACATGGGATTTGTATCGGTTTTTTGTCTGCGACCTTCAGAGGTGTTGGCCCTAAATGGTAGGATAGCCGTTAGGCCTCGCATCCATGCCACTCGGGGGTCCCTTCGGGGTGCGAATGGTGACGGAAACCCTAATGGAGGGGAACAAAAAGACTAAAAAGTGGGCGGAAGAATGTCCGAGAAGAGTACGACATTCGAGGTACTAAACCAGAGTACCCTTAAGCACACCAGTGAACTGTCGAAGAGAGTTGATGAAGGTGTCCAGGAAGGAGAGTGTCGGACAAGGGGCCAAGGTGAAATGAAGATTTCTGGGAGATAGGGATGGACCCAAAGTCTATACATTCAGGTGGTCCTACATACCCATAAGGATGGGAAACAAGCAACACACAGTTCTCGAAGATACCCAGGGGAGGATACCCTAACGAAGAATTGTATGGAGTGGTGAGTAACCCAACGTGAATGAGGACATAATCCCGCACCACACCGCATAATCCCATGAGATAGAACCTGAGCCAGGAGCCCGAAAAGGGAAAGGGGCCTCGGTTAGAAAGGCCTGACTAGCTTGCAGTTTAACGTCCTGCAGTGAGGACAAGGAGGAGAGTAGAATATTCCAAACAAGGGAGTTTTATGGAATGGTGAATAACCTGACGTGAATGAGGACATATTCCCACATGACACTGCACAATACCATGAGAGAGAACCTGGGCCAGGGGCCCGAAAAGGCAATGGGGCCTTGGTCAGGAAGGCCTAACCAACTTGCAGTTTAATGTCCTGCGGTGAGGATAAGGAGGGGAGTAGGATACACCAAACAAGGGAGGTGTGTGGAATGGTGAATAACCCGATGTGAATGAGGAAATAATCTCGCACCACACCTCATAATCCCACGAGAGAGAACCTGGGATAGGGGCTCAAGAAGGCCAAGGGGCCTTGGTCAGGAAGGCATAAACATCTTACAGTTTAATGTCATGCAGTGAGGGCAAGGAGGGGAGTAGGATACCCCAAATAAGGGAGGTGTACTACATGGATAATAACCCAATGTGAATGAGGACATAATCTCTCACCACACCGCACAATCCCATGAGAGAGAACCTGGGCCGGTGGCTCGAAAAGGCCAAGGGTCCACGGTAAGGATGGCCTGAACAGCTTGCAGTTTAACGTCTTTCAGTGAAGACAAGGAGGGGATCGATTCTAGATCGACATGAATTGGAGAAAAAGTATGCACCCCGCCATATGTTTTGACCCAAGGGGAAGATTATGACATTTGGGCTAGGCCGGCAGACGAAATGTCCGGGAGTTCCTATGTATCCCATGAGGATGGGAATCAAGACATACATAGTTCTTGAAGGCCATGCAGTTTAACATCATGCAATGAGGATGTGGGAGGACAAAAGAATGGGAGTGGGAACATGGTGTGACTATTATAATCCTTGTATGATTGTGGCTAAGGAAGCCTACTCAAATCATGTGAGGATTCTCCGAGGAAGCTATACCCAGGGGAATAGTCAAAGAGAAGAGCTCAGGGCTAGGCTCAAGATGAGCCGTCTGAGCATTCCTACGTATCCCAAGAAGATGGGAATCAAGCCACACGTAGTTCTCAAAATGCAGTTTATCATCATGCAGGATGACGCACAGTTTAATGTCCTGCAGGACTGGATAGTTTAAGGTCATGCTCCACCGTACAGTTTAAGGTCATGATGGACCGTACAATTTAAGGTCTTGCTAAACTGTACAGTTTACAGTCATGCTGAACTGTATAGTTTATGGTCCTGCTGGACCATACATTTTAAGGTCATGTTGGACCGTGAGGCTCAGGCCAAATATTTCTTGAGGAACTTGGCATTGGTGGGAGGAGTTATACGCTAACCATCCACTGTAACCAGGGAATAAACACCATTGGAGTAAACCTTGTGAATGATGTAAGGTCTTTCTCATTTGGGCTCCAACTTGGGTGGTTTTCTTGCCGAGGATCATTGGCGCTTGGAAGGACAACACCAGGTAACCTTGTAGAAAAGATCGATGGCGAACAATATTGTTTAAGGACTTAGTTATCTTATCTGGATGCCTCTCAAGATTATGCAGGGCACAGAGCCTATTTTCGGTAAGTGCTTCCAATTCATATAGACGGATTTCATCCACCTCATTTGGCACCTGCTGGTCATAGACCATATTGTGTAATGATGGACGATGGATCTCGATGGGCAGGATGGCCTTGACCCCATTCACCAGGGAATATGGAGTCACCTGGGAGGAATTGCGAATCATTGTATGATAAGCCTAGAGGGCCTTGGGGAGCTTGTCCGGCCAACCCTTCTTGTTCTGGAAAACCATTTTTTGCAAAACATTAGAGAGGGTTTTGTTGAATTCCTTGATCTGCCTTTTTTCCAACGTATTATAGTGGGAGGTATGTTTGTAGCTAATGTTGTACTTAGCATACAATTTCTTCAACTCAACTATGCCGAATTTTGTGCCGTTATCGGTGAGCACAATGTGAGGGACTCCAAATCGGTAGATGATATTGGAGCTCACAAAATCGACAATGGATCAAGCCTTGGCTTCCTTAAGTGGGACTACCTCTACCCATTTGGAGAAGAAATCCGTAGCAGTCAGGATGAACCTACACTGGCGAGTTGTCATCGGTGGGTATGGCCCCACGACATCGAGCCCCCACACCGTGAAGGGCCAAGAGTACTTGGTGGAGTGGATATGTTCTGGCGGCCGCTAAAGGAAATTAGCATGAACTTGGAATGTGTGACATCTATTGGAGAACTCGATACAATCATGGATCATAGAGGGCTAGAAGTACCCCCGTCTTTGGATCTGATGGGATAGCTTCTGCCCATCTTGGTGGGCACCACAGGAACTAGCATAAACCTTTTGCATGGCCTGAGAAATCTTGGCTCCTTGAATGAAACAAAGGGGAACACCATTGAAACCATGCTTAAAGAGGATATTCTCAAGACTGGGACCACTATGGAGGGTAAACCGTAGTGCGCAGCATCAGATTCGCTCACCTTTGGACCAATCATACGGAAGGCAACCATTTTGGAGATACTCGACAAAAGGGGATCTCCAGTTGGGAGTTGTTTCGACCACTTTATTTGAAGAACCATGGGCTACTGACATGGATGATCTGGCGGTAAGATGGCTTACTTACATGCTATCATCATCCTCTGGGGCGACGGGGTAAATGACTCTCTGGTGTACCACATCTATAATCAGATCATCCTGCTCGGTTTCTGCAAGTGACGCAGCTAAGCTGGCCAAAGCATCTGCTCGACCATTCTATAACCGAGGGACATGGGTAACCTCCGTTCAAGAATGGGAATGAGACATTAGATGGAGGGTTCACACCAAAAATGGCACACGCTCTAGATTCCTGACAACACAGTCACCATTGACTTGCTTGATGACAAGCTCGGAATCCCTTTTCACATGAAAATGGGGTACATCAATCTCAAGGGCCAGCTCGAGCCAGTGTTGAGATCCTGATACTCTGCCTCGTTGTTGGTGCAGCCTTCTGACAATAGGAACGAGTACATTAGAATGGATTGTGCTCGGGTAATGAAGACGATACCCAAGCCCACTCTATTGAGCCTAGGATCATTGATCCTCCTACCGGTGGGACTCCGAGAGGAACCATTGAAGTGCATTTTCCAACATGGGACGGTATGGTCTACCAAGAGTATTGCCTCATCGAAAAATTCCAGGTCCATGGACTGGTCTGCGGTGGATGGATGGGCAGCTATAATGTCTTCCAATGCCTGCCCCTTGATACCCTTATGAGACACGAACTTGATGTCAAACTGCTGGAGAATTACCGCCCACCTCCCTAGTCAGCCAGTGAACATGGGGCAGATTAGGATATAATTCAGCAGGTATACCCAAGAAACCAGCGATACCTCATGGTCCTGTAGGTAATGTTGCAACTTCTGTACACCAAATATGAGTGCAAGGTAGCTCTTCTCGATGAAGGAGTATCTGGTCTCCGTATCGAGGAGCATGCAGCTGAGGTATTAGAGGCTATTCTCCATCCCATAATTATTTTTTTGGGCGAGAAGGGTGCTAAGAGACCGATCCAGGGTAGTGACATAGAGAATCAACAGCTTTACTGAGATGAGTGGCATCAGTACTAGAGGCTGGAGAACATACTACTTGATTTCCTCACATGCAGTTTGGCACTCTTTATCCCAATCATAAGCAGTGCCCTTCTTCATGAGCCTAGAAAAGGGATTACACTTGCCAGCCAGGTTCGTGATGAATCATTGTATGTAGGCTAAATAGCCTTGAAATCCTCGAAGACCTCGAATATTTCCTGGGGGGCATCTAGGTGATGGCCTTGATCTTCTATGGGTCGATCTCGATGCCTCGATATCTAACAAAAAAACCAAGAAACATGTCGGAGGTGACCTCGAAGGCACATTTAAGCGGGTTCATCTTTAGGTGGAAGGAACGGAGGAAACCGAACACTTTATCAAGGTCCTTCAGACGGTCCTAGCACTGGTGATATTTGACCACCAGATCATCCACATAGAATTCCACCAATGTTCCAAGAATTGGCTTGAATATGCGATGCATGTCCTGCTGATAGGTGGAACCTGCATTTTTCAGGCCGAAGGGAATAACCTAGTACAATAAAGTACCTTGGGGACCCTAAAAGTGGTGGAATCCACGTCTTTGGGGGCCATCCGGATCTGGTTGTACCCAGAGTACCCATCCATGAGAGAGAGGGCATGGAACCTGGCCGTAGAATCAATCAACAATTCTGTTACTAGAAGGGGGAAATCATCCTTCGGACAGTGTCAGTTGAGATCATGGATGTCGATACAGACTATGATCTACCTGTTATTCTTTTTGACTGGGACAATGTTGGCCAACCACTTGGGGTACTAGACCTCCTTGACAAAGATGTCTCTAATGATATTATCAACCTCGGCCTCAACCGTGACATTGTGGGAAGGGTGCATCTTTCTAGGAGGCTTCTTGAACCCGCGATGGATCATCGAGAGACCAAGCCGGTGGATGACTACCTGAGGATCTAGTTCTGGAATCTCATTGTAACTCCAGGAAAACACGTCACAATGCTGTTTATGGATGTTCATGTATCCCTGCTGCTCCTTGGGGGACATGGTGGCACCGATCAATGTGGGTCTCAGATCTGCCTCGCTACTAAGGTTTACCTATACCAGTTCATCGACTATGGTAGATACACCTTCCTCAAAGGTAGGGGGAGCATCCTCTAGGTCCTCTTCACCACCTAAGGAGGGATCTTTTAGGGGGGAAGTTGTTTTTGAGCCACCAGACTCAGATGGGAGGATGGTGCCAGCTTGAGCGGTTACGGTCAGCATATCATGAGATCCACTTGCTTTTGAGACTATGGTTATGAAGGCAGTTGATCTGATCCCATCTGGTCTTTCGCCCGTGGGTCCATGCTTGATAACATCAAAGCAGTAGTGGCACGTTGCCTTGATATGGTTGATTACAGCCTGGCGAAATAGACAGGTATGATGTACCACCGTTTCCATGAGTCGAACATCCCAATACGGTACTGGGGTAGGTGGTTTAGGGATCAACTGAGCCTGGTTTGTGTAGGAGTATGAGTTAATTTTACAACGTCGCATGGACTTGGGAATATTCCTTCCTCTTTTACCTGAAATGACAAAGCATTGTCCCATGTCGGGGGTCGTAGCCTCCAATCGATGGATCGGGAAGATGTAGGCGTCATCCAGACCTGCCCAGGGATCACTTGTGACCGTGGCGGGCTCAATATCACTTTCCATAATCTTCTTATCATTACTCTTGTAGTATTTAGCATCTAGATAGCAGGCTTCACAAGAGGAAAAAGGTGACTCATCTCCTTAGAGCACGCCTAATCGACTGTTGAGGGAGTATTTGATGCATTGGTGATATCATGAATGGACCGCTGCATGCAGGTGGAGCCATGACCTTCCCATCAATGCGTTGTATGCGGTTTCCTGGGAGACAACCATGAATTCGGTACTAGCAACTAGGCCACAGAACTGGGTATTCAAACGGATCTTGCTGACTGGGGTCTGCTCGGTCCTGTCGTATCACTGGATTCTTAGGTCAGAGGATGTTAAATCATCCTCAGACAACCCCAGCATCCACAGTGTCTGAGTCAGGATTAGGTTAATCCCAGAGCCTATGTCAACAGGACAACGGTGTACATCCATGCCATTGAACTGACCAGTGATGTACAATGGATGAATGTTCCCCTGTGTGGAAGGGTCTTTGTCTTCACCATAGAACGAGATAACTGCCTGGCATTTGGCGTTCTCAATTTCCTCTGCGTGGAAGGCTTTTGCAGTTTCTACCTCAGTCTCAAACTAGAGGGAGCTCCTTAGATCCTTGGAGAGCACCTCACAAATGTCTGATGACAGGAAAAGAGCCTCAAGAATAGAAATACTCGCTGGGATGCCGATGAGGTGCTTCAGGAAATCATACTTCCACACAAAGCGCGAACTTCTGCTTGCAAGAGGCTGCATTGTGATTAGAGTCAGGGCGGGCCCTGCCCGCTAGACCGATGGCTGGCTAGTGCTAGGCACATCCCGTTCCTCACTAGTTGAGGCTTGAAGAGTTTCTGCCGGATGAGGACTGGTCAACTGAGATTGTCTTGTAGCAGGGTGAGACTGGCCGCGGTATGGATGAGGTAGCTCTTCCTAATCTAGTTTCACAAACGGAGGTGGAGGTAGATATGAGGACACTATATGAGGAGGTTGTGCGTGGTGAGCTCTGCACTAGGCCTACTATCTGGTCTCAATGGCATGCACGGTCTAGCTGAAAGTGCCATATGACATGCCTTGATGACCCATATGGCCGCCGTTCTGCTGATGTTGGCATCGACTGGGGACGTTGGGGAGGTTCGCCTTGCGTTCCCCTTCGTCGGGAGTCATATAGGGGTTTAACAACTCGACGGTGTTAACCGAACCGTACCCTTGAATTTCCCTTGATGAATCATCCACCACTGGGCGGATTCTGTGAGGGATCCCCATCTTAGGGGAAATGAAGTCACCGAGAGTACGTCATGATGACCACATTTTTAGAGCACGTTTCTTCTTCTTGCGCCACCAATGCTTGCTCTTCTAGGAAGAGGTCGGCTGAGATGATGATGCAGAGGGGTCAGCCACATCTTTTAAAGGCTCCAGCTGATTCTAGTGGGCCTCAATAATACCATTGGTGCGGGTGACTATTTTATGAGCCATCCAGTCATTGTACTTTTGGGATCCATAGCTTGGAACCTTCTGTCACTCGCCTTCCTCATCACTACCGATTTATGACCTCACAAAGACACCTGCCACTTGTTCCGAGATTGGGCCCAGCCTGACAATGTTGTTATTGACCTTTTCTTAGAGAGAGTCTTTAAACACAAAGCACTGCATGAGGGTGTTCCCCAAATCCGATGATAGGGGTAGTAGTTGCGGCGATCATTGATATTCGCCTCTGTCGGCCTTCTACACTCAGGTAAGCTTACAATCCCCTGATATAGGGCACTGTGGAAGTAATCGGGGACCTGATCCTCACTGAATGAGTAAATCTGATATCTTCTTTCCAGATAGGGGGATTTGGGATCCTAGCCCTGATGAGGGGCCGGAGGATCCTGACAAAGAGGCAGAGCCAGATTAGGAGCCTTATTATCCTGTATAGGTAGCAGTGGCACATTTCACAGGGGAACCTACCAATTCTGAGGCGGTCACTACTGGGTGGGAGGCCAGGCCTACGGTGGCGGGCCTCTACGAGGTTGCGGAGCCGGTGCTACTGGAAGCAATTCTAGCTACATGGGGGATTCTATTTGGGCCACCACTACGGGATTGGCTCTGGCAGCCCTCCTTACTGGGATCACAGAGGGCAGCAGACGAGCTTGACTAACTAGTTGTAGAGCTTCCTCAAGGCGCTGGGCTTTATCTGAGAAGTCTCCGAACCCTCCGGAGTAGTTCTGATAGATCAGGGAGGGACCCAGTACTGTTTTGACATTCCCTACACACATCATCAGTAATTTCTCTTGAGTCAGTGGCTTGTCGAGGGAGAATGTGGGCCCCTTCCACTGGGCGATGAAGTCCACGACTCGCTCATCAAGACTTTTCATGCACCTGAAGAGGTCCGTGATGCTAGTCTTCCATGCGGTGGAGCTGAACTGGTATAGGAATTGGCGGAAAAGATCCTCCCAGCCAGTCAAATATCCAATGGGGAGCTTGCTACATGAGACAAACACATGGCCTTCCAATGTCTGCACAAAACATTGGAGGATGG